>CM067545.1:54004061-55204061 GCA_034509755.1 Anisodus tanguticus
ATATTGCTCTCCAATCTTTGTTTGAAATGAAATCATTTTCTTGCTGAGCCTAAGGAATAAAAATTAACATTTTTATTATTTTTTTAAAACCTTTATACTCCATCAGTGCCTTCTAGATCTCAATTAATTCCTCTTTTTCCTTTTTATTCTTATGTTGAAGTCTCTAATTTTAATATGATAATATTTCATATTAATATAAAGTATTATATGATACTAGTAATATAATCTATCAGTGTGAACAAGATAATACTTGCAATACTATCACATCATATTTGTAATAATCTCCTTATACTTTCACTAGGACCATATAATTTACATATATGCTTTTATATAAATAGTCCCAATGTGTAAAGCAATATAAATAGTATAAGGAGTGGGAAACAATGTGAGTATAAGGAGAGGGCAGAGAATGGGTAGGGAACGTGGGTTGGGCTACTTTTGTAAAACGCAAGAAAAACTTACATAGTGTAATTTGTAAAAACAAAACTCAAAACATGGGTGACTATTATTAACGTCGGACGTTAAGCCACTTATATAACACAATTAATTAGTGTGTTAATGTTGGATTTGATGTTGTGACATTTGACTCAACATATCTCCTGAAGTATTGATTTGAATGTATAAGAATGTTGGAACAAATGTTGCACAACATTCGGACCAACATTTTCAGAATTGATTTTACCTTACTTCACATAATGATTACTATGTAGTAAATATGACTTGGCAAGGTAAAAATGAGTTGGTAAACACGTGTGAAGAACGAGTCAAGGCTGTTGCTTTTCGTCAGGAACAAGTCAAAATTGTTAGAGGTTTTTGCTCCTTGATCGTCTCCAACCAATCCTACCAACTGTCCACCTTTCCCTCAACCTCCACAATTGATCGATGAGTTTTCTCTCTACTATAAATAGAGAGGCTACTACAGTGAATCAACATCCAGAACCAGAAAGTAAAAATATCAAGAGAGCTCTCGGAACACCAGTGTTGCATGAGTGTGTTCACAACATTCAGTCCAACATTACAATTGTTGTTTAGATTCTAGATTAGTTTTGTATGGAGCGATTGTAATGAGAGGTTGTCTATGTCTACTTAGTTAGATTTTTCAGGCAGAAGTCATCTGCGACTTCATCTTTTAATTCATTTCCGTTTTATCTTGTAAATCTATATAGAAAGGAATTTGTACTTTTATATATAATATATATACAATACATTTGGTCATTGACCATCATAAGTTATATATAATATAACTTATGAAAAATTAAACATTTGTGTTCTTTAAATCCGGTGCATTTACTCTTTAAAGTTTTTGTTTTGCTAAGTGTTATTACTGTTGTCAGACGACATAATTGCCGACATTCGAAAACAGAATTGGTATTCGATTTATTTCATCTCTTGTTTTTATTTCCCATAGAATTTGACACCCCATCAAGTGGTATCAGAGCCAACACTTAACACAGTAAGTGTTTGGTCTTGTTGTCATAAGCTATGGATCCGGCAAATCCAACTATTGGTAGGCTTCCTATTTTAGATGGATCAAATTATGCGTATTGGATGATTCGCCTACGTTCTCATATCAAATCAATTGATGTTAGTGCATGGAGATCTATAACCAATGGGTATGTTGTTCCAATGTTGCCATCGTATGAGGAATGTGACATTTTTGTTAAACATGAATCCGAATGGACTACAGAAAAAGCCAATAATGCTAGTTTTAACGAAAAGCCTTAAATGCAATTTTTGGATGGGTTGATATATATATGTTCAAACTCATTCAAATTGCCACATGGCTAAGGATGCATGAGATACTTTACAAATTCATTGTGAAGGTAGCTCAAGTGTTCGTCGAATAAAGCTACGCATGCTCATGAGTAAATATGAACGTTTAAGGATGAAAGAAGCGGATGATATTAAATATTATTTTGAAAAGTTGATTGACATCTCAAATGAATGTCAAGTGCTTGGTGAACCATTAACTAACACTCAACTTATTGAAAAGGCTCTCCGTTCTCTTCCTGAAAAGTTTAATTTAAAGATTTATGCTATTGAAGAAGCTCACAATCCTGCCACAATGGACCTTCATACCTTAATGAGCATTCTCAAAACTTATGAGATGACCATTGAGAATCAAAAGGAATTGTATAAAAGCAAGAATGTGGCACTTCAAGTTCAATCCTCGGAGAGTCAAATCGAAGAAGATGATGAGAATCTTGAAGAAATTGGTGATGGTGTAAATGTTGGCTTACTCACTCGAAAATACAATTTGATGGTGAGGAAGTTCAACAATAAAATAAATCAATCTAAATCTAAAGAGCAACAAAACCAAGTTTTCAATCAAAAGTCCACTAGATTCCTTCCAAATGTACAAAAAGGAAATCAACTAAGAAGAACCAACTCAGATCGTACCAAACTTAATCCCAAATAGCTTGAGTCTGTGCAGTGTCATGCATGCTCTGGTTGGGGTCACTATGCTAACGAATGTGCAAACACTCTTTAAAAAAATTGGTAAGAACCTATGAGTTTCTATTAGTGATGATGAAGGAGAAGAGGAAGGAGATCGTGAAATTGAAATACAAGCAATGCTGGCTACTGTTTTTGAACAGTCTCTATCGAATAATGAAGATGTCGTATACAATGTTGTCTCAGATGTCACGACATTTGCTCCAACATCAGCAACACCATCAACATCCTCAACGACATCCGAAAGGTACAAGAATAGGTGACAATTGCTATCTTGTTGTAACACAAGAAACATGCAATAATGCTACAACACTATGGCATCAAAAGTTGGGGCATGTCAACTACCGCAATTTAGAAAAATTGGTCTCATATGAAGGGGTTAGAGGCATACCTAAACTTAACCATAAAAGTAAAACTGTATGTGAAGATCGTTTGAAAGGTAAGCAAACATGTGTCTCTCATAATGTTGTCCAACACGACGGACAACATTCAGATAAGTCTCACTGTTTTCAATTGCTACATATGGATTTAAGGGGTCTAATTGAAGTAGATAATCTAGGAGGCATGAGGTATTCCTTTGTGATAGTAGATGATTTTTCTAGATATTCTTGGATATATTTTTTGAAAGAAAAATCACAAACGTTTAACATGTTTAAAATCTTCCACTCTAGAATTAGAAATTTATTCTATTCTCCTATTTTCGGATTAGATCCGACCATGGAAAAGAATTTGAAAATAGCTCATTCACAATTTTTTGTGAGAAAAAAGAAATTTTCCATGAGTTTTTCAGCCCCCAAAACACCTTAACATAATGGGGTTGCAGAACGAAAGAATAGAACATTGCAAGAAATGGCTAGAGTGATGCTTAGTTCTAAACATTTATCAAAATATTTATAGGCAGAAGCCTTGAATACTACTAATCACATCGCTAATAGAGTCTATTTGAGGCTAGGAACAAAGATGACACCCTATGAGATTATAAATGAAAAGAAACCAAACTTGCGTTACTTTCATATTTTTGAGTGTATTTGTTATATTTTAAATGACATGGATCATTTGGCAAAAATTGACTCTAAGAGTGATAAATGAATTTTTGATGGCTATTCACAAAATAGTCATGCTTATCGAGTATACAATCTGAGATCCAGAACTGTACAAGAGTCTGTAAATGTTATCTTTGATGATCTTTCTGATGTTTTAGGAAAAACTATTGAAAATAACATTATAGATACAGTGGAAAGTCCACAGATTGTAGAAGAATCGGATGTTGCCACAGATGTTTCACACCTGAAGCAACATCTGAAATAGCAATAGAGACCACAGAGGCCACAAATGAAGAGTCAAGTGTTGAATTGTTAGACCAAGTTAGTAGGGAACCCTCATCAAGGATTAGGAAGAATCATCCAACGGGCCAAGTGATAGGGGCAGTTTTTGAAGGAATTAGAACAAAAGGCAAAGAACCACTCAACTTTAGAGAAATAGTAAGGTATGTGTGTATGTTAACCATATATCAAGAGGTTAGTCTCTCTTGTTTTATATTTACATTATAACCAAAAATGTTGTAGAAGCACTTAAAGATAATTTCTGGATACAAGCGATGCAAGAAGAGCTTGAACAATTTTCTCGAAATGAAATATGGGACTTAGTTCCACGTCCAAATAATACAAATGTAATTGGAACTAAGTGAATTTTTAAAAATAAATCAGACGAATTGGGAACAGTTGTTAGAAACAAAGCACGTCTAGTTGCACAAGGTTATACTCAGGTTGAAGGAATTGATTTTGATGAAACTTTCGCACCTATATCTAGAATCGAGTCGATTAGACTTTTACTTGCTATTGCTTGTTGTCTGAAAAATACTTTACACCAAATGGATGTAAAAGGTGCCTTCTTAAATGGTTATCTAGACAATGAGGTATATGTTGAACAACCAAAAGGATTTGAAGATCCTTACCATCCACACTATGTGTACAAGCTTAAAAAGGCCTTGTATTGGTTGAAATAAGCTCATTGTGCATGGTATGGTCATTTAATTAACTTTCTTCTTGAATTTGGTTTTAACCGTGGCGAAGCTGATCGTACTTTATTTATTAAATGACACGGTGTAGATATTATAATTACTCAAATCTACGTGGATGATATAGTCTTTGGATCGACTTCACAGTCGTACCTAAATTCATTTGTTGAAGTTATGTCATCGACATTTGAAATAAACATGATTGAGGAATTAACCTTTTTCTTAGGCTTACAGATAAAGCAAAGTGAAGATGGAATTTTCATCTCACAAAGTAAATATGCCAAGAATCTAGTTAATAGATTTGGTTTGGAGAACGCTAAACGGATGAAAATGCCAATCGGTTCATCGCATAAGGTATGTAAAGATAATGTTGGTGAAAATATCGACCCAACATGATATCGATCTATGATAGGTAGCCTTCTTTATCTTACTACAAGTCACCCGGATATTATGTTTAGTGTTTGTGTTTGTGCACATTTTCAAGCCTTTCCCAAACTGTCCCACTTAAATGCCGTGAAACGTATTATTTGATATGTTGCTGGCACATGTGAGTTGGGAATCTGGTATTCCAAATACACTAATCCTAACTTAATAGGATTTAGTGACTCGGATTGGGCTAAAAATGTGGATGATAGAAAAAGTACAAGTGGATGATGTTTTTATCTTGGGAATAACCTTATTTCATGGTATAGTCGTAAGCAAAAATGTGTCTCACTTTCAACTGTTGAATCTGAATATGTAGCAGCTGAAAATTGTTGCTCTCAATTAATATGGCTATGACACATGTTAGACGACTATGGATTAATTAGCAACATTTTGATTTTATACTGTGATAATTTGAGTGCTATAAATATTTCCAAAAATCTAGTTCAACACTCACGTACAAAACATATTGATATTAGACATCACATTTTAAGAGATTTAGTTGAAAAACAGCTAGTTCAAATTGAACATGTTGACATTCTTCATCAACTAGCTGATATTTTTACAAAAGCTTTAGATCATGAGAGATTTTCTAGTTTAAAGAAATCTCTTGGTCGTTGTAATCTCTAAAAATGCATTTTTGGTGAATGTCAGCTGAAATGTTGTCCAACATTTTTGGTGATATTTACCTATGTTATATCACTAACTGATTATTGTTGATGTATGGTGCATAACTTTTGGTCACACAAGCATAATCTTTCAATAAGAATGTGTTTTCAACGTGATACCGTTCTCTGCGATATAGGGAGTATCAAAATAAGGCAAAGCCTTTACAAATATTTGGCAACTGTGAAAAATGGGCAAAGCCCTTGAAAAGATATTGTTCCTATTCTATAGGAGTATCGAGTGCTTCAAAATGATTTTGAGAATACTAAATAAATATTCTTATTTTTGACACAGAAAATTCTTTTCTATGTGTTATATGATTAGATCAAGGACAAAATAGGATAATATTACATTGGTCCAGTGGTCAAACTCATAAAATACGTATAAAACGTGTCTTGATTTGTTGCCAAAATGAAAAGTTCTTGTGGGATCAAAATACTTGTGTCGTTCAAATGTTGCCAACATTGCTATTGACATTTTCAGAATGTGATATGTGTTGGGATGTTGTTCTTATCTGATCTTTGAAATATCAGATCCTACTCCCTATTATATGCCTTGTTTACAGGAATTCAAAACTTAAAATGATAAGATTATATTTTATTTCTATCGTGATGTTTATTCCAATATTTTAGGTGTAAGTTATTGTGTAAAATTGAAACACATAAAATTAAAGGATTCTTGTTGCTAAGAAAAGGTTTGTCATGTATATAAATATTCCTCTCATTTGCTATTTTTTTTATCATTTCTGATTTTCCCAAAAATTTAAAAAGGGGGGGGGGAATCACATCGGGTATACATCTACCTACCTACCCGATGGACTCACCAAATCAAACTCTCATCTCAATCAGTAACCCTAACTCCTCAAAACCCTCTCCTCAATTCTCACCGATGGAAACTTCTCCAATGTCAGAACAAATGTCAACCAACATTCCATCCAACACTCTCATGAGCATTAGCGCTCCGTCGAATACACCTCAACAACTGGGCCAGTCTTTTTCCTCAAATCTCCATGAGGATCTTTCTAAAGTAATATTGTTTAAAGGTTTTGATGAACATTTAGATATCAGCTATCCTGGAGATAATAATAACCATATAGATGTCGATCAAACTTTTGATTTCTCATCTCTGGGTAAAAGGCCAAGATCATCTACCTTTCCTACTCGCCGATCGAGTAGAGTGTTTGAGAAAATAGTTCAAAAAAGTTCGAGTAGAAAAAGGACTAAATGTGAAACATCTAAACCCGCTTACTCGAGCAGTGATAGTGAAAATACGGACTATGTTTTCTCAACTGAGGAAGAACCATTTGCTTCTAAACAACCCAGTGTGCCTCAAGAAAGGGAAATCCCAAATGAAACCCCCTTGAAACAATTTTTTCCAGAGGGAGTTTCCAGGACTACAAGGATAAGTGTTGCTCCAAATGTTGCCACATATGCCACAACATCTCAGGCAACATTTCAGCCAACATCCAAAGATACACACGTCACAACATCTTCCAACAGTACCAAATCCATCAGTTCAGACATGTCTGATTCAGACATTGAGGTATCTGCTTTCTCAGATGAATTCTATTCTAAAGCTAACCATGATATATGGGATTTTTACACGAATAGAGTAATTAAGCATGAGTGTCAGATATTGCTTTCTGTATTGAATATGGTTTGATAGAATTCTTAAAGGACATACAACTTCTTGGTTCTATCACTGAAAAAAACCATATGTTGATGAGATAGAAGGGTGTTTTACGCTAATTTAAGCCCCGCTATTGAGGATACCTCCTCAAAAAAATTTGGGAAGGTATATCTCTATAACAAGGTGTATCTCTTTACGCCTGCTATCATAAATCAATGTATTGACCAAAATGCTGGAGATAATGTTAGAGAAGCTGAACAAGTGATAGACAACAGGGATGAAGTAATTGAATACCTCACTGGAGGTATAGTGAATAAGTGGATCCCTAGATGTCCAGCCTCAAAACTTACAACCATATTTTCCACCCTCCACAAATTTGCTATTCACAATTAGCTTCCTTCAATGAATGAGTCAATTGTGACATCTGAACAACCCATCATGTTGTATAAAGTTGGGAAAGGGTTGAAAGTTGATTTGGGAAAAATGATATTTCATCAAATTGCCAACTTGGCTGAGAAAGAATCAACTTCAATCCTTAATTTTCCCTCTCTGATCTACAAAGTATTAACCACCCAAGGCTTGGAGCCTAAGAGAGAAGACACTTTAGGGAAGGCTCCTGAGCTTTATACTGTAAAAAAACAATTTTGAAGAGTAAGGACAGAGTCATCGACTTTCCCTGGAAGAAGAAGCTAAAAGTGAAAATGTTGCCGAAAATGTTGCCAGAAATGTCACCAACATTCTAGGCAATATTGGTCAAGATAGTCTACTCTATCTACAGAATGGCTTGTGGATCAAATTGCAAAAATCAACCAACAAATTACTAAAGTTGATGCTGCAAGGAATGCCCTGATACAAGCTAGAAACTATTTCATTATGCTACTTTCTTCACAAAAAATGGTAGATGATGCTGATGCAGGGGGAGGAAGCTAAAGGCCGATATCTTTGCAGAGGAAGTCAAGTCGTTGTATGCACGGGTAGAAACCTCTTTGGAAGTCTCTTTCTCTTGTATAATGAGCAAGGAGGAAGTTGAATGATGTTGATGAACCTAAGCTGTAAATGTTTGTTCAATGGTTTGATGGATTGATGTGGATATTTGTTGACAATGGTTTATTTCTATTCGTATTTTGTATCTATTGGATGATATGTGTATATATGTGCTCATTTTTTTTTCTTCTAATCCTATGAATTGGTAAACACATGTTTACTTGTATGCCATCATAAGTTAAGGGGGAGCATGCCATTGAAATTGTTGATCACAAATGTCGGACAACATTTGTGACAATACCATAAGTCAACTTTACATTTTAACGAATTTTGTGAAGAAAGAAAAAAAGGGGGAGATTGTTAATGTTGGATTTGATGTTGTGACATTTGACCCAACATATCTCCTGAAGTATTGATTTGAATGTTGAGACAAATGTTGCACAACATTCGGACCAACATTTTCATAACTGATTTTGCCTTGCTTCACATAATGATTATTATGTAGTAAATATGACTTGGCAAGGTAAAAAGGAGTTGGTAAACACGTGTGAAGAACGAGTCAAGGCTGCTGCTTTTCGTGAGGAACAAGTCAAAGTTGTTAGAGGTTTTTGCTCCTTGATCGTCTCCAACGAATCCTACCAATTGTCCACCTTTCCTCAACCTCCACAACCGATCGATGAGCTTTCTCTCTACTATAAATAGAGAGGCTACTACAGTGAATCAATATCCAGAACCAGAAAGTAAAAATACCAAAGAGCTCTCGAGATTTCATCTCAGAAATCTGGATCACCAATGGTACTTGAGTGTGTTGACAACATTCTATCCAACATTACAATTGTTGTTTAGATTCTAGATTAGTTTTGTATGGAGCGATTGTAATGAGAGGTTGTCTATGTCTAGTTAGTTAGATTTTTCAGGCAGAAGTCATCTGCGACTTCATCTTTTAATTCATTTCTGTTTTATCTTGTAAATTTATAAAGAAAGGAATTTATACTTTTGTATATAATATGTATACAATACATTTGGTCATTGACCATCAAAAGTCATATAATATATATAACTTATGAAAATTTAAACCTTTGCGTTCTTTAAATTCTGTTGCATTTATTCTTTAAATTTTTGTTTTGCTAAGTGTTGTTACTGGTGTCAGACGACATAATTGCCGACATTCGGAAACAGAATTGACATTCGATTTATTTCATCTCTTGTTTTTATTTTCCATAGCATTTGACACCCCATTAGTGCGTAAAAAGGTATTTTTGTAACTTTTTTTTTATTGGGGTATTTTGATTATTTTAGACTTTCTTGGGTCATTTAGGTTCCGGACTCAGAGTTGAGCAGCAACAAAGGACCATGCCATTTCCTGAGGCCTCTTCCTTGAACATGAATATGAATTGCTATTTCTCTGTAGACTCTATCAACTTGGAACACAGTTTGTTGGAGTCTGATATCATTCCTTTCTCTCTAGATGATGGACATACACATGGCAAAGACACAACTAATGATAGCTCCTTTGCTAGATTTCGCCTAGTTACAGACCTACGACACTTCATCTTATACCCAACTATGTTACTAGTCTCTGCCATTAGCTGCTTGTGACAGGGCACCTAAAGAATAGATGGTCAAAAGTCTCCATTATAGCATTCCAGTGTATATCTAATGTATCATAAGTGTCCATAAAAATGTATGGTACTTAATTACAAGCATGTTGTTTGGTTAGTTTAATTTTAAAATAAAAAAATTTAAATTACTATTTAAAAAATATGTGTCTTTATGAATGATATTAAATTAGTTATTTAATAACACATTGTTTCTTGAAAATATCTTAATTAATAATCATATATTTGTAACTAATATTGTAAAAAATATTTGATATATATATTTCATAGTTGTAATATTTTAATTTTAATTAATTATAAAACTTAAAAGCAGACTTTTTTTGTGAGAACATCATCGATTGAATTTGAATGTTTGACTAAAAAATAATATTTATAAATATAATGTCATGACATTATTCAAATGTTTGACAAGAAAAATCTATCAATTGTAAGTGAAAAATAAACAACATGCAATGTGAAATAACAAGTTAATAGTACTAAAACATATAAATTAAAATTGAAAATATAACATAAATTCAAAATCCAAAAGAAAAAGTTTAATATAATACTCTTATGTCAAAGTTCAATATTACATAAGTAAGTCCAACATAACTTAAGTAAATAATTCAAAAGAAAGAGAAATATAAGTCTATAACCTCATTCACAACGAAATTTTACTTTAATAACGTCACTCTTTATATTCCAAGTTTGTTAATGACTCATTATTTCTAATATTAAGAGGTGCAGTTTCAAAAATCAGAATAATAACACGATTATGCTAAATGAATAAAATAAAAAAAATTCAAGCAATTACATAGAACAACAAAAAGTAAAGGTTGTGAATAAGAAGAAAGAAAATGAAAGATAAAAATATAAGAAGAAAATATATTTTAAAAAGTAAAAATTAAAAATAATAGAAATAAAAATAAATTAAAATAAAATAAAATAAATTAAAAAGTAACCCTGTAATTACAAGGTGTAATTACACAACCCCTTAAGAATTGAAGAGTGTAATTACACCCTCTCAATTACACTCAATTCTCACATAAATGTGTAGTTATTTGATCAAACAAACAGATCAAACTGTGTAATTACACTCAATTTTAATTAGCTGAGTAACTTTCCAAACCGGCCCTAATTTAATCAATATTTAAATGAGTTTTGACCCCCTCCGAGCCGAACTTGTTAACAATTCTAAATTCAACACTTGGAGGTACCTTTAGTTCATTTTTGTCATCTTTAAACCCACAAATATTTACTCTCAATTTTGAAATAATATTTATCCCCTCAACACCCTAGAATCAAGAATTTTTATGGGGAATTTCTTGTTTGCTCTTCACGGATCAAAGTACTACTACTATAATAACGGAGATTCTTTCATCTCCAGCAACTGTCGTTAATGAAATGTGTTTTTTGGGTCACCGGGTTTAGGTTAAAAAACGGATCGGATTAAATGGTTAAGTGGATTTGGTTTATTATGCTGTCAATCATAATGAGATATATGACCTTTTTAAAAATTTAGGGTGTAATTTGAGGGATATTTCGAGCTAAAAAAATAAGTTAGGGGATTTTTAGACAGATAGGTAGATACTTTCTCCGTCTCAAATTATATAAGTGATTACTAAAACTAACTCTCAAATTTTTTATATTTTATAAGTTCAAAGCATAAATAGTAATTTTTTTTAATTTTTATTATTAATAAAATTTTATCATTAATAAATATAAGACATAAAATAGAATAATATTTCATTAGGCCGGCTCTTTTATTCTTCCCCAAAAAGTAAGGTTACTCTACTCACCAGACAAGTGAGGGGGCGACGGCGTTTTGTCAAAACCAGGATAGCAAAACAAAGGACGGAAACCAATAGGCTCAATCCATTGGGTACGAAACGATGCAGACTGAAGCAAGGGTAGGAGTGGTGGTGGATGGCGGTGGAGGAGGAGCATCTAGAAAATTGATTAGTAAGCAGCAGTCTCATATCGGAACAGTTCCTCAGCTTCTCGCCGGTGGTGTTGCCGGTGCCATCAGCAAGACATGCACTGCACCTCTAGCTCGCCTTACTATTCTCTTTCAGGTTACATTTGATTTGTTTATTCTAATTCCAAGTCATTTATTATGAATTGCTCATTTGTCGTCTATAACAGCTGCAAGGAATGCACGCGGATGCCGCTACCTTAAAAAGCCCTAGTATATGGCAAGAGGCTTCCCGTATTGTACGTGAAGAAGGATTTCGGGCATTTTGGAAGGGCAATTTGGTCACTATTGCTCATCGCCTTCCATATTCATCTATCAGCTTTTATGCATTTGAACGCTACAAGAATGTTGGTACAAACGTTCTCTATATATATTTCTAAATATACATGCCAATAATTTCTCTCTCTCTCTCTCTCTCTCTAAGTTGTTTTCTTCATATTATGCAACAGGTGTTGCAGTTGATTTTGGGAGTTGAAAGCCAAGGAGAGAATATAACAGCAGACCTTTGTATACGACTTTTAGGTGGTGGTTTCGCTGGAATAACTGCTGCTTCTCTTACATACCCCTTGGATCTTGTTAGGACACGTCTTGCTGCTCAGGTCAGTGCAATTCTTGTGACATTTTTCATTTGGATTCAAACATGAAGTAACTGTTTTAGTTTTGCAACCAGTCAACTACTCTGGCTAATGGTTTGTATTATTATTTCATTTGTTCCTATAGTTTATTCTCTTTCATCAAAGTGATTTGTCTGATTACTCATACGAGTAGTATGCTGGATGTGAATATTTTTTTTGGCTAAATAATACTTAATTCTGTTGAAAATTTTACAAAGCATCAAGAAAGTTTTTTGCTTTTGTGATTCTTGGCTCGCCTTTATGGTAATTCTTTTGTTTCTAAGGTAACTATGTGGACTGTGGAGGGATGAAGTTCATGGATCGAGGAAAAAGGATCAAGTTGGTTCAGGAAAAAATGTTATTGGGTCAATATATCAAACTATTTCAAAGTCCCCATATTTTAGTTAGTTGTAAGGGTATTTTGGAAAAAATGGGTACACTGCTAAACTATTACTGGAGTGTAGTTTAGCAAGACCCTATCTTCCGCTAATATATATAGATTCTGTTAAGAATAGGAATAGGAATAGGAATAGAATTTGTATATAGCATCCTACATGAAAAAGGATTGGAATGTAGAACGTCTATCAGAGGGTGATCCTGTATAATCAACGTTTGTATATCCAATGATCTGCTCATGACTTCGATCTTCGAAAAGTAGTTCTTTACCTGGAGGTGACTTAATATATCGCAAAATGCGGACAACTGCATCCCAATTAGGGATGCAACGAATCAGATCTGGACCGGATCCTACTAGATCCAGATCCATTTTTCATACCTGAATTCAGATCCGGATTCAGATCCGTCGGGTCCATAAAAATCAGATCCAAATCCGGATCCATCGGATCCACAGGGTCCACGGATCGGATCTGGATCCACATGTAAAAAAATTTGCTTTGCTAAGATTGTAACCTTGCTAAGAATTTTTTTTTTAACTGACAAACGATTTTTACTTAGCTAACAGTTTACTGTGTTTCAATTTTGAAATGTTCATATGAGATATTTTGTTCGTTGTCTCGTTTTGATTGTGAGCTATTAATTGAAAATGTTGGACAATGACAATAGTTGTGGATAATGCTTACTAGTATTTCCACAATGCAGAACTTGCATGTGCTTGGAATCTTCACAAATGAAGTGATCTATAATTTTAACTACTTGTCTATGGAGATGTTAGTCATTCACTGATATAACATTAATTTTATTATCAAAGTTACCTCTTTATTTTTTGGTTTTTGAGTTAACGCGGGGATAAATTAAACTTGTTTTGAGAATTAAACTTGCAAGGATGTGCTTAGCAATTTTAAGAAAATACTTATAAAATTACATTCTAGGTTATGAATATATTTAATAAAAAACAGATCCATGGGTCGGATCTGGACCGGATACGGATCTCAAATACAAGATCCTGATCCAGATCCGATCCATCAGAAACGGATCCGGGTCCGATCCGGATCTGTCGGGTCCAAATTTTGAAGATCCATATCCTATAAAACGGATCTGGATCCGGACCGGATCCAGGATCCACTGCCATCTCTAATCCCAATGACTATTACAGGTAGAACTCATAAACTGACTTACAACACTCATAGGAAACGAAATGTCAGATCTAGTCAATGTGAGATAATTCAACTTACCAACCATCCGTTTATATCTAGGGATGGCAACAGACCGGATCCTACTAGATCCAGATCCCGATTCATTTTTCATACCTGGATTCAGATCCGGATCCAGATTCATCGGGTCCATAAAAATCAGATACAAATCCGGATCCACCGGTTTTACGGATCGGATCTGGATCTACATGTAATTTTTTTTGGCTTGAATAATATACCCACATGTTGAAACTTTTATGACAAAATGAAACACAATCTGATTGAAAAAAATGATTGAGTTCATTCAATCAACCTATACAAACATGACACCATTCTTCCAAAATACTGAATAAAGTTTTAGCATCACAAGAAAATAAAGACGATTGACTTCATTAGTGATGCTGAACATGTTATAACTTTGAGCTAATTTTTGGAGGCTTTAGTGATGCTCCACTTGTAGTTCTACTGATTGACTTCATTAAACAACATAAAACAATGTTAGTCATATATCAAAAGTCCTAGTTTTTTTTTGTTGATCAAACAAACGAGAGAAATATACTTAAAGCTTACGGCTAGCAGATTCAAGAAAGGGAAATTTAAAGAGTGATAATTTTTTCTTTTTAAAGAAATGAAAATATGGAAACTGCAGAGAGCATATAAGTAAAAGAAATGAAACTTCAAAGACAAATTACATGGTTGTGTGACTTATGTCTTATACTGGTTCAACCCTCTACCCAATACATAAATTATGAAAAAAACTTAAAAAAATACTTATAAAATTACATTCTAGGTTATGGATATATTTAATAAAAAACGGATCCACGGATCGGATCTGGACAGGATACGAATCTCAAATACAAGATCCAGATCTTGATCCGATCTGTCAGAAACGGATCCGGGTCCGATCCGGATCCGCCGGGTCCAAATTTTGAAGATCCATATCCTATAAAACGGATCTGGATCTACCGGATCCGGACCGGGTCCAAGATCCACTGCCATCTCTATTTATATCTTTCAGGATCACTGAGTGGCTCCCCATGTCCTGATAGGAGTTTAGCATTCAGATTCATAGGAGTGTCAATGGGTCTACATCACATCATTCCTCTTTTTAAGAATGTCTAAGACATACTTGCGTTGATAAGTTGCATTATCTCACAGTGACTAGATCTGACATTTCATTTTCTCTTGAGTGTTGCAAGTCATTTTATGGATTCTCCATGTGATAGTAATTGGGATGCAGTTGTCCGCATTTTGCGATATATTAAGTCAGCTCAAGGTAAAGGACTATTGCACTGTTTCCGGTAGATCTGCATTTTTCCGGCCACTCTTTTGACAAAATTGTTTTCCTAGTCTGGTGTGTTAGCGATTCCACACCTACCCAACAGTTATTTTTGACTTCTGATCACTTTTAGTTTTCCGGCGAAATGTTTTGGCGGCTGATTTTTGGCAGCTTCTGGTCCTCTGTTTTCTGAGCATCATCAACATCTTTTGGTCAGATTTCTTAAAGTTTTTGTACCATGTCTCTCAGATTTGATGTTTTTAATTCTAAAAACACAGAAATTGGAACCTCAAGCCCTATGATTACTTTCGAACCATTAATGGAAAGTTCAAACTATTTAGCTTGGGCTTCCTCGATTGAGTTGTGGTGCAAGGGTCAAGGTGTTTAAGATCACTTAACGCAAATGGCTATTGTGGTTGATGAAAAGGCAAAAGCTAGTGAGACAGACGAAAAGGCCAAAACACAATGGGAGAAGATTGACGCTCAATTATGTAGCCTACTGTGACGATCTACTAATCCCAAGTTGATGCCCTCGTTTCGTTGCTTCCAGACATGTTATTCAGTTTGGAAAAATGCTCGCGCTTTATACACTAATGACATATCTCGATTTTATAATATGATATCTCGGATGACCAACTTAAAGAAACATGAATGAGATGTCTACTTACTTGGGACAGGTGCAGGCAATCATGGAGGAATTTGAGCAGTTGATGCCAGTCACTATGAACGTTGAAAACAACAAGAGCAAAGACATATTTTGTTTCTAGTACTTACACTTACTGGATTTCCTATTGATCTTGATTCGGTGTGTGATCAGATTTTGGCTAGTCCTACGGTTTCTACAATTGATGAACTATTTTCTTATTTGCTTTATCTTGCTACGCCTCTTGATCACACAATGGTTTCATCACCAACCATTGACTCCTCTGTTCTCGCATCTCAAGCCATAGAGAATTGAACATCTCAATCTATGAGAAGGAGATCGTTTTGGAAAATCTCGAACTAAGTGTAGTTATTGTCGTAAGTTTGGACACACTCACGACCTATGTCATGCTTTGCATGGTCAACCACCCAACAATGCTCATATTGCTCAGACTGACACTACATGGATATAATGAGTACCTTCAGCATTGAGCAAGTAAGCAGACATCTTCACAAGTACCCACATATTCTCACCCTAATACTCTTGTTATTGGTAATTCCTTGCCTGTGTTTCACAATCTAGTATCCGTCCAACGTGAGTCGTTGACTCAGGCACTTCTGATCATATTTCTGATAATAAATCACTTTTGTCAAATATTATTTATTCACAATCTCTTCATCTGGTTATTTTAGCCAATGGGATCCAAACAAAACCAAAAGGGGTTGGACAAGCTAATCCCCTATCTTTTGTCACTCTAAACTATGTTCTTTTTGTCCTTGGTTGTCCTTTTAATCTTGCATATGTCAGTCGTTTGACATGTGCCCTAAATTGTGCCATAATATTACTTGATTTTTTTGTTATGCAGGACCACAATTTGGCATTAGTTATTGGTGCAGGATATGAATCACAAAGCCTCTACTATCTTACCTCTCCTAATTCTTCCACAACATGCTCTGTTACTGATCCTCCAGACTTAATCCATAAACGATTGGGACATCTGAGTCTGTTCAAGCTACAAAAGATGATGCCTAGTTTGTCTAGTCTGTCCAAATTAATTTCGAAAGTCGAGTGATAAGCTTGCGAATATATTCACCAAGTCACTCAATGGTTCTCGTATTAGATACTTCTGTAACAAGCTCAGAACATATGACTTGTATGCACCGGTTTGAGGGAGTGTTAGAATATGAATAGGAATATGATTTGTATATAGTATCATACATGGAAAAGGATTGAGATGTAAAACGTCTATCAAAGGGTGATCCTGCAGATACCATCTTGATCATTGCCAGTTATAACGATATCGTCAACATAAACCATCAAATAAATACTCAAATCTGGAGTAGAATGTCGATAAAACACAGAATGATCTGCTTCACCACGAGTCATGCCAAATTCCTGAATTACCGTGCTTAATTTATCAAATCAGGCTCGAGAAGATTGTTTCAGACCATAAAGTGACCGACGCAATCGACACACCAGATTAGACTTTTCCTAAGCAACAAAATCAGATGGTTGCTCCATATAAACTTTCTCCTCAAGATCACCGTGGAGAAAAGTATTTTAAATGTCCAACTGATAAAGAGGACAATGACAGATCGTTGGATATACAAACGCTGATTATGCAGGATCACCTTTTGATAGACGTTCTACATCCTGATATTGTGTGTTAATAGTATGGGTGGCCAGTGGGCCGGTCCGAGGCGGGTCTCGGCATGATGGGGGGAAGGGTCGGGACCGGGGCTCCGACGGGATTAGCGGGACATGCAGATGTCCCATCCCGTCCCACATCCTGCCGAAAAAGGGAACCGGTGTTGGGGGACGGGGTAGGGTCGGATCGGTAGGGGGATTTCAGTTTTTTGTTTAGACATTTAATTTTAAAAAAATAATATATATAAACACTTCAATAATTGAATAAGATAGTGTAATAAAAACATATCGAGACTGTTTTTGTGCCTCATATTATTTAATAGAAATATGATTTTTTTGTAATACAATTTCAAAATTGCAACTTTGTGGTGTTGTTCAAAAGTTGTAAATCACATTGTAAAATTGCAATTATAAACATTACACAGTTAACCATATTTTTTCTAATTTTCTCACAATGTCTTGAGGATCTTTCGTTGGAATTGAAAGTTGGTCAAATTGTTCGACATCGCTTCTTGTTTCCTCGGACAAGATTTCGTTGTAGGTGTAGTCTTCTTCTTCGTCGATCTCCTGTTGACCCTTCTACGCTCTGTTCGAATCCAATCTCTGAATAGAACTACAATCTCCAATGTGTCTCCCGCTAATGAATGTCTGTGCTCTCCTATTTGAAATCTTTTCGCAGAAAAAGCACTTTCAGACATTGTTGATGACGCTTGAATGTTTAACACATTTCGGGCCATCTTTGCTAGTGTCGGAAATGTCTTCTCTATCGGGACGGGCGGGACGAGCCCAGGTCCCGTCCCGAGTTCGAACCCCGTCACCGATTTTTTTTTGGAGGATCGGGGCAGGGCAGGTATCGGGCCGACCCGGTCTACTAGCTGACCTTAGTTATTAGTAGGTAATTTGGTGTCCTAGAAGAGTAAGAAACATAGTGTCTTTGCTTGATTTAATGCTGAATCAAAATATCGAGCAATGACTGTAGCAACTTGTGAGCTAGTTTGGATTTAGTTGTCGCTTAGAGAACTTATATTTGGAGAAATCACTCAAATGGAACTTGTGTGATAACAAAGCGGTCCTTCATATTGCATCAAATTTCATGAGAGGACTAAACACATTGAGATTGTTGGAGATATTGTTACTAAATTTGTGAAGTCGAGTGATCAACTTGCGGGTATTTTCACCAAGTCACTCATTGGTCCTTGTATTAAATATATCTGTAACAAGCTCGATACATATGACTTGTATGCACCAGCTTGAGGGGAGTGTTAGAATAGAAATATGATTTGTATATAGTATCCTAAATGGAAAAAGATTGGGATGTATTGTCTATAAATAAGGCTCAATGTAATAATGTAGATACACAATTCAATAATAATATTTTATTATGGCTCTGATACCATGTGAGAAAATATGAGAGAAAATATTATTATTGAGTTGTGTATCTACATTATTACATTGAACCCTATTTATAGATGCTACATCCCAATCATTTTTCATGTATGATACTATATACAAATTCTATTCCTATTCTAACAGATTCCAATTTTTTTTAGGTCTGTCAAGATAACTACCTCCCATGTAATTGTAGGTCTACCTCGTCTCTTTACCTATGAATCGGTACATCTGGAGATCGATGAAGGACATGAGCAAATCTTCTCAAGTGACAATCTCTTATTTTATCCTCAATTATTGTTATTTGTACCTTTTAGCAAATTTGGTCATTTTTAATCTTGTATGACCTCCGTACATTTGTTTTAGCATACTACATCCATGCGACACTCATCTAGCGGATGTGTTTGGCTTTAGTGGCCCAACATTTATTTACATATAATATTGTTGGTTTTTGACCGCTAAAGACTTATCTTTCACTTTCGTAGGCATCTTTCTACCACATCTTTCACTTTCGTAGGCATCCTTCTATCACATAACACCTTGGTAACACTTTTCTATTTCAACCATCCAATTTTGACTCTTTTATGATAATTGAGAAATCCTTGAGCGTCGGTGGTGCATGGTTCAAAACTTGATGGTTAATGGGCCTACCCATGTACCCTTTTTTCATTTAAATACTAGGCTTTTGTTGGTGGCAAGATTTGAACTCGAGACGTGTGCCTAATCCCATATTAACCCTAGGGAAAATTCTCTGTGTAACATCTTCATCTATCTTTGCAATTTCCTAGAACAACGAGCTTAAATATCTAAGAGGGTGTTTGGATTGGCTTATTTTTAGTGCTTATTGGTTTTTAAACTCTTTTCTACTTTTTGTGGTGTTTGAGAAAGATAAAAAAAATGCTTTTAAGCACTTACTTTTAGGCCAAAAAAGTACTCCATCTATCCCAAAAAGATTGTCCTACTTTCCTTATTAGTTTGTCCTAAAAGGATTGACACCTTTTTATATTTAGAAACAATTTAACTTTATGGGAGATTTACAGCCACACAAAATATCTAAGTCTTAATTTGGATCACACATTTCAAAAGTCTTCATGTATTTCTTAAATTCTGTGGCAAGTCAAACTAAGACAATTTATTGGGACAGATGGAGTACAAAAATTAGCCAAAAGCAAAAAATTGGGTATTCCCAACTAATGACTTTTAGCTTTTAGCTTATAAACTACTTTTAAAAAGCCAATCAAACACCCTCTAAGAGTTGTTTGCACTTATGCGTCACAATCCCATCTAATTTCACCTCAACATCACTCCTCATCCTAATTAAACTTACAATGTATGTATTCAATCTTACTTATACTTGTTCTAAAACCAATAAAATGAAATATTTATTGTTTAGTGTCGTCTCTTCAATGATATGTCCATTGGCAATGAGACGTATGCCTTAGAGCCTTGGTGGCTTCGCCAATGCGGCCATTAAACGATACATGCACTTCCTTAAAAAAATGACACATGCAATTAGTCTGTTTTCCAATTGGTTTCAGGGTTTAAGAGCTTTAGGTGAGCCATTGACAACACTTGTTAAGGGATAGTTTTAACATAGATCGGATGTTAGCTTTAGGAGGCTCTCTTCTTTGATTGTCACTAGTAAATGAGTTGTACATAAATTGCAAAAATGGTAAAAGTTGTTTACTCTTATGAGATTATGGGGAAAAATATATTATTGAATTGTTGTGTATCTATATGATTACACTGAGCTTTATTTATAAAACTCAATTATAATTCTTTTCCTAGTAGGATACTATATATAAAATCTTATTCCTATTCTACATTACAATCATTTTCCTAGTAGGATACTATATATGGAATCTTATTTCTATTCTAACACTCCCCCTCAAGCTGGTGCATACAAGTCATATGTACCGAACTTGTTACAGATGTAATTAATACGAGGATCAGTGAGGGACCTGGTGAAAATATCTGCAAGCTGATCACTCGACTTCACAAATTTTGTAACAATATCACCGGAGAATATCTTTTCTCTGACAAAGTGGCAGTTAATCTCAATGTGTTTAGTCCTCTCATGAAATACTAGATTTGGAGCGGAATGCCGATAAAACACTGAGTGATCAGCTTCACTACGAGTCATGCCAAACTCCTGAATTACTGTGCTGAACTTTTCAAACCAGGCTCGAAGAGATTATTTCAGACCATAAAGTGCTCGGCGCAATCGGCAAACCAAGCTAGACTCACTATGAGCAACAAAACTAGGTGGTTGTTCCATATAAACTGCCTCCTCTCCTCAAGGTTATCATGGAGAGAATAACATAGTTCACGAATGTGTCCAAGTCTATTACAATAACTACACCTAGGTCGAGATCTTTCAAGACAACCTCCTTCTCGTCGCTTCTTCATGGACTGTGATGTGCGGTTTTCTTATCTCATTCTGAAGGGTTTGGAAGTAATCATAGGATTTGAACTTCCAATTTTCGTGTTTTTGGAGTTTAACATATCAAAACTGAGAGACTAGCGAAAGCTGACTTGAAAGATGGATGGAATCTAAAGAACATAACCCAAGAAGAAAATCACCGAGATCTGGCCAAAAAATGGTGCATGCGCGGCGCGTGGATCTGGCCGGAAAAAAGTGTATGCGCAGTGCGTGGATCTGACGCACTAGCTGAAGTTGGGACTTTGAGCGGCACGTGGTGGCGCGTGAGTGGGTATTTGTTGGAGTCGCTGGGTTTTGGTCGGAACAGACTGATCTACCACGGTGTTGGAATTTGCACAACACTACCCGAAAGTAATTTTGTAGCGATACAGTTTTGTTGTCATTGAACTATTGCACGGTGACTGATTTGCTTTCCTGGAAATTTTTGGAAATTTGCACAATAATTAGTCTCTCACTAGCTTGAACTTGATCTATGTTGTGGTGGTGTCGGATTCTGCACAACACCACTGGATAGAGATGTGACTAGCAATCACCAGAAAAATTATGCGCGGTGGTGATATTTTTTTTTTGAATCTTTGCTGGAATATTGCACAGCGGATACTTTCTTACTAAGGATGCAAAACAATCGCCATAATTGAGGCACGAGACTCTGATGGTATTTTATGGGTAGGATCGGAATGATGGCACGATCCTACAGGACGCAAAACAGTCGCCTGAATTGAGGTACGGGCTTGTGATAGTATTTTGTGGGTAGGATCGCAATGATGGCACGATCCTACGGGAAAAGAAATTATGCCGGAAAAGTCGTCGAACCTCGAAGAAAGTGGTATGACTCAGCTTAGAATCTCTACGTGATGCTGACAATAAAAACAATTTTTAAAAGAATGTTCCGAGACAACGTGGATTTGCTAGAACTCTAGTTGTGACGATCAAAATCTGGTAATTGTTCACGTCGAAATTACTATTCACGTCGGGAAAACATTGTTCATGCGACATTTTTCACGCGGCACTGTTTACAAGGCATTGTTCGCGCCTACTTTTTTTGAGAATATTTTATTTATAAATATTTGAAAGTTCTCTACAATCTTCACTCTACCATTATCTTTGGCCAGACGAGCGACACACATTGGCTAGTGCCGCCCGCCAGCAGCGGAAGCTCTTTGATTTTCTACCAAGATCGTAGAAGCTCTAATACCATGTGAGAAATTATGAAAGAAAATATATTATTGAATTGTTGTGTGTCTACATGATTACACTGATCTCTATTTATAGACACTCCATTACAATCATTTTCTTAGTAGGATACTTTAATGAGTTTGCAAGCGAAGATATACGAAATCATATTCCTATTCTACATTACAATCATTTTTCTAGTAGGATACTATATATGAAATCCTATTCCTATTCTAACAACTCTTACATAGTTTAGTTACAGACACATTATCATGGCTGGTGTAGTTATTTTACGAAGAGCTTGGTTTGCTCTATTCTTTTATCCTAACTTTTGTTGTTACATTTATCAAAAAAAATTATCCTAACTTTTGGTGAGACTCAAATGCTTTGGTTACTAGAATAAGAAAACATTAATCTAGAGCAGCCGCATGAAGCCAGAGTTGTTGGAAAGTCAAATTCATAGTATTCTCTTATCTTTGGACATAGTTCTGTAAAATGATTATCGTTTCTGTTATTTATTTCTGTGATAATTTGTTCCTTTTTTCAGAGACATTAGATCCTTTTGGATAGGTTTTGACTCATTTTGAGTTTTGCAGACAAATGTAATATATTACAGAGGCATATGGCATGCATTACAAACCATCAGTAGGGAAGAAGGGGTAGCTGGCCTTTATAAAGGAATGGGTGCTACTTTATTGGTATCTCTCTCTGTCCTTGAGATTCTATCTCTGGTTAATTGTGCTTTTCCTCTTTTATGCTAAATGAATATCTCAATCTCATGAAGGGGGTTGGCCCGAATTTGGCAATCAGCTTTTCTGTTTATGACACTGTGAGATCGTACTGGCACTCTCATAGGTAATATTCGATTCTGTGCTCTTTTTACATGTTTTTTCTTGATAATTATCCATGAATCTGCTCTCATTCACTGGTTAGCTCTCAAGTTTGTCCCTTTGTGTATTATAACCACTAATAGCATTATATTAACACGCTTCTGGATATCAGACCTGATGATTCAACTGTCTTGGTCAGCCTTGCTTGTGGAAGTATTTCAGGAGTTGCATCATCAACAGGTCAGTAATCTGATGTAACATGAAAGGTGGTAGAAATTTGAGCTTCAAATAATAGTTAGATTTCCTAATCAGGAAAATATTGATGGGGAAAAGTATTGTCTTACCTATATTTATTGAATTTTGTCTAATATCCGCCGGCTTGTTGGGTGTTAGTCACCACATTCTTTTAGTGTGTTATTGCCCCTGAATTATCTGATCTCAACGTCTGGTTACATGGAGACATATATAGATTCCCAAAGCTTTCAATTTCAACATGCTTCCTATTCCATATGTGTGTTAGGGAAGAAGAAAAGCCTTGTTTATCTTCTTCTGGGCTATTTCTCCTGGCAGTCTGGCACCTTACGTACAGCTTTATCTATATTATATTCCTCTTTGATCAATGTGTTGTGTAGCTCTCCACATCAAAACAAATGGAATATCCAACTGTAATTTCACATACTTTCACAAAAGAGATGAAGAAATGTAAAAGCTGACATTGTGTGCAACAAGCTGTTTATCCTGCTCAAAATTGGTGGGGCACCAACTTAGTTCTAGATATACGGTATTAGGCCTTAACTAGTATACTCTTAGACAAAATGTCTGGTATTTGAAAGTAGATGTTGATGCATGTAGCCGTCTCATTGCTTTTGATGCAGAGAAGCAGGTTGAGGTGCTGGCTTCTCACTAAGTTTCTAACTGGACCGACTCTTAGAGCCAAAGACCGATCACTTTTATCTGGCATTTGAATTTAGTAAGAAAGTTCACCCCCCCAAAAAAATGATTTGATTGCTTGTCTTTCTCGGCACTAACTTATTGTTTCTGGCTCGAAATGTCAGACAGTTTTCGTCTCATTCATTAATTGGATAATTTGAATCTCTAAACATGCAGTTGGCTCCACCATGGTGGATATTTGCACGGGAGCCATATGTATTTGCAGTTATCAAAATGTGAGAGGCTTCCTCGTTGAGGTATGCTTCTCAATTAGGCTTGAAATGTTATGTTACAAAAATTGATTGTAGGCCCAATCAAGAATTACCTGTGTTAATGCTGGTCTTTGTGCGTAAATATGGGTAATTCCATGTACTTCACAGAAACCCTAAAAAAAGTTGAGAGACGGCAGTGAAATAACATGGATGCACTAGGTATTAAAGGAATGTCACTTGCACCTACTAAAATCACAAGTTAAAAAAGAGAAAGGAGAAAACATATAAGAAGTTCATGATTGCAATCCGTTCCCCTTCCATTGCATGTCTGGAGTCCCAATTATGCATCTGTTGGTATGGGACAGCATAGCAGGCTTCGCCATTGAGGAGCATGCTTTATATTGTTATAAAAAAAGATGACATACATCATACCAGTATTCACGCTATTTCAGTTTAAAGAATAGAAACTTGTATATCTGACTAATAGAGAGTTCAAATTGGATATAAAAGAAGTTGGAGTAGCGCAGTTGGCTTTGTGTTATTCCACTGAACAAGCACCAGTGATTTGAAAGCAAAAAGTGCTAAAAAGCCGTCCTGAGGTGGTTGGCAAAAAAAAAAACGAGGAACAAAAGCACATACTTGTAGCTGTAGAAGAGCTAGCAGAATAGAAGGAATATGAGAATGATAAAAGCGGGGAGGATGATGAAGGACAAGAAGAAAAGAAATCAGACAAGAGACAGAAGTTGAACAATTACAGGACGAGGGAGTAAAAGAAGAAACTGAAGCTCAAAATAGTGATGGAATTTTGAATCATCAAGAAAGAAGACGAGGAACCTTCCTGGAGTAAAGTGAAAGGCAGTTGGGGCCTATTTTCCTCTCCACCTTTTCTTGTGTTGTAGCAGCATACAAAGGTCTAGTGCCTCTCCATCTGTTTCTTCAGATAGTAAGCTAGACTCCTTTTATATTTGTCATTATTTTTCTCAAAGTACAACAGGAATCCAGACAGAAGCTCACACCTCATGCCTAGCAAGAACTTCTTTTAGAGTTACATCACTTTGCCCTACTGAGGCACCATATCTGCACCTCACGGTGCCTCCCCACTTGATGGCTAATACTAACTGGTGCATGTTTTGGCTTCTAGTTTATTTGGATGTCTGGTGGATGGGCTATCACTTTCATTGTTTTCATTTTGATATTGTTGACTGTCGTAAGTGGATCAATTGCTGTTCAGTTCATCCCTTCAACCTGATCAATGTTTTTAGCTTTTTAATAAGTAGAACAATAAGTTACATCTCTTTTGCATCCTTTAAAGCTGGGTATTGAGAATCCCAAATGTGCTTCCGGTGGGATTAGTTGATTACATCATGAAATGCAAATTATTTGCAGTTGTTTCATCTTTATGTTTATGGATGCTTTTGCAGTAACATTCCCTTTGGATCTTGTGAGGCGGCGAATGCAATTGGAAGGAGCAGGTGGCCGGGCCTGTGTTTATAAGACTGGTTTGTTTGGTACATTCAGTTATATTATCCAGACAGAGGGCCTACATGGTTTATATCGAGGAATTTTGACCGAATATTTCAAAGTTGTGCCTAGTATTGGTATCGTCTTTATGACGTATGAGAAAATGAAGCAGCTTCTCTCAGATATTGACTGATGTGTTGGCTTGACGTACTTGAAGGGTAAACTTACAGGTACGAGGCACCTCAATATTATAAACCAGGAGTCTGTAATTCTTTGGAAATCTGTAGTTGTCGATATAAATCTACACATTCATGTTGTATAGATGGTTAAAAGAAGCCACAAGTATATTAACCATGTATTAATTGTATGCAGTAGTTAAAAGTACAATTCAATTCCATGTATTTATACGATTCTTTTTGTTTTTGATAAGCCTATGCCCCGAAGTTTCATGTTTCAAAAGTAACTTCAAAAACAAAACATTTCCTAGTATAACTTAAAATCTGTGTCGATTGTTTGGACCTTTTATCAAATTATATGACTAGTGTCTAGTACAATTTTTGTCCCCTCCCAAAAGGAGGAACTTCTCTTTGGTCATTTATAACAAACGTGATGTTCATACTAATCACGTTTATTGGACTAACGGCTCGGTTTCTCGGTTTGCTGATATAATTTCCTTGTGCATTCAGGTTAGTCTCTTCTTTTACATATTTCTCTTGGCTCTTTAATGAAGTGTAGAGTTCCTTACTTCGCCCATGAGTTTGCTGGTTAGTGTTATTTGGTCCGTGCTAAGCCTGGGCCCGAGACAACATTAAAAATTACATTTGTAACTTTTTTCTACTCTTTTTTATTTTTGTAACATCAATGTGACACTTCTTAAAGATTTCTAAAAACTTAAAGCATAAGAAAGTATTTGAAAGTTACATGAGAACATTTTTCTTAGTTTATATTTTAGACTTTTAAAAAAAGTTTCAAATAAATGTAAGCACGAAGGCTCTTTCATTTTCTACTTTACTGAGTTTTTTAGACTATAATATCTAATTATCCAAATTGAGCTTTACCATATATAAAATTAATTCAATTTTTTAATTAAACCCATATTAACTAACCTATTTCTTGCAAATTTGTTTTTACTATATTCAACTAACGTAAAAAACATTTAATGCTACAAAAATTACTGAAATATGATGAATCAATGAAGTTAACTGATAAATAAATAAATACTTTTTAGCGTTCCTTCAAATTAAACAACACAATTATTTTTTAAAAGTTTCATGAAAACAATTTTTTTCTTACAACTTCAAAAGAAAGTTAACCATTTCCCCCCTAAATTATGTAAAACAATGATTATCCCATTTTGTAAAAATATTTCAATATTAAAATTATGTGAAAATTTTACTTTTATTGCAATTTTTAGTATTATTGTCATTGATAGAGTTAAATTGTATTTTTTATAACTATAATTTTTTCAAACATTTTTATAAAATATATAAAGTAATATTTTATAGTTCGTCTTTCAATGTAGTCATTTATTAGGTATATTTTTTTGTTAAAAGAGTGCGCACGTAAAATTAGATTAATCAACTTTCGTACTTTGAAACCTTTTTTTCAATTGAGATAGAATGTCTGAAATTTACGTTTTTGATATATTTTAAGTATTTAACACGTTATAAGTTAGTTTTTTTTTTTTTTTTTGCGAACTTATTCAAAGCTTTGTTAATTACATGTGTTTGCCAGCATATGCATATTGCGACATTATTACTAAACACAAGTTTCAGTCAATTCTTAAAGTATGACATAAAATAATTTAAAAATAAAAGTATCTAATTGTACTCCCTCGGTTTTAAAATACTTATCACGTTCGCTTTTCAATAGTCAATTTAACTAATCTTTGGAGTCAAATTGAATTAGATTAGATCAATAATTAAAAAATATAAATACTTGAAAACTATATGAAAAATATTATAAATTATAATTCTTCTCGTACATAAGTGGGTTTCTCTCTTATTAATAGTTGAGTAAACTTGCTTAGTTTACATAAAATTCATAAGAGTAAAATTTCTTAGTTTACATAAAATCCACTAGAATATTTGAGGTAATAAAGAATCAATTGATGTGCACAAAGAAAGTTTGAAAAGTCTAACCGTAAATGTCCAAAGAATGGCTTCGTCCAAGAGTCAAAAGTAAAAAATTATTTACCATAGCAACATCAGATAGGACAAACTCAAAGTACAAAATCATAAAATACCTAAAATGCGCTTGTGAGGACTACAAAAACTTGGAATCCTCCCTTATATATTAGTAAAATTGAATATGAGGTTCTGATCCAGTTAATATTTAGTGAAAGAAATAATCTCTTAATTATTTTCATTAATTGAAAGACTATTTATACAAGTTACATAATAGGAGAATCATATTCCTATTCTACTCCTAAAACCTTATTCTACTTGGATTACATTTATGGTAATACAATAATTATGGTAAGTGTACAATACTAATTATATTACAATATTGCCTAAACTAGGAGACTAAACATTACCTAATTCATATACACTAATTACGGTAATTCTAACACACCCCCGCTGAGATTGTCCCTAAAATCTTCAAAAAGGACCGAGGGAAGACCCTTTGTAAAGATGTCGGCTATTTGATATCTCGACGGGACATGGCAGACGCGAACTTGACCACGAGCAACCTTTTCGCGGACAAAGTGAATGTCCATCTCGATATGCTTAGTGCGCTGGTGCTGAACCGGATTACCAGAGAGGTAGATGTCACTAATATTATCGCAATACACCAATGTTGCCTTCTGAATGGGACAATGAAGCTCCAAAAGCAAATTACGTAACCAACATGATTCCGAGACCACGTTAGCTACCCCTCGATATTCAGCCTCGATACTTGAGCGGGATAGAGTCGACTGACGCTTCGCAGACCAAGTTGTTGCCAAGAAACATACAATAGCCCGATGTAGACCGTCTAGTGTCGGGACAACCACCCCAATCAGCATCTGTATACGAGACAAGTGTGGATGTCGAGGAAAGATATAAATGCAAACCATAGTCAAGTGTACCTTGAATATACCGAATGATGCGTTTGAGTGCATTCATGTGCTCAATTATAGGATCATGCATGAACAAACACACCTGCTGGACAACATATGTAATATCCGGTCTCGTAAAGGTAAGATACTGAAGGGCCCCTGCAAGACTGCGATAGCGGGTCAGATCCTCGTAGGGAACGCCTGCCGCGACACTAAGCTTGGGCTTTGTATCAACTGGAGTGGAAGTGGACTTACAGGATGACATCCCAGCCCTTTCGATGATCTCAGCTGCATACTTCCGTTGAGACAAGAATAATCCATCGGAATGACGAGTGACGGCAATCCCCAAAAAATAACTCAAGGCACCTAAGTCTTTCATAGCAAACTCAGAGCTGAGCATGGCCATGATAGACTGGCGTAAGGCATCAGAAGAAGTAGTCAAAATGATATCATCCACATACAATAAAATATAGGCCAAAGACGAACCACGACGGTAGATGAACAAGGAATTATCTGACCTACTGTGAGTGAGCCCAATAGTCAAAACATAGTCAGCAAACCTTGTATACCAGGCACTGGGAGACTGCTTAAGCCCATAAAAAGACTTCTTCAATAAACAAACATGATGAGGATGTTTGGGATCACTGAATCCCAAAGGCTGATGCATATAGACTGTCTCATTGAGATCACCATGTAGGGAAGCATTTTTTTTACATCTAACTGATGAATAGGCCATGCTTTCGAAAGAGCCAAACTAAGCACAATGCGGATGGTAGCCGGCTTGAACACCGGACTGAAAATCTCACCACAATCTATACCAACCTGCTGAGTCTTACCATCATTCACAAGCCGAGCCTTATGTCGTGCAAATGAACCATCTAAATTTTCCTTGTGAGCAAATATCCACATAGACCTGATAATATTAATACCAGATGGACGGGGTACCAACTCCCAAGTCTTATCATCAATAAGAGCATTATATTCATCGGTCATAATAATTTTCCAATTCGGGTCATTTAAGACAAACACAGGATTATGGGGCAAGGGGGATTTGGAGACATTAGAATGTAAATTAAAATGTCTTTTTGGTGTAAAACCCCATCGTTGACTACGAGTGACCGGTCTATGACTAGAGAAAGAATTGTGTGGATTATGGGAATTTGCTGGGGTCGGGACGGATTGGCTAGCAGGCAGTGGGCCTGCTGGCCCAACTCGGGAAATAAGGGCAGGAACTAGACCGGTTCCGAGTGGTGGGCCGGCCCAATCGCCGGAACCGGCCCAGCCCCGGTGGCGATGCGGGTCCATGCGATAGGTGACGATCCGTGGGGCCAGCGGGCAGTGGGTCCGCTGGAGAATTTTGGGTGTGAGATACGTCCGAAAAATGCTGAATAATATACGGGGATATACTATCATCCAAAAAATTATACGAACTAGGCACGGGAGTATTAACTTTAGCAAATGGAAATTGGGATTCATCAAAGATTACATGGCGATTAATGATAATTTTATTGGAGGTTAAATCAAAGCATTTGTAACCACGATGATTAGATGGAAACCCCAAAAACACAAACGGAGTAGACCGAGCCTGAAGTTTGTTAATTGTGGTGGATGGGAATAACGGATAGCATAAACACCCAAAAACCCGAAGATGAGAATAAGAAGGAGTCTTATTATATAAAATTTGAAGGGGGAATAATATGTCAGACCTCTGGAAGGAATTATGTTAAGGAGATATATAGCCATTTGAAGAGCATGATGCCAAAAAGACGGGGGTACGGAGGCATGAATCAATAAAGTTCTGACAATGTTATTAATGGTACGAATTTTGCGTTCGGCTTTCCCATTTTGTGAAGAAGTATGAGGACAAGAAAAATGAAAATTGATCCCATTATTAGCACAGAATTCCCGAAACACCCCATTGTCATACTCTTTGCCATTATCACATTGAATATTTTTAATTTTCCGTTCGAATTGGGTTCTAATGAATGCTCTAAATTTTAAGAAGATGGAAAAGACTTGGGGATTTTTTCGCTATCGGAAAAGTCCATAAAAACTTAGAATAATCATCCAAAAAGAGAACATAATACCGATGACCCAAAGAACTGAGAAAAGGAGACGTCCATAAATCACTATGAATAATATCAAATGGCATTAAAGTATGAGAATTGGAGTCCACAAATGACAATTTAACTATTTTTCCTAAAGAACAAGATTGACAATTCGGAGTACTACGCACACCCATACAAAAATAAGATTGTTTTTATCTAAGGAAGACAAAATAGATGACCTCGGATGACCTAGACGAGCATGCCACAAGGACGGAGCCAGAGCGGAAAAAGTGGATGGCATTGCGTGACTCGAGAAACCGGAACTTGGCGTGATAGGATAAAGATCACCCCTACTATCACACCTCATGAGAGGACTCCCCGTTTTGAAATCCTTCACCGAAAACCCAAATGGATCAAATTCTATGCACACAGAATTATCAGTGGTGAATTTTTGGACAGACACTAAATTTTTAATCAATTTTGGAGCGTGAAGGGTATTTTTCAAAATAAGGGGTGGATGAGGGGGAGACAATGTTTTCTGACCATACCCATGAATTGGAATTGAATTACCATTACCAATAATTATACCACGATTGTTGCTCAAATTAGAATAAGATGAGAGAGTACCTGAGTCGGACGTCATGTGAGTAGTGGCGCCGGTGTCAATGTACCAATTTGGGTCCGAAGGATTAATTTCCTAGCATGTGCATCGCAGCTTCAATATCGGTAGGTGTGGGGCCCGCTGTAAGATGGGCCTGGTGGGGCCCAAAAGTGCCTTCCTGCTCATTGAAACTGCCACTGTAGCGTTGGGCTGGAGAAAAAACAGTGGGCCTTTGCGGAAACTGGGCAGTGGGCCGTTGTGGAAACTGGCAGTGGGTCGAAACTGCTGCTGGGCCGTCCACTGTCAGTTGGGCTGAAAGCTGCTGGGAGGCAAACTGGTTAGGCCCAAACTGCAGTTGTGGGGCCTGCTGCCACTGTATAGGAGCCCACTGTGGGCCCCAGAACTGTTGCTGCTGCGGCTGACCACCACGAGGACCCCCACCGTCACCACCATTCTGACGGCTGCCGCCGCGGTTCTTTCCATCTTTTTTGACGCTACCGTTGTTGCAGTTTTGGCCCGAGTTGTTGGAACCGGTAGGATACACCGTGGACTCGGTCATCATAACTACGGGACTAGTACCGGTAGCCGCTCGTTTTGCCATGCCTGCTTCTTCTAGTGTAAACATAGAACGAGCCTGATTAAATTGCAGAAGCGGATTGCTTTGCCGAAGAAGCGTTCCAACATCACTATAGGCCTTGGAGAGGCCAGAAACCATTTAGAGGACCAAACGATCGTTCAAAACCGTCGCGCCAACGTTGCGAAGTTGGTCCGCCAATTCCTTTAATCTTTTGCAATAAGCCGAAACATTAGGGAAATCTTCCTTATTGACGTGGGAGAAATCCTGCTCAAGGGTAACGACTCTAGAATTTTGATTATCTTGGAATATATCATGCAGTCTATCCCAAGTCGCATGTGTCGTAGCGTCAGGCTCAATAATTGTTTGCAAAAGGTCGGTAGATATAGTGGAATATATCCACTGAAGGACTGTAGCATCAAGAGTCGTCCACAACTTAGGATCATCCTCGCGTTTTGGCACATCCGTATCCTCAGGAGCCGCGGAGATTATGTGATGGATGACTTGATGCGAGCGTGCGTGAACTTTGAACAGTTCGGCCCACGTCGCATATTGGACGTTTTCTATTTCACGAATGATAGGGATATGATTCTTGATATTAGAAACAGTAAGGGCATGGTGAAACGTGTGCTTTGACGTGGACATAACGACAGAACAATACGTGATTGAGGGATTGGAAGAAAAAATTTGGGAAGAGGAGGACACCGTCGGGGCACGAAAAATGAGAGAAGGGAGCTCGAATTCTGACTGTTTGGACGGAAATTTTGAGAGAGGAATTTAAGACCTAGACTTCTGATACCATGAAAGAAATAATTCCTTGATTATTTTCATTAATTGAAAGACTATTTATACAAGTTACATAATAGGAGAATCCTATTCCTATTCTACTCCTAAAACCTTATTCTACTTGGATTACATTTATGGTAATACAATAATTATGGTAAGTGTACAATACTAATTATATTATAATATTGCCTAAACTAGGAGACTAAACATTACCTAATTCATATACACTAATTACGGTAATTCTAACATTTAGAGTATCATTTTTTTTATCGGTTAAACCGAAAACAGAAGTGTTATAGATCGTTAATAGATTAACCGATAACAAATATCTTATTGATTTAGTATTTTTTTAACAAGTAAACTGAATAGATAATATACAAAACCGGACCGAACCGATCTATAAGAAGACCAAACCTCATCTTCAGAAATAGAAAGAATGATGAGAAACATTAAGCAGCAATTGAAGAATTCAGAAGTAGCATACTATTGATGGTGGAATGTTCGCATGCGTAAGTATGTTAGAAGTGCTTGTTGTTTGATGAGGAAAAATGTGAGTAATTTATATTTATTATTAATTTTAGGAGGAAGGTAGTGAATATAATCTTTTACAATTTGAATAAAAGAAAATAATGCTGCAAATATCTTTTATTTTTACTTTAAAATCTACTATGTATAAGAATAAAAATGTGTTGTAAAAAATATAAAACTAAAAATAAGCATACTATTTTGAGAATAGAATGAAATGAGTTCGGTGTAATATACGTTTGAACAATCATCTTTTAAAATTAGTGGATATTATTTTGGCAGGAATTATAAAGTAGGTTGGGTTTCAATCAGAAAGTCCTAAAAATAAATTTCAATTGTAAATGATATCAATTTGAAGGATTAATTGGACTTCATCATCAATTTGCAGTTATGGTTGAGTTCTCCTTTTAATCTTCCTTCTCCTTTTTTCAACTAACAAATAATTCTCATTGGGTGTTAGACTTAGGGATCAACCGTATATATTCTGACAACTCTTCAGAGATACCTTTTTAGATATATTTCCATCAAATATAAAAGAAAAGAAATAACAGATAATTTCTAGACCCATATAATAATATTTTATTAGATCATAAAATGAGTTTCTGTAATAATAGCATATCTATGTAAAATATATTAATATGTAAGTCCATAAATAGAAAATTACTAACATATTCAACATTGAAGGATCTGGGTTGATGTAAAAATTCCCGTGAACTTAAAGTTACAATTTGATCCTTAAGGTGATAAGCTCGGAGTTCCAAAGATGGTTGATCATCTGATGATAATATGCTTAAAATGGCAGGGAATATGGAGCGTGATTGCAGATTGGACTTAAAGATTTTAAGAAGAAGTCATTTATTTTCGGCCTTCTTGTTGGTTTTGGTCGAGACCATGTTTTCCTTTTAGCTTTTTTTAGCTTATCTTTTAGTTCTTCTTAGGATATAGTTAATGTACCATGTAATAGGACAAAGATGTAAGGGAATGAGATGACTAGGCCGTGTGACTAGGCCATGTGTCTAGGCGTGTGAAGAGGATTAAGCCGAAGGTGACAAAGGGAAAAGAATAATCTAGAATATGAGGCTTTCAAGAAGACAATTCATGTATTCGGCTACATGGAAGACACCAAGAATATGAAGGGGTGGTCGAAATGCTCTTCCATCTATAGCCGGTCAAGGACATACAAACATATGTTGAGTGTTCAACTTGAAGTACACGAGGAGACACAAAGTGAACAATTCTTTTACACCCGATGCAAAGTAAAAGAAAAAGTGTGCAATATGATCATTAATGGAAGAAGTTGTATCAACGCGGCTTCCATAGAGATGGTGAACAAATTGGACCTACCTTCCCGCAACCATCATACACAGTATACTCTCCAACAGCTAAACCAAGATGAAAGGCTAAGAGTAGAAAAACAAACTCTTGTTAGCTTTCGGATTGGAAAGTATGAAGATAAAATATGATGTGACATCCTCACTATGGATGCGTGTCATATTTTATTGGGAAGACCTTGTCAACTTGATCGGAAGGTGCAACATGATAAATAAAAGAATACTTATTCTTTACGAAAGGATGACAACAAAATCCGATTGGTTCCATTATCACCGAGTATGCTGAAAGAAATAAAAATCCGAAGTGCCGAGAAGCGCAAGACCAAGGCTCTCTTACTTGATGCACAAAATATAGAGGAAGAATTTAAGAATATGAGTTCTATAGATGATGATTCGGAGGAACTCTTAGTGGAATCAGAAGACGTATGTGTGAATGATCTTGCATCCGGAATACTATCGATGGAAGATGGTGAACTTGCTCTTGATTTATTTTAAAGAAGTTCATTGTCTACTCACCAAGACAATGGATGCCATCCGGAAAAAACTAAGGGATTACAAGGCCACGAACAAAAATTGTTAGGTGAAGGCTATAACTGAAAAAGCCTTAGCCCCTACACAACACCTGCCCTGTTGATGCAGAAAGAAAATAGGACTTGGCACGTATGCATTGGTCACCGAGAGGTGGATCACCTCACCATAGAGTGCACATTTCCTATGCCGAGATTGAAAGATCTCTTGGGTAAAGTGAATGGAATGAAGTTGTTCGCCGCGGAAGACTTGAGGAATAACCACCATCAAATGAGGAGCCGAGAAAGAGGTGAAGGAAGGTTGGATTCCAACGTCAAACATGATTTGTCAGAATGGTTTGCGATGTCATTTGGAGTATGTAGCACTCCAAGATCTCCCATGAGTTTCATGCACAAGATACTACAATAATTCACGATTTACATGGCATTATCCGAAGGCATGCTTGAAAATACATCCACGGTATGAGTGTCCGAATGGCTATCCTCAAACATCGGTATTAGTCATGCCCTTGAAATGGTTTTCGGAAGTTCACTACCCAATTACGGTGATGATCCGGAGGAGGCTTCCGAGTTGCTTGTCCAAGAGGATCTTTGTTCATGTACGGTACCTATTTTTGTGCCAAAGGGGAATGAAACTTGGTGTGTGTACATAGATGGCCGAACGATTACAACTTCACATTGAATTGCAATTCTCTAATGTCGAGAATGGATGTCTATTTGAACAACTTAAGTGGAATTAGATTGCTTCCCGAGGTGGCTTTGAGAGACGGTTCCCGACTAATGAAGTTCCAAAAGGGAATTGAATGAAAATTGGTCGGCAAGATCCGACATAGCGTGTGCAAATGGCCCGTGATGTCATTCGGTGTTTATTATGTGCCGAACTCTTATGTACGTCTCATGCACAAGAATTGTGTGGTTCGAAAATACAAGGCATTACCCGAGGGCCTCCACATTAATCTATCCGAAGTAGGAACTAGTCGAAGTGGGTTCAAGAACACAAATGTCATCCGAAATTATGGCTTGGATTCTTCCTATTATCATGCCATCAAAGATTATGGTTTCTTTGTTTCCTCTATCATGGAGGTACTATTTGAAGCGGAACGTGAGGTCGGAGGAGTTGATATTGGTACCGACCTAATTCAAAAAGAAGAACCCATTGTTTCTTATAGTAAGAAGTTGGGAGGAGCACGTCCCAATCCTTTGACCTATGACTTCTTGATCCAATGGGTAAACTATTTGAAGTGTGGTCCATTCAAGTTAGTGACAAAGTTCCGAGATAGCTCGTACAACGAAAAACTTCAGGGAAAATATGAAGGTTCAACATGTTTTGAAGTGTCCTCATACTTAAACAACGAGAATTTGAGGGAAAATTATTTTGAATAATGAGAGTCTGATGTAAAAATCCATGTGAGCTTAAAGTTACAATTTGATCCTCATGGTGATAAGCTCGGGGTTCCAAAGATGGTTGATCATCCGATGATAATATTCTTAAAATGGCATGGATTATGGAGCGTGATTGAAGATTGGACTTAAATATTTTAAGAAGAAGTCATTTATTTTCGGCCTTCTTGTTGGTCTTGGCCGAGACCATGTTTTTCTTTTAGCTTATCTTTAATTTTTAGCTTAGCTTTTAGTTCTTCTTAGGACATAGTTAATGTACCATGTAATAGGACAAAATGACTAGGACAAAGATGTAAGGGAATGAGATGACTAGGTCGTGTGACTAGGCCATGTGTCTAGGTCGTGTGAAGAGGATTAAGCCGAAGGTGACAAAGGGACAAGAATGATCTAGAATATGAGGCTTTCAAGAAGACAATTCATGTATTCGGCTACATGGAAGACACCAAGAATATGAAGGGGTAGTCGAAATGCTCTTCCATCTATAGCCGGTCAAGGACATACAAACATGTGTTGAGTGTTCAACTTGAAGTACACGAGGAGACACAAAGTGAACAATTCTTTTACACCCGATGCAAAGTAAAAGAAAAAGTGTGCAATATGATCATTAATGGAAGAAGTTGTATCAACGCGGCTTCCATAGAGATGGTGAACAAATTGGACCTACCTTCCCGCAACCATCATACACAGTATACTCTCCAACAGCTAAACCAAGATGAAAGGCTAAGAGTAGAAAAACAAACTCTTGTTAGCTTTCGGATTGAAAAGTATGAAGATAAAATATGATGTGACATCCTCCCTATAGATGCGTGGCATATTTTATTGGGATGACCTTGTCAACTTGATCGGAAGGTGCAACATGATAAAGAAAAGAATATCTATTCATTTCGAAAGGATGACAACAAAATCTGATTTGTTCCATTGTTACCGAGTAAGCTGAAAGAAATAAAAATCCGAAGTGCCGAGAAGCGCAAGACCAAGGCTCTCTTACTTGAAGCACAAAAGATAGAGGAAGAATTTAAGAATATGAGTTCTATAGATGATGATTCGGAGGAACTCTTGGAGGAATCGGAAGACGTATGTGCGAATGATCTTGCATCCGGAATACTATCGATGGAAGATGATTAACTTGCTCTTGATTTATTTTCAAGAAGTTCATTGTCTACTCACCAAGACTATGGATGCCATCCGAAGAAACTAAGGGATTACAAGGCCACGAACAAAAATTGTTAGGTGAATGCTATAATCGAAAAAGGCTTAGCCCCTACACAACACCTGCCCTGTTGATGCCGAAAGAGAATGGAACTTGGCAAGTATGCATTGGTCACCGAGAGGTGGATCACCTCACCATGGAGTGCACATTCCCTATGCCGAGATTGAAAGATCTCTTGGGTAAAGTGAATGGAACGAAGTTGTTCGCCACGGAAGACTTGAGGAATAGCCACCATCAAATGAGCAGTCGAGAAAGATGTGAAGGAAAAGTTGGATTCCAATGCCAAACATGATTTGTCCGAATGGTTTGCGATGTCATTTGGAGTATGTAGCACTCCAAGATCTCCCATGAGTTTCATGCACAAGATACTACAATAATTCACGATTTACATGGCATTATCCGAAGGCATGCTTGAAAATACATCCACGGTATGAGTGTCTGAATGGCTATCCTCAAACATCTGTATTAGTCATGCCCCTGAAATGGTTTCTGAAAGTTCACTACCCAATTACGGTGATGATCCGGAGGAGGCTTCCGAGTTGTTTGTCCAAGAGGATATTTGTTTATGTACAATACCTATTTTTGTGCCAAAGGGAAATGAAACTTAGTGTGTGTACATAGATGGACAAACGGTTTACAACTTCACCTTGAAGTGCAATTCTCTAATGCCGAGAATGAATGTCTATTTGGACAACTTGAGTGGCATTAGATTGCTTCCCGAGGTGGCTTTGAGAGACGGTTCCCAACTAATGAAGTTCCAAAAGGGAATTGAACGAAAAGTGGTCAGCAAGATTCGACATAGCGTGTGCAAATGGCGCCTGTGATGTCACTCGGTGTATATTACATCCCGAACTCTTCTGTACGTCTCATGCACTAGAATTGTGTGGTCAAAAAATACAAGGCATTACCCGAGGGCCTCTACATTAATCCATCCGAAGTAGGAACTAGCCGAAGTGGGTTCAAGAACACACGTGTCATCCGAAATTATGGCTTGGATTCTTCCTATTATAATGCCATCAAAGATTATGGTTTCTTTGTTTCCTCTATCATGGAGGTACTATTTGAAGCGGAACGTGAGGTCGGAGGAGTTGATATTGGTACCGACCTAATTCAAAAAGAAGAACCCATTGTTTCTTATAGTAAGAAGTTGGGAGGAGCACGTCCCAATCCTTTGACCTATGACGCATTGATCCAATGTGTAAACTATTTGAAGTATGGTCAATTCAAGTTAGTGACAAAGTTCCGAGATAGCTCGTACAACGAAAAACTTCAAGGAAAATATGAAGGTTCAACATGTTTTGAAGTGTCCTCATGCTTAAACAACGAGAATTTGAGGGCAAATTCTTTTGAAGAAGGAGAGTATGATGTAAAAATCCCCGTGAGCTTAAAGTTACAATTTGATCCTCAAGGTGATAGCCTCGGAGTTCCAATGATGGTTGATCATCCGATGATAATATTCTTAAAATGGCATGGAATATGGAGCGTGATTGAAGATTGGACTTAAAGATTTTAAGAAGAAGTCATTTATTTTCGGCCTTCTTATTGATTTTGGCTGAGACCATGTTTTCCTTTTAGCTTATCTTTAATTCTTAGCTTAGCTTTTAGTTCTTCTTAGGACATAGTTAATGTATCATGTAATAGGACAAAATGACTAGTACAAAGATGTAAGGGAATGATGTGTCTAGGTCGTATGACTAGGCCGTGTGACTAAGTCGTATGAAGAGGATTAAGCCGAAGGTGACAAAGGAACAAGAATGATCTAGAAGATGAGGCTTCCAAGAAGACAATTCATGTATTTGGCTACATGGAAGACATCAAGAATATGAAGGGGTGGTCGAAATGTTCTTCCATCTACATTCGGCCAATGACATACAAAGAATGGAAGCTTCCAAACATATTCCAAGAAGATGAGATTAATGAGGAGCTAAGTTTATGCATTCTTCTTCATGGGATCCACAAAGGGGTGTGAAAAAATTGGGTTCATCCTTTGTCCCCAAGTAAAGCCAAGACCTTTTCCATTTATTCCCATAGATCGAGAACACTCTTGGTCATCAAGAAAACCCGAACCCTTTCCCATTTATTCCCATAGGCCGAGAACACCCTTGGTCATCAAGAAAACCCGAACCCTTTCCCATTTGTCCCCACCTAGCCGTGTAGATTGTGTCTTTTTGTTATTATTCTAGAATGGTCCATGTATTACTATAAATAGGACCCTTAGAATATTGTAAATGGCAGAGTTGATGAATAGAAAAACTTGAGTTTTACTCAATTGCTAAGTTATTCAACTTGTGTGTTGTCTACCTTAATTGGTCCTTGTGTGGGCTTTCAGTTCTTGTGTTAACCAACCCCTTAGTGTAAGTTGAATCTAGGACTTGTGTGACCTAGTTAAACCCAAGCTAAGGTCCTTTCGGTGTAAGTGTTGGTTAGAACTTGTGTGATCTAATCAAACCCAAGCTTACCCCCTTGGTGCGAGTGGACGTTGGAACTTGTGTGAACCAACCAAACCTAAGTCTATGGTCTATCATAAGGTTACCGGCCACCCTCACTTGGTTAGTACTCGAGCTTGTACTTAGCAACCTCGGTCTAGTCCTTGTCCAATTGGCCAAACTCATCTTGGTGTCGACTTGAGCATTAAAACCCTCATGTCTCTATCCTTGTTATATCGACCGTCCATCGCTTGGTTTGTACTCGGGTTTGCACCTAGCATCCCATGTTCATTCCTTGACCGAACAACTTCTTTCTTCCCACCACCACATCCCACAATACGTCCCAAACATCCCCACTAAAGTTCACTGACCGAAACCACCCACAACTTCCCGTCCAAACCCGACAACCACAAACGGTCCACAAGACAACCCTTACCAAGACCTCACTATTTCAGCCAACTTCCGCCACCTTGCCACTATCAAACCACCAAACCCCGATCATCAAGACAACCTCAACACACCCGAACACCCTCATAAAACAACTAAGTCCGACTCTACCCTAAACTACCCGAAACTGCCCCACAACACCACACTGCCCGACATAAACACCCACCCGAGAATCCCCACTTTGAGTCCCATTTTCGGATCGACCCGATTACAATCAAATTACGATCCACTTACCCATTTACACCCCTCCTTATATACATCATGGGTACACATGGTTAAAGACTCTAAATAAGCTACTTGACTCTCAAATAAATCCCAGGGAAATGACATAGCATGCTAAACTTGTTGGGGAACAGAACACTAAAGACAGAACGGAAAGAGAAAACTGAACAGATTAGAAATTATATTATGGTTTAATGTCTAGCACATGTTTGCTCCATGCAGATGACTAGAAAATTATCTTTGAATTATTAATTTCTTCATACGGTGCAAAAGGTTAAATAAAATTATATTTCCAGGATATAATGGCTATAAGAAATCAAAATTACACTATTTGATCTGCTCTATCCTGAGTGTTGAATCCACTTAGAAGAATGAGTGAACCGAAATAATTATTTTCAATAGTGGGTTGTATAATAAATAATACTCCTATAGAATATAGATAAGCACATTTGACAAAAATTTGGCCAAACAGGGTATAAGTAATAAAAAGAAAATAAAAACAAAAGAGGTAGTGAAAAAAGGGTGAAATAGCAGTGAAGCGAGCGAGCGAGCGAGCGAGATCGGAGGATGTCGTCGGAACCACCGCCATTCCAAGAAGCTTCACGTTGTGATATCTGCAGTTGCAGCTTCAACACTTTCCGCCGACGGGTATTCTTCTCCATTCTTTGATCTCCTCATTTTGACATCATGACTCAACATTTTGAAATTTCACTACCTTGATTTCTGCATAGTCCATTAATTTTTCAGTGGATGCTCGATATATTTGATATGTTCATTTCTCATCTTTCAATTTTTTTTTCCATAAAAAGCTGAGTTATGTAATGACTGATGAATGGGTTAAAGGAATGAACGTTTGGAAACTCATAATGATTGATTTGCCAGTAAATTGATACAGTTACGGGTATTATTGACAATCAGGTTGTCAAAAAAACATTTGAATTGTTTCCCAACCAAGGAGAAAGTTTGAGAAGGACAATTGCAGGGATGTTGGGACTGCACTCTTAACTATTACTATTAGTTTAGGGCGCAAATATTAAGCAAGTACACACCTTATGGGTTGACTGCTCAGATGATCACTCAATTTGGGGTAATTGTCCATCAAAGTCATCTTATCTTCTTTTTTATCTTCCAAAAGTCACTTTCTAGTACCTAATTAGCTTCAATGGTCATTCAATGACGTTTTTAAGATTTTTTTGAAGTTAAGACACTAATTAAGAATCGCACCCAAGGGTGTGGCCTAAGGGTCAATGAAGTGGGTTCAGCACCATGAGGTCAGGTTCAAATCCGAGCAGAGACAAAAACACTACATGATTTATTCTCATTTGTTCTAGTCTTGGTGGACAGAGTGACTGGTATCCCGTGGAATTAGTCGAGGTGTGCGCAAGCTATCCCGGACATCACGGTTATAAAAAAAGACACTAATTAAGAATCTTGATCAGTTTAGAATCCAATCCAATCCAATTTAAAACAGAAAATATAGAATTGTAGAGAAATGTTTCCTGTCTTTTTGTTAATGTTGATTCTCTTATCTATTGTTCAATGCGCTAAGAGAAAATGCTGGAGAAGGAAAATCAAGAAATGTACCAGTGGATAAGTTTTCAATTATTTGACTTGGCTCTAGGGATGGCAACAGATAGGATCTGGATCGGATCCTACTAGAACCAGATCCAGATCCAGATCTAGATCCATTTCTCATACCTGTATCCAGATCCGGATCCATATCCATCGGGTTCATAAAAATCATATCCAAATCCAGATCCATCAGATCCACATGTAAAATTTTTTGCCTTGAATAATATTCCAGATCAAAATAATTGGAACACCGGACACCAGTCAAAATAATGCACTGAATCATATTTGTCACAACATGAACTGTAAAAAGATGGAGATAAATACAAGCCCTTTCAAGCAAAGTTAAAGGACAACTTCTTAATAGAAGGTTCATTGAATTAGAAGTAGAATGATGAAATTTCACGATTAACTGCTAAACATTAAGAAAAAAGGATAGAAAGGACAAAAGAGAAAGAACTATAACTTGACATTTGTGAATTGAGCATATTAACAGTTTCCAGTGCATTCAGTTTGGGATTTCCAGTTTCTCGTTTCAAAATTGGCATTTCCAGTTTGAGATTTCCAGTTTGGGATTTCCAGTTTGCCAAACTTCATAAACTAGTCTTCGAAATCACTAGTTTCAACGTCATCAACATCCTAAAATAACAAAGAAACAATCATATTAAAAAGAGATTACTAAAAAAAATCATCTCAGTAAATATTTATGATTAAATATATCATTTACCATATCAATATTGTCAACTACTTCCCCTTCTTCTTCAGAATCTTCAGTAACTATCGAACAAGCATGTGTGCCCTCCAAAGTACCTTTATTTGAAAGAAATTGAAAAATAAATAGAAGGTTCATGTTAAGGGAAAAAATTGATATTAACGTATATGAGAATAATCAATACATAAATAATAGATACCTTTAATGTCTTCGATCATCCAATTTTGCAAGCACATTAATGCCTCCACCGTTTTAGGGTGAAGCCTAGAACGATGAGAACTAATCACCCTTCCACCCATGCTAAAGGCACTTTCCGAAGCCACATAAGAGACGGGAATTGCAAGGATGTTCTTGGCAATTTTCTGTAAAGTAGGATACATTTGATCCCTTTTCCACCAATTAAGTACATCAAAATCATCATTCTCGGGTATAGGATCATCCTCCAAGTAATGCTCTACCTCACCTCTCACATTCATCTTTCTTTTCTTTGTTCTTTTAGCTTGAGCATATTCATCCTCATCATTATCACAAGACTCTGAAATTCCTCGTTTGCCACTTGGAAAAGGTTCTTGGCTTTTATTTCCCTCACTTCTCATTTGATATTCAACCACAAGTTTATCAAGGTTTTTTCTAACTTTTGCCACTTCATTATCAGTAACATCTTTGTACAATCTCTTAAAATAGTACTCCACACAATCCATTTTATTTCTTGGATCTAAAATTGAAGCAACCGCCAACATCTCATTAATATTATGCCAATATTTGTCAAACTTGTCAATCATATTTTTAGCCATCATTCTAATGGTCTCAACATCACTCTCCACCCAACGCCTCAAAACAAGTCTTATCTCACACACTTTTCGAAAAAACAAATTAGAAGTAGGATAATTTCTACCGGAAAACACTCTAGTGGCCTTGTAGAAAATTTCCAATTTCTCACAAATAGGTTTTGCCATCCAATCATTCTCACTAGGAATAACTAACTTGAGCTTCTTATTCATACGTTTTAACTTAGCAAATACATCTTGAAAAGGCAAAGCGGTATTAAGCATCAAGTAAGTAGAATTCCACCTAGTTTTGACATCAAGAACCACTCTTTTAGGTTTAGAAATATTCAAAAGCCGACAAGCCTCCTCAAAATTTTCAACCCTTTTAGGAGTAGACATCCAAAATAAAATGCAATCTCGAACTTTTTCAATTGCCGGATCAATTACTTCTAAACCATCTTTCACAATCAAGTTTAGAATATGAGCACTACACCTCATATGCAAAAACTCCCCACCTAACATTAGATACCTACTTTCCAATTTCTCCAATAAAACATTCATCATTGCATCATTAGTGGTACAATTATCAACTACAACCGATGAAATTTTGTTTTCCAAAGAATATTGAGACAAACAATCCATCAAAATCTTTGCAATAACCCCCTTTGTATGTGAACATGGCACAAAACAAAACCTAAATAAAAACATACATTAAACACATACAATAAACCTAAAAAATCAGCATTTATAAATAAGAATAAGCTCATTACCTCAAGGTTCGATTGCGTAAAAACCATTGTTGATCAATGAAGTGAGATGTCACGGCCATGTAGCCCCTTTTTTGGTTGGAAGCCGTCCACATGTTGGTAGTTATTGCAATTCTATCCTCATTATGCTCCAACAAAGCTTTAAGAGAACCCTTATCTTCATTGAACTTTTTCAAAATGTAACTCTTCAAAGTGTTCCTCGAAATCATCTTGAAATGAGTATTTAGACTCCTCACGAACCTTTTAAAACCTATATGATCTACAATGGATAAAGGATACTCATGAATCACCACCATACCAACCAATTCTCTCATTGAAAAGTCTTGATCAAATTCCTTTTCCTTTTCTTTAAGTTCTAAAGTAGTAGACCCATCGGCTTCCGTTTTAACCTTCAATTGTGTTTGAACACTAACTCCAATCCGCAAATGCTTTCCCGGACATGTCTTCTTAGAATGTTTAAGAAGATGTGAGGTTCCATTCGCACCATTATAAGAGAGTAAAGATGTACAATATTTACACTTTGCTCTTGTAATACCTTTCACTACGACCCTATCAAAAGATTCCCATGCCTCGGAAGTGAGTTTCTTGCTTGTTAGTTTACTTGATTGACTTTTTTCTTTTACTCCAACCTCAATAAGACCTTCTGAGTCCATTTCTAAATCATCCACTCCACAAAGCAGAGGCACTGGAGGTGGGCTAAAAGAAGCAACATGACTTTTATTAGTAGCATTTGCATTGTTGTTAGATTGTTCACTATCCATTTCCTACAAGAAAATATTTGAATACATTACTTAACCACATAACAGAGAAGTATCATGCACATTTTAGTCCAATTAACATATTTAAATCCCAGTACTGTAAAAAAACCAATGCATTGTATATATACTCTTGACCAGTGCATTGTATATAACAGAGAAGTATCACGCACATAACAGAGAAGTATCATGCACATTTTAGTCCAATTAACATATTTAAATCCCAATACTGTAAAAAAACCAGTGCATTGTATATATACTCTTGACCAGTGCATTGTATATAACAGAGAAGTATCATGCACATAACAGAGAAGTATCATAACAGTGAAGTATCATGTAAAAAATGCATTGTATATATACTCTTGACCGTATCTCATCTAACACTACTACTAAATTGAAGCACCTAGCTCTCCAAAAAACCAGTGCCACTGCCACCATTACCTTCGATTCCCATACTCTCCATCATTTTTCCTAAAGAACAATAATACACACACAACCAGTGCCACTGCCACCATTACCTTCGATTCCCATACTCTCCATCATTTTTCCTAAAGAACAATAATACACACACACTAAAGCAGTGCCACTGCCACCATTACCTTCGATTCCCATACTCTCCATCATTTTTCCTAAAGAACAATAATACACACACTATCTTTCCTTCACCAGAAATTTCACACACCCTATATATAAATGACTGTTAATAAATCTTTCAAAATTCCAAAACATCAAATATTATATAAATGACTGTTAATATATCTTTCAAAATCCCAAAACATCAAATATTATATAAATGAAAAAACAGAACTAAAAAAAAGAAGAACTACCAGAGGTTAAAAGGGCCAAAAAAAAATCAAACTCACCGTTTAATATGGCAGAAAGTATTGAATCTGATTTGTCTTACTACCTTGGAATCGGAAGGGGTGGACATGGACAAACGTCGTATGAGTAGGGATGGCAAGTAGAGAAGATGGCTAGGGACTAGGGTTTTGGTCTTTGGCTCTTTGCCCCTTTCGTATGGTATGAAGGACAGAAGGAGAGATGGCAGTGGAGTGAACTGGGGAGACTTTGCGGCTTCTTTTCCCTTAGGTTAGGCATTTACCCTTTTGTTGGCTTAACAGTTAACACTCATGGGCTGGACTTCGGTCCTTTATGGACTTGGGCCTGGCCGAGAAGATTAAAGAGATAGATGTATAAATGTATAATCTATTTAATAAAAAAACGGATCCACGGGTCGAATCTGGACCGGATACGGATCTCAAATACAAAATCCATATCCAGATCCGATCCGTCAGAAACGGATCCGAGTCCGATCCGGATCCGTCGGGTCCAAATTTTGAAGATCCATATCCTATAAAACGGATCTGGATCCACCGGATCCGGACCGAGTCCAGGATCCGCTGTCATCTCTACTTGGCTCCTTGGGTTTTTATGAAGAAATTTGCTCAACATACTATCTAGAATTTGATCAAAATGCATTATATATATGACTACTATGACAGTTTTATCCATTAATTTCTTAATTTTACCAATAATTTTCAATCCAAGAAAAGTATAAAGCAAAATATTGAAGTCTAGCTAGATTAGTACACCAGTACTCTGTAAATTGCAACACTATTAACTATATTAAGTGGTGATTTTCCCATTGACTAAATTGGAATTGATGATGTGAAGTTGATGAGCAATCAAATGTGCAAGCAATAGTTAGCAGCGATGGAACAACATGATCATCATCAACAAGAAGAAGAAGCTATTACTGAACTGAATCTACTAACAGAACAAACATTGTTGCCCAAGTGCTCATTTTTTTGAATAAAAATAAATGGGTGGGGTTAGGTATTGGGTTGGGTTCTAAATTAGTCCAGGTTCTTGATTAGTATTTTAGTTTTCTTTATAAAATTAAATTTGTATATCATTGAATCTCACGGAAAATGCAGAATTTGGTGAAGATGACAATTAAAGTAATTAGATAAAGTAATGTGGCTTTTGAAAGGCAAAAAATGATAGATGACTTTGATCGCCAATTACCCAAAGTCGAGTGACCATCTAAGCAATCAGCTCCACACCATAAGAAAGGGAGCGTGGAATTGAATTATGTCTTCTCATTCTTGTGTTTGAGTTCAAGAGGCAAGATGAATGGGTTGTTAAAAGGCTAGCATTGAAGTGAATCTGTAGTTCTCCAACAAACAAAAAACCAGTTTTGTTTTTGGGGGACATTGGATCTCATTGGTTAGTTGAAGTTTTCGAGGTTAAGATTGTTATGTTAGGCGAGGAGTAATTACCTTAGAATATAGAAAATGAAGGTCTAAGGAAGAGGAAGAGTTTCAAAGGGCTGTATGGATCTTCTACAAGGACAACTGCAACTATGATGCAATAAGAAGATCTCAAGTGGAAGTAGTTAATCCGGGAGAGAAGACTCGTGGAAGATGGAAACTAAGGGGAATTCGAGATGTTAGTTTAGAGAAGAATATAGAAAAAGAGGGAGAGATTATATTTCATTGAATGAGCTCAAATGTACAATTACAAGTTATACTTATATATCATCAAAATGAATGAATGAACTAACAATGAATCATCAAATCCTGTAACTAACTTTTGAACTAACTAACAGTGAACAATATTAACGAATTTTTGAATTTTAACTTCTTCACTAATTTTGTAACTGATTCCACCACTGGGTAACTGCTTGAGCCAGCTCTTCGCAGCTTTAACATTCCATCAATACCCCTAGTCAAGACCATTGTTGTCCCCTAGGGTGAATGAAAGACATATGGGCTGCTGATCAGAAAGAAACTTCCAAGTAGACTGGGAAGCATCAATGCCAAGCCAATTGGGCAAATACCTTATTACCCCTTTTCACTATTCTCCTCTCCACATTAGTCTCAGGCATAGGACAATAGGCACTGGACATGTGAAGTAAAGGTGGATGAGTAACATCATAATCTCATGACATTTCTTAAGCTGGGAAACATGGAAAGTAGGATGGATAAGCACATTTGCAGGTAGTAATAGCTTGTAAGCAACCTCACCAACCTTAGAAACAATAGGATACAAACAAAAATACTTGGCTTCTAACTTGTTGAATGGTCCAGTAGCCACAAACACTTGCCTATATGGATGTAACTTCAAGTAAACCAAGTCACCCACAACAAACTTCCTATCTGATATGTGTTTGCTGGCAAATCCCTCATCCTCTACTGAGCTCTAGACAAATGAAACTTCAGTGGCTCAATGTCAACCTCTTTAGCCTTCAAAACCTATTAACCATATTGGTGTGAGCTTTCCCAACCAAATAAGGAAGGTGAATGGGAGGTTTTTGACCATATAAAACCTCATAAGATGTACACTAAGTGGCAGAGTGATGAGTGGTATTGTACCACCATTCAACAAGTGGCAAAGAAGCAGCCCATCCCTGTGGATTATCTGAGTACAAACACCTGAGATAAGTCTCCAAGGTCTTGTTCAAAACCTCTGTCTGACTATCTGTTTTAGGATGGTAGGTTGTAGACTTATGCAGCTGAATCCCATGATAGGCAAATAGCTCATGCCAAAATGAACTAAAAAATATAGAAACCCCTGTCACTTAGCATAGTAGTTGGCATACCATGTAATTTGAACACATTATTTAAGAAACATTGTGCCACTGTTTGAGCTGTATAAGGGTGTTGTAAGCACATGAAGTGTCCATATTTACTCAGTCTATATAGCATCCTTGCCTTTAGACTTAGAAAGACCTTCTATGAAATCCAGACTGATGTCCTCACAGCCTCAGGAATAGGAAGAGCTTGTCTAAGACCAGGATAAAGAGCTGTATCATGTTTGTGTTTCTAACACACCACATTTGCTAACAAAACACTTCATATCCTGAGCCACTGACTTTCACTGACTTTCAGTAAAAAGAGATACTGCAATCTCTTGATAGTGCATCGATTCCTGAGTGACCATCCAGAGGTAGGGCTGCGTATCGGGTGATTCGGTTCGGGTTTGAAAGTTATTGGTTAAACTTATCGGTTTGTATACATGTTAAATCGTTATAGAATCATTAAGATATCGGTTACTGATTTATTGGTTAATCGGTTGTTGATCGTTATCAGTTCGGTTATCAGTTTAACTGTTAAGATTTCACACAAAATTTTCAAGAACAAATAACCCATTTTTAAAACTGAAAGTATCTTCGAACAAAATTATCTAATTGGAATAGGAAGGACGTAAATAAACTTGGACAAGAAATGAACCAAGAGACATTGAGTTACATTACACAACACAATAGTCGATCCAGTTGAGGCAAGAATCTAAAGTATATGATCGAAGTAGAGAACTCTTAAAGGTACCAATTTGTGAAATCCAAGCAGGAGAACCTGACCAGTGTTAATGGATACAAGAGGAATGGAAGAAGAGTAAAACAGTGAAAAGAACTTCAAATGACTTTATATATGAAAGGGTATAAATGTAATTAAATAAATGGTTATCGGATTATCGGTTCACCCGTTAACAAAAGTGGTCAAACCGAGACCCGAACCGATACCCCAATAACCATAGGACACCACCTGATACCCAAACCAATAACCCATTAACCCGAACCATTAACCCAAGAACTAAATAATCGGTTCGGGTTATTGATTTAACCGTTAATATGCACAACCCTATCCAGAGGTGTGGAATGCCATAAGTGAATGATGGTTCGCCTCAACTGAGAATCAGATCGCACAACCACTCTGCCCTTCCAACTAAGCGGAGAATTGAGCCAAGTAAAAGACTTGTAAGGCTGCCGTTGAAGTTTAGTGATCACTGTTTGCAATACAATATCTGACAACGACTGTTTAATCTGATCACAAGGAATCATGAGGAGTCAATAAAGATATGGTCAAAAGCTCAGCCCCTTGGTTTCTAGACAAGGCATCAACAATCTTGTTTCATTTCCCTTCATATACTCGGCAAAAGTCAAAAGACATGAGTTTGGAGATTCCGCCACTTGGAACTCAGTGTGTATATTTTGCTCAAGCAAATGCTTCAAAGCCTTTTGATTAGTCCTTACAACAAAATTTCTTCCCAGCAAGTAGTGAGACCATTTGGTCACTACAAAGATGAGAGCCAACAACTCTCTGTGATACACACATAGACTGATGCCTAGGGGCCAATGACTTGCTGATATAGGCAATTGGATGCCCTTGCTGCATCAAAACAACACCGATTCCCATACCACTTGCATCAGTCTTAGTGATGAATGGTTTATCATAGACAGGCATTACTAGAACTGGTGCAGTCACCAATGCCTTTTTGAGTCGGTCAAAGCTACAGTACCTTCCTCAGTCCAAGCAAAATAATCCTTCTAAAGTAACTCATTCAGTTGTTTGCACTTTGCTGATAGCACCAAGCCCTTTTATGAACCTCCTATAGTATCTTTTAAACCAAGAAAGCTCCTTAACTGCTTAATAGTAGTGGGAATAGCCCAATCCTGAACAACTGAGATTTTCTTAGGGTCAGTAGCTACTCCTTTAGCACTTATAAAATGACCTAAGTACTCCACTTCAGGCACTCCAAAAGCACACTTAGATGCCTTAGCATACAACTTTTGTTGCTTCATAATCTCAAATATAGCCTAAAATGCACCAAACGATCAGACATATTCCTACTGTAAATCAGTATATCATCAAAGAAAATCTCTACTAATTTCCTGTGGAGAGGCTTAAAAACAGAATTCATGAGACTTTAAATGAAGATGTTGCATTGGTTAAGCCAAAGGGCATAACCAAGAACTCATAATGCCCTTCATGAGTCATAAAGGTTGTCTTGTGTGTGTCTGCTTCTGTCATTCTCAGTGGGTGATAACCTGCTCTAAGATCAATGTTAGAGAGCACTTTTGCAGCTCCCTACTCATCCATCATATCTTCTATTATTGGAATGGGAAACTTGTCCTATACACTCAAGTGATTCAAATCCCTGTAATCAACACGAAGCCACTGCCATCTTTTTTCTTCCGCTAACACAACTGGCGAAGCATATGGGCTAGTGCTATGCTGGGATTACCCTTGATCCAACATCTTCTGCACATGTTTTTTCAATTATGTCCTTTACCCCAGGATATCTGTAATGCTTTTACTCATAGGTGTAACTGAGTCTATGTGTGGTGTTCTATGATCAAAAGGGATAGTAGGAATCTCAAAGATACAACTGTACTATTCCATTAAGGTGGCTATGACACAGGGAATTTCAGTACCTTTAGCAGCATGAATACTGTTACATTGGAAATCTGCTTCTGTATCTATGAGTAAGGTCAGCATAAAGAACTGGACCTGCTCATCTGTCTTCTTGTTCAATGACTTTGTTTTAGTTGTCTTGAGCTGAGTACTTGCCCCTCTTAAAACATGCTTCTCCCTCTGGTGCATGAATTCAATAGTCCTGTTCCTGAAATAAAAAAGGATCCTGCCCAGAGTATTCAGCCTTTGCACTTCTAGGACTATGTCAACATTTTCTAGAGGCAAGAGTAAGAAATCAGAAGAAAATGTAGCCCCTTGTAACAGTCACTGAAGGTTCCTGCAAACTAAGGCAGTTTGCACCTTCCTACCATCAGCTACACACACAGACTGTTCATTACAGAACTAGCATTGCATCCTAACTTCTTTGCTACTTCTTCATCAATGAAATTATGGGTACTTCCTCTGTCAATTAGAATTTGTAAAGGTTTCTTTTCTTCTCATGGTAACCAGTGACTCTAATGGTCTGATATCCAGTGCCACTAGTGAATGCCTGCAAAGAAATGGTCATACATTCATCTGAATCATCAGTTTCTTCTTGAACTTGATCCAATTCCTCCTCGCCCTATACTTTGCCTTCTTCATTCACTTCCACCAAGAATAACTACTTCTTAGCCTTACATTGATGCCAAGGTACACACTTCACATCACAGAGAAAACACACTTCATTCAAAAGGTATTTTTAGAAAGAAGAATTGGTTAAAGGGGGCCTTTGAGAATTCTGGAATTTAGGAGGGGGTGGATTAGGTAAGATAGCATTCTGATTTCTGTCATTAGATTTGATTCCCCATGATTGTGCCTGTGCTTCAAAGGTTTCTTCGTGTAGCTTAGCAATCTTGTAAGCTTGCATTAGTGTTCTAGGTGCCTGAATTCTAACAGAATTATTCAGTTCAGGTCCCCAAGAAGCAGCTAATAGCATTTTCATTTGACAGATTGACCCAGTTAACAGCCTATCAAATTCAGCTTGATAGTTCTTCATACTACCAGTTTGTTGTAGATTCTTAATGGCCAACATTGGGTCTTCAAACTCATCCCCAAACCTCTCATTTAGAGCTAAAACATACTCAGTTTAAGTAGGTTCTAGGACTGTATTCCTGGACTGTAGGATCTATGTCAAGCAATAGCTTCACCATCCAAATGAATGAAAGTTACTCTCACCCTTTGATCAAAAGGAACTGCATCCATGGAGAAGAATCGATCCACCTTATACAGCCATGTCCTCAGATCATGCCCAGAAAATCGTGGAAAATCTAATCTAGAGTATCTAGTGAAGTAATTACCATTTGCAGCAAGCCCTGTTTGAAATTCCTTGGGTTGATTCATCTGTATTGAATCCCTAGAACAAGTACCATCCACAAAAGATTCAGCTCTGCATTGTTCCATGTCTCTTTCCTTCTGCCTTATACATCCAATGGCCTGCTTAATCTCGATCAATTTCTTATCAGTTTGAACATTTCGATCGTTCATATTGATCATCCCTTCCATCAGTTTCTGCAATTGCTCTTGAATATGTGAAAGCTTGCCTTCCATTTCTTCTGTGGGTTTATCTTGATTCTTATCGCGTGACGTGATAACTAAGCCGAGAAACAATAGCTCTGATACCAATTGATGCAACAAGAAGATCTCGAGTGGAAGTAGTTAATCTAGGAGAGAAGACTCAAGGAAGATGGGAACTAACTCAGGGGAATCTGAGATGCTAGTTGAGAGATGAAAATTAGAAAAAGAGGGAGAGATTATATTTCATTGAATGAGCTCAAATGTACAATTACAAGCTATACTTATACATGATCGAAATGAATGAATGAACTAAGAATGAATCATCAATTCCTGTAACTAACTTTTGAACTAACTGGACTAACTAACAGTGAACAATATTAACTAACTTTTGAATTCTAACTGCCTAACTAATTCTGCAACTGATTCCACAACTGAGTAACTGCTCGAGCCAGCTCTTCTTAGCTTCGATATTGCATCAATACCCCCTAATCAAACTATGTATAAATTCCAAACAAGCTGGGGTGGACAATATGAAGTCTCACTGACTATGACACTCTATTTAAGCTCATCTTAGGCCGATGTAACGCGTGCCTAGGTGAACACGTCCCAACGATATATTCTATATTATGAGGATTCATCATCAATTTGCTATTTTTCTGCTGGTTGCCTGCCTACCCCAACCCTCCTCCTTTATCCGTGCTTTGGACTTGCAATGTCAGCTAGCTCACACATGCGGGGTTGTTTTATGGATCCAAAGTGCAAAAGATAATTCAAGCTAAGCAGGAAGTCTGGTAAATTGACACAACAAAATGCTATCTTAGAGGCCAACTCACAGTTCCATCCTTTAATAATTCGAAGAGCAGTACCCATGCTGATTTTTGTTCATTTGACGAGTTGGACCTACATGAAAAGCTCATGCTCCACCAAACCCATGAGATATTGATCAAACTAGAGGACTTCATTTCCATGTCATGATATCGCCTAGTTTCAGTTCCATGCCTTAGCAGATAAGTAAGCTACAAATGAAGAAGGTGATCCAGTCTACAAAAAGAAAAGAGAGAATTGCCATGGATGCTGTGATATTTCTCTGCCTAAAGCTGTATCGTCACTGGTTTCATCTTCCTGTAACATTAGCAACAATCCCCTAACATTAGCGATTTGACTATATGCTGTTTCCTTTGTGGTATCATGCATGAACTTAGCTTCTGAAATCACAAGATTTAAAATATAGTGCAGATCAAATTCTCTGGTTTGTTATTGGAGTTGGTATTGTTTTTTTGGATAATACCTGTCTTTCTGTCCCTTTTAGGCCTAATAATCTATTTTTTAACTCCTGTCGAGCATTTTGCTTATCACCTGCTCAATTAACCTGCAGGGACTGAGAAAGGTTTCTGCTATTATTTTAAATTAGTTCCAGATATTGTGATTACTTTCTAATCCAAAAAAAGAAAATATCCAAATATTGTATCTGACTGTCTTAACCCTCTTCTGTAGCACCATTGCAGATGTTGCGGCCGAACATTGTGTGCTGAACATTCAGCAAATCAGATGGTGAGTTTTATTTGTTCTATGCACCTTTTCTTAAGCATCTTTTATCCTTTTTGTTAGCTTACCTTTTTGTTTATACCCAAAATCTTTTCAGGCCTTACCACAATTTGGTCTTCACTCAAGTGTTAGAGTTTGTGGAGATTGTTTTAATAACTCCTTCCGGTAAATTTCTGCCGTTATGATTAACGTGATGCCTTATACTTCTCAATATTGACGGCAAAAATATTTTTTATTTTGCCCCAAATTTTGGAAGTCAAAGATGTTGTCGTAGAGCTATGAGGAATTTATTCTTGGAATTCTATCTTCTCTCACCCAATTCAATCCTATTCTTCAATTTTTAATCATTAAGAATCTCTTATCTAGGAAGCAATATTATGCTCACATTAGCTCGTGGGTGATTGGTTACTAGTACATAACAACAACAACAACAACATGCCCAGTGTAAACCCACAAGTGGTGACCTTACCCCACCTTTGTGGGGTAGAGAGGCTGTTTGTGATAGACCCTCGGCTCAAATTGATGACTAGTACATGAAAGACTAGAAATCTGCCACGCTTAAGCAGAAAAAAAGCACTTCAATAAATAGACACTATTTTCAAAACTAAAAAAATACTAATAAATAAATAAAAACAGTTAAAATCTTTGAAGCCCTCATTGGTGCATCATGTGGCGAATAGAAGCTAGAGACAGTAGCATCTGCTGTTATTTGTCAAAGAATGTAAGGAGTCGAAAACCGTCTGAAGAGTTTCTGGCAGATACCATCTGTGTCAAGCACTTGGACTCAGGACTTAACAAAAATGAAAAGGTTTTGGAAAGTATCCCGTCTTGGCTCTGTTTGGTATATTCATTGATCCTGGATCATCATATTTCAGTACTGCGATATGTTGGAAGGGTATAATTCTGTCATCTTTGAGGTGTGAGGCCATAGATTTAATCAGTTATACCTCCCTAAAGATCTTTGATGAGATTGAAAGGCTTTTCTGATATATTCGTTGTTGATAGTCTGGAGAGAAAATTATCTGCCTATATACAGCATGCTTTTCAATTTATACATCATTTAATAGAATTGCTAATTACTATCTTTAATTCTTTTTGAGGAAACTTAAAAATTCTTACATCTTATTACTAATCTGATTCTTAGTAGACCCACTGGAGATGGCGTGATAGCTTCTGCAAATGAAGTCAATGCCCTGAAAGATTCATTTTCAGCTTTAGATGTCGGTGCTGTTGCAGATATCAAAACTGAAGACACTATCAATCAGACTCCTGCTGTAGGCATTACAGAATGCAAATGTGGGATGCCTTTGTGTATATGTAAAGTGACAGCTACACCAACATCATCCATCGCTCCACAGGAAAGGACATATTTACTGGCCTTCAAATGCTTCTTGAGCAAATGACAATCCCTTATATTTTCTTTTGATTCCAGCAGGGAAATATCATGCCAAATCCAATTGTAAACATAAGTCCAAAACCAAAGAAGGAAAATAGAATTCCAACAAGTAGAGCTTCAACATCAAACAACAAGCAAGGGTATGTAAATGATGTATCTAGTTTTCCTTTTGGAGAAATAGGTTCAATCTATTTTCTTCAAAAACAGATTTTTTTTCTTTATAGCTGTTGTAACTTGTGTGTGGTGAGTCAAGGTTATGTTATTCGTCTTGGAAGCATTGTCAGTAACTATGTCATTGAAACAACACTCACCAGGGAATGGCTGAAACACAGACGCAATGGGTAAAGATGTGTGTATGTCAAAGGAAGACACTAGGTCTAATAAGAAGGTATATTACTACCCTCCATAAAGGAAACTTTACCTATGTATCAGACACAAGGAAAACATAAAGAGACCCGAGTTTTGACCTTCTCAATGTACTTAATTCTTCTATTCTAACCCTTTAAAGACAAGGAGACATGGTCTTCAGATATTTCTGCACCTACTAATTGCATAACCTACAGGTTTAACATTCACCTTAATACTTAGCAGGACATTCATGGACAAAGGGAATAACACATTTCATTTAAAATACTCTTCACAAGAAAACATTAGCAGCAATATTTGAGTTGTTACTTCTTTTAATGGACTTTCTGTTGTTGGTTTCCAGTTAATTTAGGATGTAGTTGATGTTGTTATATTTAATAAGTGAAGTCTTGATTGACTAATATTAGAATCCTTGTTCTGTCAGAATTAGAATATTTGGGTTGTTATTTTGGAAAATCGTATGTGCTTGGGATGTCAGTTTGGATAACTACAGGTGATTTAGCATGTATTTAACTTCTTACTATGTGATATATCTCTTTTGACTCTTAAATTCTTCTCAATACCTCAGAGTGCTTATTTATTCTCAAAAAAAAATCAGAGTGTTTATCTGGTTCAAGGAATTGATAAAACAGGTAGGTCCCAAAGGAATTATCCTTGAACTTTGTGCTCTGTTAATGCAATATAATGCTTCAAATACATATTATAGTCCTATTAATAATCCCTTTTTATTGGATGAAGGCCCAAGTAAAACTAGAATTCATCAACATATTCCTAAATTTAATCAGCAAACAACTACGTCTCAATCCCCAACTAGTTGGTGTAAGGTATATGTTTCGTTAATGTCCTCAATAGTCCTTTGAAATCCTAAATCTTATATAGTTATGTATTTGGATTTGAGGATTTATATGGAACAACTATAGAAATCAATTTAATTGGCTCATTACTATTAAATAATAAATACTACTCGCTCCAATCCAATTTAAGTGTTTCATTTGTTGAGGACACGAACATTAAGGTAAGAATTAGAGTTCTAATATATTTAAGTTAAAGGGCCCACATAGTGCGTCAAATGCTTTGCCACTAAGACAGTGGTAGGGAAGAGAGTGGGCATATACTGTGACAGCTTCGCGTTGCATTTTGCAGAGGATCTGTTTCCTTGTATCAAACCCACCAGTAGGTTACATTGGAAGTACTCGACCATTGCTCCAAAATTTGGCCAGTTTCCTCAAAAGTGGGTCCAGAGTTAGAGTGAAGAAAACTTAAGACATTTAAAATATAATGGATTCTAAAGTGTCTTTTTGGTACGAGATATGAAAAGGTCTAAAAAGTGTAGTAGAAATATCCTTTTTGAGAACGTGGAAATAAATAGACGTGAACATATGGTGGGAGTAATGAATATTTATATAGTAATTCTAATTGCATATTTAGTGGCATCCATATTATTTTTGATGACAATCAATAGGAAATTTTTACATTTAGCCGTTGATTTGACACAGATAAGCCATGGGGTAAAGAGGTACAAAAGGGGCTATATCTGCAACACTTAGCGGCGAATGTGTATAGCACAAGCTTTGGGGAGCGGCATGCATATTATTTTAGTGAACTTGCATGAAATATTAGGAAAATAAAATGGTTAGCGTTATCGTAGCTTTTGAACTAAACTAAGGCCACATTGGTCTATTAGACTCTTATAGGATGAGTATTTTTTCCTTGATAGTTAATTCCACCTTCCCTCATGGTTAAATAGTCTCATGTTTTTGGAGGGTCTAGATCACTATATGAGTTACTCTATTTTGTAATAAAACTCCAAAAAGAGGGGGATGAGTACTCTCTGCAGAGTAATTGTGTATAAGCCCCTGAAATTCTCCAAAATCTAGAGAAAGTTCCAAATATAAAGTGAACAACACATAACTATCAACAATTTATTTCCTCTCTTTGCTAGACGAGAGAATTTGTCTTCTGTTCATCTTTGTTAGTTTCTATTTAAACCAGACAAGAGGAAGGAGAATTTATTGTCTGACTTGCCCTTTTGAATTTTCGCACTTTCACTTTCTTGTTTTCCTGTTCCTACTTTCTACTCTAAGTGTTAGTTTATAAGATGTTTTTTTCAAAATCCATAACCTTTGGTGCTCTCCCGTGTTTTACCTACTTAGGCCTAGGAATTTAATCACAGAACTAATTAAGCAAATATTTTGCAGTACAACTTTCAATGTTGGTCCAGCTACCAGCTGCAATATGGAGACAATGTCAGCGGATTATGAAGTCAGTGGGGAGGTATTGTGCTTTACCTTGCTTTTCCAGTGGTAATCTTGAATTTACTCACAGGGACTAGACATACAGATAGGTGAAGTAGCTTGGTTCTGGGGAAGCTGAAAGATTGTAGGAAGGTGTAGTTGAAGAAGCAGAGAAGCACAAAATTGGATACCTAGTCATTCCGTAGATGTTTGAAGCCAAATGATAAATCAGCCATTTAGTTACATGGAACACACGGTAACTGTATAAAGAGAGAAACCAAATGACAAAAGGGACCCTAAAGAGTAACAAAGTTTATTAGGAACTTGCTGTTGTAAACTGTACTTTACATTGCTAGATGGTAAACACTAGATTGTGCGGTTGAGGAAGTTGTAATCTTTTCTTTCCTTTCTCCTTAAATTATAGTTTGTGGGGGACAATTCTTGTGCAGGGCTTAAGAGAAGCAATAAAAAATGGTGATGTCGGTGCTGCAAAGAAGCTCCTAAGTCAGGTATTTATGTGGACTTTCTTTCTCTTGTATTTCAATATGGCATTTGTCAGTCTATTTGTGACATTTGATCTCAATTTTATCAGGGAGTTGATGCAAATTACCTTGACAAGCAAGGATCATCATTGTTACATCTGGTACTCTTATCTCATACTCAACTACATAATTGTACAATTAGCATATAATTCTCTACTTAGAGGGTGACAATTATATGTGGCACTGTCTTATGTAGGCAGCGGTGTTCAATCGAACAGAAATAGCATTTTCCCTCATGGAGAGTGGAGCAAGTTTGTACTGCAAAAATTCACAAGGTAAAATATATCTAAAGGATAGAACCTCTTTAGTCTAATTGGAGCTGCAAGATAGCATCCTAATACCAATACCATTTTCTACGCCTCATAACTAGGTAATGGGATATTATGCATTTGTTAAACAGAGCATAATTTAAACCAATATTCTGCTCCTGCTGAAAGGGTAATATACTTTATCATACTGTTTTTTGTGTGCTTGCAAATATGCCGGTTTTTTTTTTTTTTTTGGTGTTAACTGAGAAATCTCCTGAGAGTTAGCTAGTTCATCCCTAGTTTGCACACAGGTTCCGAACTCAGGGATGCAAATTTTCTGGTCCTTGACAATCTAAAAATCTTTAGTGCATCTATTTTTGTCATTCGGATGATCATTCTATCTATTGGTGTTGATTTTGAATAAGGTGAAACGCCATTGGATTGTGCTCCTGCCACATTGCAATTCAGGATGAAACAGAAGATGGATGAGAGTGGGCAGTAACGTTTCATCCGAAAGTGACACTTCTCTAAGTCCGCTACAACTTAGATATTACAGTTTCAGAGAATGGTGATCTCTAACCTATTTGTTTGCCATATTTTTGTACCCTAGTAAACGGCTACAAGAAGATGTCAGCAGTTTCAAAGAAGTGATCTCTATCCTGTTAATGTGTCATACATTTGTATCAGTTCAAGATTTCCTACTTTTCTGTTTCTTTTTCTTTTTGTGTTTTTGCCTTTTCTCTATGCGCAATAGTGTATTTCAATGGTTGTAAGATGAAAAAACTACAGGGTAAAACCGTAGGCATTGTGGTTATTTCATGAATAAACACGTGATTTTTGTTTGTCTCAAGTACCTATGAGTTTTCCCTTTTAACAACTTTTGATTGTCTAGATCTTTTAGGTATGTCAGTAGAAGAGGGCTGCCAAGAACTACATATATCAATAAAAAATAAAAATAAAAACAGAACACCAACACGAGAGCTTCTTGCTACATCTAAAGTTTTGGATAAATATGCCTCTATAGCTTCCCTGGTGTTTGGTTCTGCTATCTATGTTTTCAACCTGCATTTACAATTTTAATGAGATATTTCAAAACATTCTCAACAGAAGAACAAAAAACTAATTTCTAATTTGCTATGTCTCTGGGTGTGTTTTGGTATTCAACTTTTCCATTTGTCAAAATATTTTGGAATTCTCTAGGAAAATAAATTCTTTAAAAATGAGGAAAATAACTTTCTTAATAGAAATACGGAAAACAGGTTTCATAAGTGATATTCTATGTTCATTGTCTCATTCCTACCCATCCCATGCTCCCAACTCCACCCTTCACTACCCCTGAACCCCCACTCTCCATCCCATCCCTCTCGCATAATGTTTTGCAAGATTATATATAAGTTCTTTTTAGGATAATATTTTCTTGCTTACTTACCAAATATTAGAAAGTAAGAAACACTTTCAATGAAAAATATTTTCCGTCGTACCAAGCACACCCTCTATATAAAGTATAGATTTTCTCAAGACCGTTTCATTACTAAGACATGCCTCTAGGTCCGTCAACGTGATATTACCAACAAGAGGCGCTTTGCTTCGTTCTAAATATGTCATGCTAGGGGCGTTCCATATAAAGTTTCAAATATGACATTTTCACAATACCGACCCATTCTAGTTCCAAATAAAACATGAATGAAACAAAGATTACCGACAAGAATTGTGAAGTGGTAAGCACTCTTTCATCGGATGAAACCAGAGGCTTCGAAGCTGAGTGGTATTGGGTATAGAGTTCCCTTTGTTAGGAACGCTTTAACCACCAATATGAGACTTCCTGACGCGAATCCAAATTTATTTTTCATTTCGTTAGCTGATTAATGGTAGCTAAATTGATTTTGTAATTAAGCATTTATTTATTTGGATAAACTATAAAGTGTTAAATGGATAATAAACAGCTGGTGTGCTTGGTAAAGATGTTGATAAACACTAAAATATTCTTAAAACTATTTATGAAAAATACAAGGGGAAATAAATGTTGGTCCTTCAATTATATCATTCTGATTTTAGTCTTGGTATTATTTGAGTGAACACATTTAACCGTGTGCTACTTAAGTGAAGTTAGTTTTACTATAGTGAAATCTCGGTATTTACAAGTTATCTTTAAAACTACATAAACAAGAAGCTGCAGATGGCCACATTGCATTTCTTGCCAGTTCGAACCTAAATGACCCAAAAAGTATCCGAAATGACCAAAGTAACAACAACAACATATCCAGTGAAATCCCATAACGTGTGATCGGGAGGGTAGAGTGTACGCAAACCTTACCTCTACCTTGGTAGGTAGAGTAGCTGTTTTCGAGAGACCCTCGGCTCAAGATATCGCATAAGCACAAGCACAAGCACAAGCACAAGCAAAGAAAAACCAAAGCAAGAGTAAATCAAGCAAGAGCAACGGTTCGGAAAAATTTAAAGCAGTATGAAAATTGCTGGTATCAAAAGCGAATAAGTCATGATAGCGCATTCCGAAAAAGTATGCATTAACTAGCGCATGTAAATAAGCTAAACAAGGTATACTAATGGACACATATCAGCGAAAATTAGCTACATGTGACTATAAAGCAATATTGTGTCTATTTGTATGATAGGCTAAGCAGGCCTACAATAAAAACATTACCCTACCAGTTTACAAGCATGAGTAGGACTACACTTGACTACCTACTACCCTTCTACCCTAATTCGTGTCCTCCACAACCCCCTATCTAAGGTCATGTTCTCAGTAAGTTGCACTTATGCCATATCCCGTCTAATCACCTCTCCCCAATACTTCTTCGGCCTACCTCTACCCCTCCTGAACCAGTCCATAGCCAATCTCTCACACCTCCGCACTGAGCCATTTGTGTCTCTCCTCTACACATGCCCAAACCATCTCAACCTCACATCCCGCATCTTATCATCCACCGAGGCCACTTCCACTCTGTCCCGGATATCATCATTTCTAATCCTTTCCCTCTTTGTATGCCCGCACATCCATCTCAGCATCCTCATCTCTGCATCTTTAATCTTTTGGATGTGCACAGTTCTACTAGACTGGCCAACACTCCACCCCATACAACAAAGTCGGTCTAACCACCGTCCTATAGAACTTGCCTTTAAGTTTTGGTGGCACCTTTTTGTCGCACAAGACTCCAGATGCGAGCCTCCATTTCATCCACCCTGCCCAATACGATGCATGGCATCGTCAATCTCTCCATTCCCTTGGATAATAGACCCGAAGTACTTGAAGCTTTCTTTCTTTGGAATGACCTGAGTACCAAGCCTCACCTCCACGCCTGTCTCAAGGTCGCTCCCGTTGCTGAACTTGCACTCCAAATATTCTGTCTTGGTCCTACTCAACCTGAATCCTTTAGATTTATACTTTTAACATATTTTATGTGAGTTATATAAGAATGAATTAATATCTTCCGTTAAAATTCGTTACCCGATATTTTTTTTAAAAATAAGTAAATTACATAACGCACAATTTTAGTGTGTTATTAAACTCATAATTCAGGTCATTTTGTTAAGTTGGGTCTTGCTAAGTTAGGCCATATCATGCATACTTATAACTAATCCATCTGTATCCATTTCATAACTAAGCAAAAGTATCCATTTTTTTTAAATATTTATATATTAATTTATCTTCTTGTTGGCAGTTTTGCAGGAGGAGATTCTGCCGTATTCTTCAGGGTGCGATGTCGCAAATAAGTATCTTCACGACCTTGAAATTCTTCTGGATGGCCTGAAAGTCTTTCTCTGTATAATACTTTTTGTCTTTGGGGGAGATGTTGTCCTTAATCTTTGGTGATCATGGGAATAACCAGACCCTTTTGGATGATTTACCATAGTTCAGGGTCTTCTCTAGTTATGTAGTCCTATATTCTAGCTTTTTACTAGCCATAAATCATTTAAAACATGATAGTGCGGAAATATAAATCATAAATCTTTAAAACCTCCTCAATTGAAGGCAAGGTGCATAATGCTACATTTTCCTCCATAGTAACCATTTCTGGAATATGATCAATCAAAGAAAATGCAATTGGATGATCTTCTTGTGAGAATTGATTCTGATAAAACTCAACTGCCTCTTTAGCCATTGCTTCCTCTTCCTCCAACTAATCTCCTTGTGAATTCTAGATTCTCTTGAGCTGCAATATCTTCCTTCTCTCATTTACTAGGCTATGGAAAAACCTACTATTTGTATCACCTTCATCAAACCATGTTATCCCAGCTTTTTGCCCCAAAAACGTCCTCATCATAATGCAAATATCTCTTGTACTCAACATGTGCCTTATGTAGAATCGTTTTGTTCTATGCAGTAGGGTACTCCTCAAACAGTTGCTCATTCACCTTGACAATGTTCTCTCTGATGGTTAACTACTTGAAAATATTACCAAAAGTCTCTCTACTCCATTTAACCAAAACTCCTTTGGTATTTTTCAATTTCTGCTTAAATTTTATGAAAGAATCACCAATATTATTAGCCTTCCAGTTCTGTCTAACCACCCACAAAATCTTCTTGTTCAGTACAAAACTTCAAGAATTTAAATGGTTTGAAACATTGTTGAACATGTTCCACATGATAATAGAATAGGTGAATGGTCTGAACCTGTTCTTTCCAAATGTTCCACTTCAAGATTACCAAACCAATCCTGCAGCTTCTGATTTACTAACATTCGATCCAATCTCTAAAATATACAGTTTGCATCAATCTTACCATTCCATCAAGTAAATGGTGAACCCTTGAATGCTACTTCTGTTAATCTAGATGACTCAATACAATAAGCGAAATCCTCATATACATAAGGATGAACTGGATTTCCCATAATCTTCTCTTCTTCATTAAGAACAACATACAATGAACCCCTACTATACATGGGTAATTTATATTATTTGATAGATAGGAAATATAATCACGCAGATCCACTCTCTCAAGAGCATCACATTTGGCATAAGCTATGGTTATGATCATATGCTTATCCAAATCCTGGAAATACAATTCAAGAGTCATTGGGTAAACAGTATCCCATTGCACTTCTACCTCCACATCATAATTCACAAACAACCATTTTTTTTCATTACAATTTGACCTAGCCCATGGCATGCTCATTCTCCTTCCATACTTCTGAATGTGCCTAACTTGCGGAAATGGATAAAGTAATGTTATAAACTTGAACTTGTGATGCCTATGTAACATTTAGAGCATATGAAAGGCTTTTTGAGTTCTCACTTACCTGATATTCCAAATAAAAGTTTTCATCATCATTTGAACTGGATTTTGCTATCGCTACCCTTTTTGGTATAGTCCTGATAGAAGGTCCTTTATCTGGATTTCCATTTTATTCATTTTCTTAGTTGCTTTTGAAGCAGCTTTTGGTGAAATATTTGCTTCATTTACCTCATGTTCAAATGATTTCTTAATGGATTCATCAACTCCAAGAATTTCCCATCCTTTCCATCAGTCTCATTTGATTCCTTGTCCCCTACATCTTCAATAGTATGCGATACAATATCATGTAGAACCTTATTAGGTGAAGTAGTCCTAATAGTGCTCAATATTCCAGATTCATGTACTGCATCACTAACAAAAATAGGGAGTGCTTCCTCTTGTCCTCCTGATATCCCATTCTCTTCATTATGTTCTAACTCTTCTTCGTTATTTTCATTGCAATCTTCATATCCCAGAGAGCGTAACTGCTCCCGATTATCTATTTGTATATACTATTAGTTTCTTGAAACTCCTTAGTATTGGTATTTCCTTCACCTTTAATAATACCCATCCATTATGTATTAGACATGTCACTATGTGAAACCATCAGCTGTTCCTGATTCTCTTCTGATCCATTGGATTCAGTACCACCTTTCCTCTAAGGAGGAATCTACACTTCTTCCTTGTTGGTTTCCTCATGAGCAGCAGTGTCATCTATCTCCTCCACACTATCTGCCCATGACTTTGTCTCCCCATTGAAATATTTCTCTTGTTTGGCACTATATGTACCTTGTACATCATTTTGTTCCTCAACACTTGATATTGTTGTTGCATTGATATTAGAGTCTGCTATCTCCATTCTTAAAGTTGACTCTTTATCATCACTAGTGGAATTTTTGATGATTTCTTCTGCCTGTTCATCTGTCACCTCTTTATTATTACTTAAATCTTTAGGTTGTTGTTGTGTAAGAACTTTTCCAAAAGAAGCTTCTACCCAAGGTTTGTCTCCTCGTCGGTCTTTGCTACAATACAAACTTTCTCAATACTCACAATATTTCTTGCATCATCAGCATTATTCCATTTATTCTCGTAAATCTCCAGTCTATCATTTCTTGCTATGACTTCACATTCATTATCCAGCGCAACAAATTTGTTTTGTACCTGGATTTGGGATCTATCAGTTTGTTGTGTAACTTCTGTTATTTTCCCACAACTAATATCCTCCCCATCACAATTCACATCCTTTTAGGATTTCATGTTTTAGGATCTCCAACAATCTTTCCACTTTTCAACATTTTTGTTGGAAAACTCTTGTTTTTTTGTGAATTCTTCTGCTGCTTCTGTTGATTATCCCTCATTGTACCAATTTTCTCCACTTTGTTGTTATGATCCTTTGTAATAGGTCTGTCATTGTTGCTTATCCCCCCATCATGTACCTTGAGTTTAGGATTAAGTATACGGCATTCCTCCTCATTGTTTCCTTATAATTTACATTCAAAGAAATATTTAGGTAAATAATTATACCTAATCTTCAATGTTTCGACTCTGATATCCTTAGTCTTCTCATTTTCAATATCCATGCACATACTCTTTTGGCCGTTCTTTGCTTAAAACCACCAAAACCTTTACTCTAGCACAACTTGATCGAGTTTTGTTGATGGTAGCAACATCCAGGTGCAATGGTTTACCCACTTCAGGGTCCAATGAAAACAACAATTGCTCCACAAAGACATAGGAAGCAAGTTAGAGATCTTCTTCAATTTTAAACTTAGCATCATAGATTAGGATTCACATATGGTAATAATATCCATCACTAGAGTTGATAAAATATGAACCCTTAGATGTGATATTCACAAAGTCCTCCATTGACGACAATCGTATTAATATGACGATTTCTAAAGAATCCTATTTGACATTCTCCCTTAATCCCACATTGAGATGAGATTATTTTCCTTAATTCTTCCAATTTTGGTCAACCATATGAGAACTTTCCTACTACAGCATACTGAAAGTTCTCAATAATATTCATACGTGAAACTTCTTCCTCCGTCCGCATGACTCTATGCACACCATTGACGATAGTAACTCGTTTCAAAGGAATAGGCTCCACTGAATTCACTTGCATGGGATCAACCCTAGCTACTTTCTTAAATGCATCTACATACTATGAATCAGAGTTAGGGTTAGAGTTCGTATGATTTTGGTTAGTTGCGGGTAACTCCGTGTTGGTTAGAAGGTCGAATTGCGTGGCAGATGTTAATGGTCAGACCAACCACCGTCCACGGCTGGCAATCGGCCGGCAAGGCCATGGCTGTTAGTTCGAAGCAATTAGGGTTTGCATGAGTGATGAGAGCATCTTTGCATTTGCTAACCAGGATTCGTCCAATATTCCTGTTCATTAAGCATTAACTAAATTCTTCCTGATATATTTTAAAATATGCAAGTTTTAAATAATAACAGAAAAAGGAACATTTTAATGAATGTCATATTCCAAAACAAAATAACGATTTTTTTAGTAATTAATACAAAATAATTGATCATTTTAAAGAAAAATGAGAGATAATATGCCAGAAATGTAAAAAAAATGTAACATTTCTCCCTTTTTATGTTACCATTATCAAAAAATGTAAAAAAAATAGTGGAATCTGATTTTGAAAAAATTTGAGTCAATTTCCGATTTCAACTTTATTATTATACCATGTAAGTCATAAAAGTTGGGAATAATGCTGCGATTTGTGCTTCAATTACATGTCAAATACACAATTTAATAATATTTATATGATTTTATATTCATAATAGCCAAATTGGTGTAGCGAGAGAGAATGCGGCAAAATAAGTCGCGAGTTCGATTCCTGCGCATAAACCTTCTTGGTTGAGCCTGTCACACATGGCTTGCCGCCAAGTGTGGTTAATCCCAAATATGATTAATCGGCTGACGTGATTTGCAGGCTATTGCGTCAATCCAGAATTTACCCTGTGCACCTCGAAAGGATAGCAATTGCGGCCTTCGTCAAAACAAAAAAAAACACACACACAGAGCGCGTAAACTAAACTAGTAAAAGAAAAAAACGCAAGTATTAAAACGCAAAGAACCCGTGAAATTAGGGAGGAAGGAATAAGAAAGGAAAAATGGTAAAAGCAGAATAGATTGGATGGGCGGCTCCGGCACATTAGACTGGTCAAAAGTGGTGGTAGTGATATTTGTGTCATCAGAATAGAAAAATCAAAGGGGTTTGGGCGTTTATACTGGGGGAGTGATGGACCCTGCAGGTGTTGAACGGATGATTGAGAAGCTAATAGAAATCCGATCATCGAAGCCTGGCAAGTTGGTGCAGCTTTCCGAGTCTGAAATCAAGCAACTATGTGTTGCGTCTAGGGATATCTTCCTCAAACAGCCCAATCTCCTTGAACTTGAAGCACCCATCAAAATTTGTGGTAATACCCTAATGTCTCTCTCATGTTATGCAAACTAATATATTGCCTTATTTGGCTACTTTCCTTTGTTCATCAGAGCTAGGTTACCATTTTCTAGTCAACAGCTCACTGTTTAGACACTTTAGAGTTTAGTAGGACATAACTAAGGCAGTCATCATGCTTGTACATTACCGATAAATAAAAAAGTTCAAGAAAACTAGTAAGTGAAACTTATGCTAGAAAGTAGTATACCAAATGAGCAACACTAACTTTGCTCTAGATATCATTTGTAAGCTTTGGCCTCTGTTAGTTGGTACTGGATCACCGATAGAGGTAGATGCCGACCTGGATTGGGTTGGATCCTTTTGTTTTGCTTCAGGCTAAGCCATGCAACCGGCTTTTGCAACAACCATAGTTTCTCGCGAGATTGAATGGGGACGTTGATTGGTTCTTGTGCTCTCTAGCCCTTAAGTGCAGTTCAAATGATACCTTTGCCAATGATCACCAAAGGCATCGATTGTTAGCACCAGATTCTGGCATACCTATGACGCTCAAGATAGTACCATTCATTGAAGATAGGCAGAATAATGAAGTTGCATAGAAAATGATACATAACGAAAGACTAAGTTGCTCGGACTCGGGTGCGGGTATCCGATAAGGGTACGTATCCGAGTGTCGGATTCGGCAAAATATAAATTTTAAGATTCGGGGGTGCGTATCCAGGTATGGATACGGGTGTGGGGATTCGGCTAAGAAAATTCAAAATTATAAAAAATAGAGTTATAAAGATATACCGCTGCTACTGTCTACCATCCAAACTCAGAACACGACGTTGAATTATGTGTTTCTTTGAAACACAAAGCAGCAAAAATGAGGCAAAAATACTATAATATTGAAGGTATGTCATTTCCCTTCTCTTAAATCCGTTATCTTTAATTTTGAGAAATCAAATCTCAATTTTCCCCCCAAATTTTCGATGTACTCCGGTCAAAGTATCCGAAGTTGGTTGACCGTATCCGGGACGTATCCCGCACCGGTATCCGGTACAGGGACGGCACCCAAAATGGAGAGTCCGCACAACTTATACCAAAAATAATAGAATATAGATGTAGTAATTTACCATGTTTAACCAAGATGGAGAATATGCTCACACCATTGGTTGCCTAGATGTCTCCTATAGGATAAGGAGGGGTTCCTTTCCCTAGTTCAATGTGTGCGCGTGAGAGCATGTATCTTGAGTGCATGACTCAAATTGTATTGAGGGTGCTCTCTCTTTCTCTTATGTGTGTTCCACTTATACTATGTGACCTCTTTTATATTGACGATTCTGTGTTATCTCTCTTTCCTTTTTTTTCTTTTTGTGAAAGGTAACAATTGTATTAATCAAGAGTACAGACGCCGTGCTAGTAGCCATGTTTACAGATTCCAATAATCAAAATATATCCTTGTTCTTCATAATAGGATTCTATGATGTCTAGTAAAGAGTTAACATCCTGTACATAATGTTTTTTTCTTGATCTTCTGAATGGAGCTGCATCGTCCTTCAAAACACCTGATGTTCCTTTCTTTCAATCCACCATATACAAGCTGAGAATTGATAGTCAAGCACTTTCTATTGTGACAGATCGTTCGGTGACATGACTGATGCTAAGGTCGACTTAGAGATGGGTATGGTATTATTGCCAAATGAATTTACGAAGATAAAGTGACTGTGTTGAACCTTTAATGTAATAATCGAGCTCTGCTATTATCGATCTACGGGGTTGAGGAAAATGCTCATTGTTGTGCTTGGATTTTTACCAATGTTCAATCAATGCCATCCTCGTATTTAAAGCATCAAGACAAATCCACTCACGTATGGGTTCAAGGCAGGTCTTTGGTGTGAACTTCTGTAATGGGGCATGTCAGGCCAATAATCTACGATTACGAAATGAATTGGATCTGGTTCAGCAGCTTGAAAGTAATCTCTTTGGCATGGCATATTTCAGAATGTAGGCACCTGGTCCCCCATCTAAACATCTCCCAATAGGCTTGGATGACTCGATTTCCATGTCACCAACTAAACACAATGTTGAAAAGTGTTTAAAATGAGCTACAACATGCCCCAAATAATTAAGAGCAAGATGAATGAATAAACCAATGTGATAATCAATATAATCATATCAAGCTTCAAACTATAACAATCATGTAGTACAACAACCCTTAAGAGAAGAGATGAAAGAAAGCTTAGGATCGATGTAGCTCAAGCCATTCTTTCCGTTGCCGAATCTCCAATCCCTCTATGGGGTTTCTCTCTATCTAACTAGTCTATTCCTCCTTCAAAATCATGTCTATAATGTGTGTGCACAACCTATGACTAAAACACCTTTCCGGACTAAAACAGTCTCGGCTAGGCTCAAAAACACCTTGCTACGCCCAGTGTTGTCAAAAGCGCGCTCAAGTCCTGAAGCAAGGCTCAAAACATGTTGAGCGCTTCAGTGTCGTAGACAAACTTTTCCTTGCAAATGAGCATTTTTTTGAAATTGCGACACTGCACAATTAGTATTTCACTTTTATCATAAGAAGATTCAATTTATTTGTCCATATATTTGTTAATCATGCTTACAGTTTTCAGTAATCCAAACTGGTTTTCGGAAATCCAAACTGGTTCTACTGCTATGTGCCCTTTAGTGTACTTTAACTTATTTACCTGCGCTAGTTACTGCTTACTTTTTTAGAATGCGCTATCATGACTTATTCGCTTTGATATCAGCATTTTCTTACTCCTTTATATTTTTTTGACCGGGTCTGACCTTTCCTCTTGCTTTGCTCTTGCTTGTGCTTTGTTTGTGCTTACGCTTGGTCTTGAACCGAGGGTCTTTTGGAAAAAGTCGGTCTACCTACCAAGGTAGAGGTAAGGTCTGCGTACACTCTACCCTCCCTAAACCCCACGTTGTGGGATTTCACTGGGTATGTTGTGTTATTGTTTATAATTATTAGTCTTGGACTAATAATATATATTTGTATTTCTTCTCCATTTGCATCTTTTTTCATTAAAGCCAACACTTTATTTGCGTTTTGCGCTTAAATCCCCAACATACCTTAGAGCTTTTTTTCACCTTTCGGTTTTGATAATACTGGCTACGGGGTGGCATGTGTGCCATATGCAGTGCCAAGCCGGAACATCGGAGGACATTTATGCAGGCAGTCTCAAAAATACACATGTCGCAAGACACGACGTGTCATGCGCCGTGGTGGGCATAAAATAATGTCCAAATGTCTTCTGGCAGCCGATGTTGTGCGCGCTCGGTCCTTGACCACCGGACTTGATCCCGATTAATTTTCTTTGACTTCTACTCATACTTCATAGTCGTATTCGATCCGTTTTAGTTCCATATCATTCCATGTGCTCAAAATCATGTCCTACACCAGAAAATACACATATTAGGCATAAAGTGAATCAAGGAAAATATGGAGAAAGCACATGGAAGACAAAAGAGATAACAACTGTTTATGGTGTTAGTGTCTGGAAGTCTATGAGACCCTTATGGAAAATCTTCACTAGCAATATTAGCTTCAGAGTTGGAAATGAGGAAAAACTATCCTTCTCGAAAGACAACTGGCTAGGACATGGCGCTCTCAAGATTTTATTTTTGATGTTTTATGTCCGGCCCTTCCCCGGGTCCCGCGCATAGCGGGAACTTAGTGCACCGGGCTGCCCTTTTTTACCTTACATCAACAAAAAAAGTTAACCATCAGTTAAGTATGGAACATACAGGGATGGAATTTAAGTGTAAGGGGGTTGTTGAATGAATGGGAGGTTGAAAGATTTGCTGAATTTCACAACACATTAAACCAGTTCACAGGAACTAACCAAGCTCAAGACTGAATATGGTGGCTAAGGCATAACTCGAGTTTTCTCCGTTAAACCATCTTATCACATGTTGAATCATGCCACTAATCTAACTAAGCAATGGCCCAGTAAACATATATGGAGGGTCAAGATTCCATATAAAGTGGGCATGTTTTGCTTGGTTAGTATCTAAGAAGGCTTGTTTGACACAAGAAACCTTAGGAGAAGGGGAATACAACTTTGTTCTATTTGTCATTTATGTGGAAAAAATGCTGAAACAAATAGTCACCTTTTCATGCATTGCAGAGAGACTGCACAATTATGGGACATTTTTCAAACAATGATAGGCTTAAGTTGGACAATGCCAATAGATACACTAGGGTTGTTGTCTAGCTCAACAGCGCAGAAAAGAAGATGGAACATAATACCAGCCTGCATATGGTGGATTATATGGAGGGAAAGGAATTTAAGATGTTTTGAGGGCTAAAGCAACTCAATCCAGAAGATAAAACTAAGTTGTATTTTACTTTTTCTTTTTTAGTGTAAACAAGAGTACATAGAAGACATTATGTCTATTACAAGCTCTAGAGTCTATAAACAGTAGATAATTTGGTGGTTTTGATATTTTTGCTACATACTTTATGTAAATATGGCTCACATAGTCTGTGATTTTAATACAAGCTTGTTACCATCTTTGTAAAAGAAAGTCAGGCACCCAAGAGTGTGGCCTAATGGTCAATGATGAGGTCTCATGCTGTGTTTTAAAAGGCGGGGTGTTTTACATATGTATCAGCGAGGTGTAAGCTTCGAGGCACGGGGCGTAATCCCCATGCGTATTTAATTTTTTAGTATTTTATAAAATTATATAATTGTAATTAATATTTTTAAATAGGTAATAAATTTGTAAATAAATGAATATGCGTGTGTGAGTGCGCGCGCGCACACACACTTGATCATCACAAAAACTAATCAAAGCAATCCATTATATGCCACTTACTACTTGCAATTATATATTACATAATTTTACAAGTATAAATAATACAATGAAATAAAAGCTATTATAAAATGCAAATCAACTCAAACATCTTAACTTTGAAACAATGAAAAAATCACAATTTCTTAAAACATTATTACTATCATACTATTCATTTTATCTCCCTATAAGCAAATAATCAATAAATTTTATTAGTATTATAATTAAAACGTAACAACTTTATGAATAAAAATAAAATTACTTTCAAATAGCGAAATAATAAAATATGATAATTTTGATACATAGGACAAAAGACCAATGACAAGTGAAATGTACAATTCGGCTATGTATTTTAAAAAGAAGTATTAAGTGATATTCACCCTCACGATATTCTCAATTAGTAAATATGTAATACTACGACTTGTTATTTGAGTTACACCCAATCTTTTTATTTCTATAGATGAAAAATTAGTAAGTATCATTCATTTGTTAAAAACATACGAGGGTCAACAATTTTAATTAAGGAATTTAACATATAATTTTTGTAAGAACTGTTAGGCGAGTGCCGAGCGTTGGGCATAAGGCGTGTTTAAGACATACAGTCGGACGCTTAGAGCGTAAGCTCACAGGAACTAAGCCCGCACGTGAGCCCCGAGGCGTTTTGACTGTGCCCCGTCTCGGGGCGAGCCCCGAGGCGATTCCTGAAACTGCCTTTTAAAACACTGGTCTCAGGTTCAAATTTCAACGGAGGCAAAAAAATATTAGGTGATTTCTTCCCATCTGTCAAGCCTTAGTGGACAGAGTTCTCCCATACATGTGTTGTTGTGCTAGTGAGAGGTAGTATGTACCCCATGGAATTAATCGAGGTGCACTCAAGCTGTTCTGGACACCGTGATCATCAAAACTAGAACTCTGTGTAAGTATGTGAAATTGTTTGATATGACATGAAAATTAGTGATATTAAATTGACTGAACTACTTTGAAAGGAGGTAAAACGAATATACTCTCACAAATGAAGTAATTGAACAAAATGTTGTTCTACTCTGATCTTTAACCAGATTTAGCTATTTAATAGGGTCAAGGGTAAGCCAACTATTGCCCTTTCCTCGCTTCAGTTCCTTTTGTGTTATTTCCTCCCTACTCATGTACCTGTTTCTTTTTTTTGTTTCAGGTGACATTCATGGGCAGTACAGTGATCTGTTGAGGCTTTTTGAATATGGTGGCTTTCCTCCCAAGGCTAACTACTTATTTTTAGGTGATTATGTAGATCGTGGGAGGCAGAGCTTGGAAACAATATGCCTTTTGCTTGCCTATAAGATTAAGTATCCTAAGAACTTCTTCCTGCTTAGAGGAAACCATGAATGTGCTTCTATAAATAGGATATACGGGTTCTATGACGAGTGTAAGCGCCGGTTCAACGTGAAACTATGGAAGTCATTTACAGACTGTTTTAATTGTCTTCCTGTGGCAGCACTTATCGATGAGAAGATATTATGCATGCATGGGGGTCTCTCGCCTGATCTTTCTAGCTTGGATCAGATTCGAAACTTACCACGTCCAACTGCCATCCCCGACACTGGTTTGCTTTGCGATTTACTTTGGTCAGATCCTGGTAAAGATGTGAAGGGGTGGGGGATGAATGATAGAGGAGTCTCATACACCTTTGGCCCTGATAAAGTTTCTGAGTTTTTGTCAAAGCATGACTTGGACCTTGTCTGTCGTGCCCATCAGGTAAAGGAACCCTGTTTTGTTTGGCCTTCTGTGCTTCTCTTCTGAGGTAATTGGTTTGCATCTTTTTTTGCAGGTCGTGGAGGATGGTTATGAATTCTTTGCTGAGAGGCAGCTTGTCACCATTTTTTCAGCACCCAACTACTGCGGAGAGTTTGACAATGCCGGTGCTATGATGAGTGTTGATGAAAACTTGATGTGTTCTTTCCAAATTCTTAAGCCAGCTGAGAAGAAAAATTAGTTTATGATGTGAACATGCTTCCTACTTTTATAGAGGTCACTTTCTTCCCTGTCCTTGGCATAATGGTTGCTGAGTTGAATATAAGTGTCCCTCTTGTTTGGTATTACTCGATGATGTCTGCATCTAGTGATCACTTGTGGGACTACACTGGGTATGTTGTTGTTTTTCTGCATGTTCTAGTAATGGGGGAGGATGTACCTGTTAAAATCCGTATCAGCAACATCTGTATTTCAAGAGTTATCTGTATTTCAAGAGTTTCACGATAGATGGATGTCCCGTTGTGCCTTTAACCATACTTGGAGTTTCTCGGTGATATTTTTGGGAGGAAATCTGTTTCAAAGTCAAAGGATCTAGTTGGATTATAATTATTGTTATAGTGTAGGACGATCTCATCTAAAAGTTTAGCTATTAGAGAGCACTTTTATTTACTGAATTATTGTAGTCACATGCCTCCTTATGTGTGGGCTTGATTTTTTTTTTTCATGAGCCAAGCACGTGGCAATTCCTTTTGATAGTGTGGCAGTGAGACATGAACCTAGAACCTCAGCCTTTTCTGATACCGTGTTCAAATGTGTGACTATCTCATCTAAAAGTTTAAGTTGTTAGATGCTAGAAAAAGCACTTTTATTTACTTTAACAAATATCAATACAAACATGCTTGATATACTCGGTGCCCAATTCACCAATTTTTGGTCTGGTTCAGCACTAACCAGAAATGACTATTACCTGCTTGCTTATGGTAAAAAATGAAGGGAGGTTTTAAGATTTTGAAGTTTATGATGTGGGTCTGATGATTAGAAAAATCAATTGGTTGATTCAGCTTGTATTAGACACTTTATTTCTTTTGTTGCATTCCAGCTTAGCTTTCTATCTTTTAAAACAGGTTTCTGGCTGTGTGCGCGTGTGTTTACACATCAAATTCTTTCCCCTTTTGCACATTTGGTTCCTTTTCCATCACGTTTATCTTTTATTCCATGTATTTTCTCATCTGTTCCTCTTGTTTTCCCTTTCTTGGCCCAGTTGTTTTGCCTCAGGTTGACCCTTTACTCTAGAGCTAACATGTCCTTTTAACTCTTGCAGAGACCTTAATTCACCATGGAGCAGAGGTCGTGATATTGTCCGCCTCAAAGGTTGCTGAAGAAGGAAAGACCGCCACATTTGGTGCTTATTCCAGTTTGTTTGTTGATTGTGAGTGGGCATGAACACATGCCAGATAGCACACTGTAGAACCTCTAAATTTGTTCTGGTGCAAACAGTCTTAACATGTACTAGAAAATATTATTTAGAAATTTTATTTGCACTTGGACGGATAGAAGACAGCCTATTGCGCATTGAAACCAGCATCCCTTTGCCAAACTCCAGTATGGTGGGGAGTTTGGCACCAATTGAGAGAGACCATATTAGAGTGCTGACACACATCTAATCAGGTTAATTAAGTCTATAATGCTGATGTTTAAGATTCCAAGGAAAGTACTCTGTAGGATGCTCAAAATGATTTCAGGCTCAGCTGCTGCTTTGCTTGCCTGACCTCAAGCAATTGGAAATTTGTGGGTATAGTGCAACACCGGTAGATGGTTCAATTTCTATCATGTTTTGTCCCTTTTAGTCGATTTTATGCCCAAAGGCTGGCAGATCTTGACATGCTCCGTTTTATGTCTCCCTCTATTCCCCTCCATGAAGTAAAAGAAACAGAACACAACTTCTCATGTCTCAATTCTAAGTTTGTTGAGGTTGGTTGTGGATCTTCAATCTTTATTTCGTTCCATTTGGATCCGGTTTAGTCTAGTACTGAATAGTTTTGATTTATTAACATTAGGGGTGTGTTCGGTAGGTAGGAAAACATTTTCTGAAAAATGTTTTTCAATTTTTTCATGTTCGTTTGGTAAAATACGACAACAATAGCATACCCAGTGTAATTTTACAAGTGGGGTTTGGAGAGGGTAGGATGTATGCAGAACTTACATCTACCTTTGCGGGGTAGAGAGATTGTTTTTGATAGACCATCAGAAACAAATTTATTAAAAATGAGAAAAATGACTCCCCTAATGAAAGTAATGAAAACAAGTTTTACAAATGATATTCAACCAACTACTCCACCACCACACAACCCACTCCCAACCACCCACCCCATCAAACTCTAACCACTCCCACAACCCCTATGCACCCCCACCCCTCGCCCTAGATTTTTTTTTTTTTTCTACCCCACTCCCGCTGCAAACCCCCTACCCCCCAAAAAAGAAGTTTTAATTTTTTTTTTGATTTTCTACACCACCTCAACTCCGCCCACACCACCCTCCCAATTTTTTTTTTTTAAAAAAAGTTTTTACTTTTTTGGTTTTTTACACACCACCACCACGTCGCGATCCCTCTAGACCCCACGACCCCTCCAAAAAATTAATTTATTTCCAAAAAGAGTTGTATTTTTTTCTACACCATCCACCAATCCCTCCCCCCGTCCCGCACCCCCTCCCAAATTTTCTAATTCATATATTTTATTTTACTTTTATAAAATTTTGCGTGGTTAAATTTGGTGTGGATGAGTTGTGGTTGGAGGGGGAGGCAAGGGGTGGGCGTGGGGGTAAGATTTCTTTTTTAATTTTTATAAAAATAAAATATATGAAATAGAAAATTGAGAAGGGTTTGGGTGGGAGGGGGATTGGGTGGAATGGTGGTGTGGGGTGGGCTTGGGGTGGGTGTGGTGGTGTGGAGTAGGTGAAGATGAAATGAGTTCGAGGGTGGTGGGATTTGGTTAGGTGGTAGGTGGGGTGAGTGGTGGAGGGTGGTGGAGTTGGTGGGGCTTGAGTGAGTATTTTTCAAAAAATATTTTCTACTAACCAATCGAACATGAGAAAATAAGAAATACACTTATTTTTCACTTGTCAAACCAACATAAGAAAACAAATAAGAATTTCACTTGTTTTACAAGAACTCATTTTCCAAGAAAATATTTTATGTGGAAAACATTTTCCTCCATACCGAACACACCCTAGCGGTTCGTACATTTTTTCTTGAAATATGAATCTCTATACAAACTTAGCGAACACTATGGGTGTGCTTGGCATGGAAACATTTTATAGAAAATGTTTTTAAACTTTTCCATATATTTTGTTAGGGTTATTGCAAGATTTTCTTACTATATTTGAGTTTTACTTTTCTCTGTAAGGAAAATCAGAATATTACCATAATTTCTTTTATTCAGGAAAATATAATTCTTTTTCATATTTAGCTATTCCCTGTCTTGGAGGAAACGTTTTGAGAACATATAAATTGAATACTTCATTCCCACAACCACAACGTAATAACATCCGCAATGTAGTCATTAAAGAGACTTGTTTAGGGAGATATTATTCTCTCAATAATTTTTATAATTTCTTCTTATATTAATTTTTCATATGCAGGTTGATTGACCAAATCCATATTATATCATAGTCTTTTTGTAGTTTTTCTTTGTTGTCTAATTTATCGCCGTTCAAGATTTGTAATTATTAGCTTTTGCATGACCCTTATTATTTTCAATCCCAGCAATATGGTTTGCCAAAAGTTTTGAAAAATATTTTCTCTAGAAAACAAACTCTTCAAAAATGAGGAAAATGACTTCCTTACTGAAAATAGGAAAACAAGTTACATAAGTGATATTTCAAGTTCATTGTCTCCTCTGCACCCACACTACATCCCCAACCCCAACCCTTTGACCATCCAACCCCGCGCCACGCCCGAACCCTCACTCTACACCCTATTCTACCTCATAGTATTTTGCTAGATTACATACAAATGCCTTTGGGATAATATGTTTTTACTTTCTTACAAAACACTAGAAAATAAGTAAGAAACCTACTTGTTTTTCAATATTTTTTTTTCATGAAAATTATTTTTCTCCATACCGAAGACACCCTATTGGTAAATCTAATTTAAATGGTATCACTTTCGAGTCTCTTTTATTGTGTTCTATTATTCACTAAATCTCATGATTTTAATAGATTGTAGGTCTTTGGAGACTTTTGTTTTCTGTGATTTTAAATCTATCTCGTCTCTTTAACCCCTTTTAACCATTATGGTGTCACTCCTATAGACTTGTGCATAAGGTATATATATACTACTACAACAACGGCAATGACAATTATGTTTCTATTTTGAGTATATGAATATTCACAGATTATGTTACTCTATTTATACTCATTTCAGGCTAATATTATATGAAATAAAAATAAACCTAAAAAGTATTAGAAGTTCTTTATATTTTCTACTTGAGGAGGCCAAATAATCTTTAGATTGACTAAAACATATTCTCAACTAATACTTATCTCTTGTATAGATTATTTTTCCATTGTACCTTATCTTCCTCTACTAGGGGACAATGGCCCGTGCACCCAACATATTGAATTTGGAAATTCCATTTTCATTTTTGGGAGGGGTGTGTTTTAGAGTTGCTGTTAAATGATGTATAGGATATGTGATAACTGAATAAGAAAATGCAGCAGCTGTTCAACAATAGTGTAGCACTTTGAGCTTTCAAAAATGCAGTAGCTGTGTAACATAATACAACACCAGAGTGTAATATCTGTTCATATAAAAATGTAGCAACAGGCACATCGGGGTGCAATAATAAAGTATAGCAGCAGAGCATTCAAAGTGAAACATCTGAACATTCTAAGTGCTGCATCTTCTCATCAGATACAGCAGCATCCTAAAGTGTAGTAGCAGTTCTTCAAAATGCAACAATCAGCCCATATCAAATGTAGCCATGGTTTTCTTTTAAAGTGTAGCCATTGTTCATCAAGTATAGCAGCTCAAGAGTAGTATCTGTTTGGCCTCAAATGTGCATTTGTTTTGTCTCAAGTTTGGCAACAGTCCACATCAAAGTGACTCAAGATAAAAAAAACTCAGGCTTTTGTCTCTCGGTAAGTAACTCATTATCTTTTCTTACACACCAATCAAACAGATACCGTCATATTTCAGCAGTATTCTTCAACCAGAATGTTCAGCATGGGGCAAAAGATCAAAGGCATACCAATGATTCATGAGAAAATCCAGATTGCTCAATCTCCAGTGGAAGACAAAACCAAACATTTTAGTCAATCGCAAATCCATCAATGGACTTGGTTTAACCCCAAATTCTGGTTCTTCTAGTTGGGAACTCAACAAAGACGGGGCCTTTACAGTAATTTCCAGTGGGATAGTGGAGATTGTCCTCAGAATCTTGAACAGACAATTCTGTGCTTTGGAACAACTGTGCTATTTTTCACTACGAAGATGAAGTCTAAAGAAGAAGAAGCTGACGATACATACAGTACCTGATTCAATGGATTCTTGAAGAATTAATAAGTACCCATTTTTGCTTCGCTTTTTGTTTTTGTTCTTCTTTTTTACACCGATCAAAGTTGGAATGTACAGAGACATTGATGCAAGTAAGGAGGGGTGATGTTTGGTAAGTGAGTCAGGTGTTGGTGATATTCGGGTCGACCCAAAATTGGACACAAAAGGTGGTTCTCGGATTCTCGATTTCTAGCCGGGCAGTGGGGTTTTGGTGGTTTAGACGGGTAGATTTAGGTGTAGTTAGGTCAAGGCATTTTATAAGGGTGTTGTGAACACGTTTAGGGTTGTGTTGGTGATCGGAACTTGGTGGTTTGATAGTGGCAAGGCCACGGAACAGAACTGAACCAGTGAGGTTCTCGGCAGGGTGTATTATGCGGATAATTTGATGTTGTCGGGGTTAGACGAGAAGTTGTGAGTGGTTTCGGACTTAGGAGTTTTGTGGAGGTGTTCCGAGTATGTTGAGGGTGGTTTTAATGGTCGGGACTCGGTGTTTTGATGGTGGCAAGGTCACGAAAATGAATCGAAACAGTGAGGTTCCGAGAAAGGTTGGTTTAGTGGACTGTTTGTGGTTGTCGGGTTTGGACGGTTGTGTACGTGTGGTTTCGATTGACAAACTTTGGAGGGGGTGTTTGTGAAGTACTGTGGGAGAAAAGGGTGTTCTGTATATAGTGGATTGGATAAGGATTGAACACGAGTTGCAAGAGGCAAGCTCGAGTGAAGGATGGTTGGTTTGGTTAAGTGAGGTACGGTTGATATGTCAAGGATATGGACACGGGGATTTTAATGCCCGAGTCGACACCAAGATAAAGGTGACCAATTTCACAAGGAATTAATCGGGGTTGCTAAGTACAAGCCAGAATACAAACCAAGTAAGGGTGGCCGGAAACCTTAAGATAGACCTTAGGCTTAGGTTAGGTTGGATCCCACAAGTTCCAACGTTCACTTGCAACCAAAGGGTTTCTTAAGCTTGAGTTTTGATTAGGTCACACAAGTCCTAACTAAGACTTACACCGAAGGGACTTAATTTGAGTTCAACTAAGTCACACAAGTCTTAGCTAAATTTACACCAAGGGTTTGGTTCACACAAGAACCGAAGGCCCACACAAGGACCAACTAAGATAAACAATACACAAGTTGAATAACTTAGCAAATGTAAAACTCACTAATTTTCATAAATCAACTCTGAATATTTCTTATGCCCTAAGGGTCCTATATATAGTAGCAAATGGACCATTCTAGAAGACAAAATAAATGACACAAACTACGTGTAAACTTTCGGCCAAGTGTGGATAAATGGGAACGAGTTTGAATTTACTTGGTGACCAAGGGTATTTCGACCAAACCAAGATAATGAGAAAGGTCTTGGCTTTTCTTGGGGACAAAGGATGAATCTTGCACACTCCCTTTGAGGATTCCAAGTAGAAGAGTGCATGAATTTGGCTTCTCAAGATCTCATCTTCTTGAAACTAGTTTGGAAGCTTCCATTCCTTGCATTTGTGTGCCTTGACCAAATGGAGAAGGGAGTATTTCGACCAACACTTCATCTTCTTGGTGTCCTCAAGTTGGTTCATGAATTGTCCTTTTGGAAGCCTCATCTTCTAGACCATTTTTGTCCTTGCCAACTTGTCACTTTCGGCCTAGTCATCCTTCTTGTCCTTGCCATCTTGTCCTCTCGGCCTAGTCATCCATTTGGAAGACTTTTCGGTCTAGTCACCTTATTACACGGTACATTAACTATGTCCTAATAAGATCTAAAAGCTAAGCTAAAAAATAAAGACAAGATAAAAGAAAACAACATAGTAGATTCCAGATAGGGATAGCTCACACAACCTCAATCACAACATAGAAAGGCTAGCTAACAATTAACAATCTAAAGAATTGTGACCTTTCATTATGAGATCATTGACCTCTTAGTATCTCCTTTTCTTCACTTCTCGTTGCATTTCTCATCTTGCTACATTAAGATTTCATAGCCTTTTATATGATAGAGTAGCTAATAAGGACAATCATCGTAAGTCCCAACTAATACTTGTAAGCTTAATCATTCTACACACCTTACGATATTTCTAGATCGATAAGTTATTCTTAGGGATGTCGTAAATCCCATCTAGCATTCATAGGCTTAATCACTTATATACTATGTGTTACTTCTTCAACATTTACATTACTAACATAAAGAGGTGGTCTATAATCCTACCTTTTGATATCTTATGGAGTACACGTTCTTACAGGAAGCTCTATCTGTTCTTATAATCAATGATTTACTTATATAACTATAGCACTCTTGGCTATTATACTTCATAACTCGTTCTTTTACTCTCGTACGACGTTTGGTCAACTTTATGAATAGTACTTCCGAATCTCTCCATTTGGAAGGAACAAGATATACAACAAGCTCAAAATACCAATCAAGTCAATACATCACAAGAGAAAGCTCTAGGACATAAAGACAAACAATAGCAAGAATAAAATGCTACTTTTGGAATCCATTATTTGTTCGGAGACATGCCAAGAAAGAAATGATAGTCATTACATACCTTGAGTGCTTCCTCACTAACCAAGTTCTACGAGTTCCAAACGACCCCAAGAATGTTATTCTCTTTAGCTTGGTGTTGAACTTTCAATACTCAACTATTATAGTTTAATTCATACGAGCAATTTCACATTTGGGGTAAGTCACCTTTAAGATGTAGACGATATATTTCAAGGAATTTCTCACAAGCTAAGTTATATATATATAAAGAATAAATTAGAAAAACAGCTAATTAGCTGAATGTAGTAGAATTGGTTAGGGTCATTATTTTCTTTTTGACTTAACTTATCTAAAATAGAAGAAACAATAAATGTTGAAACAATTGCTGCAAAGAGTAACAATCCTTGAACTCAATATATACTTTATCATGGTAAGTCATGTTAACAGTGAAATATTGGTAAAGAAAATATAATATAATTCCTTGTTAATGGTAGGAAAATTATGATAAATGATTAACACTACTCATATAATTGGTGTACATGTTTATCATGGAGGACTAACGTTTATCTAGGTATAAATTGCTAGACAAGCAAATCCTTTACTCATTAGCGTTAAAAAAATCTCAAGTCACTTAATATTGCAGCAACATAGCGTAACATACTCAGGTTTACTAGAATTTCAACATCAGGGAAGATGAGAAAAATCTTATGTTTGTTGAATGGATGCTTGAACACTGAAATGTACCTTGTGCCTTCTGAAATTCAATGAAAAAAATAACTAATGAACTAACATGAATCTCTCATAGACCTCTAAACCTCTCGACACCTTATTAACTCCCATATAAGTCATAGATATCCCTATGAAAGGTCTCTAGTAATTGTAGTCTAATTTGATCAACTTCGCACCCAAGCGAACACAAGGGTGCGGATGGTTACATGTTTGGCTTCAACATTAGTTTTAAACTATCACTAACCTCGTGAAAATACCTATCTGCCTAGGATAGCTTAACTTATGAGGATGTAATCTAATGTGAAAAAATTTGGGGTGTTTCATCCTCCCCTCCCCTTAGGAACATTTGTTCTCGAACGTAGGGTGTGACTCCTATGCAAGTAATCGTAAGGATATTGTCTGTGACTCATCTTACACACTTGTCCCTCGGCTGATTTAATCGTACTAAGACATTCATGCTTTATAACAACTTGTGTACTGATTTACCCATTCTCCCCTTCATAACTATATGTTGTCATGGTTCCTAGAACCGAACTTATTATGTGGTGACAACATGATGTCTATCCTACTTCCGTTTCAATATTAGCTTACCATAATGGTTAGACAGTAGCTTACATTACTTATAGGCTACTTCCCATATGAGTTTTAGATCTTAACTCATCAAGATCATATCTATACTTTGTTAACGATACTTTGGACATCATATATCCAGCCCGTCCTATCCTTTTATTTGTCAACTGCCTATGAGCGATCTACATGGTTAACTTTGCAAAATGACTTATAATCTCTTAATACTACCTTGGTCGTATCACTATGATTTATTTTAAATGATCGTTTAACCCTTATTAGCGGTACTCGGGGAATTGTCAATACTATTTCGCTTCATGTTACACTATAAACCAACTAAGGAAAACCTTGGCCAATTTACATGATTCATCTTGAATAATAATCTATAATCCATTAATGGTCGCTTGAAACTGTTATAAAATGCATCCTTACTAGGACTCACATCTCGGTGGCGAGCATTTGAAATTATTTGAGCAATTCACCTTAGGGACAATACTATATTTCCATAATTGTATTCCATAGTGTACTATCATAATTCATCTTATGGGGGTATTATGTTTCCTCACAGTACATTCGTGATTCTTCCTCATCTAACCACTAATTCAATTGTAGACTGTATCCTCAAACATCATTCTCTTACCGCTCATCATCTTACTCTGCCGTTTAGTTATCAAGGCGGTATTCTACCTCTTCTAGGTTCTCTTAACCTCTAACTTTGTTGATTACATTAAGGCTACACAAGCCTCTTTACAACTTACAGAAATCGTTAACTTACTTGTTGTAATGGGCTCAAACTCAGGCCTGCATATCGTCCTAACTCTTCTAATTCATTACTTCTCATCTTTCCTTCTATCAATCTAGGATTTGAGCGTACTACCATATCTCGACTTATAACTTATATCTTATCTCTCACATCTTTTTATCGTTCATTTCTTCGCTCTTTAAGAGTCATCAACCTTCTTATGTGACATTCTATACCCTAATTATGATTGTATACGAGTACCCAATACCTTTAATCTTATCAATACTCTAGGGTCCCTGTAACGATCACTTTTGCTCTATAATTCAACTTAAGCAACATAGTACTACTTAGTATATCTTATTTCAGCACACGACCTATCATCGCACTATGCTTTGTGACTCTTTAACTACTATAGGAACATCTATCGCAATTCTATCCCTTATTAGGCGTTCTATAATTCTGATTATAATGACTTGGCACATTAGCATACTACTAGTACCATTCATCTTACTTTACACTCTATAACCAACCATTAGTTTCATGAAACTAACCATTCAAGTAACCTCACATGTCCTTATCGTTCATCTACGACTTTAAGAGCTACTTATGTCATTCCCTTAAATAACCCTTCTTCTCCCAATTGTGACCATATGAAATTTATCGACAATGTTCACCTAGTCAATGATCTATTACCCCTTTAACCATACCATATAGGATGTCAACACCATCTTAAGTCATTTTATACAAATTTCTATACCTTAATCTCTATTCTCATAAAAACAATGGGCATCCCGACTATCTTAGGTACTGACCTACAATGCCTTTATTTATATCTCAAAGTTTATCATCAACAACTCACATGGAGCAGACTCTAACCCATATTGATTTATTTAGCAACTCATTTTTAATACTAGCATGCTTAACCGATAATTGCCTTACAGACGTAAAATATGTTTTCTTATGTGACCCCGTGGAATTCCATAACCTTGGTTTTTTCTCATCATCCTTTCTTAGAGTTACTAATACAACTTGTCTTAATCGAATATACTATCTCTCAATGCTAATTTGCTAACTTAGCTCTAATGATTAGAACATCGTGTAAGATTACTAATTCATACGTTTTTAGACATATAGTAAAGTTTTAACTAGGGTATCTTGATCCCACAGCCGTAAGTCATAGGTTATCGGTATAGTAAGGATTTTAACTTGTCGCTGAGCACTCGAATTTACTACTATGATTCATCTTAGATAGCTATTATATCCCTTGAGAAGTCCTTTAGCCGTTACATAAGTCCTTCACCTTAATTATGAACTACAACTTATTAGCAACCTATCCTCTAAGTCTACTGATGTACACTTATAAAGAGTGTTATAGCACCACCATCACACTCTGAGAGCTCAAACCTACAAGTTAAACCATTGAACAGAGCCTTAACGCCTAAGAACATATCACCACCCTTATTTGATCTACAAGACACTTAACATAGTATCGATATGACATCATTGCTTCAGATTTCCTTGCTCACGTAAGTACACAATGTACGCATGTCATGCTGACAAAGGGATTACTCTACATATGCTCCATAGCCCATTCAACGACCCTATGTAACTCTCGGTATCCTTTAGCTTAAACATATCTGGTGACCATGTTTGACCATATTTTAGAGGGTAAATTCTAAAAAACAATTTATAGCAATGAGGTATTAGCATCGGGAAATCTAACATAGAACGAACATACTCCCCTGACTCTAAGCTTCATGATAGGTAATAGGAAGAGGCATCTATGTGTTAACCAAATCATTCATCGCATACATGACATATGAGTTTCTCAAGTAATGAAATCTAACCGTATGAAGTCTTGCGCATCCTTATGAAGGCATTCAGGGCGTAAATGATACCATACTGTGGAATACCTATATCTAATCGGGCGGCTCGTAACATCTTAGTCCTTAGGACTTATATGGAGGAGGGTCAAAGAATGAAACCATGCATCGGGGAATTACTAGGAATACACCTACTATACTGCGATCCTACTATGACACCTCAAAAGCTACCCTAAAACCTTGCGAACCATCGTACTATGATGGAGTTATGGTTGTCTCCCTTGTGGTGATTTATCTTAGAAGAATTGTACATCCTTGCAATGGTAATTGAAAATCTACAACATGATTCTTCTTGATTACACATTTATAATTCTTGAACGATTATCTGAATGCCAATCTATTTAATGGCTTGTTACTATACTACTATCCTCAGGTGGAAAGAAATCATTCGAAAATGGGCATAAAATCATGGTATTTTGTTTCTAGGATCTTAAATAAGATAGGGGAAGCTAATAGGGCCTTACTTCGCTAAACACAAGATAATTACATATGCTTACTTATTTATAATGCAGGTTGTTGTTTCCCTACACCCAATATCCTAGCATCTATACTGCCAGATTCTTATGAAAGTCACTTATCCATGTATTTGATTAACTATACGCTTTTTTATACTCATAATGCTTACGATTCCTGCCTACAATGAATATTTCCCCCAAGGAAATAACTGGCACCCTCATACCTACCAATATAGGCAATTCCTCTTTCTATAAGGCGAACTTATCTTTTGAGCCCCTTACTTTTATCGTGTATCTCTATCCATTTGGTTCTTTTTATTCTTTCCTACCTAGGGACTTTATGGCCTTGGAATTTTGTACTCCCAACTTTTAGTTGTCCATATCTACCTAGACAATCAGTTGCAAACATGGGAGACTTCTCATTCTGCCTTAAACTAGACACTTACCCTCCCTATTCTTCCCTCGTTATTGTTGGAAATTTGCCTTTGGTGGGGAGGTGCGTCCACCCATATTTAATGAATTAAACACTAGGGTTCCGCATGTTGGAGGCTTTGTCTCTTCTCACGTGCATAATCTACTAAGTGAGTAGATGACCGTAGGGCCAAGAATCGTCAAATTTCGTTGAGAAATGAAAGAGATATTGGTCCACGAAGTAAGGTATTTGAGGCATGAAAATATGGTGTGTGGCAAATCTACCACATCGGTGGGAAAAGGAAGAATTGCTCTCTTTATAAGTCTCTAAATTGGCTAAGGGTTTGGGACCCCAAAGGGTATCCCATGTGTTTAAAGGAAGGAGGACCTAGATGTGCTTGGGTTCAAGGCTAAGCCCACACGCGCGCCGCCGCCGCCCGCCCGTCTGGTCCGGGCTCGGGTCGTGGGTCACGAGTCACGAGTCATGGGTCATGGGTCTTGGGCTTCTTCTGGTATTATCTCTTTGGACCCCAAATTGTTTAATATTTACAGTTTGGTCCCTGGAGTTTTTGGAATGTTGAATTTGGGAACGACGGAAGACATAAAGTTGTTGCCTATCGTTGGAGTTGATTTTTGGGGACGTTATTGTGAATTAACCAGCCATTACTTGGCTGATTAACTCCCTCCATTACTTGGCTGAATTACACCCTCTTTCAAAGGCCATAAACATGCCATTACTTGGCTGTTTAATTCCCTCCTTCAATGGCCATTAACAGCTATGTCTTGACAGTTGAGAAGCCTCCCTTATGCTATATATATTGATGCCTTTTGGCTCAATAGAATATATACAGATACATAAAGTATACAGAAAACACGAGACATAAATATATATATAGAGACAAACAGAAGAGTAAAACACAGTCCAAAACGTGAGCAGTAACGTTGGGACGAAAAACAAAAACTCTTCCTTCCTTTTCCATTTCTTCAGCAAGTTGATTCGTGTTTGTTTTCTTCATCAGGATCAACCTATTTGCTTTGTAGTGTTGATTAAAGTGTTGTTTTATCTTGGAAGACTATTGCCTGTTAACGTAAAAGCATATATACGGGGCAATCTTGTCTTAAATACATAGTGCCATCACTCAACTCAGCACACAGTTGTAATAATCCAGATTTAGTGTTTCTTGATTCAGGTTATCAAGATTCAAGACTCAACAACTTTGCGGCAGTTCAGAATATTGACAATTCGTTTATCCTTTCGAACACTTGTAATATTTATTTACTTCCCGTACTGCTTTACACAATATCCGACAGTTATTTAAAAACATGGTTCATACTGAAGTGAGTGACTCTATGATATACAATGGGTTACAATACCCAATTCTAAACCTCCTGAGGTACTTAAAATGTCTTAGTAACATACACCAACCCGGGGTGCATCTTACGTATATACCGGGTTAATGAGCACCTTTGGGCAGTGATTTCTTGATCAACTAACTGACTTATTCAGAACAATGGTAAACCAAGACATGAAGAAGTGTAATGCAAAAGAAAGCCTTTGTTACACCCCGTAAGTTTTACGTTACGATGTGTCGTCAATGAGTACCGAAGCCCCACGGAGGGATATGACCTTACGAAAGAATAATGAAGGTTTACAGCTTGGATATGGAAGCATCAAAGTGTTTGAGAGTTAAATGGAACAAAGGAAGTACATTTTGACAAAAATAGTGACGGTGGAAGTTCACGGACCGTTAAATTGCCCAAGCTGACCGTCAACTTTCCTGGTAGTTTGATGGGAAGGTTGATGGACCGTTGAACGTTTTACGGTCAGTCAAATGGGCCGTCTTATGGCGGTGCCAATTTTTTTTATTGATTTATATTGAGAAGTCTCGGTTTGGAAATCATTTTCCCCCCAAATTCAAGTGCTAGCACTCTCTAAACCCACTCTAATATACCCCAACACCCCAAGTCAAAATCAAAGCCATAATCCACAAGAATCTCGTAATAAGACCGGTGATTATTGAAGGAATTTCCATCTTCCTGAGGAGTAGATTTTTGGAATAGTCTTGGAAGTAATATAACCTACGGTTTTGGCAAAGATTATAATTTATTAAGGTGAGTTTCATCCTCCTTTACTTATGGTTGTGATTAATTGTTGATTGGAGAATGTTATGAAGAAAAAGTAGCATGATCAAAACTTCTCAAAGATTAAGGAATCTTCGTAATGTGAATTGTTGAGTTATTCTACTCTAAGAATAAGTTGAATTGGATGATGGAGTTCCTTATGTATGTTATGAATTAAGAAAAGTTCGGGTTGAAGGATTTTGTAGTCGAATCACATTAGATTTTGCATATAAGAAAAGGTTAAGGAATCATGTATGTTAAAGTTGTTGAAGAAACCTAACTGAGTTGTTATGAAAATTGTATTTTTAGATTGGAGCAGTGAGATTGAATTATAGGAGAATTCTTTGTAAAGGAATTTAAGAATCTGAGGTATTCGAAGTTATCGATAAGACACTCACACGACTCTTTCTATGGAAGTTGGATTCAATATTGATATTAATTTTTTTGTGATATAGATAATATTTCTAGAATTTGGATTCAATATTGATATCAATTTTATATGTTATAGATAATCACCCGTATGAAGTGTAAAGACTCGTAGGACGATTGTTGCATCAAGGACAAGGTATGTTAAGGCATACTCTTTTATTCTTTTGGCATGACCGACGAACAAGTATGACCATAACGACGTCCCTTCAAAAGGAATTTTACTCTTAAATTTAAAGCATATGATTACTTTTGTACCATATTGTCACAATTCATAACTTTTGTTGTTCTGCTTTGGAAGCATTTTCCCAATTTGGTAATCTCTAGAATCTTATTTTTCTAATGATCATTGATGACTCTCAGTTAGTAATACAGACACGGTTACATAACGATAATCGGAGAATAACTTCCTTATATCACTCTGATTTGTTCTATAAGGCCCTCAGAGTTTGTCTTTAATTGAACTTATATATATGTATTAACTTTCATACAGAGCCGCGCTATAGTCGGCCGGGTATGTCATGTAGATGTGCATCAATCTGCATTTGGTTTTGATATTACCGAGTCCCACATTTGGGCCGGGTAAGACTGAGTCCTTATCGAGGTCGGGTACGATATATATGTATTATGACATGATTTACCCTATAGAGAGGTTGGATATTACATTATATGGCCCCACTGAGCGGCTTGATATTTTACAGAAATGCATACATTTTCATGATTGTGTTAGGTAGGCCCCCAGAGGCTTGTTATGAGTTTCAGGTTGACTTTTGTACTCTTATCTCATATGTTGCACCTTATGTTTATATTGGTTATTTGTCTTACATATTCAATACATATTTCGTACTGATGTCCCTTTCTAGGGACACTGTATTTCAGCAAGTACATGTTGGAATACAGATGATTTCCACATAATAGGACTTGACTCAGCGGAAGTATGTCACACTCCTTTCCTTCGTAGTTGTGTAGATTGTTTATAGGTATGATAGTTATGCTTATGTATACAGTTGGGTATGGTGGGGCCATGTCCTGACTAATTGTTTTCAGTAAACTTCCTAGAGGCTTGAAGATAGTTATGCATGGGTGATAGTCGTGTGTGGCCTCGTCGACCACTTCGGTAGATTTATTATGCACATATCGTCCTTGTTATGTATATGCATGGTTTGGGCTTTTTCTGAGTACATGTTGTTCTGTCCCATACAGTAGAGTATATATAAGAGGACTAGTCGGCCCATGAGTTATTATGTATATCAAAGGTATCAGGATCGGTACACTCAGGCCTTAGGGTGCCAGGTGCCGACCACCCCCTTCCCCCAAGGTTGGGGTGTGACAACCTTATTTCTAGAGGCCTCGGGCAATGAAAGATGAAGAATCACTAAGGAATAGCTTGAACTAAGAGGAGGTAAAGTAATACTTGGCTAATCCCCTTGTATTCATTAAAGGCTTCGCACGTACCCCTGTTGGGATACAGATGCTTTCCACATAATAGGACTTGACTCAGCAGAAGTGTGTTACACTCCTTTCCTTTGAAGTTGTGTAGAGAGTTTATAGGTATGATAGTTATGCATATGTATACAGTTGGGTATGATGGGACCTTGTCCTGACCAGTTATTATCAGTATACTCCCTAGAGACTTGTAGATAGTTGTGTATGTGTGATAGTCATGTGTGGCCTCGTGGCCCTCATTTGTAGATATATTATACACATGTCGTCCTTGTTATATATATGTATGGTTTGGGCCTTTTCTGAGTGCAAGTGGTTATGTCCCCATTCAGTGGAGTATATATCAGAGGCCTAGTCGGCTCATGAGTTATTATGTAGATCATAGGTATCAGGATCAGTACGCTCGGGCCTTAGGGCGACGGGTGCCGACCACACCCCCAAGGTTGGGGTGTGGCAAAGTGGTATCAGAGCAGGTTAGTCCTAGGGATGTCTAAAAGCCGTTTCTGGTAGAGTCTTGCTTGTGGGTTTGTTGCGCACCACACTTATAAATAGGAGGCTACAAGACATTTAGGATGTTATTTTTCTTTAAAATCTAGATCGTGCGATAAAAACAAAGTCATTTGTCACTAAATCCATATCTTTTCCTCATGAACTTTATTTTTAGTAATGTTGTGATCTAAGGAATGTTTTGATTGCCGAAAGTGGGTTAGAAATGCAGGAGAAGGTACTAGCCGACAACTATCCACTAGTATAAATCCAAGGAATATAAGAACTCCGGAAAAAAATGTAAGTTATTCAATAGAAGAAGATCCGTCTCAGGATACATCTATGGAAAAGGACCCATCTGAGATCCCAGAGGAATTACTGATGAAAGAAAGGCCACGAGCTTAAGCTCCCAACTGAGTAGAGAGGAGAATTGCTAGGAGTGCCAAAGAGTACCAATTATCCTACGGTGATATGCATAACATGGCATGTAATATGGAGTGGCGTGGAAAATTGGACTTGAAGATTCGAGAAGAAGACATTTTATTTTTAGCCTTTATGTAGGTCTTGGCCGAGACCATTTTTCTTTTAGCTTATTTAATTCCTAGCTTAACTACTAGCTCTCCTTAGGACATAGTTAATATGACATGTAATAACTACTAGCTCTCCTTAGGACATAGTTAATGTGTCGTGTAATAGAATAGGGTGACAAGGCCAACAACCATCTAGAAGAAGAAGCTTCCAAGGAGATAATTCATGAACTAATTAGTTCATGTACTTGGCTACATAGAAGACACCAAGAATGGCCTAGGGAACATAAAGGGTTGGCCAAGCATTTCCCATTCCCATTTGGCCAAGGTACATGCTAGAGATGGAAGCTTTCAAACGTATTCCAAGGGTATGATTCGTGAATGGCCTAAGTTCATGCACTCATATACATGGAAGACACAAAAGAGTGGCCAAGAGAATATCAATACTTGGCTGAACCACCCCTTCCTTTCACATTCGGCCAACCCCCCCCCCCCCCTTCCTTTCCTATTTGGCCGAAAGTAGTTCAAGTTTTTGTCTATTTAGTTGTCTTCTAGAAAGGTCTAAATACTAGTATAAATAGGACATATAGTTTATGTAAAAATATGTGGAAGATTTATGAAAAATATTTGAGTTTTACACATTTGCTAAGTTAGTCAACTTTTGTGTTATTTATCTGAGTTGGTCCTTTTGTGGGCCATCGGTCCTTTTGTGGTCCGAACCTCGATCCTTTTGTGGGCCAAAACCTTGGTGCAAGTTTAGCTAGAACTTTTGTGATCTAGTTGAGTCCAAGATAAGGTTTCCCTCGGTGTAAGTTGAAGTTGGAACTTTTGTGATCCAATCAATCCCAAGCCAAGGGCCTATCCGATTACTATCATATGGTCATCTGCCACCTTCACTTGGTTTGTTCTCGAGCTTGTACTTAGAAACCTCGGTTAAATCCTTGTCCAATTATCCTACTTCACTTTGTGTCGACCCGAGCTTGTCCATAGCAACCTCGGGTCTCTATCCTTGTCCATTTCGATCGACCCTCACTTGGTTTGTACCCGAGCTTGCACTTTGCAACCTCGTGTCCATTCTTTGTTCCAACCACCTGATTCTTCTCACCACCCTACACCACAACACTTCCCAAACTACCACACCAAAGGCCATTAACCGAAACCACCCATACATACCCGTCTAATCCTGACAACAAAAAATAGTCCGCAAAATACCTTTTACCAATAACCTCACTGTCTCGACCAGTTTCAGTTACCTTGACACCATCCAACTACCTAACCCCGACCACAAACACAACCCTCAACTCGTCTAGAACACACTCACAAAATTCCTTAACCCAATTTCACCCTAAATGTCCCGTCTACCCCTCCAAACACCCACTGTCCGGCAAAAACCCAACAACCCAACTTTGAGTTCATTTTCGTGTCAACCTGTGTCCAACCAAACTCCGAACAACTCACCCTCACTCACCCCTCATTATATACATCAGTTTGGTATCAAATCAAGGTTATCCCATCCAACGCCTTGACGCTATGGCTCATATGAAAGATGAACTTCGGAGGGCCGTAAGTGAACTTGTTGCGGAATAATAGCAACTCTTGAGATGAGAGTTTGTGGACTATGTCATGATCAATGATGCTGAATCCGTAGAAGATATTGCTCAAAACAACCCAAGGCATGCCTAAGAAGATTCCTTAGAGGATCCGAGACATGATAGGGAAGATGATCGAACCTTACGGTTTGATTTTCCAACTTTTGAAGGCAAAATGGGCCCGAAAGAGTTCCTTGAATGGATAAGGACTATTGAGAGGTTTTTTGAGTTCAAACAAAATGATGATCATAAATGTTTTAAGGTTGCTACATTGAAGTTGAATTCATTCGCTTCCGTGTGGTACGAAAACCTCAAAACAAGCCGAAGAAACAGTGGGAAAACCAAGATTGACTCTTAGGAAAAATTAAAGAAACACTTGAAAAGAAAATTCTTGCCAAGAGAGTATGAACAAGACCTTTACCTTAAGCTCACCAAACTTTGTCAAGGAGTTCTCAAGGTTGAGGAATATGTACGAGAATTCGAGAAGGTCACTGTGCTTTGTGACTTGGAAGAAAAAGAGACACAAAGAATTGCACGGTTCATTGGAGGCTTGAACGTGGCAATTCTAGAAAAGGTTGAAGTGGCGACATACAACACATTTGAGGATGTTTGTCACTTAGCAATCAAATTTGAGAGACAACAAAGGAAGGGTGCCCCAAGACCTTATGCCAAACCCACTACTGTCAAGGAGAAAAGTAGTACCTCTTATTCTAACCCTTTGTATAAACAAGAAAATATTGGAAAGGATAAAGGGAAAAAAGTAAAGGTTGTGAAGAGGGTGGATAGAAGCCAAAAGAGGTGTTTCAAATGTCAAGGACTAGGACACTTTGCAAATGAATGTCCTAAACTGCGGGTCATGACTATCGAAGAATACCAAGAGTGTGGGGATTCCTTTGCCATTGAGGAACCCGAGATCAAATAGTCCCTAGAAGAAGATGTTGCTCTTGCGGAGGATGGTGTAAGTTTTGTAATCCAACATGTGTTGAGTGCTCAATTTGAAGAACATGAGGAGTCATAAAGAGAGAAAAAATTCTATACCCGATAAGGTAAATGATAGGGTGTGTATGATGATCCTTGACGGAGGAAGTTGTGCCAATATGGCTTTCGTAGAAATGGCGGACAAATTGATGTTTCCTACCCGCAACTATCCCAAGCCCTATACTCTCCGATGGGTGAACAAAGACAATGAACTAAGGGTAGCAAAACAAGCTCTTACTAGCTTCCAGATTGGGAATTATGAAGATGAGATATTGTGCGACATCCTACCTATGGATGTTTGCCATATTTTGTCGGGTCGATCGTGGCAATATGATAGGAAGGAACAACATGATGGAGATAAGAATACATATTCTTTTCAAAAGGATGGTAAAGAGTTTCGATTGATGCCATTGTCACCTAACAAGGTGAAGGAGATGAAAATCCAAAACGCCAAGAAACGCAAAGACGAGGTCCTCTCACTTGATGCATGGAAAATGGAAGAAGATTCTAAGAAGGGGAGTTCTACCAATGCATTGGTGTGCGAGGGGAAGGAGAGTCTTGTGGGAGACATGGTTGAAAATGCCGACGTGAAGGAACTTTCGAATGATCTTGCATCCGGAACACTACCAATGGAAGGTATGGAACTTGCTATTGATTTACTTTTAAGAAGTTCATTACCTAACCAACAAAACTATGGGTTCTATCCGGAAGAGACTAAGGAATTGCAAGGCTAAGAGCAAGAGTTATTAGGCGAAGGCTATGTCCGCAAGAGCCTTAGCCCCTATACGACACCCGCCTTGTTGGTGCCAAAGGAGGAAGGAACTTGCCACATGTGTATTGGCAACGAAGCGGTCTACAACATCACCATAATGTACAAGTATCTGTGGCCGAGAATGGATGATTGTTTGTTCTCTAAGATAGATTGGTTGAACAGCTCCCAACAAATAAGGATACAAGGAAAAAGTATATGGAAGAAGGCTCTCAAGATCAACTATGGTTTGTGCGAGTGGATTGAGATGCTATTCAGAGTGTGTGACTCTCCAAGCTCTTCCATAAGTCTCTTGCACAAGGTAATCCGACCATCCATGGGATCCTTGGTCCAAGAATACAAAGTATCACCCGGGGACCTTCATCCATCCGAAGTGGGGACTATCCGAAGTTGGCATGGGTACACAAATATAAGCGTGGTAAGAAGTCTCTGTGGTTTGGCTTCCTTTCATTTTATTTGGGATGTTAGTGTCCTTGCAACTCCGAACGTTGAGTTACTATTTGAAGTTGAATGTGATGTTAGAGGAGTTGATAGTGGTACCGACTTAATTAAATAAAAAGAACCCATTGCATCCTATAGTGAGAAATTGGAGGGTGCACGACTCAATTCTTTTACCTATTGATCATTGATCCAATGGGAAAACTATTTGAAGTGTGGTCCTTTCAAGGTATTGGCTCGGTTTCAGGAAGGCACTTACAAGGAAGAACTCCCGGACGAAGGTGAAGGTTCAACATGTCATGTTAGAGTCTTATCCTCATACTTAGATGGAGAGAATTTGAGGATAAATTCTTTTAAAGAAGAGGAGATTGATGAAAGAAAGGCCATGAGCTTAAGCTCCCAACATGAGCCGAGAGGAGAATTGCTAGGAGTGCCAAAGATTACCAATTATCGAATGGTGATATGCGTAACATGGCACGGAATATGGAGTAGCGTGGAAGATTGGACTTGAAGATTTGAGAAGCAGACATTTTATTTTCGGCCTTTATGTAGGTCTTGGCTGAGACCATTTTCCTTTTAGCTTATTTAATTCCTAGCTTAACTACTAGCTCTTCTTAGGACATAGTTAATATGCCATGTAATAACTACTAGCTCTCCTTAGGACATAGTTAATGTGTCGTGTAATAGAATAGGGTGACAAGGCTAAGAACCATCTAGAAGAAGAAGCTTCCAAGGAGATAATTCATGAACTAACTAGTTCATGTACTTGGCTACATAGAAGACAACCATGAATGGGCTAGAGAACATGAAGGGTTGGCCAAACATTTCCCCTTTCCATTTGGCCAATGTACATGCTAGAGATGGAAAATTCCAAACGTATTCCAAGGGGATGATTCGTGAATGGACTAAGTTCATGCACTTATCTACATGGAAGACACAAAAGAGTGGCCTAGAGAACATCAAGAGTTGTCCAAACCATCCCTCCCTTTCACATTCGGCCAAACCCACCACCCTCTTTCTTTCCCATTTGGCCGAAAGTGGTTCAAGTTTTTATCTATTTAGTTGTCTTCTAGAAAGGTCTAAATACTAGTATAAATAGGACATATAGTTGATGTAAAAAGATGTGGAAAATTTATGAAAAATATTTGAGTTTTACTCATTTGCTAAGTTACTCAACTTTTGTGTTGTTTATCTTAATTGATCCTGGTGTAAATAAATCCCCATGCTTAATTCCTCAATTCAAGATAAGAAGTAGAGTTCCAAGAACGCCAATGGTTAGCCATGAACACCTGGCCAAAATCTTGGAAATGTAATGAGTTTGGAATGGCATAGGAGACAATACTTGATTGTCTAAAGGAGTTATATTTTATTCGGCCTTAAGTGTTGGTCTTGGTAGAGACCTTGCTTTTAATTATTGTATTTAAATTCTTAGTTTAAGTGTTAATTACATAGGCATATTAAAGCAATGTAAGAACCTGTAGCTATATAATCGAACACATTCAATACGAAAGAGGACCAAACTGAGAGGAGCCGCAACACAAGATGACATGGCCAAGCATGTACATGGCAACAAGAGAGTGAATACACCATCTAGAAGATGTGATATTCAAGGTGAATAAACCGTGTGTGGATTTCATCAAGGGGAGAGCATCAATACGCGGGTTGGAGAAGCCGAGGAGTTGGGCGAATTGTCTTTCTCAAATCGACCAAGGAGCATGTATCTCAACACACTCCAAGGAACTCATTCAAGTGCCAATTAAGACATGCATAAAAGCTATCAAAGAGGTTCTAGAAGCACGTTGGATTTGGGCGTGAAGCCCCTTGGCCGAAGTCTCTTCCCCTCTCCCGTTCCCACCTTAGTCGACTAGTTTTGTGTTTTGTGTCCCTTGTAATCCCTTTCTAGAAGGGTTCATTCTCTGCTATATAAAAAAACCCTTAGGGATATGTAAAAAGGCAGAGTTGTTTTGATATAAAAATTGAGTGTTTACTCATTTTGCTAAGTCTTTCAATCCTGGATTGTAAGTTCTTAGTTGATCCTCCGGGAGGGTCACTTGAGTGTTTATAAGGTTTCGTATCATGATTGCTTGGTTAGTGTTAAACCTAGCGGTCAGCAAACCTCAACCTAGTCCTTGTGAAATTTATCACAACATACTTGGAGACCACACGAGCAATTGACTCCTTATGTTACCATCCACGAACCCCATATCAACCGAATTGTGACTTTGTGTGTAATCGGATTGCAATCCGCATATCCGTTCTCATTCCTTGTTTCAATTACTTGTTTGTTTACACCACCACCATCCAAATCATCTCACAAACACCTCCACCAAAGCTTACTACCTACAACTAACCATAAACACCCGCAAGTACAAACAACCACCTCAACGTCCCACTGAATCCTCTTCTCGGACCCTCACTGCCTTAGGTTGTTTTCGCAACCTTAGCCCTACCAAACTACCAAACCCTGATCACCACCTTGACCATCAACCTATCCGTAACCTCCAAACAAAAATCCTTGACACGATTCCAACCACAATTAACTGAAACACCCACCTTACACCACACTGTCCGTTCCTTGCCAGTTAACCAAAAACCCATTTTCATCGCCCACTTTCGGGTCAACCCGAATCTCACCAACACCTGAACCACTTACCAACTAAAAGCCCTCCATACTTACATTAGATTGGTATCAGATCCAAGAGTTTATGTCCCACGCAATAACGTTATGGCTAACATGAATGAGGAACTTAGGAGGGCCATATAGGACATGATTAACGAACACATGCAACTTCTAAAGAGAGAATTTCAAGAGTGTGTCATGATTTATGATGTAGAATTAAGAGAAGAAGTGGCCCAAAATAATCATAGGCATGCCAACGATGACGTACTAGAGGAACCAAGACACGAGGGGAACCGAGCCTTGCGGCTTGATCTCCCTACGTTCGATGGTAATTTAGATCCATAAGAATTTCTCGAATGGCTAAGAGCCATTAAGAGAATGTTCAAATTTAAGCAGTATGATGACCAGAATTGCTTCAAAGTTATCATATTGAAGTTAAACGCTTTTGCTTCTATATGGTACGAAAATTTATGAGCAAGCCGAAGTAGGCACGACAAAACAAAATTGACTCTTGGGAAAAACTTAAGAAACACTTGAAAAGAAAGTTCTTGCTGCGAGAGTACGAACAAGAACTCTACCTTAAACTCACCAAGCTTCGACAAGGTGTCCTTAAGGTCGAAAAATACGTTTGGGAGTTTGAAAATGTCATGATGTTGTGTGCATTGGATGAGAAAGAGACACAGCGGATTTCACGATTCATAAGTGGATTGAGTCCGATAATACAAGAAAATGTCGAGGTGTCCACCTACCATACCTTTGAAGATATGTGTCATTTGGCACTAAAGTTTGAGCAACAACAAAAAAGGGGTGCCTCTAAACCGTATGCTAAACCCCTAAGTACCAAAGGAAGGGGTAGAACTTCGTAGCCCAACCCTTTATAAAACCAAGATGAGACGGGTAAGGGAAATGAAAAGATGGTAGAACCGGCTAAGGAAGTTGGATAAGACGGTAAAAGATATTTGAAGTGTCAAGGCCTCGGATATTTTGCAAGAGAATGCCCGAATCCGAGGGTCATGATCCTTGAAGAGTACCAAGAGTGTGGTAGTGCCTTCATCGATGAAGAACCCAAAGTGGAAGAAAGTCAAGGGAAAATGAGACCCTTGCGGAAGAAGAAGTAAGTCTTGTTCTCCAACATATGTTAAGCATGCAACCGAGAGAACTTGAATAGCAATGAGACGAAATCTTCTACACACAGTGCAAGGTGAAGGACTGAGTGTGTAGTGTGATAATTGATGTTGGAAGTTGCACGAATATGGGTTCTTTGGAAATGGTAAGTAAGTTACAATTGCTAACCCGTACACATCCTAAGCCTTATCGTCTTCGTTGGGTAAACAAAGCAAATGGGTTAGAAATAGCCAACCAAGTCCTTGTTAACCTCCGAATTGGGGGGATATGAGGACGAGTTGTGGTGCGACATCCTACCCATGGATACATGCCATATCTTGTTAGGGAGGCCATGGCGGTATGACCACAAGACGATCCACGATGGGGAAGATAATACATATGCCTTCCACAAGGATGGCAAGGATTTCCTGCTAAGACCTTTAGCACCTAGTAAGGTAAGGGAAATGAAGATTTAACAGGCTCAAAGACATCAAATCAATTCTGAGACTCTCATGATTGCGGAACAACAAAAAGAGAAAGAAAGATCAAAGAAAGGGAGCCCAACGAAAGTATTGATATGTGAAGAAAAGGAAAGTCTTGTGAAGAACATAAAGGAGAGTGTAGGGGCCATACAAGGTTGGACCCTCTTTACCAATCCGTTGTACGATCAAATAAATATGGAAGAGGATCCAAAGATTGTGGAATTCACACTTCCAAATGTTTCACCACTCGGAAAAAAGACAATAAAAGATGTTGCTCGTACCCTTGAGATGACTTCGAAAAAACAACTACCTAGATATGATGATCCAAGGAGGACTCCCGAGTTGGTTTCCCAAGAAAACCTTGTTTCATACACGGTGCCGGTCATGATGATGTTTGGATGAGATGGGACTTGGTATATGCTTCTTCACGAATTATCTTCGAGGGATGACTCACACCTATTCAAAGAGGAAGTGAAGCAAATGATGGTCGTCAAGGACCTACGAAGTAGGAATATATGTCTTGTAGCGTCACTTAGGATGTGTGGTGAACTAAACTATCCAATGAGTCTCATACAAGGAGTTTTCTTGGCCCGGGAACACCAATCATTACCAGAGAACCTTGGTGTTAAGCCTTCCGAGGTCGGTCAAGATTGGTACAAGATTACAAGTGTCTATGAGGGTATTTATCTTTATTCCCCTATCATCCGAGGTCGTGGTTCCGCTGACACTCACACCCCGATCATGGAGGAGCCAATTGAAATTGTACTTGAAGATGGTTCCGAGCTAGACCAAGAACTGCAAGCCATAGAAGCCTATGATGCGAAGTTGAGGGATGAACATCACCAACCATGGACATATGATTCATTGATCAGATGAGAAACATATTTGAAGAATGGTCCCTTCAAATGGTTGGCCGAATTTCTAAAAGGTTTCTGCAAGAAACCGAGTCCAGATGAAAGCATCGATATAAAATGGTTTTGATAGTGAGGAGTCCTCACATTTGATCCCCGCGAATTTGGGGACAAATTCTTCCGAACAAGGGGAGATTGGTGCAAATCAAACCCCATGCTTGATTCCTCAATTCAAGATAAGAAGTAGAGTTCCAACAATGCCAATGGTTAGCCATGAACACCCAACCAAAAGCTTGAAAATGTATGGAGTTTGGAAAGGCATATGAGACAATACTTGATTGTCTCAAGGAGTTGTATTTTATTCGGCATTAAGTTGGTCTTGGCCGAGACCTTGCTTTTAATTGTTGTCTTTAAATTCTTAGTTTAAGTGTTAGTTACATAGGCATATTAAAGCAATTAAGAACCCGCAGCTACATAATCAGACAGATTCAATACGGAAGAGGACCATACCTAGAGGAGCTGCAACACAAAATGGCATGGTCAAGCGTGTACACGGCAACAAGGGAGTGAATACACCATCTAGAAGATGTGATCTTCAAGGTGAATGAACTGTGTGTGGATTTCATCAAGGTATATATATATATATATATATATATCAGTTAGTTGTCTATTGTTACAGGTCGTTCTATTCAGACTTCTATTATGCCTATCATTCTGAGGCCTTGTCGGCTCAAACAGTTATGTGTTCAGGTTATGATACACAGGTAGTACGCTCGGACCATTCAGGCGCTGGGTGCCGGCCACAACCTCTAAAGGTGGGGTGTGACAAAATCTTAACGTTAACCTTAAGTTTGAAGTTTGAATGCAGTTCAGTTCAGTATGAATTTAGGCTATCTATAAACCTAACTGACAGAAGTTGGCAACAACATAAGCAGTACGAAGTTTGCCAAAACTAGCTAAACTTTAATAGTTTTTAAAAGTTGGATATGATTTAAATATGAGTGCTCAAACGGCTACTTGGTATCATTTCTATCATATTCCCATAATGTATGACCCATTAAAAAAGAACGTTCTCACTATTAGGGGTGGACATATATTGGTTCGGTTCGGTTTTGTATTCGAAAAATATGAACCGAATAATTTTTATTTTTTAAAAAAAAACTGAATACAACTTTTTTTTAAAAAAAAACGATATGTTCAGTTTATATCGCCGAACGTATCGGATTATATCATTTTTTCTAGTTGACATTCACACCTACACTACCATAAAATTTCGACGTTGAAATCTATTGTGTATCGTGAGATGTTTACTAAGTAAAAAGGAAAATTAGAAACCGATTTGGGGGAAAACACAAATTAATTGGGAAAATGGAGTTTTCGTAAAAATTGGCTGCGCCAAATCGCCTTGCGGTAGTTTGGGCCGGCCCCGTCTCGAAAAAATACCTAAAATTAAAAAAAATCTAGTAAAACGGACATCCGAGCGCAGAGTTATGACCATTTAAATTTTCACCAATTTACAACTACTTTCTCCCCTTACATTTTATGTCAATGCTTCCGTGATATGTTAATCAAGTTCATGCCGCATTCGACTTCCATAAAAGCTTCATAGATTGATTCCAATGGCTATGATTCAAGAGATAGTAGTAGCCTAAAATAAAAAATAAAAATAATTATATATTTAATTTATTTTTTTCGGTTCGTATCCAAAATTTAAAAACCGAACCGAATCACTAACTCTTGATCCAGTTCGGTAAAAAAAACCGAACCGAATTTCAATTCGGTTCGATTCAGTTTTTTCGGTTCTCCGAGTGTTTTGCCCACCCCTACTCATTATCACACATTTTTAAATTTCACTTCAATTCTAAAACATCTTATCAACAAAGCCTCGTTAATCATTGGTTAAAGTTAAAACACAATTCATGAGCAATAATAGCCCTACGACAGGACTCCGCATCTCTCTCACTCCAGTAGGTCTTCCTTTCATCTAATTAGCAGTTTGGTTCATTCATCCCAAGAGAACTATCATTAGGTATTAGGTATTGGTGCGCTACAAAACTTTTTATTCAGTCTTGGGTGGAAATTAAAGTTTCTTAAGGTTATGCAATACTAGTACTAGGAATAAATGATGATGTTAATTCCTTTTACTTGGCTATCGGTTGTCATGTCCGATAATCCACAAGAGATTATCTAAATGGGGCTCTCAATTTTTGTGAATTTATGATTTTGTCCATAGTTATCCCTCTCTCTCCAAATTTTGCTTGAGTCCCTAAAATATGACATATTTTGCAACGATCTTCAGAGTAGATCTTTAGCCATTTTTCTTAATCGCCTCTGACTTGCTTTAATACACAAATATTTATATTTTTAGTAGCGGATCCATCCACGAGTTTGACAAAACTAGTATTTAGGGGTCAAGTTCAATATTAGGTACAAAAAAACAAGTATAAGTAAAATTAGATATACCTATTTTAGAAACAAAAAAAATATACATTTTAAAATTTACTATTTCAATTCAAAATCCTCGATATCTAATTTTAGATCCATCACTATATGGTTTCATCTCCCCGACTTGAAAATCTGGAGCTCCATTGAAAATATATTCAATATTGGCAACCCCATCCCAGACAAATATTATTATTATTAACAACAAACAACAACATACACAGTGAACTCCCACAACGTGGGGTCTGGGGAGAATAGAGCGTACGCATACCTTACCTCTACCTTGGTAAGTATAGAGGTTGTTTCCGAAAGACACTCGGCTCAAGAAAAAGCATAGGCACAAGCAAAGCAAGAGAAACGGTCAAACCCGGACAAGAAATTTAAAGCAGTATGAAAATTATGGTAACAAAAGCGAATAAGTCATGATAAAGCATTCTGAAAAAAGAAGCAGTAACTAACACAGGTAAATAAGATAAACAAAGTACACGAAAGAACATACAACAGCAGAAATCAAATGACAGGGGACTATAAAATAATACTACGCCTACTAGTATGATAGGCAAAGCAGGGCTACAATAATAACACTACAAATACCAATATGTAAGCGTAAGTAGGACTACGCTCAACTACCTACTACTATTCTACCCTAATATGTGTCCTCCACAACCCCTTATCTATGGTCATGTCCTCAGTAAGTTACATATGCGTCATACCCATCTAATTAGTTCTCCTCAATACTTCTTCGACCTACTTCTACCCCTCCTAAACCCATCCATAGCCAACCTCTCACACCTCCGTACTGTTGCATTTGTGCCTCTCCTCTGCACCTGCCCGAACCATCTCAACCTCACTTCCCTCATCTTATCCTTCAGCGAGGCCACTCCCACTCAGTCCCGGATATCATCATTTCTAATCCTATCCCTTCTTGTATACCCACACATCTATCTCAGCATCCTCATCTCCGTAATTTTCATCTTTTGGATGTGCGAAGTCTTGACTGGCCAACACTCCGCCCCATACAATATAGTCGGTCTAACCACCACCCTATAGAACTTGGTTTTAAGTTTTGGTGGCACATTTTTATCACATAAGACTCCAGATGCGAGCCTCAATTTCATCTACCATGCACTAATACGATGTGTGACATCGTCATCAATCTCTTCATTCTCTTGGATAATAGACCCGAGATACTTTAAGCTTCCTTTCTCTGGAATGACTTTAGTACCAAGTCTCGCCTCCACGCTTGTCTTATGGTCGCTCTCATTACTGAACTTGCACTCCAAGTATTCTGTCTTGGTCCTACTCAACCTGAACTCTTTAGACTCCAGAGTCTGTCTCCATACCTCCAGCTTAGCGTTCACTCCGCTGCGTGTCTTATCAATCAGGACTATGTTGTCTGCGAATAACATACACCATGATACCTCCCCTTGAATTTGTCGCATCAGTCCATCCATCACCAAAGCAAATAAGAATGGGCTAAGAGTTGATCCCTATTGTAGCCCCATCATCACTGAAAAGTGCTCCGAGTCTCCTCCTACTGTCCATACCCTAGTCTTGGCTCCATCATACATATACTTGATCGCCCTAGTGTATGCCACAGGTACATCTCTAACCTCCAAACATCTCCATAGAACCACCCTAGGAACTTTGTCGTATGCCTTCTCGAGGTCGATGAAAATCATATGTAAGTCTTTCTTCCTCTCCCTATACTGCTCCACCAATCTCCTAATAAGATGAATGGCTTTTGTAGTCTAATTACCTAGCATGAATCCAAACTGGTTCTCAGAAATAGACGCACCTCTTCTCACCCTTATCTCCACGACTCTTTTCCAAACTTTCATAGTGTGGCTTAGCAGCTTGATACATCTATAGTTGTTGCAACTCCTGATGTCACATTTGTTCTTGTACAAATGAATCATTGTACTCCACCTCCATTCTTCGGGAATTCTTGTCGTCTTAAAAATGACATTAAACAACTCAGTTAGCCACTCCAAACCTGCCCTGCCTGCGCTCTTCCAAAATTCAACTGGGATCGCATCAGGCCCGATCTCTTGTCCCATGCACATTCTTCGAACAACACCCTTAACCTCTTCAACCTTAATACTTCTACAATATCCAAAATCCTGGTACCTTCCGGATTGCGTCAGATCTCCCAGCACAATGTCTTTATCTCCTTCGTTTAAGAGTTTATGGAAGTAAGAATGTCACCTTCGTCTAATACGCGTGTCCTCCACCAGTACTTTGTCGTCCTCGTCCTTGATGCACCTCACGTGATCCAAGTCACAGGTCCTCTCCTCCCCCTCGCCTTGGCTAATCTGTACAACTTCTTATCACCGCATTTTTCCTCTAATTCCATATACATGAGTTCAAAAGCCGTCGTTTTCGCCGTCGTAACCGCTAGCTTTGTCTCCTTCCTCGCCATCTTATATAATTCCCTATTCGTCCACTTCTGCACCTCATACTTGCTTTCTACCAATTTCGCATACGCCATTTTCTTTGCTTCCACCTTCTCTTGAACATTACCATTCCACCACCAGTCCCCTCGATGCCCACCACAGCTACCCCGCGAAACCCCTTGCACTTCTCTAGCTACCTCCCGAATGCAACTGGCCGTCATGTCCCACCTACCGGTCTCATCCCCACTACTCCCCCATGCCCCTCTGGCCATCAACCTCTCCCCCATCTCCTTTGCACTAGCCATGGTCAAACTCCCCCATTTGATTCTTAGCCTGTCATGCACAACCCTCCTCTTCTTCTCCATCTTGATCTCCAAATCCATCACCAAAATTTTATGTCGGGTTGTAAGATACTCACTTGGATGACCTTGCAGTCTCTACAAAACCGTTGTCAACCTTTCTAAGGAGCAAAAAGTATATCCAAGTCTTAGCTACCGAACTACGAAAAGTCACCAAGTGCTCCTCCTTCTTCATGAACCTCGAATTGGCTATCACCATCCCAAAAGCTTTAGCAAATTCGAAAAGTTAGACGCCTCCCCCATTCCTGTCCCCGAGGCCAAAGCCTCCATGCACGTTTTCTATTATTATTAGTATTAGTATTAGTATTATTAGTATTAGTATTAGTATTAGTATTAGTATTAGTATTATATTATTATTATTACTGTTATTATCATTATTATAATAATAATAATATAATGAAGCCCTACTATGCAACGTTATTGTTTTTTGAAGAGTTAACATGTCCCACCTCTCTATTATATATCCTGCCTATGGCACCATATTTGTACATTTCAACAGAATAAGTCACTAGAAATCATGTGACACACACGTGTGATAATTTGCTAATGTTAAGATAGGTACTAACTGATTGAAACAATAACACGAGAATCCAAACTTACCAGCCAGTACAAATTTTACACCACAAGATGGTTTGCTACCTGGCATCTATCAATTGCATGTGAAGATTTCATTTTAGGTCACGCTACTTTGTTTGATAACATAATTGTGGACTAGATTTTATAAGACATAAATGGTGCAGAATAACATACAGAAAGACAACGTATTATTAAATGCTATATACAATTATAATATTCAAGTGAGCGAAAAGCATACAACTCTATTATAACCTAACATTTTCTCAAAAATATTAACTCTTTCAAATTATTCATTTGTGAATTGTTTTAACTCATTTTAGGATACATCTTTTTTTTCCCCGCAATTATAGTCGGCACTAAAGAATATCCAATCTCCGGCCTGTCAGAGGTATGTCCTATGAGTATGTCGCAATCCAAATCAACCACACAAATCAGTGCAAGCCAATTTAATTTGAAATAACTGTAGCACCTCTATTTCCACCTCTGTCCCCTTTTTCCAATTAAATTCATTTATCTTTGGGTAAATAAGATAATCTAGCAATATTTATGATACTATATTATTATATAAAAAAAACATTTCAAGGTGAAATGTTGGTCGACGAAAATATTTTGAAATTTCTGAAATGCATTTATATCCTTCAAAAATAAAATTATCACTTTAAAATATAAGTATATTTCGTATTGAATAATAATGTAATATGTTTTGTCCACTTATTTTTTAAATGTTTTAGGACTGCCTAATTTGTAACTAATATCTAAGCATCTAAGCATCTAAGCATATGGGACTTACCGGAGGAGATCAGGTCAATGAATCTCTCTTTGTGAAAATACATATGAGTTGTGATATCCAATCCAAGTATTGTAACCCTTTATATAAAGGAAAGAGATTGTTCAAAGTGTTCTTATTCATTCATGTGTCACTGTTATGGGTTTACAACTTCAACAATAAGTAGTCATGGCTAATTGATTAGTATTACAAATTCTTTACAAAAGACTCAGGACCCTATAGCTATTAGAATGCTTTTATATTTAAGTACATTAATGCTTTAGAGATATTTAATTAGTAGAGGGCATAAAAATCTTTTAATATTTAAAGGATATTTTTGTCAACCAACATTTATATTCATACTTTTAAAATAATATAGAAAGAAATAGATATAGATATATCTAGATATATCACTTTAAATTTTGACTCTTATATTAAACTAGTGGTGGCCAGTGGGACGGGCCGGGGTGGGACGAGATGGGATTTGGGGGAACGAGGTGGGGGTCGGGATCGGGACTTGGCGGGTCAGGCGGGCCGAGATAGGGTGGACGGGAAGAGGTCCCATCCCATCCCACATCCCGCCGGAAGAGGGGACGAGTTTTGGGGGATGGGACAGGTTGGGTCGGGAGATTTGGGGGCATTTTAATTTTTTTTAGACACTTAATTTTAAAAATATATATATTTAAACACTTAAATAATTGAACAAGATAGTGAATAAACATATTTCAAGGTTGTTTTTGTGCCTCTTATATTATTCAATAGAAATATGATTTTTTTTTTGTAACACAATTTCAAAATTGCAACTTTGTTTCATAGTTCAAAAGTTGCAAATCACATAGTAAAATTGCCATTAAAAAATTACATATTCAACCATATTCTTTCTAATTTTCTCACAATCTCTTGAGGATCTTCTGTTGGAATTGGATTGTTGGTCAAATTGTTCGACGTCGCTTCCTGCTCCCTAGGATAAGATTTCATTGTAGTTGTAGTCGTCTTCTTCGTTGATCTCTGATTGACCGCACCTTATACGCTCCGCTCTAATCCAATCTCTGATTAAAACTGCAATATCCAAGTTGTCTCTCGCCAATGAGTGTATGTGCTCTCCTATTTGAAACCTTCCAGTAGAAAAAGCGCTTTCAGAAGTTGTTGATGACACTTGAATATTCAACACAGCTTGGGCCATCTTGATAGTGTCGGAAATGTCATCTCATTGTCCCTCCAGTAATTCGACAAGTCTTCACGTCCATCTTCATTGACAATTGATTTGTACGGTACAACACCCTGTAAAACATAAATATCAAACTCGCTAATTTGTGAAGAACTTGAACCACTATACATTCTATTTCTAAGGCCTTGAATACTAGAAGGAGAAACAACATATCTTTTATTAGGTTGCAGTGAAGTAGAAGAAGATGGTACAGAAGTCGGTTGATTATATATATATATATATATATATATATATATATATATATATATATATATATATATATATATATATATATATATATATATATATATTTGCATTCAGTGTGTATGCTAGACATAACTTCTTCTTTAGTTGGTTCGTAAGTTGGGTCTGTTGGAAGTATTTCTAAGCTTTCATAAATCATTTCAACAAGTGTTTTACAACTGTCTACTTTAATAGTAGGATTTAATACATCACCAATAAAATAAATCGTGGGAATAGGAAAAAAGTATTTTTAAAATTTTATAAATATTTTTTAATAGCTGTTGCCTAAGTTGATTTTTGCATATATTTATTATGTAACAAAAATATTAGAGCTATATAAAATAACATAGATGAAATAGTAGGATAATAAATTTCAGAAAATTTCTTAGTATCTAGAAAAAAATTCTCCAAAAATACAATAAGTTCCAAAATTTTACATCATCTACAAGCATATCCGTTGGATTTTGATTATGGGCGTTAAATAATAAACTTATAGGTCTTTTATACTCATGAGCAACAAGTAATTGTTCATACAAAGAATTTCACCTAGTCGCAACTTCTTTTGGATTTTTCTATAAGGTAATCCACAATCATGACAAGTTTTTTTATACTCTTTGCGTCTTTGTATTTTATTACCTTTAAAAATAAAGTTTATAGCAAATTATACTTTATCAAGGATGTCTTTAAAAAGTTTTAGGTCATCCTTTACAACTAAGTTATAAATATGACATGCACATCTAATATGAAAAATATGGGGAAACGATGGAGTAAATAGAGTTTTAAAAAGGTTTACAACATAATCATTAGAAGAAGCATTATCTAATGTAATAGTCATAATTTTATCGGTAATTCCATAATATTCACTAATTTCATGAATATTTTTGAAATAAAAACTTCAGTGTATCTTTCATCAATATATCTATATGCTAATATACGTTTTTGCATAGACCAATTCTGATCTATCGAATGGCATGTAACAATTAAATAATCATTACCGTTAGTACTACGGCCTATGTCAGAAGTGATAGCTATTTTTCCATTAAAATGATACAATGCATAACGTAAATATTGTTGATATTCATGCGCAAATTTAAAAACATCTCTTCTAACCGTTGATCTAGGAAAACCGTTAAAAGCAGAATTATATGTTTCTCGAATGTAATGAATAAAACCAGGAGATGAAAGAAATGAAAAAGGCAAATCATCCACAATTACTAATTTTGCTAAATATTTCCTATCTCTGTGTTTATCATACTCCCCCCATCATCGGGTTAATTCGGCCCTATACTTGGTCGGAGACACTACGTGAATCTTGTCCCGACGCAGAAGGCATTTGCACACCCAATTTTTCAGCCAAGTATTGGTTATACCTTGCTTTGTGAGAGTTTTCTACATGTTTTATTAAATCTCCCGTCCCACCTTGACTTTTTCCAGTTTTAAATTTATAAACTTTGCGATAAATTTTACAAATAGCTAGTTGATTAGGAATGTCCCTATCGGAAAAATCTCATGCAGGTGATTTTAATTTTCGTTGTCTTTGTCCTCGACTCATACTAGGGGGAATATGAGGCATTCCAATTTCAGTTTCAGCCTGAGACTCTGTCTTAGCCTGAGGTGGAGGTGCACTAGTGGGTGTGTTATCTAAATTATCTTCTAATTCATTTTCTAAATTAAAATCTGGTTCAGAATATACCTCATGATCTAATGGTTTATTAATATTAACATTAAAAAAATCAGTTTCATCTACATGAGTGAAATCATCATAATTAGGATTACTAGAAGATGCACCCTTACCCCTAGTACCTCTACCAGAAAAACTCCACTTCGTTCCATTATAATTATACAAATAAATAATTAAAGTTAATGAAATTAAGTACGACAATTAAAATTAAGTAACAATAATAATTTAAAGAAGGAACGAAGGTACCAAACGCCGACGTAACGTCAACGTGTAATCGAAGTTGAAAATTTAAACTTTGCTCGATGATCTTCAAGCTAGTTGCCAACTTTACTCCCAATTTTTGAACTTTGATAGAAATTAGCAAATAAAATATAATTTTTAGTGTGCAATGTAGACTTGTAGAGAGAGAGAGAGATTAGAGAGATGGTAGGAAGATTTGTGAGAAAAATGAAGAGGAAAATGAGTTATTTATAGTTGTGAAATACGGTTAAAGTGTAAATATACTAACTTAGGGGTTACAAATAATTATTAAGGAGGTATGGGGGTTTATGGGGTGTGAGGGGCCAAAATGGCCGTTATTAACCGTTGCCAACGACTAAAATCAAAATTTAGCCGTTGTACAACGACTATTTCTGCAGGGGGTGGACGGGGCGGTTTGGGTCGGGGGACGGGATGGGCGGGACAAGCCTAGTCCCGTCCCGAGTTCGATCCCCTATACCGACGGTGGACATCCCGATTTTTTTTTGGGAGGTGGGGCGGGGCGGTGCGGGTTGCGGGCCGGGGCGGGATCGGACCGTCTCCACCCACTGGACACCCTGATATTAAACTAGTTACTTGATCATAAACAAATATTAGTTGCATGTAAGTTTTCTCTCAAACGGATAAGAACAGAATGATGTAAGCATCAAGTTGCGAAGAAATTCAAATGACTCAAGATTTATTTAATTACTTGATTTTTCCCTTTCAAAAATATGTGAAAGGTCTGGTTATTAACTATATAAGGTCTTTTAAACGTTGAAGGTTTAGTTATTAACTATCTGTTTGACTATGTAAGGATTTTCACACGTGTAACTTTTTGAAAAACAAAATAATATTCTTTCACATTTTGAACGGGTTAAAACACGCTTTACCTCAAAGTTTAAAAGACACCTGAGATGGTCACTGACAGAATCTTTAAAAGGTCAGGAATGACCCTCAGTTAATATGAAGTTATGAACTAGAACATATAGTTTTCTCAATAATCAATAATTTAGGCTGTAGTATTTTATAGAAATTAAAATTTCATAACTTTCTTCTATTTTCTCCTTTACTTTTTAAAAATTTTAAACCACGTTTTGGATCATTGGTGTTTTTTAATGTAGAGCTTCATATATTAAATGTCTTAAACAGTGTTATTACTTATTATCATTAGTATTGACTTTTACTTTACCTAGTTAAGTTTGTATAAAGCCTTTTTTTTATTTTTATCACGTCATTTTTTGCATATTCAATGGTCATTCTCATTGTAATTATTTTGAAAACATAAAGCACAACATTTTCGAATGCTAATATAGTTTATAGGTGTTATGGTATTTCAAAATTTTGAAAACCGCCTGAAAATATTATTTCTTTCGTCTAAAAAAGATTGACCTAGTTTGACTTGACACAAAGTTTAAGAAATAAACAAAGACTTTTAAAATGTATGATCCAAAATAAATCTTAAATATTTGTGTGGTTGTAAATGATCTCATAAAGTTAAATTGTTTTGTAAATATAGAAATGACTCAATCTTTTCGGAATAAACTAATAAGGAAATTAGGTTAATCTTTTTGAGACAGAGAGAGTACTAATTAATTCAAAAGAAGCTGTTGGAAATTTACTATTGTGGAATTAAGTTTATCCCATTATTTATGACTCGAACGATTGGGGCCCCACACGTCAAAAACGTCGTTTCCACACACGTGCACACGTAGTGCCAAGTATCGCAAATTTCATTAGTGAAAGAGATATTAGTGCGTAAGTAATACGTTTGAGACATAGAATGATGGACGGTTATTGGCCAAATGACAAAGTATTCCACGTTGGTAAATGAAGGAAGAAGTGTACGAAGTGTAAGATGAAACGAGTCGGAAATCACCGCGGAGCCGCGAAGGGCTGATGCGCGGCCCCGTCGGAGCCGACGCACCGGAGCGCCGCGACGCTAATTGGATCTTCAGTCACTGGAGCCGCAGCGCCGCGACGCTAATTCGCAGAGCCGCTGCGCTTCGGAGGCAGAATACTGCGACGGAAAGATGGAAAGTTCTGACTTTTGGGCTGATTTTGGAGCATTGAATCTCCATTATTTGGCACATGAATTCAGCCATTATTTGACTTAATGTAACCCCTCAATAAGTGTCATTACATGGCTATTGAAGGTCATTAGTTGGCTAGTTGAGGGGTCATCTCATTACACTATAAATTGAGGTTTTTGGCACAATTGTTCAACACTAAGAAAACACTTAGAGAATTTTCTGAAAATCTTCTTCTTCTCTGTAGCAAGTTTACTATACTCAACGTTCTTCAAGAGTAACACTTGAGTTTCCTTTGCTCATTTGTTAAGTTGTTATTGTATCTTGGGAGACTATTGCCCGACAACGTAAAAGGATATATACGGGGCAATCTTGTCTTAAAGACAGAGTGTTATCACTCAACTCAACAAATCACAAGCAGTTTGTAACGTTCTTGATTCCAGTTTTGTTGTAATCTTTAGTTTATCCTTTCTAGCAAATTTGTAATATTTACTTACTTCCCGTTTCCCGAATCGGTCATTGTTCATCAAACGACGGCTCCATACTAACTTCAGTCGAACGGTGTTGCGGAACGCAAGAACCGCACGTTGAATAAAATGATGAATGCCTTACTCATCAATTCCGGTCTTCTCCAAAATATGTGGGGAGAAGTCGTCCTTACCGCTAATATGATTCTTAACAGAGTCCCACATAAGGGTAAGGACAAAACTCCATATGAATCATGGAAGGAAAAGAAATCCACCTATAAATATTTAAAAGTGTGGGGTTGTTTGGCAAAGGTCGAAATGCTCAAGCCAAAGCATGTCAAGATTGGGCCTAAGACTGTAGATTGCATTTTCATCGGATATGCAAATAACAGTAGTGCTTATCGCTTCTTAGTGCATAAGTAAGATTCCAAATATCCACGGGGGTACAATCATGAAATCAAAGAATGCTCAATTATTTGAGGATACTTTTCCTAGAAAGGAAAAAGACATAACCTTTCGAAAACAAAGTTATGAACAAAGCTCTCAGGAATCGGGAGTCGTTGACTGCCCGGATCTAGATGGTTCAGATCTAGTGGACTTCAAAGTGGCTGAATATCTGAAATCTAGTATTCCAGATTCTTAGAACTTGGAGACTCCAGAGATTGAACCAAGGCGAAGTAAAAGGGCCAGGAAGGATAAATCCTTCGGTCCTGACTTTGTAGCTTATATGGTTGATCACGAACCAAGGACATTTGCTGAAGCATTGTCAACTCCAGAGGCACCGCTCTGGAAATAAGCTATTGAGAGTGAAATAGACTCAATCCTGCATAACCATACTTGGGAGTTGGTTGATCTTCCTCCAGGAAATAAATCGTTGGGTTGTAAATGGATACTCAAACGGAAGTATAAAGCAGATGGGTCTATAGATAAGTACAAGGCCAGATTGGTAGTCAAGGGCTATCGGCAGAAGGAAGGCCTTGACTATTTTGACACGTACTCATCGATGTCTAGGATGACGTTCATACGAGTATTCATTGCGATCGCAGCGTTGTGTGACCTTGAGATACATCAAATGGATATCAAGACAGCCTTCCTAAATTGTGATTTGGAAGAAGAAATTTATATGGAACAATTCAAGGGGTGTGTGGTTCCAGGGCAAGAGAAGAAAGTCTGTCGACTTGTCAAATCTCTATACGGGCTGAAACAGGCCCCGAAGCAATGGCACGAAAATTTTGATAGTACTCTACTATCGAAGGGTTTCTTCATTAATGAGTGTGACAAATGTATCTACACGAAAGGTAACTCTAACTCGTTCGTCATGATATGCTTGTACATAGATGGCATATTGATCATAGGGAGCAGTCCTAGCTTGATTCTAGAGACTAAGAACATGTTGAAACAATGCTTCGACATGAAGGATATGGGTATCACAGATGTCATCTTAGGGATAAAGATTTCTAAGACGTCTGACGGACTGGTCTTATCTCAGTCTCACTACATCGAGGATGTGTTGAGAAAGTTCGAGATGTTTGACAGTTTGCCTATGAAGTCACCAATGGATAAAAATCAAAAGCTTGATAAAAATTGTGGTGCACCCGTATGCCATGAGCAATATGCATAGGTGATTGAAAGTTTGATGTACATAACAAACTACACCCGACCTGATATTGTTTATGCAGTCAACAAGTTGGCTAGGTTTACCCGTAATCCGAGTAATGATCATTAAAAGGCTTTGAATCGGGTACTGCGATACCTAAAATACACACTAACTTACGGGTTGCATTATTCGACATATCTAGTTGTACTATAGGGGTACAATGATGCAAATTGGATATCTGATATAGAGAACACCAAGTCCACCAGTGGGTATATATTTACAATTGGTGGTGGGGATGTGTCTTGAAAATCCTCTAAGCAAACTTGCATCGCCCGATCCACGATGGAATCGGAGTTTATCGCTTTAGACAAAGCAGGAGAAGAAGCTGAGTGGCTTCATGACTTCTTAGAGGATGTCCCTTGTTGGGACAAACTCGTACCTTCTGTAATGATCTACTGCGACAGTCAGTCGGCTCTAGGAAGGACACGGAGTTCTATGTATAACGACAAGTCTCGTTATATTTGACGAAGGCATAAGACCATTAGGCAGCTGATCACCACGGGTATAATATCCATTGATTACATAAAATCAAAGGATAACATAGCGGACCCACTGACAAAGGGCTTACCCAATGATCAGATGTTCTGCCTGTCTAGGGGAAAACTTTTAATGGTTCCTAACACTTGTAAAGTGGGGTATAGCAGGGTACCTTGTAGGAGACCACCTATTTAAGTGCGAGGACAGGACACCTCAAATGAGCGCACTTAAGAATCCAAGAAGTGTCCACGGCCACAACGGACAAATCATTATGAAGAACATAGTTAGGGAAGTTTTTGTATTGGTACCGTTGACTTGGATTACACTAAACACTGACAGTTCAAGACATCACGTTCACCACGCAGTAAGTAAGTCTGATGGTATTCAACTATGGAAGGTTCAAAGCGGAAGCTACCTATCCTGATGTAACATCGGTCCGCTGAAAGATTGCTGGAAAAGGCACCATGTGAGTGTGCCAAAATCTCTTTCAAGAGGGGATTGTTGGAAATTTACTAATGTGGAATTAAGTTTATCCTATTATTTATGACTCGAACGATTGGGGGCCCGCACGTTGAAAACGTCATTTCCACACACGTGCACATGTAGTGCCAAATATCGCAAATTTCATTAGTGAAAGAGATATTTGTGCGTAAGTAATACGTTTGAGACATAGAATGATGGAAGGTTATTGGTCAAATGAAAAAGTATTCCACGTTTGTAAACGAAGGAAGAAGTGTACTAAGTGTAAGATGAAACGAGTCGAAAATCACCGCGGAGCCGTGAAGGGCCGTGGCGCAGCCCCGTCGGAGCCGAGGCATCGGAGCGCCACAGAGTCACTGGAGCCGCGCCGCCACGACGCTAATTCGCAGAGTCGCGCGCTTCGAAGGCAGAATGCTGCGACGGAAAGATGGAAAGTTCTGACTTTTGAGTTGGTTTTGGAGCATTGAATCTCCATTATTTGGCACATGAATTCAGCCATTATTTGGCTGAATGTAACCCCTCAATAAGTGTCATTACGTGGCTATTGAAGGCCATTAGTTGACTAGTTGAGGGATCATCTCATTACACTATAAATTGAGGCCTTTGGCTCAATTGTTCAACACTAAGAATACACTTAGAGAATTTTCTGAAAATCTTCTTCTTCCTCTGTAGCAAGTTTACTATACTCAAAGTTCTTCAAGAGTAACACTTGAGTTTCCTTTGCTCATTTGTTAAGTTGTTGTTGTATCTTGTGAGACTATTGCCCGACAACATAAAAGAATATATACGGGGCAATCTTGTCTTAAAGACAGAGTGTCGTCACTCGACTCAGCAAATTACAAGCAGTTTGTAACGTTCTTGATTCCAGTTTTGTTGCAATGCTTAGTCTATCATTTCTAGCAAATTTGTAATATTTACTTACTTTCCGTTTTCTGCAATTGTTGTAACCCACAGAAGCTTCTTTATTTCATGCAAAATATGAATAAGGTATTATTTTCTTACCTCAAGATATTAGTGCAATTATATGCGATTTGCTTGTTGCTACTATTAGATATTGTTGGATTTTCCGAATCTCTCTGAAAATTTGAATCCTTCTCGTTTCTACATTCTGCATTATTTAATTTTCAGAAACAAAAGTAAGTGTCATGTTTGATATTCTGCTTCGTCATTTTGAGTTCGACGAAATTCTATAATTTGAAGTGTTATTATTATTGAATAACTTTTCGTTCTATCTTGAGAATAATTGATCCAAATATCTTGGGTGATAGTGAGGAAATTAAACTTCTTAAGGATAAATAGTGAACTGTGTGGCTCGGATTAATTTTCATTTCTATTCTAACTTCTACTTTTCTGATTTTCTGCTTTGAACACAGTGTAATACTCCATCCGTCTCAATTTATATGACACATTTTTTTTAATCACCAAAAAAAATGATATATTTTTTTATTTGACAACAATTTTACTTAAAAAACTTTATCTTTTATTTAACAAGATAATCTATAACTACACAAATATTTTTGGCTTGTTTTATACCATAAGATTCAAAAGTTTTTATTTATTTCTTAAACTCTGTATTCAGTCAAACTACATCATATAAATTGGATCGAAGGACTAACAAATATTTTTGCTAATTTTTCTTTTTTTGAGAAAACTTATTATAATCTATCATAATTGAAGATTATTTTTGATAATGCATGCAATGATCGATTCCTTTTCTTTTGCAGTAAATTAAGATCAAGGGTTCACCTCCTCGTTAAAATGGCGTCAGCCACTAATAATACATGAGTGGTATGTCTATGTACCTTGATAATTATGCCTATCTATTCGCCACGTAGTAGTAAAACGTATGGCTAATTGATTCATTAGTGTTGACTGTGTAAACCGAATATCTTCCGCCAGATATTCTGTCGCAACTCGCAAGGTTCCAAAGGCTTTCTGACTGTTCAAGATATGACAAGGAATCATTTCTGATTATTTTTTTCCCCTCTAAAATGATTTGAAACAAAGAGTATCGACATGCTGAATTTATTACCCTCAAAAATAGTTATTCAATTTTACTTATCAATTTTAGAAAATTAAGAGATAATTTATTATTATTTTTATATTTTATCCTTAATATTAATTATTGGGTTGACAAGTTCAAAAAAAATTTAGTGATTTGCACAGCTTTTAAAATATATTTTATTAATTTCAATTATTTGGTTACTTAGCAATAATTAAGGGTGGAATAGTTAAATTATCATTCTATTTTTGACTCCTTAATAAGCGTGACAAATCAATATGTGACAAGTAAAAATGGACGGAGGGAATATTAGCTAAAGTCGACAAGTAGGATCTGTTTGATACGAAAAAATCATAGTTTTTTTAGTTATTTATTTATATTTATTAAGTAAGTAAAAAAACGTTATTTCAAAAATATTAACATATAACCTAGAAAAATACTATATATAGTGGACGGGGTGGGGCCGGAAGTAGTAGCGTTGGAGTGAGAGGAAACAATGAGTTTGAAATGCCACTTATAAAATTGTTTACTTTCACAAAAAAAAAGTCATTTGTTTTATTCTTAAACAATTTAATTTCGTAGAAAAAAATATTTATTAAAATATTTAATCAACCAACCTTAAAAGAATTTAAAAAGTATTTTCTGAAATATATTTTTCTCTGTTCTAAACACACCCTTAAAAATTGGAGAGGGGAAATCAATGGCCAGCATTGCACCCAAAATGTAATCTCATTGGTCCAACACCAACTCAATGAGCAATTATCCATTAATCAGTGCAAAGAGATTAGTCCAACACAAATCAATGAGCAATTATCCATTAATTGGTGCAAATTGGTGACGATAGCTCATCCGTTGGGTACTTTTTGGCATATTTCTTTACGTAATTATTTGATGTTCGAAATCTGTTTTTTTTTTTAAAATTAATTTGGACTAATGTTGCGTGCGCCATTTATGACCCATTATAGAGAAAGTGCTTTTTATCCAAAGTTTGTTTATTTTTAAAGCTCAAGATTGAAACGTCTAAGTAATAATAAAAGAATCTCATTGTTAGATATACATAATATACACGATATACATACAATATACTCTATGTATATTGTGTATATCATGTATCCCGAAATTACCGAGTGCATTGCCCACCTGTGGGCTCTCCTTCTTCTCCTCTACTTTGTACAATTATGTAATGGAATATTGTAGTGTAATTAGTATTGTACACTTACCATAATTGTATAGTTAGTCTCCAAATCTCCTCCTTCTCCTCTACTTTGTACAATTATGTAATATAATATTGTAGTGTAATTAGTATTGTACACTTACCATAATTGTATATTTAGTCTCCAAATAGAATAAGGTTTTAGGAATAGAATAGGAATATGATTCTCCTATTATGAAAATATGTAACTTGTATAAATACTCTTTCGATTAATGAAAATAATCAAGGTATTATTTCTTTCATGGTATCAGAAGTCTAGGTTATTTTTTTATTCTCAAAATTTCCGTCCACCTTGCTCATCGGATTTCGGCTTCCCTTCCCCGGTCTTCCATGTCGTCGGTGGTCTTTCTTTTGTGTTTTGTTTTTCCTTCTCAAAACATCTATTGTTATTTCGTTATGTCTACGTCAAAGAACACGTTTCACCCTGCCCTTGTTGTTTCTAACATCAAGAATCATATCCCTCTAATTCTTGAAATAGAAAACGTCCAATACACGACGTGGGCCGAGTTGTTCAAAATTTTCGCTCGTTCGCATCAAGTCATCCATCACATAATCCCCGCGGCTCCTGGTGATACGGAGGTGCCTACACGCGAGGATAATCCTAAGTTATGGACAACACTTGATGCCACCGTCCTTCAGTGGATTTATTCTACTATCTCTACCGACCTATTGCAGACGATTATTGAGTCAGACGCTACGGCGATGGCTGCATGGGATACATTGCGTGACATATTCCAGGATAATCAAAATTCCAGAGATGTTACCCTTGAACATGATTTTTCCCATGTCAACATGGAAAATTTCCCGAACGTTTCAGCATATTGCAAAAGGTTGAAAGAATTAGCGGACCAACTCCGCAACGTTGGTGCGCCAGTTAGTGAAGATCGTCTTGTTTTACAGATGGTTGTTAGCCTATCCGAGGCCTATAGTGGCGTTGGAATTCTCATTCGTCAAAGTAATCCTCTTCCGAGGTTCTATCAGGCATGTTACATGCTTACATTGGAAGAAGCCGGTTTGGCTAAAAAGGCGGCTACTAATGCTAGTCCCGTGGTCATGATGACATCCTCCACTAATCCTCAATTTTTTGGTGACAATTTGAACCAAAATCGATCTCACGGGGGCGGCAAAAATGGCCGGAAAAATAATGGAAAAAATTGGGGAGGCAAACGCGATGGTTCCGGCAGCAGTCGCGGTGGCCAAAACAATAGTGGTGGACCCCATCCCGATTACAGTGGGCCACCAACCCACTAGTCTCAGCCTTAGACCTCTGGACCGTGGGCTTGGACCAGTAGACAGTGGCACTATGACCCAACTCCACACAACTTTCCAACCATTGGCCAGTGGGCTTCCCAACAGCCTCGACGGCCCACTGGCCCAGTAGTTCCAGCAGCATTTACGGGCCACGGCAGCATGCGTAGGAATTCTTGGGCCCCGGCCTCCACAAGCCCACCATGCAGCAGGCCCCACTCAGACTGATATTGAGGTCGCAATGCACATAATTGATTTGACTCAACCGGACCCGAATTGGTATATAGACACCGGTGCCACTACCCACATGACATTCGATTCAGGTACTCTCTCGTGTTATTCCAATTTGAGCAACCCTCGTGGCATAATTGTTGGTAATGGTAATTCTGTTCCAATTCATGGTTATGGTCATAAAACATTGTCTCCCCCTCATCCACCCCTTATTTTGAAAAACACCCTACATTCCCCCAAATTGATTAAAAACTTAGTGTATGTCTGTAAATTCACTACTAACAATTCCGTTTCTATTGAATTTGATCCATTTGGTTTCTCTGTGAAGGATTTCAAGACGGGGAGTCCTCTCATGAGGTGTGATAGTAGGGGAGATCTTTATCCTATCACACCCAGTTCCGGTCCATCGAGTCAAGCCTTGCCCTCAGCATTTGCAGCCCTTTCTCCTTCCTTGTGGCATGCTCGTCTTGGTCATCCGGGGTCGTCTATTTTATCATCATTAGATAAAACTAATTTCATTTCATGTAAGGGTACGCGTAGTACTCCAAATTATCAGTCTTGTTCTTTAGGAAAAATATTAGGTTGCCATTTGTAGATTCAAAATCTCATACTTTAATGCCATTTGATATTATTCATAGCGACTTATAGACATCTCATGTTCTTAGTTTTTTGGGTCATCGGTATTATGTTCTTTTTTGGATGATTATTCTAAGTTTTTATGGACTTTTCCAATAGCGAAAAAATCTCAAGTTTTTTCCATCTTTTTGAAATTTCGAGCATTTATTAGAACTCAATTCAAACGGGAAATCAAAAATATTCAGTGTGATAATGGCAAAGAATATGGCAATGGGGTGTTTCGGGAATTTTGTGCTAATAATGAGATCAATTTTCATTTTTCTTGTCCTCATACGTCTTCACAAAATGGGAAAGCCGAACGCAAAATTCGTTCCATAAATAATATTGTCCGAACTTTATTGATTCATCCTTCCGTGCCCCGTCTTTTTGGCATCATTCTCTACAAATGGCTACATATCTCCTTAACATTCTTCCTTCCAAAGGTTTGACGTATTCTTCCCCCTACACATTTTCTATAATAAAACACCTTCGTATTCCCATCTTAGGGTCTTTAGGTGCTTGTGTTATCCCTTATTTCCATCCACCACAATTAACAAACTTCAGGCCCGTTCTACTCTGTGTATTTTTGAGTTTTCCGTCTAATCATCGTGGTTATAAATGTTTTGATTTATCCTCTAATAAAATCATCATTAATTGCCATGTCATTTTTTATGAATCCCAGTTTTCGTTTGCTAAGGTTAGTAATCCCGGGCCTAGTTCATATAACTTTTTGGATGATGGTCTTTCCCCGAAACTTATTCACTATTTTTCGTACGTGTCCCGCACCCCAACTCCACCAGCGGGCCCACTGCTCGCTGGTCCTCCCCAAATAGTGTCGTCGTCAAATCTGGGTCCAACAACTGGGCCATCCATTCTACCTAGTTCTGGCCCAGTTCTAAGTACTATTTCTGGGTCCAGTGTTGGCCTAGTTCCCGATTTCAGTTCCCGATTTGGGCCAGCAAGCCCATTGCCTGCTGGCCAGTCCGCCCCGAGTCTCAAAATTTCCCAAAATCCACCCGCCTCTGCCCCGAGTCATAGACCAGTCACCCGTAGTCAACAGGGGATTTTTAAACCAAAAAGACATTTTAATTTACATTCTAATGTTCTTAAATCACCCTTGCCCAGTAATCTTGTGTCTGCATTAAATGACCCGAATTGGAAAATTGTTATGACCGATGAATATAATGTTCTTATTGGTAATAAGACGTGGGAGTTGGTGCCCCGTCCATCTGGTATTAATATTATTAGGTCTATGTGGATTTTTTCTCATAAGAAAAATTCAGATGGTTCAGTTGCCCGACATAAGGTGCGGCTTGTGGGTGATGTTAAGACACGGTAGGTTGGTGTGGATTGTGGTGATACATTTAGTCCGGTGGTCAAGCCGGCTACCATTCGCACTGTGCTTAGCTTGGCTCTTTCAAAAGCATGGCCTATTCATCAGTTAGATGTGAAGAATGCTTTCCTATATGGTGACCTCAAGGAAACAGTCTATATGCATCAGCCTTTGGGATTTAGGGATCCCAAACATCCTCATCATGTCTGTTTGTTGAAGAAGTCCTTATATGGGCTTAAGCAGTCTCCACGGGCCTGGTATAAGTGGTTTGCCGACTATGTTTCGATTATTGGGTTCACTCACAACAGGTCGGATAATTCCTTGTTCATATATCATCGTGGCTCGTCCTTGGCTTATATACTTTTGTATGTGGATGATATTATCTTGACTGCCTCTTTCGATGAATTACGTCGGTCTATCATGACAATGCTCAGTTCTAAGTTTGCTATAAAAGACTTGGGGCCTTTAAGCTATTTTTTGGGGATTGATGTCACTCGTCATGCAAGTGGGTTGTTCTTGTCCCAGCGGAAGTATGCAGCTGAGATCATTGAGAGGGCTGGGATATCATCCTCTAAGTCTACTTCCACTCCCGTTGATACTAAGCCCAAACTTGGGGCTGCGGCAGGCGCGCCATACGAGGATCCGACCCTCTATCGCAGTCTTGTAGGGCCCTTCAGTACCTTACATTCACGAGACCCAATATTACATATGCCGCACAGCAGGTGTGTTTGTTTATGCATGATCCCAGAGCTGAGCACATGAATGCGCTCAAACGATCCTTCGGTATATTCAGGGTACACTTAACAATGGCTTGCATCTATATCCTTCATCAATGGCAACACTTGTCTCGTATGCAGATGTTGATTGGGCTAGTTGTCCGGACACCAGACGGTCTATGTCTGACTATTGTATGTTTCTTGGTAATAACTTGGTCTCATTGTCTGCGAAGCGTCAGTCGACTTTATCTTGTTCCAGTGTAGAAGTCGAATATCGAGGGGTAGCTAATGTGGTCTCTGAATCATGTTGGTTACGTAATTTGCTGTTAGAAATTCATTGTCCTATTCAAAAAGCGACCTTGGTTTATTGTAATAATATTAGTGCCATCTACCTTTCTGGTAATCCGGTTCAGCACCAGCGCACTAAACATATCAAGATGGACATTCACTTTGTTTGTGAAAAGGTTGCTCGTGGGCACCTTCGCGTCTTCCATGTCCCGTCCAGATATCAAATTGCCGACATCTTTACGAAGGGTTTTCCCTCGGTCATTTTTGAAGATTTTAGGGACAGTCTCAGCGTTCGAAGACCGCCCGCTCAGACTGAGGGGGTGTGTTAGATATACATAATATACACAATATACTGTGTATATTGTGTATATCATGTATCCCGAAATTACCGAGTGCACTGCCCACCCGTGGGCTCTCCTCCTTCTCCTCTACTTTGTAGAATTATGTAATGTAATATTGTAGTGTAATTAGTATTGTACACTTACCATAATTGTATAGTTAGTCTCCAAATCTCCTCCTTCTCCTCTACTTTGTACAATTATGTAATGTAATATTGTAGTGTAATTAGTATTGTACACTTAACATAATTGTATATTTAGTCTCCAAATAGAATAAGGTTTTAGGAATAGAATAGGAATATGATTCTCCTATTATGGAAATATGTAACTTGTATAAATACTCTTTCAATTAATGAAAATAATCAAGAAATTATTTCTTTCACTCATTTATCCCACTACATGTCTTAATAGTCTTTTTCTCACGTTATTTTGTAATAATTTGTACTTAACATCGTTCCATAAATCGACAATTGGATTGAAAGTGACAGAAGAATACATATAAACAATGGATTTCATCAACATATGAAGTCGTCAAGAATCGAGCTTACAGGTTGCAAATGTTAGTGTTTCATTATAAATGACCTTTTAACTTGTGAAACTACAGTCAACCAGAGAGCGCGCGGCGCTTTCGTAATGTAATATTTAATTCAAAATACTGGTTAGGAGATTTAGAGATTTTTTCTTAGTGAAAGTAGCTTTGAAGCATCATGACTTGTTCACTAATCGGTAAAATTATCACAAAATTGATGAATTTCTTGATTTCCACAAACTAGATATTGTCTAAGATATGCAAAGCGTATTTTGTATAAGCCTAACTGTCATACTAAGTTGAACTTGTTTTTTCAACACCCATAATGATGTATTTATACGTTATAAATAGGGTTTAGCAGAGGCGAATTCAGGATTTCTATAACATGGGTGCACTATCAAAAAGGAGAAAAAAATGCATTAGTGGAATAAGCTTTTAACCAAGTACAACATTAAGCTTTTTTGTAGCATGGTTGTCATCAGGTAATATTATATCATAAATTCCCTCCTGAGGCTTAGGACGAGGACAAGCTAATGGGTTAACAGTCTAATTAGTAGCCCTTATGGGTGGACCCAACCCAAAAACTATATCTAACACGTAGTTTTGAAAATATCAACGTTTATCAGCGTAAATCTACCGCAAAATAAATAAACAATTTAAGATTTAACATAATTTCTATAAATTCACCAGATTATAATTCCTATTTTTATTTGTCTGAAAAAAATATATGTTACACCCCGTACTTTCATGTTAGGATGCGTCGTATGTAAATCAATATTAGCCGGAGGGTTAAGCACCTTTACAAAGATAATGATCGGTTAAAATGAGTGTTAAGGAAGTATTGTGAGGGTTAGAGGTTAAACGAACCAAATATGTTATAACTCGTAATTTTGGGGTAAACTAGGAGTTCTTAAGATGCTAAGGAGGTCGTGCTTTAAGGTTTTTGAATCGAATAATAGTCATATGTTAAGTTTTGAATTCAAGCATGTTGTAAAACAAAAGTTGGCAAAAGTTGTCACAAGTTACGTTCATAAGTTAGCTGAAATTTGGGTCAGATGTTACTGAGCTTTTCTCCCAACGTATTTGGATTTACGAGGTGATCCACTACCATATCGAAGGTCTACGAGTCTAGTGTTCAACGCATTAAATCATTCATCGATACGACATCATAGTAGAGAGATATTTGCATTTTTGCAAAACTACGTAGACATTCCCTATGGGACCCACTTGAGGCGGTGGAAATTTGCATGTCTTATTTAAAGCGATGCAACTTCGTTTTAAATCATTCTCTCACCCAAATCAGACCCTAAAGACTCTCTAAAGGTTCCCCTATCACCCCAGCCAAGATCTACGAGTTTATAACGTGGTTTCACCCTCGGAATGCTCCTAGAGATTGTGTTACTCATTTCCTCCTCTTTGCTCGTGATTTGAAGGATTATGCAAGGTGAAGTAAGCTTGTTTGTCATTTTAGGTCACGCTACTTTGGTTGATAACATAGTTGTGGACTAGATTTTATAAGACATAAATGGTGCAGAATAACATACAGAAAGACAACGTATTATCAAATGCTATATACAATTATACTATTCAAGTGAGCGAAAAACATACAACTGTTGGAAATTTGCCTTTGGTGGGGAGGTTGAGTCCACCCATATTTAATGACTTAAACACTAGATTTTCGCATATTGGAGGCTTTGTCTCTTCACATGTGCATAATCTACTAAGTGAGTAGATGACCGTAGGACCAAGGATCATCAAATTTCGTTAAGAAATGAAAGAGATATTAGTCCATGAAGTATGGTGTTTGAGGCATGAAAATATGGTGTGGGACAAATCTACCACATCGGTGGGAAAAGGAAGAATTGTTCTCTTTATAAACCAAAAAATGGATAAGGGTTCGGGACCCCAAGAGGTAACCCATGTGTTTGAAGGAGGGAGGACCTAGGAGTGCTTGGTCTGGCTATGAATACCCATGAATACACCTCTTAATCACCTCTCCTCCTCCTTAACACTATATATTTCCTGAAACATATTTGAGGTAGAGAGGAAGGACGAAAAAGAGAGCAGAAACAGTGGACAAAACCTGTCAGAAACAGAAACTCTTCCTTTTCCTCTAAATTTTCCATTCCTCAGCAAGTCGTTTCGTGTTTGTTTTCTTCGTCAGAATCAACCTATTTGATTTGTAGTGTTGATTAGTTGTTGTTTTATCTTGGGAGACTATTGTCCGCTAACGTAAAAACATATATACGGGGATAACTTTTTTCTTTGAGAAAGAAAAAGAAGTAATTGCTCGAGGTTAACAAGAACCCGCGAGTGCCTGATTTTCCGGAACTAGACGTTCCAGAGCTATAGGACTCGGAAGTTGCTGACTATCCGGAACTTAATGTTCCAGATCTACAAAACTCAGGGATTCTAGATGTTGAACCGAGACGGAGCAAAGAGGGGACAAAGACTTATTCCAGGCCTTCTAGCTTGTATGGTTTAGAATGAACCATGGACAATTAAGAAAGAATTGTCATCTCCAGAAGCAATGCTATGGAAAAAAGCTGCAGAGAGAGAAATAGATTCCATCAGATAGAACCATACTTGTGTAATGGTTGACCTTCCTCCGAAAAAAGAACCTTTGGATTGTAAAAGTGGATACTCAAATTGAGTACAAAATAGATGGAGCTATTGTTGAGTATAACCCCTCGGCTACTTGTATATATGCTCCCCTGTGAATAGCTTAACATCCATGGCCATTGCAGTCTTGCATGACATTGATATTGAAACAGCCTTCCTAACTGGAGAGTCGGAAGGGGAAGATCAGAGTTGGTTTGTTGGACTGTTGGGCTTCTTCCTCAACTTTCATTTTGGTCTCTCAAATGTTTATATTTTGGTCTTGGAAGTTTCAAGTGAAACAGAAACAATGAATCTGACAACAAAAACATTGACTCTAAAATTAGAAAGCCAACAGTTGGAAAACCAACGGTCTGAAAGTGGAAGTCATATTGAAACAAAGTTTCGATATGAAAGATATGAGCATCACAGATGACATCTTAGGAATTGGGATTTCTAAGACATCTAACGAACTGGTCTAATTCCAAACTTATTTGTGAGGTATGTGACAGTCTCATTGAAGTCACCAATGGATACGAATCATAGAATTGATTGGAATCATGGTGCACCCGTATACCAGGAGTGATATGCACAGGTCACATGTAGTTCAATGTATTTTGCACACTACTACCGACCTGGTATTGGCTTACAAAGTAGATCAGTTGAACTAAGGTTCACTCGTGATTCTGGAAATGATTGATAGAAGGCGTTAAATAGGATATGACAATATCTGAAATATTCACTTATCTACGGATTATGGTATTCTGGATGTCCAGCGGTTCTGGGAGAACACATGATGCAAACTGGACATCGGACTTAAAGAACACCAAAGCCACAAGTTAATGTGTATGGTGGGTCTTGTAAAATCCTCTAAGAAAACTAGCATCGGCCATTCATGATGGAATCAGAGTTTGTCGCTTTAAACAAATCATGAAAGAAGTTGAGTAACTTCATGACTCCTTAGAGGACGTCCCTTATTGGGAGACTTGTGCCTTCAGCAGTTATACATTGTGGCTAGCCGATCGGCTTCTGGAAGGGCACGGATGACGGCGTCTGGACATATCTGTCGGAGACATAAGACCGTGTGGCAATTGATCATCACGGATGTCACTTCCTTGATTACTAATCAAAGGATATAGCGGACCTTTTAACTAAGGGACTACCCGAAGATCAAGAATTATGTCTATCTAGGGGAATGGGCTTAAAACCCAAACAATACGAACCTTTGAGGTGGTAACTCAACCATAGGGCCAAGGATCGTCAAATTTCGTTAAGAAATGAAAGAGATATTGGTCCACGAAGTAAGGTGTTTGAGGCATGGAAATATGGTATGGGACAAATCTACCACATCGGTGTGAAAATAAAGAATTGTTCTCTTTATAAACCTCAAAAATGGATAAGGGTTTGGGACCCCAAGGGGTAACCCATGTGTTTGAAGGAGGGAGGACCTAGGAGTGCTTGGGTTCGAGGCTACCCCCACACGTGAGCCGCCACCAACCCGTCCCGTCCCGTCCCGTCCGGGCTCGGGTCTCGAGTCGTGGGCTGCGGGCTTTTGGGCTACTTATGATATTATCCATTAGTATTTACAGTTTGGTCAGCAGCCAGAAAGCCAACCTGACAGAAACTCTTCATTTTCGTCGAAATTTTTCATTCTTCAGCAAGTCGTTTCGTGTTTGTTTTCTTCGTCAGAATCAACCTATTTGCTTTGTAGTGTTGATTAGTTGTTGTTTTATCTTGGGAGACTATTGCCCACTAACGTAAAAGCATATATACGGGACAATCTTGTCTTAAAGACAGAGATTCATCTTTTGACTCAGTCACAGTTGTAACAATCCAGATTTGGTGTTTCTTGATTTCAGGTTATCAAGATTCAAGACTCAACAAGCTTAAGACAATTATAATATTGGTTGTTTGTTTATCCTTTCAAACACTTATAATATTTATTTATTTCACGTACTGCTTTGATTCCAACAATTATATCCAACAACTCTATTATAACGTAACATTTTCTCAAAAATATTAACTCTTTCAAATTATTCATTTGTGAGTTGTTTTAACTCATTTTAGGATACATCATTTTTTCCCGCAATTATAGTCGGCACTAAAGAATATCCAATCTCCGGCCTGTCAGAGGTATGTCCTATGAGTATGTCGCAATCCAAATCAACCACACAAACCAGTGCACGCCAATTTAATTTGATATAGCTGTAGCACCTCTATTTCCACCTCTGATCAATAACGATGTTAACTAGACACAAAACAACAACAACAATAATAATAATAATAATAATAATAATAATAATAATAATAATAATAATAATAATAATAATAATAATAATAATATTTATTTAAAGTAACAGGATTAATCAATGTGTTTATATCTATACCTATATTATTATAAAAGTATAAATATAAATATTAATTAACCAAAATATTCTTTAAATATTAAAATACTTTTATACCCTGCTTAAACTTCCTTAAAAATAATATAAAGTTGGATAAAATTGTCATATTAAATGTTTTACCAAAGACTTTTGAATTCATAAATTGTTATTGGACTACAACTGTGTAAATAGAATCCTAAGCTAAATAGTCTTCCTCTAGGCAACGTGAAAGAAATAAGAAAAATTCATGGGAAACTTAGATTAATTGTATTTTGCATTGAAATTAAAATAAGTAATTTAAAAAATTGAAGAAAGAATGATAGTTTATATCTTGGTTCCAACTGAAAAGATAAATACTGATTTTTGTTTCCTTTCAAAACTAAAACTTTTGTTCGAAAAAGCATTCTAATATTGGAGAAACCCAAGACTTGAATATAACTAAAAATTATTAGTTCTTTAGGCAACGTGGAAGAAACAAAAAATTCAATGGAAAACTTAAATGAATTGTATTTGGTTTCAAAACACAAACTAAATTTAAAATACTTTTTTATGAAATTGAAGAAAGAATGTCAGTTTTTGTTTTGGCTACAAGTGTAAAATAAAGAGTAGCATTTGTTTTCTTAAAGTATTTTAGCTTTTAAGTTTTGTAACTGAAACTAATACAAGGCATTTAATTTCATTCTGAAACCAAATCGAAGAATATTTTTTTTTTTTGTGGATTTGATTTCGAATCCAGTTCAATCAGTTTTACTTTTAGATTTCTGTTTATAGAAAAATCTGATTTGTCCCCTTTTTCCAATTAAATTCATTTATCTTTGGGTAAATAAGATAATCTAGCAATATTTATGATACTATATTATTATAAAAAAAATTAGAGATATTTAATTAGTAGAGGAGACGTTCAATATTTGAAGAATATTTTTATTAATCAACATTTATATTCATGTTTTAAAAATAATATAGATAGATATAGATATAGATATATCACTTTAAATTTTGACTCTTATATTAAAATAGTTACTTGATCATATACAAATATTAGTTGCATGTAAGTTTTCTCACAAACGGATAATAACAGAATAATGTAAGCATCAAGTTGCGAAGAAACTCAAATGACCCTTAAGATTTATTTAATTACTTGATTTTTCCCTTTCAGAAATACGTGAAAGGTCTGGTTATTAACTATATAAGGTCTTTTAAACGTTCGCTATATCTTGAAGGTTTAGTTGAGAACTAATGTGCTCAGTTCAAAGTGAAGTCGACATCATTATCCTTTTCACATGATAGTATGGAGCAGATGGTTGGTGCAAAAGATATCAGCACCCCTTAAACTTATCAGCAAATTTCATTTAGTCATTCTGACTATGACTTGTTTCAATAAACATCTGAACATATAATAAAATGTTCTTATTAGATACTTTCGTATCAAATTTTGAAAAAATATTTGTGCGTATTCTCATGAGCCTATTAGGCAGTTAAGTTAATTACATAAAATATGTCACCTATTTTATACGAGGCGAGCATTAAGAACTTGTGTTTAGGAATAATATATTATTAGAGCAAAGGCGAAGTGAAAAATAATTAGGGATGATTGTAGACCATGCGGGGTATGTGATGTAAGGATCTCGCAGTTTAATATGAACAAGAAACTTATTACGCCTCGTAGTTTTACATTTCGTCGCGTTGTCGAGTGATTCCGGCATCTTGGGAAGATATGTGGCCTTATGAAAGGATAATGAGAGTTTATAGGTTGTCTATGGAGGTACTGGGTGTATAGAAGTTAAACAGATCGAATAAAATGTGTTTTGACGAAATCTGCAGAAATACAGAATTGATGGCCCAAATTGATGGACCGTCAAAATGGCCCCCCCACCGTATTTTTGTTGGACAGATTGAACGGTCCATTTTCACGAATAGTACGAACTATCAAATTGGTCGGTGACCGACTTAGCTTCGGGTTTAAATGATGTTTTGGGCCATTTTCGATCATTTTTCAACCAAACAATTCCCAAACTCCCTCCATAACCCTCCCAACATATTTATAAGGTTTAAAGGTGATTTCAAGGTGATTACATCACAAACCTACATCAAAAGCTAGGTTAAGTGAAGGAATATGCTTCTGTGAAGTAGCGATGTACTTGAGGGCTGTTCTTGGGACTAAGGAGATTGGGTACAAGGTTATAATTACCGTGTAAGGTAATATTTACACCCCCTTTCTTGTGATTACACTTATTCATGTGTTAGCTAAGTGTTTGGGTGAAAAATCTATGAGTTAGCACTTTAATTAACAAGGGGATGTTAGGGTTTTGTTGTTGGGCTATTTGGAAGTTGAATATATGACTTGTTGTGACTGAAAATTATAGGATGTAACTTGATTATGTTGAAGATGTTGCTGTTTTGTTTTACTAAAGTGTTAGGCTTGATAGTAGAATTACAAGCTACAAAGAGGAATAACTAGATAAGTATGTAAAAGTTGTTCTTGTTGTTCTTAACTTGTGTTGGGCTATTTGATTAAAGTTAAGCTTGGTATTAAGTTATTAAATCTTGTTAATAGTTGATGGAGAAGGGAAGAAAGCTAGAGAAAGCTAAGGATGTTACTCCGATATTGAATGACCATTGGCAAAAGATATGGGAATCTAAGTACGTCACGTGTTTGATGAAGTATCAAAATGAAACCATTTTAGTTTATAAGCTCAATATTGATCGAATTATCTCTAATACATAGGGTATCGTTCGAAGAGCGGTCGGAGAATTGTAAGATAGCATTGTCAGAGAAACAAAGGTATGTTAAGGCTCATTCCTTCATTCTTTTGGCATGATCTATGAATAAACATAACCTTAATGACGTCACTTCAAGAAGAAACTCCATTCTTGATATTAAAGCTTGTGAACTTCATTGTTTCATGTTGATTTATGTTTCATGGCTCTTATTGTTGTTCTTTGTTGGGGACACTTCCCGCCTTGATTTCCTTGAATCTTATATCTTCTTATGATCCTTGCTAATTCTTGGAAAGTTGATATAGACACAGTTACATAACGATAATCGGAGGATAACGACTTTGAGTCACTCTGATTGAGTTCATAAGGCCCTTCAGAGTCATATATATATATATATATATATCATGTATGATATGACATGAAATAATTTGCCCCACGGAGTGGTTTGATACTATATTATATATACATTGCCCCAATGAGTGGCTTGATTTTCACAGACATGCATATATATTCATGATTGTAACAGGTGTATGCCCTCGGAGAATGGTTATGAGTTTCAGGTTAACTTTTATACTCTTCCTTTGTATTTCATCCTTTATTTATATGTTGCTTGCTTTACATATTCAGTACATCTTTCATACTGATGTCCCTTCCTGAGGCACTGCTTTTCATGCCCGTAAGTACAGATTGAGATGTAGATAATTCCTCACAGTAGATGACTCGACTCAGTTGAAGGTTCACGCTCCTTTCTTCAGGAGTTGTCTAGTGGGATGATAGGTATGATGGCCGTATATATGTATATAGTTGGGTATGGCGAGGGCCCTTTCCTGACCAGATGTTGTTGATGTACTATTTAGAGGCTTGTAGACATTCGTGTTTTGTATAACAGTCTTGGGTGGCCTTGTCGGCCACTTCGGTAGACTTGTTGTGATCATGTCGGCCTTTTTGGCCTAGTTATACACACACACACACACACACACACACACACACATATATATATATATATATATATATATATGTATAGGTTGAGACTTTTCTATGTGCATGGGATTGTGTCTTTGTTTAGAGAATCATTTATCAGAGGCCTTGTTGGCCTATGAGTTGTTGAGTATGTCACAGGTATCAGGATTGGTATGCTCTGACCTTAGGCCACCGGGTGCCGGCCACACCCCCAAGGTTGGGATGTGACAGAAATCTTTTCTGAGTACGATTAATGGAAGATGTTAGCCAATAGGTAAGGAAAGAGGTTTTGATCTAAGTACAGTAATCATATTTAGATATGTTAGAACAGTATCTTATAACGTCAAGTTCTTCAGAATCTTGTATGTATCCAATAAGGGAATAAGTTAATGACTCATCATATATTGTGTATATTGATTGGAGGATTGAAATCAAGAGTAATGTTTGAGATTATATATATCATAAATTCCAAAATGAGAAAGAAATATGATGGGCAAACCCGAATGTATTTATAGGAGGTACCGGACCTGCGACGTTTCCAGCTTCACCCAAAATATGATCAAAGTCATCTTGTCCAAAGCTGGGGAGCGGAGTTAATGACGATTTTGGTAGATGAGTTGAAATCCTTGGTCTTTTTTACAATGGAGCATCTTCGTTCGTTGCTTCATCATCGTCTTTAATGATGACAGGAATTTGGTCAGTAGAAGGGAGCATGGTGGCAGAGGTTGGTACGATGGCTTCCGCAGTTGCTATTTTCTTTACTCTGGAAGAGCCACCTTCTTCTAGGTTTTTTTCCTCTATGGAGGAGCCGAGGGAGACCTTGGGTTTTTTGAAGATTTCTTCTTTGTTGGTACTTGGGAGATACGGAAAGAGGATGCAGCTGGATCAAGTACCATATTAGTGAGAACTGGAGCAGCCAGAGCTGTCCTCGGGAGAGAGGTGCCCTTTGGCAGACCTAATTATTTAAAATAAATATAGTGAAAATATTCGTATGAGAAGAAATAGTAATGAAGGAGTTCAGAAGATAATAACAGTGATTTTGAGCTTTCCATTTGTCCTTGGAGATTGTCTTCCACGTGTGGTCTTTGTGCGGACATACACTCATAATTTTTTGGACCCATTCATGAAAGGTCATGATGGTGGGCGGGGTCCAGGGGGTATCTAAAAAAAGGAGGAGAATTGTAAAATGAGAAGCGATCGAAGGCATTATAGAAAAGTAATGAGAGGAATTTCATACTTACATGTCAAATTCCATGCTTCCGGGAAAGGCATAAACCTTTTCAGAATGATTTCGTCGGTAGGAATGGCTACAATGCGTTCCATCCATCCTTGATCTCGGCCATCATCAACGCTAGAGAGAATGGAAAATTGTCCTCGCTTGGAGATTTGGACGATCCCACCATGAAAAAATTTCAGAATATATAAATGGATCAAGTGATCCAAGGTAAAATTTTCTTTGACCTCATTGGCCAAAAACTGAAGGCAAGAAATGGCCCTCCACACAGATGGACCAATTTGTGCAAGACACAAGTTGTAAGTCTTGTACATTTCGAGAATCACATCGTCTATCAGTAGGTTGAGCTTGAAAGTGAAGGGGTAGGTGTAAACATTGGAATATCCCTGCATGTGAGTGGTGATGTCGTCATTAGGCCCGAGGATAACAATTTTGGAGAGCTTTTCCCAACACATTCAGTCTAAACTTTGCCAAGAAAGGAAGTATTGATGGAAGTTGGGTAGTTCTTTGTCATTTCACCCCAATCACTTTTCGAATTGACGGCGCGAACGACAAATTCATTGTTGAAGAGGAAAGTGGATGGTATCTTATCGGAGGATCTGGCTCAGGGGCAGCCTGAGTTTCAGGAGATTCACCAACACTGACGGCTTCGGCGATGGCCGGCGGAGCTGAAGTTCACGGTGAAGAGTGCCTTGAGGAAGAACGGGTAGATGTTTTTGCCATTATGATGAAGGTAAAGAGGGTTTTCTGGAAATTCATGTGAACGAAAAATGGAAGAGCAGGGTTGGAGATTCGTTTGAAAGATTGAACGAGACAGAAAGTGATTTGAAGAAGAAAATATTTTGGAGAAGGTTGGAAGAAAGAAGAGGGAAAGGGTTTTATAGAGTTTTAATCATCATTGCGAGACATTTCTGTATACGAGCTGATGAGGCGGTTTAATCAGAAGATGACACGTGTTAGAATTTTCAGAGTGATGGGACGTGAGTCAGAGTTTAGAGAAGAGGAAACATTTTGTTTTCCCGCCTTTTTTAGGTAATTTAAAAAGAAACTTCCACGAGAAGACAACGAGGGAATCATTTTTACTTCTCATTACTTCGGTAAACTTTAATCCAGGAAGTGTGTGGACTATCTGTATATGGTGAAATACGACATGACACGTGGCAAGGTTGAAATGAGAAGTTCAAGGTAGATGGTTAGGGTTTGAGCCGGATGTGACTTAACACCAAGGCGAGACGGAAGTTCAGACGAGTCTGGATACAACCGAGCCGGTTAGAACCGGGTGAAGTACCGGAGGCATCTGAAGTGTATTCGTTCCGAATATGGCGCCAGTCGTTACTCTTATTTCATTAAGAGGCCATAATTAGCATTAATGGCATTCAATAGTAGAGAAATTATCGGGCATCAATGCCCTACTTTCATGACTATAAAAGGAACACAACCTTCATATTGGAAGGACATCTTATTCTCACAACTTGTACTTGCACGCTTAATATCACAAACATTCTACTATTTTGCTCTCATATTGTCTTATAACCGAAGTTGCATTACTAAGGCTCGGACCAACCCTGCTCAGAGGATTCATCTGAGCTCAAGGCTAACCAGGCTATTTTCTTACTTCTTTCATGTGCTTACTTATTATTTACTATTTGTCATCTTATATTACGAATCAATCCATGTATCCTTAAAATCACTTACACATTCAACTGTACCTTTTTTGGGGTAAATATTTATCATTATCTTATTAGTAAAACTATTATTTATACAATATTAAAAGCACGAAGCCCCTTGTGAAATGTTGTTCGCCTTTTTAACAGTCTAAAATAGAATTTGCATTGAATAAAATTATATTTAATTACTTTTCTAATAATTCAAACGCGTTTTAATGGCCAATGCTAAGATTCTTAGTTCGACGATCCAGGCTTTGTCTCGAAATGCTAAGATTGAGAACACTCCTAGCTCCGCAACTCTTTGACTTTTTTAAAACTTTTAAATCAATTAAAATTTTAATTACTAAATCTTTCCTTATTTGAATTATGTAAAAGTTATAATATTTAGGACTATAAAATCAATTATTTTTTTACTCATATAAATCATTTCCTTTTTACTATAACATCTTCTCATTTTTATAAAGAATGACGATGCTGAATAATTTTATGGCAACTATTTATCTTTCTTCAATATTTTTCTTAGTTTCAACGTTGGTTTTCCTAATATTATTAAATTTCTATGATTATCAAGTCTATCACTTAAATATCGTCGACAAATAAAGTAATCGCGTAATTGATGGATGATTCTTATACCTTTTTTACAAAAAATTACTCATTCAACATGAATGTACAAAAACATAATTCATGATTTTTTTCTTGAGATTTTAATGTTGCCTTGAAATTTTTCTTTCTATATTTTATCCCTTTGTTGTAAAATATTAACTTAACATTAATTATTTTTAGTCTTCACATCATTCTAGAAGATATTTGGCCAAATCTTTGATTTCTAAATATCTAAATGACCAAACGATTCAATTTTGTATTTTATTTGACAAATTTTTTAAACATCATGATAAATTGTTTGTTTTTTAGTATTAGGTCATAAAACTAACAATGATTTTCATAAAATATTCCTACTACAATATGTTCTCGTTGATATGGGTTCACTTGTGCCCAAAAATTAGAACACTAAATAATGGAGTAATAAGTATTCATATATCAAAACCGATAAAGATAGACAACATCACGTCTTTGTGCAAAAGATTCATAATTTTATGCAACATCTTCGTAGCATGATGTCATGCAAGCTTTTAGGAAAAATTGTAAAACATAGACATTTAAATATTCAACAAAAATATCAAAAAATTATGAAAATACTACATGGAGTATACAGAATTTAGAAAAAAGATTACACGAGGAGCAACAACTTTGATAAATAGGAAAGAAGTTACCTTGGAATAAAAATTGCACAAAACCTAGAAAAGGAATCACATGATATGTTAGAGCAAAGTTATAATCTGATATAAACCAAATCTCATTTTGCAGAAATTTGACTGTAGGAAATAAAAAAAGAAAAAGAAAGGAGAGATACCAAACGAGAATAAGGAGGAAAATAGTGAAATATTCGGTGGTGCGTTTGTTTAATTTAAAATAAGTGTTAGTAGAAAATTTCTTTCGAATAACTGTCAGTTTTTTCGAAATCGGTTCAAGTAAACTTAAAAATTTCAACATTTAATATACTCCCTCCCTCTCACAAACTATTTTTCATTGTTATTAAAAATAATCATCTCAAATTATTTATCGTTTTAGAAGTTCAAGATATAATTAATTATTTTTTCTCTATTTTACTCTTTGTCATTAATAAAGATGATACACAAATAAAGTAAACATTTAATGAAGAAAAATTATTGTAAACGTGTACAAGTATAACACTACAATCCCTACCCATAATTAGAATATATCTCATATATTGTAAATATATTTAGTGATAGATAATTATGGTAAACTATGATTCTTCTTGTATTGGGATTAGGATTCCTCTTGTATTAGGATTGTATATTGTACACTATATATATTGATATTAATGAGAAAGAATCCCTAAGGGAGATTAATATTATCTAACATGGTATCAAGAGTCAAAATCCTACTATAAAAAAAATTCCTCCTTGTCGCCCCCCCATCTCTCGGCCGACGGTACATAGAAATTTTTTCTCTTCCCAATGGAGAATTTGGCTACTCCCACCTCTTCCGATGCTTCCGCTTCTCACTCAGTCGTCATCCAACCACCCGCTCCTCTCTCCTCACCATCTTTTCATCCGGCTCTCGTCGTTACCAACATCAAGAATTTTATCCCTATAATTCTTGATCAAGAAGACAACTAATATTGGTCATGGGTCGAACTATTTCGCATCCATGCATGTGTATATCATGTGCTTGATCATATAGACGACTTTTTCCCTCGTCCTCCCGATATGGACGACATCACATGGCGTCGCCTCGATGCCGTGATCAAACAGTGGATATATGGCACTATATCCAAGGACTTACTATACACAATCATGAAAACGGGTGCCTCTGCCCATGATCTATGGACACGTATGGAAGAAATTTTTCAAAACAACAAGAACACTCGCGCCGTGTACTTGGAAGAACAGTTCAACACCACCCGTCTTGAAAACTTCTCTAATATGTCAAAATATTGCAGGCAGTTGAAACTTATGGCAGACCAACTGTCTAATGTTGTTACACCTGTGTCCGAAACTAAGATGGTGTTACAATTAGTTGCGGGCCTCCCCAAGGGTGAATATGACACCCTAGCCACGATGATACAACATGCTGACCCTCTACCAAGTTTCAACAAAGTACGCTCGCAATTGTTATTGGAGGAAACCCGACGTGCGAAACAGGACGAGCATAACCAGAAGGCATTAACACTTGAACCACCCGCACAACATCAGGCCACCACTGGCCAGCAGCCTCCGTCGGAAAATATCCAACCGCGGCAAAACCGCGACGGCAGGGGTGGCAAGGGTCGCGACAGTGGGTGAGGCGGCAAGGGCCGCGGAAAGGACCGAGGCCAACAATCACAGCAGTTCAGCAACACCATGACATGGACCGGCCCAGTCTCTGGTTACCCAAATCAAAACTGGTCCACGGCTTCAGGATATCCTCCAGCCTAGTTCCCTTTTCAGCAACAAGGGTTACTGGGCCAGGCTCCAGGTCCGCGCCCGCCCCTGTTCCAGCACCAACATGCCCATGTCGTGCAGGCCCAGTTCCCACGGCAGCCCTTCAATCAAATCCCCACCGACTTGGGTCAGGCATTCAGCAGTATGAGTATGCAGCAGCCCGACGAAAATTGGTATATGGACTCCGGAGCCTCCTCTCACCTCACCCGGTCCGTATGTAATCTTTCCCAATTGTATCATTTAAAGTCTCCACAATTTATTACAGTTGGCAATGATCATCGCATTCCAATTCAGGGCTATGGTCACACCCACACTCCGCCACCTCACCCACCCTTCTCTCTAAATAATGTCCTGCATGCCCTACACATTATCAAAAATTTAATATCCATTAGGAAATTTACTCGTAATAATTCTGTGTCTGTTGATTTTGATCCCTTTGGGTTTACTGTGAAGGATCTACGTACGGGGACACCTCTTACGAGATGTAATAGCACATGGGATCTCTATCCATTCATATCATCGTCCGCTGCCGGTTCCCGATCACACACTACCCTAGCTGCTCTATCTCCGTCAATTTGGCACAATAGGCTCGGACACCCAAGAGCTCCCGTTTTTAATTTTCTTAGAAGTAATAATTTTATTCAATGTAATAGAAAACTTGCCCAGACCTGCATTTCCTGTCAATTAGGCAAATATGTTCGCGTTCCGTGTAATTCCTCAGTTAGCGTTACATTTGCTCCTTTTGATATTGTTCATGTTGATCTATGGACTTCCCCCATTACTAGTTCCCTAGGTCATAAATATTATCTCGTGTTATTGGATGACAACTCTCACTTTCTTTGGATCTATCCATTAAAATTTAAGTCCGAAGTTTTTGCCAAATTTCTTGAATTTTGCACATTTATCAAAACGCAATTCGAACGCGCCATTAATCTTTCCAATGTGACAATGGCCGTGAATTTAACAATTCCGCTTTTCAAAAATTCTGCACCAATAATGGCATGGTCTTCTGATTTTCGTGTCCTCACACGTCCCCTCAAAATGGCAAGGCCGAGCGTCTCATCCATACAATAAATAGCATGGTCCGCACGTTTTGTTTCATGCCTCCCTCCCTCCATCATTTTAGGTCTTTGTAGGGATGGCAACAGATCGGATCTGGATCGGATCCTACTAGATCCAGATCCAGATCCATTTTCATACCTGAATCCAGATCCGGATCCAGATTTGTTGGGTCCATAAAAATCAGATCCAAATCCGGATCCACAGGGTCCACGGATCGGATTTGGATCCACATGTAAAAAAATTTGCATTGCTAAGATTGTAACCTTGCTAAGAATATTTTTTTGAACTGACAAACGATTTTTACTTAGCGAACAATTTACTGTGTTTTAATTTTGAAATGTTCATATGAGATATTTTGTTCGTTGTCTCGTTTTGATTGTGAGTTATTAATTGAAAATGTTGGACAATGACAATAGTTGTGGAAAATGCTTACTAGTATTTCCACAATGCAGAATTTGCATGTGCTTGGAATCTTCACAAATGAAGTGAATATAATTTTAACTACTTGTCTATGGAGATGTTAGTCATTCACTGATATAACATTGATTTTATTATCGAAGTTACCTCTTTATTTTTTGGTTTTTGAGTTAACGCGGGGATAAATTAAACTTGTTTTGAGAATTAAACTTGCAAGGATGTGCTTAGCAATTTTAAGAAAATACTTATAAAATTATATTCTAGGTTATGAATATATTTAATAAAAAACGGATCCACGGGTCGGATCTGGATCGCATACAGATCTCAAATACAAGATCCAGATCCAGATCCAGATCCAGATCCGATCCGTCAGAAACAGATCCGAGTCCGATCCGGATCCGTCTGGTCCAAATTTTGAAGATTCATATCCTATAAAATGGATCTGGATCCACCGGATCCGGACCGGGTCCAGGATCCACTACCATCTCTAGGTATATGTAGTCAAAATGGTAGAATACGTCCTTAATATTTTACCCACTAGTACCCTCCATAACATGACTCCAACCGAAATCCTACACTGTCGGGTTCCATCTTATGACCACCTACGGATATTCGGTTTCCTATGTTTCCCTAATCTCTCTTCCACGGCCACTCACAAATTAGCTCCCCGCACCACTCCGTGTGTCTTCTTAGGTTTTCCGTCAAACCATAGGGGCTATCTGTGCTATGACCTCTCCACTCGTCAAATTTTCGTCTCACGTCACTTCACTTTTGACGAGACGCAATTCCCCTTTTCCAACATCCAAAAATTTTAAAAACTGGATTACGAATTTTTAGACAAATCAACTCTCTCTCCTGTACACCTTCGGGAACTGTGCCAGACCGACACCACTGTACCTCCACAACCACCATCTGCCATCGTACATCGTCTACTGTCGGCATCCCTGCCACCGGTGACCTCCCCGTCACCACCCCTTGCCACCTCTAGCACCACTTTGCCTCCAGGTTCCACCGACTCACCGGTCACCGTCTTATCCACTGTGTTATCCCAACAGTCTCACCACCATGCCGACCGTAGTCCGACCCTCAACCACCACCCAGCAAACCCAGCTACCGGACCTACTACGCCACCGATATTATACCCTACACTACAATCCTCCTTAATTTCCGGCATACCGAGAACCCCCACAAATCCCTACCACTATTCACCCGCACCCATCGACCCAATTCACTCAACTCTAATCCCAAACACTGCCACTGTTCCACACCATCTGACAGCCACCCTCGATCGAAACTCAGTCTCGATGACACAAACTGCCCCACACCCGATTCTACCATCACCCAATCCAACCAACCAGTCGACCAACACCCTTACCCAGCCAACACCCATACACCGGATGGAAACCCGTGCCCAATACAGGATTTTCAAACCCAAAGTCCTATTTAACCTGTCCACCCAAACAATTTCATCTATTCCAAAAAGCCCTAAATTAGCCAAACTGGACGCGAATTGGAATGCGGCCATGTGTGAGGAGTTTAATGCATTAACAAAACATCATACTTGGGACTTGGTTCCTCGACCAGAGGGGGTGAATGTGATCCGTTGCATGTGGCTTTTTAATCACAAGTTCAGGGATAGTGGTGACTTAGAAAGATACAAGGCAAGACTAGTGGCAAATGGTACTAACCAGCAGGAGGGCATTGATTGCGACGAAACATTCAATCCGATTTTCAAACCGGCCACCATTCGCACAGTTCTAAGCATTGCTATGGGTAATAATTGGCCAATTCATCAGCTAGATGTGAAGAATGTATTTTTTCATGGGGATTTAGGAGAATTGATTACATGCACCAGCCACCTGGTTTTGTCCTCCCAACAGCCCCATAGTATGTGTGTCGTCTCCGTAAGTCACTCTATGGCTTAAAACAGGCCCCCAGAGCATGGTATGATCGTTTTGCACAATTCATTATACGTCTTGGGTTTACATGCAGCAGATGTGATACCTCTTCTCTTTACTTTACATCGATGTCGTGATACTACTTATTTATTGTTATATGCGGATGACATTGTTCTTACTACCTCTACTGATGTGTTGAAAGCTGAGATTATTGCACGGCTCAAGTTTGAATTTTCCATAACTGATTTGGGAAAGCTGGGCTATTTTTTGGGGATCTCAGTCACTAGATCCGCCGATTGTATGTTTCTTTGCCAGTGTAAGTATGCAGAGGAGATCGTGCACAGGGCTAAGATGGACAATTGCAAAATCATTGGCACTCCAGTTGATTCTAAATCCAAACTTAGTGCACTGTTCGGTACTCCAGTGACTGATCCTACTATGTATAGGAGTCTTGCAGGCGCACTTCGGTATCTCACCTTCACCAGGCCTGACATTGCTTATGATGTCCAGCAGGTATGCTTGTTTATGCATGCCCCTAGGGAACCTCATTTTACTGCCCTCAAACGTATCATTCGATATGTTAAGGGCACACTGGATTATGGACTACACTTATACCCCTCCGCACCGAACTGGCTATTATCCTACACAGATGCAGATTGGGCAGGCTGTCCAGACACCCGCCGCTCTACATCCGGCCATCGTGTGTTTTTGGGTGATAATCTCATCTCTTGGTACGCCAAACGGCAAGCCACATTATCCCGTTTGAGTGCGTGTGAGTATAGAGGAGTTGCTAATGTTGTTGCTGAGATCTGTTGGCTCCGAAACCTTCTCTTGGAGCTTCAGTGTCCTTTAAGTAAAGCGTCTCTGGTCTACTGTGATAATATATCCGCCATATACTTGTCTCACAATCTGGTTCAGCATCAGCGAACCAAGCATGTTGAGATAGACATCCACTTTGTTCGTGAGAAGGTTGCTCTCAAGCATATTAAGGTATTACACGTGCCTTCCTCATATCAATACGCGAATATTTTTACGAAGGGCTTCCCAAGACAGATGTTTCTTGATTTCAGATCTAGTCTTAGCGTTAAGCCTCCTCCCGCTCCGACTGAGGGTGTGTTTAAATGTGTACAAGTATAACACTACAATCTCTACCCATAATTAGAATATATCCCGTATATTGTAAATATATTTAGTGATAGATAATTATGGTAAACTAGGATTCTTTTTGTATTGGGACTAGTATTCCTCTTGTATTAGAATTGTATATTGTACATTATATATATTGATATTGATGAGAAATAATCTCTAAGGGAGATTAATATCATCTTACAATTATAACTTAAACATAAATAAGGATAAAGTATGTCAAATATCCGTTCAAATTAATATTTTTAAGGGGTGAATAAATAAAAAAATAACAAATAATTTGAGATAGAAAAAATAGGATATATACAAAAATTTACTATAATTTTAATAAATATTAAATTCTGAGTTCAACACAATTTTAAATGTAAAATTCGTAGGGTCAAATCGATTAAATTTAATTCTGGATGTGAATAAGATATGCACTAACAAATATTCGATGAATAGAGTGGTTAACAACTCCAATCAGTAACCACATGAAGTGTTTTTGTTTGTTTACCTTTCATTTTCACATGCAATTTGTAATTTTGTATATGGTTACGATGAAATAATAATAATAATAATTATTATATATATAAAAAAAGAAGAAGTACGAATTTGGGAAAACTCGTGAAGAAGAGACAAGTTACTGACCTAATTTGTCGTGACTTGGTGCAGCGATAAATAAGGTGGGAACGTGCGAAAGTCCATGTTTCTCTGCTGAGTTGTTCCCAATGTATTTCCAAAATTATCCTCAGACGTGGCATACCGTAATTGCTCTATTGACAACGCCACACAAAATATTACATATATATATATATATATATATATATATATATAGAAAGTAGACGACAAACCTATACGAGTATCCTCGGTCTCTCCACCCACCCCCGCAATCTACCTCAGGGATCAATTTGTGTTTATATATAAGTAGGAAGATATATGTTCCATCCATTCTAATCTACACAACACAGCACAAATCAACCCACCAGTAGCAGCCAGCAGAAACATAGGACTACAACAAGTTTTGTTTTGTTTTGTTTTGTTTTTAGTGTTGAGGAGGGGGTTCACCACTCTCCGCATTAATCTTGTTTTGTTTCACCATGGATTCCACTGATCCTGCTCGCGCATTTGTTAAGGACGTCAAAAGAATTATTATTAAGGTACTATTATTATTTTAATAGTATGTGTAAGGTCTGTGTATATACTACACTCCTCTACATCAGACCAGGTTGAGATGTGTAAGGTCTGTGTACATTCTAAGTCAGATTGAGTTGTGTAATGTCTGTGTACATCTAACTTTTCACACCCAGGTTGAGTTACGTAATGTTTGTGTAGATTCTAAACTTTCCGACTCAGGTTGAGTTCTGTGTACATCCTACACTTTCAGACCCAGGTTGATTGATTTATGTTGTTGTTGTACTATTATTATTTTGTTTCCCATTGCATTTGGCCCTGATTGTTGATTTTCCCTTTTTGCATGACGAATTCTGATTCGGATTTCCTTTTTTATCCGAATCGTCTATTTGGGTGTCTGATGAATTGTTAGTGTTCAGTAATAGTGGGGTGGCGATTCTGCTTCCTTTTTCTTTGCTAGATTGGAAAAAGGGTCGTAATTTTCCTTCCTTTACGCAGATTAGTTTTATTCGTTAGCCAGCTATGTTTCATGTTATCTTTAGCATTTTTTATAACCGGTGGTTTCTGGGCCTGCTAAGGTTACTCTGTCCATCAGATGGTAAAAATCCATCTAACTTTTTTTTTTTTGTATTTCAACCTTATTTTCGCACACTTCTAGGTCTGCGATGTTACATGTTTGGTGTACTATCTTAATCTCTATTTGTAATAATGTGTTATTTGTTTTGCAAAGGTTGGAACGGCAGTGGTGACTCGAGGTGATGGAAGATTAGCACTTGGTAGAATGGGGTCACTGTGTGAGCAGGTGAATATTATGCTTGTTCAATTTCCACTAAATAGTTTCTTTGAATCAATCAGATGTTTCCTTACAAACTACTTACAGATTCGGGAACTTACCACTCAAGGCTTTGAAGTTATTTTGGTGACCTCAGGTGCCGTTGGTGTTGGGCGTCAGCGCCTTCGATATAGGAAGCTCATTAACAGCAGGTTTCTGCTTTCTTCTTGTGCTCTCTGAAATTCCTATTCAACAAACCTTAATAAGAGGAATTATATTTATTTTAATTTAAAACTTGTTCTCTAGCTTCTTACGTTGTTTATTAGTAATTACTTTTATAATATAGTTTTCTAATATGTATATTGACTTTTGAATAATCAAATCCATATCTTTTAGTTGAGATTCACTTTTTTTCGAGAAATTTTCACCCGTTGTTTCAAAATGATCTTTTTATTTTCTTACAATTTGTTGACCTTTTAGATCATGGTCTAAATATCTCTTTTGGCAAATTGAAAATATTTTGAGAAAATCGTTAAACCACAGTCTAAAATTTTGTAAGTTAGTACAAACGTTAGATGACAGTCGAATGTTTTTTTCCTGTAAGATTGATAAATATATGAACATACAACAAACAACAACAACATACCCAGTATAATCCCACAATGTGGGGTCTGGGAAAATATATAAACATACATTCGACGATAATTTAATGTTGTCCGGAAGGGTAATTTACTGAGGGCCATATTTGCACAACTTTTAAAAAGAGACGATTTAAATAATAACCTAAAGAAGAACATTGTGTAAATGAGGCCTTGTTCTTTATTAGTTACTCCTACTACATAATGACTATACCATGTAAGACTAAAATTTTGCCTAAATATTTTTGACGCCTAAGGCGGGGGGGGGGGGGGGCTTCAATTGCTTTACCTTGAAGCCATCCCTGCTGTTCAAATAATTGTACAACCCCTTTCAAGTTAAATGTAACTTTTGGTATCATTAGTAAGTATGTGTATGGCTCATGTTAAGTGATATGTGTGAATGAGGACCTCTTACTAAAGTAGTGTATTTCATGGATTATCATCTTTCCCTATTGCATTAAAAATTTTCTGATCATCTTTGCCTATTGTATTAAAAATTTCCTGATTGTCTTTGCCTATTGTAATGTTCTGATGATAAGGAACTGTATTCCATTAGCTGCCTAAATTATGGATAAAACACTACAAGAGTAGACACCAGAATGTTTTGCAGTGTATTATTATATATTAGAATAGTATTATCCTTGTTGGCAAGAAGCACAAGATAATATTTTACATTTTGGCATTAACAAAATACTACTTTAAAATATCAAGTATGTCTGATTCATTATGCACATTTCAAACACGATTTTCTATGTAATAAATAGCTAATTGGGCCTTGTAACATCCCATGGACTGCTGCCGGTTGAACTCGAACACTTGCCATAGGAAAATTTCATATCGGAATGGGAAGCCTGCTAATCTAAAAAATTTTGTCTGTTGAGGTCTAGGTCCTCGAAAGTATATTTACTAATCCTTGGAAAGTCTCCTTATTTGCAGCTTTGCGGACCTTCAAAAGCCCCAAGGTGATCTTGATGGCAAGGCTTGTGCGGCTGTAGGTCAAAATGGCCTCATGGCTCTATATGATACGTTGTTCAGTCAGGTAAAAGCTTGGCGTTTGGAACTTCTGTGTATATTTGTATGGTGTAATACCTCATTTTGCTGTTCCTTCTTTGCTCGTAGGATTGTATAGAAAGTAACCTTCCCACTTTGTTTCTCACCTTTATACAGTTGGATGTAACCTCAGCTCAGCTTATGGTGACTGATAATGACTTTAGAGATCCGGACTTTAGGAGACAACTCAACGAAACTGTGAACTCATTGCTCTGTCTAAAAGTTGTACCTATATTTAACGAGAACGATGCTATCAGCACGCGGAAAGCTCCTTATGAGGTATCATTTGTCTTGCGTTTATACTGTACTTGCTGTATCTGGTGCTTTTTATAAGTGTGCCTTCGCTACAACATACCCAGTGAAATTATAGAACGTGGGGTCTGGGGAGGGTAGAGTGTACGCAGATCTTACCTCTACCTTGGTAGGTACATCGGCTGTTTTCGAGAGACCTTCAGCTCAAACCAAAGCATAAGCACAAGCAAAGCAAGGAAAACGGTTAGATCTGGACAAAAAATTTAAAGCAGTATAAAAATGTTGGTATCAAAAGAGAATAAGCAATGTTAGCGCATTCGGAAAAAAGAAGCAGTAACTAACGCATGTAAATAAGATAAACAAAGTATGCGAAAGAACACACAACAGCAGAAATCAAATGATACTATAAAGTAATATTGCGCCTATTAGTATGATTGGCTAAGCAGACCTACAATAAATAACACTACAACTATCAATTTGTAAGCGTAAGTAGGACTACACTCGATTACCTACTACCCTAATTTGTGTCATCCACAACCCCCTATCTAAGGTTATGTCCTCAGTAAGTTGCACCAGAGCCATATCCCATCTAATAACCTCTCCCCGATACTTCTTCGGCCTACCTCTACCCCTCCTGAACCCGTCCATATCCAACCTCTCATACCTTCGCACTGGAGTATTTGTGTCTCTCCTCTGCACATGCTCGAATCATCTTAACCTTGCTTCCCGCATCTTATCCTCCACCGAGGCCACTCCTACTCTGTCCCGGATATTATTATTTTTAATCATATCCCTTCTTATATGCACACACATCCATCTCAGCATCCTCATTTTCACAACTTTCATCTTTTCGATATGCGAAGTCTTGACTGGCCAACACTCCGTCCAATACAACATAGTCGGTCTAACCACCACCTTATAAAACTTGCATTTAAGTTTTGATGGCACCTTTTTATCGCACAAGACTCTAGATGCGAGCCTCCATTTCATCCATCCTGACCCAATACAATGTGTGACATCACCATCAATCTCTTCATTCCTTTGGATAATAGACCGGGGTACTTAAAGCTTCATTTCTTCGGAATGATCTGAGTCCAATGCCTCACCTCCACGCTTATTTCAAGGTCGCTCCGTTACTGAACTTGCATTCCAAGTATTCTGTCTTGGTGCTACTCAGCCTGAACCCTTTAGACTCCTGAGTCTGTGTCTAAACCTCCAGTTTAGTGTTCACTCCGCTGCGAGTCTCATCAATCAGGACTATGTCGTCTGCGAATAACACACTATGACACCTCTTCTTAGATTTGTCGCGACAGTCCATCCATCACCAAGGCAAATAAGAATGGACTAAGGGCAGATCACTGGTGCAGCCCCATCGTCACTGGAAGTGCTTTGAGTCCCTGTTGTCCGCACCTTGGTCTTGGCTCCATCATACATATCCTTGATCGCCCTAGTGTGCGCCACAGGTACACCTCTAACCTCCAAACATCTTCATAGAAGCTCCTTATGGACTTTGTCATGTGCCTTCTCGAGGTCGATGAAAATCATATGTAAGTCTCTTCCTCTCCCTATACTGCTCCACCAACCTTCTAATAAGGTGAATGACTTATGTAGTCGAACGTTCCAGCATGAATCCAAACTGATTCTCGGAAATAGACACGTCTTTTCTCACCCTCATCTCCACGGCCCTTTTCCTAACTTTCATAGTGTGACTTAGCAGCTTGACATTCCTATAGTTGTTGCAACTCTGAATATCACCTTTGTTCTTGTACAGAGGAATCATTGTACACCTCCATTCTTCGGGCATTCTTAAAAATGACGTTAAACAACTCAGTTAGCCACTCCAAACCTGCCCTTCCTGCACTTAAAACTGACGTTAAACAACTCAGTTAGCCACTCCAAACCTGTCCTTCTTGCGCTTTTTTTCAAAATTCAACTGGGATCTTATCAGGCTCAGTCGCTCGCCCCTGCGCATCCTACGAACAACACCCTTAACCTCCTCAACTTTAATGTTTCTACAATATCCAAAATTCCAGTACCTACCCGATTGCTCCAAGTCTCCCAGTATAATGTCTCTATCTCCTTCGTTCAAGAGTTTATGGAAGTAAGATTGCTACCTCCGCCTAATATGCGCGTTCTCCACCAGTACTTTGTCGTCCTCATCCTTGATGCACCTTAGATGATCCAAGTCACGAGCCCTCCTCTCCCTCGACTGGGCTAGTTTGTACAACTTCTTATCTCTGCCTTTTTCCTCTAATTCCACGTACAGGCGTTCAAAAGCCGCCGTAACCGCTAGCTTTGCTTCCTTCCTCATCATCTTATACAATTCCCTATTCGTCCACTTCTCCACTTCATCCTTGCTTTCTACCAATTTCTCATATGCTGCTTTTTCGCTTTCACCTTTCTTGAACTTTACCATTCCACCACTAGTCCCTTCGATGCCCACTAAAGAGTGGAAATTCTTGCGGCAGCAGGAGGAAGCAATTGATCGCATTCTCAGTCCCTCTTCCCGAAAGACTTCCATTTTTAAACTAAACCCCTCCGGCCCATGAAAATTTGAGAACTATAGATTCATTAACGGCTACCTCGCGAGACCCCTAGCACTTCTCTAGCTACCTCCTGAATTCAACTGGCTGTCCTGTCCTACATACCGGTCGCATCCCCACTACTCTCCCAAATCCCCTTGGCCATTAACCTGTCATCCACAACCCTCTTCTTCTTCTCCATTTTAATCTCCAAATCCATCACCAAAAGTTTATGCCGGGTTGTAAGATACTCTCTTGGAATAATCTTGCATTCTTTACAAAGACCGCTGTCAACCTTCTTAAGGAGCAAAAAGTCTATTTGAGTCTTAGCAACCGAACTACGGAAAGTCACCAAGTGGTCCTCCTTTAGGAACCTCGAATTGGTTATCACCATCTCAAAAGCTCTAGCGAATTCCAAAAGTGAGATGCCTCCCCCATTCCTGTCCCCGAGGCCAAAGCCTCCATGCACGTCGTCATAACCCCCGGAAGTAACCCCTGGAAGTGACCCGATATGTCCATTAAAATCTCCTCATACAAATAACTTCTTAGTGGGTGGTATACCTCCCACCACTTCGTCCAAATTCTCCCAAAAGAGTCTTCTCCTCCTCGTCCAAGCACGCATGTGGTGCATAAGCGCTAATAATGTTCATAGTGCACCCTCCAACTACTAATTTAATCGTCATCATCGTGTCTTTGACCCTTCTAACCTCTACCACCTGATCCCTTAGCTCGTTGTCTACTAAAATGCCTACCCTATTCCTATACTTCGACCTATCCGAGAACCCTAACTTATACCCGTCTACCTCCTTAGTCTTAGATCCTACCCATTTGGTCTCCTGGGCGCATGCTATATTATGGGCGCATGCTATATTAATCTTCCTCTTCTTAAAACTCTTAACTAGCTCTATGGACTTCCCCGTTAGAGTCCCAATGTTCCAAGACCCTATTCGCAGCCTAGTATCTCCTTTACCCACTTACCCCCCTAACCCTCTCCCCCGTTTCCGACCGAGAACATGACTCTCGTCTACCATTAGTCACCAAAGCCACTAAAGCGGATATAAACTAATAGATTAATGTTTACACCTAAAACAGGAACACCAAGAATGATATAACTAAAGGCAAGAAGACTAAATGCAAGAAGCAATACAGTGAAGCGTCAAAATTTAAATACAGGGATAGGGATAAAGAATAGATATGAGCCACAGGAGGTACCAACATAATCAATATGGGCCACCGGAGGTACCAACTCCAAGTGGATAGCACATGTCTGCCGCCCGAAATCCTTGCTCACTGTCGGAATTCACTGTTCTGGAAATCACTTTACTCTGATCTGGGCGCGGTCGGGGCTGGATGGTGGTGGCGAGTGGACTGCTGGTGGGTGTAATGGGGTAGCCGGCGGCTCGGCTGGACTGGATGGAGTGGGGTGGCTGGTGGCTTGAAATAAAGAAGGTGCGCAAGAGGAGATAAGGAGAGAATGATGTTCCTTCTGTTTCTTGCTTCTGAGATTAAAATCAATCCCACCAACGTAGAGGACCCACCCCCAAAAATCCCGCGAATCTCTTCTAAATTCAGTGACCCAGAAATACAGATATAACCGCCAGATATTTCTACACTTAAGTTAATTCTTCTTTTACTTTTGATGTAGTTAAAGTTCTTAACTCCAAACGCAGAGATCTAAGCCAAAATAGATAAATGAGATAAATACATAATTAGAAGGAAAAAGGAATTCTTTGGGATGTCGACGAACAGCTTCGCCGGTGTCCCTTCGCTAATAGTTCAATAATGATGTTTATCAGAATAAAACTGACTTGCTAACTTGTGTCTAAGACCGACCAACCAAGAGTGCTACTATTAAATGCTTGAGAAATGTTTATGCAGCTGTTTCAAGTATGAATCCTCTAGAACCTGCTTGATCATTGATATGTCTGAGATCCTGAGTTACATGTCTTCTCTTTATTTCGATGTTGTTTTTTACTTAATTATTCACATCACATGAACCCTTCTATAAAATTGGTTTTATGGGGTCCAAAATATCATCTTGATTTTGTTTGATCTTCAACATTTATTTGACGTGATTTGATTTTCAATTTTAGTTAGTATCCATAGATAATAAGTTTTGAAGTTTTTTCATTTGTTTCATCCTAGGTTCATGTTTGTATTAATAGTGACAGTTTTTAGCTCTCCTTGCAGGATTCCTCTGGAATCTTTTGGGATAATGATAGTTTGGCAGCTCTATTGGCTTTGGAGCTAAAAGCTGATCTTCTTGTTTTGTTGAGTGACGTAGACGGTCTTTACACTGGCCCTCCAAGCGATCCACAATCAGAGCTAATTCATACATATGTTAAGGAGAAGCACGAGGGGTTGATTACTTTCGGAGGCAAGTCTAGAGTGGGAAGAGGGGGTATGACTGCCAAGGTAAAAGCTGCTGTCTATGCAGCTTATGCTGGCATTCCTGTTGTGATAACCAGGTATGGTATTAATACTTGCAAATTTTGAACTCTATGTGCATTAGTTGAACTTTTTGCTTTCAATCGGGGTATAGAAGCTTGCGGATTTGAGTGGTAGCTGTAGCGTTGTTTTCTGAATATGCATTGACCGACCCCAAAATTCATGATCCAAAGTTGTAGTTTGATGGTCAAAAAACTTTTAAGATTTCTCTTTTGATCAAGCAGAGGTGTTTAAGAAGTTCTACAGTATTGGAAGCTTCTGCTTGATCCATTGACAACAAATTAAATAATTAAAATGGTTGCATTGATTGAACCTCTGCCTCTGCATCAGACATCACAAAGATTAGCTAGTAAATTTAGCCATTTTATGAAGAGCTTTATTGTAGTTACATTAATAGGCCTAATGAGTTTTTAAAGGTGAGAGCAGAACAAGATACTTGTAATCACATGAGTCGTTCAGTTGAAAACGAACACAAATCAGTAACTGATAGAAGCATGTTGCTCTTAGCAAAGCATTCGATGTAATTGTTTTGGTTGCTCCCTATATTTCAACTCTTGCTGATTGGCGCTTGCTCTTTCTTTCTGTGGATGAAGTGGCTTCGCCAACAATAATATCATTAAAGCACTAGATGGAGAACGTGTTGGCACTCTCTTTCATCGTGAAGCCATTAAATGGGCATCAACAGGAGATGTTGATACTCGTGAGATGGCAGTTTCTGCAAGGGAATGTGCCAGGCGGCTTCAGGTATTATACCTAGACGACATCTAAATTGTAGTAGAGCTGCATGGATGTGGTTACTGACTATTTCTTACTTTAACTTCAGGCCCTCTCTTCTCAAGAAAGGAGTAAAATTTTGCTAGATGTAGCTGATGCACTGGAAGCAAAAGAAGAAGAAATTCTGGCTGAAAATGAAGCTGATGTGGCTGCTGCTCAACAAGCTGGATATGAGAAGTCTATGATATCTCGGTTAGCTTTAAAGCCAGGAAAAGTAAGACATTGCTCACCTAGTGTCGGGTAAATTATTTTCACTGAATGATCATGTACTTATTTTAGCTGAAACTAATTATAGATTTCGAGTCTTGCAAACTCAGTTCGTGTGCTCGCTAACATGGATGAGCCCATTGGCCGCATTTTGAAGAGGACGGAGGTAAGAATTTTGCTTTTCGGGCACTACCTTGTGCCTTTTAACATTATGACTTTGACTTGCAAAAAAGACAAGGTGAACAAACCAGATATCAATATTTGTACAATAAGATTGCTTTTATTGAGATTAGGAACAAAGATCAGGTTGCAGAGGAATCTTTTGAAATAGCTTCTTATGAAATAACTTACAGCAGTCCTGGACAATTTAGTGAATCAGACAATATAGTGGATGTGTCAAAGAGTGGGTTAAAAGAGTGTATCTTCCCCTAAGAGCAGAAATTCTGCAACCAAAAGACTAGCAGTGTATTCGTAGCAAATAGTATCTGTCCTATTCTTCTATCTATCCCGTTTTCTATACCGAAGACTTCTTTGAATGGAATCCAGGCAGTTGCTAAAAGTAGCTATGAATAATATTTGTGAACTAAATTTTCCTTGGTCCTCTAGGTTTTTGTTACTAGTTGTATACCTGGAAATGCTAACAATGTTGATTTATGGAAATCAAATGGTATAGAAAACTATTTTTTACTCTATTGTATCTTTAACCATGGAAAAGCTTGGCCAAGTTGTTGGAATTTTAGGGAATACTGATAAAGAGCATCCATTTATGACTAGAAAACTTGATCACTGATTTATCTTTGAATTCTTCTTGGTTGTAATCTTGATTTCTGGAATGTTATCGCCTTATCCAGCTTGCCGATGGAATCATATTGGAGAAAACATCATCTCCGTTGGGTGTTCTCCTGATTATATTTGAGTCCCGACCAGATGCACTCGTACAGGTAAGCAGGGCCGGAAAATGTTTTACTTTTTTTTTTATTAATCGGAAGTTCTACAGCATGCAAGTTATTTATCTCCTTTATAGAGTGGTTCTTTTTTAAATTACAAAATCCTATCAAAACGAAGAAAAAACAGAGTGGTTGGATTTTCATGATGTACTTGTGCAGCAGCTTGTCTTTTTCTTTATGCCAGGGGATGAGGTTATGCATGTTTTTTTTATGATAATGGTAACAGCAGAGTCGATTCATGCTTGAATTGTATATTCTTGGATTATATCTTCACAAGCCCTTATACACTGTTTTGTGGAGCAGATAGCTTCTCTATCAGTCCGAAGTGGGAATGGCCTCTTGTTGAAAGGAGGGAAGGAGGCCAAAAGATCAAATGCAATTTTGCACAAGGTTGAATTGAGTATATAATATGTCTTCTCAGACCATTTTTCCACTTGGTAATATACAGCTTTTCACCTATTCTTCTTTCCTTTTTTGGGACATATCAGGTGATTACCTCATCCATTCCGCCAAGTGTTGGTGAAAGACTTATTGGGTTAGTGACTTCTAGAGAAAAGATTCCTGAGTTGCTTAAGGTACCTTTTTTATAAATCGAATAGAAGTGTACATGAGACGTGGTTTTGGATCTGATATTTTCTCTCTGCCCCAGCTTGATGATGTGATTGATCTTGTTATACCAAGAGGTAGCAATAAACTTGTTTCTCAGATTAAGGCTGCAACAAAAATTCCTGTTCTTGGCCATGCTGGTAATTATATCTGATCTCAACTATTTTTTACTTTTACATGCTATGTGCACAATTTGCTTCATTGGTAGCAAGCGTGCTAAGATGCTACATTTTCTTCCAGATGGTATTTGCCACGTTTTCATTGATAAGTCTGCTGACTTGGATATGGCCAAACGTATTGTTTTGGACGCGAAAACAGATTATCCAGCGGCCTGCAATGCAATGGTAACTTGTGATTCTTTGTCCTAATACAATGTCCAGTATCAATCATGCATGTAATACACACATTTTTAGCATCATTTGTTTAATTACTTTTCTTTATAGGAAACACTTCACGTTCATAAGGATCTGGTGCATGTAATACACACATTTTTAGCATCATTTGTTTAATTACTTTTCTTTATAGGAAACACTTCTCGTTCATAAGGATCTGGTGCAAACTGGAGGTCTTAATGACCTGATTCTGGAACTTCAAGAAAGAGGTGAGGCTTCTTCTGCAAACACCTTGTACATTTAAGCTTCTAATGAGCTGTTTGGCCGCTAGCTTTAAGCAAGTAATAAAGAATCTGAGTGTAAGTTTGATAGTAACATGTTTCTTGAGGGTTATTCTGTAATTAGTTACTTCTTCGTTTTCCTTTTTCTACTTTAAGTGGCTTTTATTATTAAATCTCATCTATAGAGAACAGTCCACAGAACGTGCATTTCTGATTTATTGTTCAATATGATTTGAGCATTCTTCTAATTTCCTTTTGTAAACCATTATTTTGTGGATACAAAACGAATCCATCCTGTGTCATGCCTCTCAGAGACCATCGTTTACTTCATTTGTCACTTTATTTATTATGTAATCTCAGTTCAAGGCACCTCTTCTTTCATCCATTTTATGTTTCAAAGTGTTTCTCACCATTTGTAATTCTCTATGTAGTTTCATGTCATCTTTGTTTTTTAGTATTTCAATTTAGATGTTTGGATCTCTGTTGTCCCGCGTTCAATCAATCAATTCATGATTGCTATTCATTCATGAACTGTCTAATATATCAATCCGATGTTTCTACTCTGCTCTATTGAGGTTAATTTAATGAACTGTCTGATCTGCTATACGAATACTCTTTATCTACTCTGCTTTATTTAGGTTAATTTCATTCCAGTACCTAGTAATTTATCTTTTTTTGGCAAACTAAGGTTCCTTTAAAACTAGAGATCCTCCAAGTGTCACTCTAAAACTAGAGATTCCCAAAATACTTCGGATTTTTACATGTTTATGGTTATCATCTGTCGGTCCTTAAACTTTCACCAACATGACATGAAATTTATATATTACTGAATTTGCTATTTATTGTTTTTAATTAGAATTTTGTTCGCAGACTGTGTTCGCAGATTATTATACTTTTGTGTTCTTGCATCTCAGTTGAAACTGTAAACTGGACTTGTAGTGTTTCTTTTCCTAATAGTATTTTTCAGATAATGGTATTTTTCCTATAAATCTTTAGCTGTAAATTGGTAGGGATCTTATAGATTTTAACCACATACAAGCATGAATTTTGAAGTTATATCTTTCTTCAGCACACAAGTAGATCATGTGTTCTAAAAATCTACCAAATATTTTGTCCAATTGTTTTGCCTGAAAGCACATTCAGTAGATATGAAGAAATGTAAAATGATTTGCAGGTGTTTCTTTATTTGGTGGACCTAAAGCAAGCTCCCTGCTTAATATTCCTGAAGCGAATTCCTTCCATCATGAATATGGTGCACTGGCTTGCACTGTGGAAATCGTTGAAGACGTGAATACTGCAATAGATCACATACATCGTCATGGAAGGCACGTTACATTTCTCACAACTGTTCAATATTTTTGGCTGTCATTTCCTATGTATTTTCTTTTATGAGAGTTGCAAAATGCTTATGTGCTAGTACCTCACTCGTTGACAGTGCTCACACTGATAGCATCATTACTGAAGACAAAGAAGTTGCTGAACTGTTTTTACGTCAAGTTGACAGGTATTCTTGCCACTGCCTACTTTACTGTTCTGTATGTGTTCATCCTCCCGCGCGTGTAGTTTCTTGACACATTATATACGAAGACCTACTCATGTCAGCGGTTAATGTGAAACATTTTACAATGATATTTGATCTTGCTAACATAATGTTCACTTTTCAGTGCAGCTGTACTACATAATGCAAGCACAAGATTTAGTGATGGGTTCCGCTTTGGACTTGGTGCAGAGGTCGGTATAAAAATTGATCAGTAGATCCAGATTGTAATGTTTGTTTCGCAGTGCAACATAACTTGATTGTTTTTGGCTGAATAGGTGGGGATTAGTACAAGTCGTATTCATGCTCGTGGTCCAGTTGGAGTTGAGGGATTGCTGACAACTAGATGGTATCATCTCTGAATTTTGACTTCTATATCTTTCTGGCAATTACGCTGAGTTAGATACAAGTTATCTGGGAACGGCATTGAACATTGTGTCTCATTATTCTCTTTGCATTAATGTCTGCACATGCACAACACCATTGTGGTAATCTTATTTTACTAGAAATAAATCGTCAGTTAGCATTTTCAAAAATGTTTCTTACCACGTCTTTGATTAGTTGTCGATATTATTCCGTTTGGCTACTTGGTTATATTACTGTTAAGTCTTTATGATATAGTATACAGCTATATGAGTTTTAGTTTCTGCTTGGTATATTAAAAGATTTTGGAAGCCAAACTCTGGTTTTACCATTTTGTGCTTTTAGCACATAAGAAGATACTGTAACTTTGAACTGAAATTCTGTTGGGAACAGTGAGGTAATGGTACAATCTTTTTTGTATTTTGTAGGCTTGCAAGGGGATCTGGACAAGTTGTTGATGGTGATAAAGAAATTGTTTACACTCACAAAGACCTTAATCTGGAGGCTTGAGACTAAATGTGTGCAAGTATTATAATTATGATTAATTGTTGTTATTATTATCCTCTTCTGGATCCGGGAAGATGTTGTGTACACTTGGATTTGGTAAAGCGCATTTGATGCTTATTCTGGGATTTACAAGCGTTTCAGCTGTGGATATTGATATATTAATGGCAAGAAAGAGGAACCAGGACAGGAGGATGCCTTACTGCTGGGCGTAATAATTTTTGTAATTAGCAGAGGTTAATGAGGTTGGTTGGTTTAGTAGATTACTATTATTTGGTTGCTCTAGTAAATTAGTTGCCAGATTAAGAGCTTTCGATTAGTTATTATTAAAACTGTACCCCAAGAAGAATAAAGTTGAGTTTCATTATATTGTTAATGAAATTTGATACTAGTTCTTTATGATATTTTTTTCATCCTTCATATTTCCACTTTGTAAACTCAACTTATAAAGTAATTAACGTGAAATTAACAACCTAAAACAAATAAATAACATTAATTGGCAATCCTCTGTGAGTTGAGCATTCGGAACTAGTCTTTGAGACATGATGCTAGTAGGACTTCTATGTAAGAGAAGAAAAGAAAAAAAGATTTAGATGCAATTCAAGGTGATCGCGTAATTGATGGCTTCTCTAGTGAGGGGCCCGAGTATCTTAAATTAAGGGTGTGTTTGGTATGATGAAAAATGTTTCCAAGAAAATAATTTCTACTTAATTTTATGTTTGGTATGCAAATAAAAAAATGTCATTTTTAGAGCATTTGCATATATTCAAAATAAAACACTATGAGATTTTTGAATACGGAGTGCCACTTCTGGTGGTGGAGGTAAGTAGGAGGTAAAGTTGGGGTGGGGCATGTTGTGGGGAGGGGGAGGGGGTAGAGGGGGATAATTTTTTATTCATTTTTATAAAAGTAAAATAAAATATATCAAATAAAAAATTCAGGGGGTGGGGGCAAGGCGGGATAGGGTTGGGGGGTAATGTTAAAAGTTAGTGTCAAGTAAACCTATTACTGAGAAGAACATATCCGGCGAGGAGTTCTGTCATCATCAAACGAATTGCTTCAGCGTCTCTTTAGACGGGAAGATGTATAATAAAATATGATAGTTAAGTTGATACTAAGTTTAATTAATTATAAATTGCCCAATGAAAAAATAACATCTGTACACATTTGTCAAATTTTGACTCACTTTTTTGTCTTTCACACACCTCTTAGAGTGTGAACACACTTTCTTGCTATGTCAGCTCTCAAGGTGGTAATAATTTTATTACGAAAAAAGGTACGGGGTAATAGCACCCCCGTAAAGTATATGTGTGTTATAGCAAATCTGAGCATAGTTTGGGGTGTATCGGAGCATTCTGCGATCGCAGAATGTGTTCTGCCCCTCATATTTTTTGTCGCAAATGGTCAATGGGATTACCAACATTTTTGGTAAGAAATGTGGTGCCATTTACGACCGCAGATCCAGCCGCAGTTTGGGGTCGGTGGATTTTATCCACTTGTATTTAAGTGATGGCTTCGTCCCCAATCTTCATTTCTCAACCAACCAAAGCTCTAACACCTCAAAACCCTCTCTAAATATGTCCCTATGGTTCCTAAGCTAATCTAAGATCAAACCACCTAAGTCCTTCATCAAAAGTGTTGTAAATGATGATGAGATCACTTGTATGGTGTTGTTGATGAGTTTGGGGTTCTTTAAAGTTTAAGGAGGATTGTTCCAGAGCTTCTTCTGGTTGTTTAAAGGTAATTTCTTCCTCTCCTTCATGGATTTGATCATATCTAAGTCCTAGATAAGTTGTATGGATGGAAAAGTGCAAAATAATACTTGGAGAATGTTGTAGTGTTGTTGTATCTTGTTGGGTTGTTTGTTGAAGTCTTCTGATGGAAATAAGGATGGATATTGTTGTGTATATGTTTGTTGGTATGTTGGACATATGGGTATATTTGTTTGATCTGAGGAAAGTGAAAGGAATAGGGGAGGTGTTGTCCAAATTATCGTAGACGAGCTTGTTGCTCAATTGTGTTGACTTATAGCTTCTGTAGCTTAACGATGGTTCCTTATCACTTGTTAGATTAAAGTGCTAACAGATTGAGTCGACGTCATGTGGATTAAGTAGTAAAGGTATGTAAGGCTGTCATTTTCTTATTTTGGCATGACTCGAATGAAATCGAAACGTAAATGAACGTCCCTCCAAAGTGTCTCTTTTCTTAAGTTAGAAGTGCTAATGTCTTTCATTTTATGAAATGTTTATTAAAAATCTTGTTTGTCCCTTGTTGGGAGTAGTTTTTCATGTCCTAAGATTTATTTCTCATGATGTTGTATTCCTCTCTATGGTTGATAATGTAAAACATGATGTCTTGATAGTACATAATGATAGTTGGAGGCATAACGACCTTATGTCACTCTGATAAGCTAAGAATGTTCATGATGACCCTCATGTATATATATATATATATATATATGTGTGTGTGTGTGTGTGTGTGTGTGTGTGTGTGTGTGTGTGTGTGTGTGTGTGTGTGTGTGTGTGTGTGTGTGTGTGTGTAATGTCAAGCATGTTATATGTGCGACCACTGATCAGTTGGTTATTATGATGATGCCCATAGAGGCCATAATGTATCACAACGGCGTTATATATGCGTATATATTCTATCATCGCATATTGCATATCATGCCCATAGTGGCAATCCCGAATCACAGGTTGATCCTTCTCGTCTCTCTTCTTACCTTGATGTCTTTACATATGCTCTTACTTGCCTTACATATTCAATACATTATTCATACTGACGTTCCTTTGTTGGGGATGCTACGTTTCATGCCCGCAGGTTCTGATAGACGGATTAACAACCCTTGTCGGTAGGTTTTCAGCTCAGTTGTGGTTGGTGACCTCCTTTTATTCCAGAGTTACTGTTTTGAGTTAATATGCTATTATGTACATGTTATGGGTATAGCAGGGCCCTGTCCGGACCTTATGATGATGATGTTACTCTTAGAGGCTTGTAAACATATGTCTTATGTATAGATGTTGTGTATGGCTTTGTCGGCATATATTTTGATGTACAATCTTTCATGTCGGCTTATGTCTTGATGTATAGACTCCATGATGGCCTTGTCGGACCTTACTTATGTATATATGCCTATTAGGTTGGTATCTGGAATGCTCCGAGAGTCATCGAGATTTCTGGTATTGTAGGCATATTAAAGTTGAAGAGGTTGTGGAAGCTATGCGAAAGATGAGTAGGGGTAAAGCTACCGGGACGATCGAGATCCCAATAGAATTTTGGTAGAATATGGCCAGAGTGGGATTAGAGTGATTAACTGGGTTGTTTAATGTCATCTTAGGACGACAAAGATGTCTGAAGAGTGGATGTGGAGTAGGTCCCATTGTATAAGAACAAGGGTGATATTAAAAACTGCAACAACTATAAGGGTATCAAGTTATTGAGCCACACCATGAATGTTTGGGAGAGGGTGGTGGAACTGAGAGTGAGGAAAAAGGTGTCTATTTCCGAGAACCAGATCTGATTCATGCCGGGATGATTGACTAAGAAGGCTATTCACCTTGTGAGGAGGTTGGTAGAGCAATATAGGGAAAAGAAGATGGATTTACATATGGTGTTCATCGACCTGGAGAAAGAATACGATAAATTCCCATGAGAGGTTTATGGAGATGTTTGTAGGTTAGAGAAGTGTCGGTGGCATACATTAGGGCGATCAAGGATATGTATGATGGAGCAAAGACCCAGGTGAGGACAGTGGGAGGAGACTCAGAACACTTTTCAGTTATGATGGGGTTGCACCAAGGATCAGCTCTTAGCTCATTTTTATTTACCTTGGCGTTGGATGTCTTGAGTAGTCACATTCAAGGCGAGGTGTCATGGTGCATGTTATTTGCAGATGATATTATATTGATCGATGAGATGCGCCGCGAGGTGAACGTCATGTTGGAGGTTTGGAGGCAATCCCTGGAGTCTAAAGATTTCAAGTTGAGTAGGACCAAAATAAAGTACGCGGAGTGCAATTTTAGTGCGGTGATGAGTGACACTAAGGTGAAACTGAGGCTCGACTCACAAATCGTCTTGAAGAGATAGAGTTAAAGTATCTGGAGACTATAATACAAGGTAATGGGAAGATTGACGAGGACGTCACACATCGTATTAGAGCAGGGTGTTTGCGATGGAGGCTCACATCTGGTGTCTTGTGTGATAAGAAGGTGCCACCAAGAGTTAAAGGTAAGTTCTACAAAGTAGTAGTGAGACCGACGATGTTGTATGGGGCGGAGTGTTGGCCAGTTAAGAACTCTCATTTTCAAAAGATGAAAGTTGGAGAAATGAGGATGTCGAGATGGATGTGTGGGTTGACTAGGAGAGATACGGTCAGAAATGAAGAGATTCGGGACAAGATATGGGTGGCCTTCGTGGAGGATAAGATGCGGGAGGCGAGACTGAGATGGTTTAGACATATCAAAAGAAGAGGCGCAGATACGCTGGTAATGAGGTGTGAGAGGTTGGCGATGGAGGGCTGGAAGAGAGGTAGAAGAAGGACGAAGAAGTATTGGGGAGAGGTGATCAGGAATGATATGACTAGTCTTCAGCTTACCGAGGACATGACCCTAGATAGAAAGATGTGAAGGTCGATGATTAGGGTAGAAGACTAGTAGTATAATTAGTAGTACCTTCTGTTTTAGTTGGCCCAGTATTATTTTCGTCATTTTATTGTATTTCATTTTAGCATTTCCATATCTCTTATTCTTAGCTTTCTATTGATACTTATTTCCCTATCTGCTTTAAGTTTCTTGCTATTATGATGTTGCTTCTGTGTTACCCGAGTCGAGGGTCTATTGGAAATAACCTCTCTACCTGCCAAGGTAGAGGTAAGGTCTGCGTACACTCTACCCTCTCTAGACCCCACTTTGTGGGACTACACTAGGTATGTTGTTGTTGTTGTAGGTTGGTATCATCAGTTATTTATCGCTTTTGATTTCATTCAGTCTATCATGACGGCCTTGATGGCCCGTTTGCTTGTTAAGATATATGTTAAGTATGTGGTACTCGATAAGTAAGGCCCGGATGTCGGTCATGCTCTTCTAGTTTGGGGTATGACAAACTTGGTATCATAACAGGTCTGTCCTAGAGAGACTATAAGTCGTGTCTAGTAGAGTTTTGTTTATGGGTGTGTTGTGCACCACACTTATAGACATAAGGATATGGGACATTTAGGTTGGTTACCTTTCCTTCTTTATCTAGTATCGTGCTACAGAGATGAGTTGTAAGAGTTCTATCCATAACCCTTATCATGTTTATAATTACAACGATGCCTTTTTCTAGCAGGTCTATGACTAGCTGGGAGATTAAGGTTGAGTGGAGAGGAGATGTAAGTAGCATGTCCTCCATTGAGACAGATCCGTCAGAGGATCGGAGTGAGTCATCATCCCATGTATCTTCGACTCCAATAGTACCAGAAGAGCTGAGCGAAGCTCCCGTACCACAGGTTCTACCACCGGCTCCATCTGATGAGGATATAAGGAGAGCGGTGCAGATTTTGACTCTGTTGGTTGCCTCCCAGGCACAACGTCATCCTAGAGAATCTGATAGTGATAGATCCCTTGAAGGGACGGGGAGCACACATCCTAGGGAGTTTATTGGTCAGGAACCACCGATGTTTATAGTATGTAACCCAACTGAGGGTGATGAACCGGCCAAGAGGGCCAGGATAGTTGGGGACTACAAAGGACTATAGAGTAGTGATGAGCTGTTTTTATATGGTCAGCAGGCCAGACCTTCATGACAGAGTATTGTAGACATATGTTTTGATGTACAATCTTTCATGATGGCCTTATTGGCTTATATTTTGATGTGTAGACTCCATGATGGCGTTTTCAGCCTTTACTTATGTATATATGCTTATTAGATTGATATCGTCAGATGTTTATCACTATTGATTTTATTCAGTCTATCATGGCGGTCTTGACGGCCCGTTTGATTCTTAAGATGTGTGTTAAGTCATGTATGTGATGCTCGGTAAGTAAGGCCCGAGTGCCGGTCGTGCCCCTTCGATTTGGGGTGTGACACTGATGGGATTGAATGAAACTTTCAGTCATGTACGAAGTGATGTACTTCTCAAAACTGAAGTACCTAATGTGAATCAAGCTTATGCCACAACAATACAAGAGGAGAGTCAAAGACTGCTATGTGTAATTGAAATGAATAAGGAGGCTCTTACTATGCTAGCTGGAAGAGGGCAAAACTACAAGGGCAAAAAAACAGCAGGTTCAATGCAAGGGACATTATGTGAGAATTGTGGATACAAGAGACATAGGACATAGGACTGCTGTAAATTGGTAGGTTATCCTGCAGACTTCAAGAGTAAAAAGAAGTCTAATCCAACTGGAACAAATGGTTATAGCCAGAATCAAATGCCCCAAGGTGGTTAAAGACCAAGAGGTGTCAATCAATGAGAAACAAGCAATTTCAGGTCCTATGCAAATAATTCAGCAGTTGGAGGACAAGGACACTTACTGAAGAGGAGCATCATTAGATAAGAAATTTGCTACACAACACTGATTTGAGTGAGTGCAAGACTAACTTGGCAGGTAATATTTTCTTAATGTCTAATCCATGTGTTTATGATTGAATAATAGACTCAGGAGCAACCCACCATATAAATTCTTGTAAGGAATTGTCATGTGAGATAAGGAGCTTGAGAGGCTCAGGTTCTAGTACATTTCAACTACCTACGAGAAATAAAACTCAAATTACAAGCACAAAAAAATCAATTGTGTTAGCTGATATAAGAGTGAGATGTCCTTCATGTGCCTGATTTCAAGTTCAATCTCCTATCATTTGCCAAGCTCAGTAGAAGAGTCTAATGGTAAATGCAACAGTAAAAAGTACCAGTTTATTTGTGCTATGACATTTCAGGCTTGGTCACCCTTCCTTGAAGTCAATGAACATATATAAACTATCATAAGTCACTTAAAGGATCATTCTCACCAGTGTTGTCAAATATGTCCCATGGCCAAGCAAAGTGGATTGCCATTTCCTAGTAATTTAAATAAGTCAGATCATATTTACCAATTAGTACACCTAGATGTTTGGGGCCCTTATAGAACTCCCATCTATGACAGAAAGCATTACTTTGTTATAAAAGTTGATGATTATATCATATTTAATTTATATGTTTGGTTCAAAATAAAACTGAGGTGTTGACTGTATTGAAATTTTTTCTGACAATGCTAAGTATACAATTTGGTGTTAAAGTGCAAGTGCTAATGGCACAAAATTTTTTAACTCAAAATGTAAAAAGATTTTTTCTTCTTTTGGAATTGTCACGCTCCAAAATTCACTAAGGCGCAATATGCATTCGATGCCAAGAAACCACATCGAACGCACCTTATAAAGTTAAATAGTCAATAATCTCATTTAATAATATTTCAACATTTACTTAATCATATCGTTAAGACTAAATGAAAATATGCTCACACTATATAAAAGTAATCAAGAGAAGTCTAATATAAAAACTTAGTCATAAAGCGTGGAAAAACGCCTAACAAGTTATACAAGACTTAAATAATCTACCCACAAATCTGACAACTATATATGGAGATTCTAAGAGACATAACAATAGTCTAACTTCGGAACGCAGCTCGTAAATCAAAATAATAAAGTTAGATAGATGGGGATACACCACGAACAAGGGTGTGGGCTCACCAATAAGTCTGAAAAGTAGCAAGTTCTTCTAGTCCGGACATGTATTACGAACCTGATCTTCAACGTTATCCGACAAACCATTAAAATCAACAATGATATGTCTGAGTACTGGATACTAGTGAGTGTCTAAGGGGAAATAGTAAATAAATCAAAATAAGAAAGTTATAGAAAAACAATTGATTTAATAGTAGTAAAGCAGTTTGAAAGTAAGAGATAGAACAAAATCATCAACCTTAATAGAACTTTCCGTGGACAATCAAATAAGCAAGAAATAAAACAATTTCAATCCATTGAATAATTTATCATGTTAATCCTGTTAATCATGAACTCAAGATCATTAACAGACTAACTCATGGCGACAACATGAGAACCACACGTGCCAACTCATGAGAAAACAACCGATGGATACACTGGTTGCTATCATTCCACAGAGGCTAATATTCCTTTGGACTAACACATTAATAGATACATCGGGGCTATTATTTCATAGAGGCTAATTGTCCTATGAACTAGCACAATAATGCTCAAAAGTGATACGTTAAGATCCATAACGGTTAGTCGTCCTCCGGACTAGCACATCTTGCTCATATAGGCCCAACACAAATAAATACAAGTCATGGCATATTAACCAAACCATCAATCATGGCTTATAGTCGAATTCACTTCTCAAGTCATCTTGTCCATAATAAAGGTATTTCAAAGTCAGAATTTAATTTAGAAACCTTATTCAAATCACTTATTCAGTTTCAAGTTCAAGAATACCCATTCAACAGGCAAAACATGTTTAAAGCTTCAACCTTTAGAAAATAGTTAAATCATCCCTATTAGGGTAAACATTTAATACAATAGTATAATTCGTGTAAGGTTCGATGTGGGCGTGACCCTACATGCGCATGACCTTGTTCAAAATTATCCTCAATTCAAAAATAGTTTCAAGAAGTAAGCATCCACCAAAACAAGAGTTTCAAATGTGTACATACTTCAAGGAAGATTTTTGAAATATAGACATATTTTAAAAGAGAATTTAAAAATGTAGACATACCTCAAATTTCGCTAAAATGCTATCAAACGTGTAAGTTCAACAATCGTTCTACATTAGTTTTTAGTGATAAAGTTTAGAACTTTATCACGGTTTTATTGAATTCCTCCCTTTTTTTTTGAAAATTAGGGCTTTTCATGTCCAAAATTGTGTTCTTGAAACCCTCATGAATCATTCGTGGATCCTCACCCCTTGTGATAGCCTACACTAGTCTAAATTCCTTCAATGATATCAGAAAACATCAAATATCATACCTTTAAGAGAATTCCCAATGCCTCCTTCAACTTCTCTTTCTTGGATTTTCAAGACGCAAGGAATTGGAGGATGAACTAGTGTTAATCTATTACTAATTTGATGTAATAATCATAGGGTTTGAGCAAGAACTTACCTTATATGTTTGGGGAAGTTCTATGATATTTTCTCTCCAAAAGGTCGGTTTAGAACAAAGTGGGAAAGGTTTTACATTTATAAAATTCGGGAAAAATCGCGTCCGTCCCAAATTTGGCCATGTGCGGTGCGTGGTGCATCGCGGCCCACATCTTGATCAGTATACATTTGATGGGGATAAAATTTTTCTTCCGAACTCTAGAAATTTTGGCTTGGAACGGCGCGGCCCGCGTCGCATACAATTATTTTTCCACCTTCCAAGTCTTGAATAAAAAATGGATCCCAAAAGTGAGCTGTCTATAATGGTATTTATATAGCCCCCAGGGGTACAGACGAGTTGGTAAGTGGCAAGGTGATTGGGTACAACCATTCCGACGTCGCGGGTTCGAATCCGTGTGGCGACAGTCTTTGCTGAAATATTGCAAAGGTTGTTGTTGGGTTCGTGTCCCGTTAGTCATCTCCCTTGCAGGGCTGTCACTCGCGCATATCCCTCGATTTACATCCCACTTGGCCAAGGAACCTCTGGTACAGGTGGGGGATTTCGCCTTCGGGACAAAAATATAATGGTATTTATATAGATTCTGAGACCCGCACTTTAAAGTGTTAGAGTACTTTTTTTATGACGCACTTTTTAATTTTGGTCTCCACACTTTATCTATCCTAGCAAAATTTATGTTCGAAGATGCCGCCCGCACTTTAAAGTGTGCTAGCACTTTTGAAATTTATTATTATTTTCTCTAAAAGTATGCCAACACTTTCTTCCACACTTTTCCTTGTCGGCTACACTTTAATAAAGTACACGTAACTTCTTGTAGGTCTAAATGATGAAGGGTTTGCGGTGTTCAAAACCTCGAAGTGCTTTAATTCTATATACATATTCTGATATAATTTCTTATCAACTGTACACAGTGCAACAGCAATCAAAAATCAAAATTGAACCTTAACTCTCAAGTACAACCTTGTTCTCTTATTTTGATTGATTTACTCATATTCAATAGGTCAAATCTTAGCCCGAAGATACGAAGTGTTACATTAGTCTCCTGAAATCAACTTCCTCACTCTCATATTAGGGATAAAAGAATCATAGACACTTAATGTTGCTTTCAAACACACACGAAAGTATACGTGATTGTACGAGTAATATAGGATTAAACTTCAGATATCCACCCACAATATACTTTCTACTGTTTAACTAACTCAAATTTCATTATAACTATTCAAAAGAATTAAAATTGAGAAGTTTGTAGTAACTAAAGTATCAACCAAAAGAAATTAATAAAACAATTGATTTATAACAAAATAAGACTAGGACAAAGATTTTAGGTTTATCACATGAGAGAGAGTTTCAGGGTCATGGATTCCAATAATCCAGTTGAGTCTTCTAACAATTCTATCTATTTTATTTCCTGGGTTACTAGTTCACGGGTTAATATTCACTTTATAAGTATCTTCCGAGCCTCTCACAAGTCTATTCAAGCTACTACAATGCCTATATTCCTATGGTCATCAGACAATAACAAGAATGAATTTAAATCTCCATATTCAACTAAGTGAGGCTAAAGGGTATAATCCTATCCTCAATAGAGAAATGATTACCCTAAGGGATCTCGAACAAGCTCTATTTATTCTTATTACACATGCAAATTCTCTATTCCTAGTTCAATTTACACGCCACAAATAATGTTTAACTATTTGCCAGATAATTAAACAATTAAGCACAAGACTAAATAAGTAACCCAAATTATCATGTCTTTGCCACAACCCTATAATTATAGAGTTTAGCTACTCATGATTCGAGAAGACATTCAAAAAATCATGAATAACCTAGGGTTTAATGACTAAAATTAAGAAGAAAAATAATAAACCTAAGAACGACGGCTTACAATGCTCAAGGATATGCCCCATTAGCCGTTCTGAACATTAAAAATGCCTATTTATAGTTTAGGGTTAAGTCTAAAAACATTCACCCAAATCCTGAACAAATTGGAAAAAACTATCGGCGGTGTGCACTGCATGCGCGACGCACGCTTATCGCAAAAGGTGACTTCGTCTCTAAGCTTGCGCGATCTTCATGCGTCATTTGGCCATCACTTGCATGTCTCAGATTCAGAGAGTTATTTTATCCGCACTTCATGCGTGATGCGGACCTAGAGCACATGGTCCTTCAGTGACCCAATTTCTCTTTAATTGTTGTGCAATCCTCTTGTCGTCTCATTCCCGTGCAATAGGCCTCCAACTTCAACGAAAATTGCTCAAGTTTCATTCAGTCTTGCTCGTTGTACCTACACATCACAAAAATAGCAATATAAGCTTGAATACAACTATTTCTAACCAAAAGATGCGATTAAAGTACTACGAACTAGAGGAAATTTAACGCGAAATATAGATGTTTGTGTCAAATATCACCACCCCCACTAAGACTTTGCTCGCCCTCGAGAAAATACTATCACCAACCTATCTCAAATTCACAACCATGCCATTCAAATATGTCTGCTCGGGCTCGGTTAATATGACTATTTCAAAACACATTACAAACCAAACATCGAGCCAATTCTTACGAAAGTCATGCCAACATTTAAAGTTTCAAGTTTTCAAAGCCAACAAACAACCCTCTCAAAATGACTTGTTTCCAAGGAAATATGACTCAAAGACACCACTCAAAGCAAAACAATTATGCTACTTAACAAAGAAACCAACATTTCACCAATCCTTTATCAACTATGTGCCCTCAGAGTTGTCCATATATCTCACATGAATTGATTGACATTATTTCAATGGACATAGGATCAACAATTATACTCACTCTAACAAAGAATATCACATGCCAAATACGACGAGCCATAAGCTTGCCTTTAGTGTAACCACTTCACAATATAAGTACATTGAACCTAGGATCAAGTAGGACTTAAAGAATTGTAATGTAGGCTAAGGGACTGATAGAGAATATTTAGTTATAATAGTGACTAATCTCCCTGAGCACTTTAATACATACAACATATTCGTTTTACACCAATTTCTTCACCAACCGAATTCTAAAACCAACCAACAATCATTTCTCCCAAATCACACCCATTTGTTTCTTTACATTTAAGCATCATATTTTTCGACACCACGAGTTAGAATGAAAACTTTAATTCTATGCTAACAAACCTTTTTTTTTAAGTTTCAATTCCCAACTAACAAGCAATTTGTTTTTTTATTAGGTGTACCAATAGACTTTACTAGACTTCAACCAACAAACTCTCCCCTTTCAATCAAATCCCAACTCCAATTACATTATCTTATCAATTAAAGTACTTGATGTTCGGCCAAAAATGCATATATTTATCCATTGTTGCTTTACATTTTAGTACTTTTAATCATTGTTTGGATATTAATTATAGTAATTTGTGTTTAATATTATAATTTTACTTTTATAAGTACATTGAAGATGAGATTGAGATAAAAATTCAATAAAATCGTGAAATTAAGAAAAGAAAAGAAAAGTAACGTTGAAGACAAAATGGTATGCATTGGGATTTGATATATGTCAAACAAGTTTTGAAGAGGGCTCATGATTAGTTGATGATTGGGATTATCATTGGTCATGATTGAAGAGTTAAAAAGGGTGCAAAGAAATCATGGAACGAAAGAATATAATATTTGTGGATGGCAGTAATTAAAAAGTGAATCAGCCTCGCTGGGCGAAGCCAATAGCGAGGTACTGCTTTGCTTTGTGGCTCGCTCAGCGAGGCCACGGTATCCGAAATTAAAAATTCTACATTTTATTTTGGACTCAGTTATTTTATTTAAGTTTTTTCTTATATCTATAAATAGTTAATAAGACTGGGTTTTTATATAACTTCGGATAACTTGTGATCCGGAGTTTAGAACTTTGGTCCTAGAGAGAGCTTGAAGCCACCATGGAGGCCGGAGGAATTTGGTTTTATCTTTTCTTTTCCTTATTACTAGTTTTTATATTTTCTTTAGATGATTTGTTGTTTTTCCTCCATGTCTATGTGGAGCTAAACTTCTCGTTCTAGAGTTATGATTCTTTCATCAACATTGTTATTCGAATATTGATTTTAATTAATTAGCTTATTATATTAGTTTATTTATTTAATCATGAGCTTAATTATTTGGTTGTTTGATCACCAATCGAATACTATCTTTGATTCTTAGATTGAACTCGAGAGAGGAATACTAGGATAGCAATAGGGTTAAATAGAACAGGATCTCGATCCTGGACATGGGGGAGCGAAGTTGCGTCTAGAATAGAGATATACCTAGTTTGCCCTACTTGGTTGATATACAGGAAATATAAATGCGGTTGTGTTAAGGTTCATGACCATAGAGATATAGGTGTGAAAGTAATACAAACAGGTGGCTACAAGACTCGAGAGATTCGTAGCCGTAATATCAACCATGTCAATCAGGAAACAAGATAAATTAATAAGTTGAATCAATTGAAGAATACAACGTGATTGTTAGATAGCTCATAGCCCTAGACCGATTTCATCTCATTGATAATATAAAAATCCGCTCTTTCTTGGTTGAAGTTCATTATTTGTTTTCTTTTATTTTTAGATAGTTTATAATTAAAACATTCGTATCTCATCTCTTATTTAGTTAATTAGGATCGTTTGATTTAGTAAATAGTTAATCACAAGTCCCTATGGGTTCGACATCTTATTTTTAAAATCACTATATTATTTATACGACCGTGTATATTTACGTGTGCATTTGAAAGCAACAAGTTTTTGGCACCGTTGTCGGGGACTTAGAAATGAATTGTTTATCTTGATTAGACTTCTTTTTTTGTCTATTCAAGTTTTTTTATTATTTTTATATATATGTTGGTATTCCTCTTGGCATGACATCTTGGAACAAAAATTTATTGGATGTTGGATATTCATATTCTAGTGATTCTTGCCTATTTTGCCAAGAACCCCACTTATGGAAAAATTGTTCATTAATTTAGATCATACGGGATGATTTGTGTGACACTTCTAAATCCTATGATTGGAGCTTTTGTAAATGGTGTGGTAGTCAGTGGAAAGAGTGTCCTAAGTATTTTTCTAGTCTCTCAAGTGATTTTCACAAAGTGGATATTGTGAATGATACTTGGCTATTGGTTCGAACTCAACGATTAGAGGTATGAGAGGGATTCTCTTGATGAAATTACAAGTGACATGACATACTTCATGGAAGAAAGAAGAAAGCTCGGACAAGAGATAAACCAATTTGGCTCAGACATTCACGTCCTGCAGGTTCAATTAACTAAAAAAGTTGAGGCGTCTGATGCCCAACTACCAATTGTCGTGGATAGTAATCAAAATGTGTAGCAGAAAGAGGAATTTCAGTCATTCGATCAGAATATCGTTAATGATGCCAAGGTTGAGGTGAGTATATATTAGTGAGGATGTCAAAAGTAGCGCAGTTTTAGAGTTGGGTCATGTCGGCCCTCATTCTAAACATTTTCTATATTGTGTTTGGTTAGCAACATGGAAATCGAGCGTTCCAAGCCTTTGGAGAATTGTATATATGAGGAACGAGGGCCTTACATCCTAAAATTTTCCATGTCAAAGAGACAAAACGACATTCCTCACTTAAGGGCCAAGAAGTGCAAGATGTGATATCTATTACTTGGTTTCTTTATTTTCACACCACCGCCCCAGATTCATGATAGAAATTTTGATGCAAAATTGGGAACGAAATTTATATCCTTAAAGTGGAAGGAAAAGTGGTGAAAGTGATGGCATCGTGCCGTGACGTTAACTAAATTGCTTATTGGGAGGCAACCCAAGGTGTAATAATTTTAGATTTTTATTTTTTTAGTGTTACATTTTGTCTGTTTTTGTTTTGCGGAGAAGGAAAAGTCTGAGTACCCGAAGTTAAAGCAGAAGAGCATGTATGTGCTTAAGTGTGGGGTCGTACCGACCTTTGATGTTGAGAATTATGTTTCTAGCTAGGCCCTAGAGGGTCTCAGGGAGTATTTCTCAAACTTATTTTGTTTTTTTCTCTGCTATACATGCATTGAGGACAACGCATAATTTTAAGTGTGGGGTGGGGTACTTTCGATACTTTTGAGGTCGAGGATTATTATGCCATAGGATTTTTTTTTAGTTCATTAGCTTTTTATAAGAAATAAAAAAAAATCAAGAAAAACTAAAAAAAAAATTATTTTGGTCTTTCTTTTATTTTTCGTTTAGTCTTTTTTTCCTTATTAGTGGCATAAATCATCTACCCCTTTCTTTTTCTTATGGCCTCGATTCTTTTTCAAAGGGGGGCTTTTGAACCAGGTAATTTTTAAATTTTTAGAACTAATATTTTTAGGAGTAGTAAAAGAGAGGGAAGAAGAACCTTTGTGACTTGTTTGATACTAGCATATTTAGGCATGAGCTTGAGTCGTACTTTCTGTGAGTGCTTGAGTAATGAATAAGACAACAGACTTTCTAACACCTAGGCTCAAGGTTGTGACTCTGTATATAACTTATTCTTATTTTGTAGTTCATCATGACCTTATCTGTCTTAGATAAGAATTGATCCATCTTGATTCATACTTTTGTTATGTGTGGTGAGGATTTTCCTACATATATTTCATGTTTTGCATCTTAATCTAGAACTTGCCCTGCATGTTATTGAAGCGAAATAAAAAGTGTTGCTTTGTTTAGAAGATGATAATAGGCTTTCTTTGATATTTCTTGTGAGTTTTAGCCTTTTCAGATATTGTAACACTAGTTACCCCTTTGAGCCTGTAGCCATTCATTTGGTAGCTGCATTTTTATCTTGATCCTTTTGTTGAATCTCTAATTTTGCACTCTTCTTCCTTGAGCACTGTAGTTTAGACTGTGTTATAATTGTGAAATCTAAATAAAGGAATGGTCAAGTGCAAAATGGTGACCAATGATAGCTACAAAGTGATGAAAAGACCCTCTTAGAAAGAATGTGACATGAAAAAAATGAGAATGAGAAAATTGCTTGAAAAAAAAAGATTGAAACGTTCTTGATATGAGGAAATACTTGTGACATAATTGATGAAGAGAGGGATGAAAAATAAAGCGAAGAGCTGAAAACAATGGGCGATGAAGTTAAAAAGTGCAAAGTGCTTAGGGAAGTGTAAATCACTATTATATAATTTTTCTATCCATCCCCTAGCCAACATTATAACCCTTTAGGGTCCTATTTAATTTTATTCGAGCACGCTTAATTAGTAGAGATGTACATAATGGGCAAACCTATGATTCTTTGTGCATACATGTGAATTCTTTTGTGACTGCGAGAGTTGTTCCTTGATGCTCAGTCCTTAAATTATATTCATTCTTTGATTTGAGTGTGTGGATTATTTCTTCTTGTGAGGGCACGTGTTTCATGATAGATAGGTGATGTTATTAGATTTCATTGACAGAGTAGGTGAGCGAGCTTAAATTTAATGAGTTAGAGTTCGTCCTTAAGGTTAGGAGGTTAGAAGTTTGTTGTTTGTTTGTATATCTTGTATAATGACCAGGAAGTATATATGTGATGATTTGAGTTGCTATATTGCTTAATTGTTGGTATCAACCAAAGTGGTGGTGTTCCTAGGCTTCATTTATTGAAAGTGGTTTTAGTGTTTATTCGAAGACGAGCAAGAGTTTAAGTGTGAGGTGGTGATGTTCGGTCAAAAATACATATGTTTATTCATTATTATCTCACATTTTAGTACTTTTAATCACCATTTGAGTATTAATTATAGAAAATTGTACTTAATATTATATTTTTATTTTTATAGGTACATTGAAGATGAGATTGAGATAAAAATTCAATAAAAGACGTGAAATTAAGAAAAGAAAAGAAAAGTAACGTTGAATACAAAATGGTATGCATTGGGATTTGGGATTTGGGATTTGATACATGGCAAACAAGTTTTGAAGAGAGCCCATGATTAGTTGATGATTGGAATTATCATTGGTTGATGATTGAAAGAATAAAATATTTGTGGATGGCAGCAATTAAAAAGTGAAGCAGCCTCGCTGGATGAAGCCCATAGCGAGGTACTGCCTTGCTTTGTGGCACGCTCAGCGAGGCCACGGATCCGAAATTAAAATTTTGGATTCGGTTATTTTATTTGTTTTTTTTTTATACCTATAAATAATTTATAGGACAGGAGTTTTACATAACTTTGGACAATTTATGATCCGAAGTTTAGAATTTTTGACCTAGAGAGAGTTTGGAGCCGTTGTGGAGGCCGGAGGAATTTGGTTCTATCTTTTCTTCTCCTTGCTACTAGTTTTTATATTTTCTTTAGATGATTTGTTATTTTTCCTCCATGTCTATGTGGAGCTAAACTTCTCGTTCTAGGGTTATAGTTCTTTCATGAACGTTGTTATTCGAATATGAATTTCAATTAATTAGCTTATCATATTGGTTTATTTATTTAATTCCGAGCTTAATCATTTGGTTGCTTGATCACCAATCGAATATTATCTTTGATTCTTAGATTGAACTCAAGAGAGGAATAACAGGATCTCAGCTCTTAGCATCGGGGAGCGGATTTGCGTCTAGGATAGAGATATACCTAGTTCGCCGTGCTTGGTTGGTATACAGAAAATATAAATGCGATTGTGTTATGGTTCATGACTGTAGAGATATAGGCGTGAAAATAAGACAAACATGCGGCTACACTCGAGAGATTCGTAGTCGTAATATCAACCATGTCAATCAATAAACTAGATAAATTAATAAGTTGAATCAATTGCAGAATACAATGTGATTATTAGATAGCTCATAGCCCTAGACTGATTTCATCTTATTGATAATATAAAAACCCACTCTTTCTTGAATGAAGTTCATTATTTATTTTCTTTTATTTTTAGATAGTTTATAATTAAAACATTTGTATCTTATCTCTTGTTTAGATAATTAGGTAAATAGTTAATCACATGTCTCTGTGGGTTAGACATCCGATTTTTTAAATCACTATATTACTTGTACGATCGCGTATACTTGCGTGCACATTTGAAAGAAACAGTGCTCAAGGAGTAAAAAAGATCAAATTATGGCCAATTAGAAAGGGTATGGACTTATCGACTGTTATCAAAGAAAAGGCTGAAAGCTTAACGGGCTGACTAGAATATCATGTGCGGGTTGAGTTAAAAATTTGGATAACAAAAAAATGCCTATATCATTTCCTAAGTACAACACACTTCATTTCATTTAACGAACACACAGGGCAAGTTCTAGACGTCAATATAAATCATAGAGCATACAAGAATTTCCTTACAAACACTTGGTACATGGTCAAGTCAAGATATATCCACATCGTCCCTCAACTCAAGCAACAACATAAAAAAAATGCCAAGTGCGTCAGACATGCTTTTAAAATCAACTTCAAGAATTGCTCATCGTGTCAATATTTCACTTAACCTGAGCACCTAGCATTCAAATGATCTTACAAGCTTGAATTCTTTTCATATGAATCATTTTCTATGACAAACAAAAGAAAACTAACTAGATGTTTTATGCCACTACTGAAGGTCTAAAAAAACTAGAAAGCAATTTTTTTTTTGACTTTTTGACTTTTTCGATTTTTAAGGGTACTACTAAACAACAAAAACTAGAGATCATAATCCTAGAAGTGAGAAAAAAATATAAAATCCTACAACATAGGCATCATATCTCGAGACGTACCTCCCACCCCACACTTAATTTCATGTCGTTCCCTCAATGAATATGAAAAAAATAAAAGCAGAGTAAGGTGACAAATACTCCATGGGACCCTCTAGGGCCTATTCATCATCGCTACCGGTGACACCATCTCCGTCCTCACCATCAGACTTCTCAGACCCACCTTCCTCCTCCTTATAATTTGGGTTGCCATGTGCATGCAACTCCTCTTCAGCACCCTCTTCTTCATCAGCCTCTACAAGGTCGACCGTATTCACATCTTCATCGACAGATAATCGGGCCTCATCCCCAAGAAGTGCTTGGGAGTACACTATGTGTGGTACCTCTGCATATACTCTTCAGAGGTCTAACTGGAAATGTTCATCCTGCAACATCGCTATCTTGTGGAGTTAGGTCAGCAAAGTAGTTCTGCTCCAGGGTGAGATTATGCTTAGCAAATTGCTCCGGGACCTTTACTTTAGAAATGTCAATCATATCATTTGGTGCCTCAAGTACTCTATCACGGGGATCTACTATGTTTTTGTCAATCTGCATCAAGTACGAGGTGAATGTGTTGCCTAAGCACAACCTGTGAGACTTTCCCTCCCGCACTCGCTGCATCTCTTTAATCATCCAGTATCCTATGTTCATGGGCATCTCTATCATGAAGAAATATACTGCGCACACCCTCTCCTTCAGTATATTCATACAATGGTCGAGTGGCATGACTCTGTAGTTCAACAACCGCAACCACACTCGTTCCTCTCTTCGGAAGTGGCTCATCTTCATGCTCTTGTGCCTTCAGTATTTGCCGTCATATTGGGCCTATTTGGTGTTAGAATTAGGCTTACAAAGTATCTCCCTTATTGTTACACCCCAACCTTGGGTGGTGTGGCCGGCACCTGGTGCTTTAACGACCCAAGCGTTCCTCTTTGAAATAACATCTGAACTCGTATAAACCTTGGCCAACAAGGACATAACAACCATGAAGTGTATGGAAGGATAACCAACATAATATAGGGCCGACAAGGCCACAATTTAGAAACACGGGGCGTCATATGGATATCTCAACAAGGAGGGTAAACAAACCCAAAATATGAAATGTACATAAGTGTACAAGACCGACTAGGTCGTCATACTGATAGACTGATCAACATCCAGGCCCGTAAGGCCATACAAGATGTCTAGATATACATATTAGGTCTACAAGCCTCTAAGAAAACACAACTGTCATATAGTCGGGACAGGGCCTCAACCTACCCACCATCTGCATATATATATATATATATATATATATATATATATATATATATATATAAGACTCAGCTTAAGACCTCTGGCTCGGTAGCCTTGGAAGAAGCGAAGCTTACCAACCAACATTTGAACTCAACAAGCTCCTACTACGGAGGACTATCTATAATTTTACCTGAACCTACAACATGAAATGCGGCACTCTAAAAAAAAGGAACGTCAGTACGAATGCAATGTACCGGTATGAGTAATAACATTAAAGTATAAGCTATAAAATAGGCATAAGAAACAACCTGGTAACCTGATAAACTAAATTCCACTCAGGGCGAACAATGGAACTCTAAAACCTTAATGAACCTCAGATGCATACATTAGATAACCATCGCCCACCGATTATAGTTTGGTGGTGTACATGCATATATAAATGTACATCACCCAACCTATTATAGCTCAGTGGTATTCTTATATGTATAGATGTCTGTCGCCCAACCGATTATAGCTCGGTGGTAGTCTCATATGCATATATGTCTTTCGCCCAACCGGTGGTATTTATGAATAAATGCATAGTTTCTGCATAGGGGCCATCTCCCACCGATTATACATCGGTGGTATTTATAACCCATATATATGTGTGTGTATATATATATATATGTATATATATATATAAAGCATTCTTAGCTCTTTTAACTCTTAGAACCTCTTTCTTTTGCTTTTAGACGACATTTGGCCGACATTATAGATAACACTTTTGATATGCTCCATTTGGGAGCAACAAAAAAACACAAGAAACTCAAGGTAACAACTGACAATCCAGCCTAGACAAGATGTGATATGAAGTCATGAAAGTACTCCCGACAAGGGACAATCAACTCAAGAGTAGAGTACACTTTTAAGGCATTCTCTTTTTGGAAAACGATATGTGTAGTTCAGAATTCATGCTTTAAAAGAATGAATAACCATTACATACCTTGTAATCATCTTTAACAATTAAACAAACACAAGTGTACGTTACATCAATCTACAACAACCGATAAAAACCCATCATTAAGCTTATAGAAGCTATAAGTCGACACAAATGAGCAACAAGCTTATCTATAGCAATTTCAACAGCACCTCCCCTACTTCTTTCACTTTTCGAAAATTTCCAACATCCATTATAACATATCTAAGTGTTATCTAATGTAATAGTCATAATATTATCAGTTATACCATAATAATCGCAAACTGAATAAATATTTTATACAATAAAAGTACCAGTGTGCCTATCATCTATATATCTATATGCTAAAGTACGTTTTTGCATAGACCATTTATAATCTATCCAATGACATGTTACCGTTAAATAATCATGGTCGTTAGTACTACGGCCTATATCAGACGTGATAGATATTTTACCAAGAAAATGATATAAGGAATAACGTATATACTGTTGATATTCATGCGCAAATTTAAATACATCTCTCCTAACAGTTGATCTAGGAAAACCGTTAAAAGCAGGATTATACATATCTCTAATATAATGAATAAAACCAGGAGATGAAGGAAATGAAAAAGGCAAACCCTCCACCGCAACTAATTTTGATATTATTACCCTATCTCTATGTTTATCGTATTTAGGGCCTACAATTCCCCCATCATAGGGTTAATTTGACCCTGTACTTGGTCTGGGACAGTATGTGAACCTTGTCCCGACTAAAAGGGCATTGACGCACCCGATTTTTCAGCCAGGTATTGGTCTCACATAGCTTTGTGAATGTTTTGGATGTGTCTTAATAAACCCCCCGTCCCACCTTGACCTTTTCCCATTTTAAATTTATAAACATTTTTACAAATTTGACATCTAACTACTTGATTCTCTTCATCACTATAAAAAAATCCATGCATCTGATTTTAATTTTCGTTTTATTAGGCCTCGTCTCATACTAAGGGAATAGGAGGCGTTCCAGTTGGAGGTGCACTAATGAGTGTGTCATCTAGATTAGTTGGTGTGTCATCTAGATTATCTTCTAAATTAAAGTCTGGTTGAGTTGCAGAAAATATCTCGTCGTCTAAATCTAATGGTATTTCAGGAATTACCTATATGTGTGTAATAAACTAAATCATCATGTCTAGGAATAGGATGACTAGAAGAAGTACCCATGCCATTGTTACCCCTACTAGAAGAAGTCTTACCCTTAAACATACCTCTTAATCCTTCATTTTAATTATACTAATAAATAGTTAAAGATAATGAAATTAAGTGCGCTAATTAAAATAAAGTAACAATAATAATTTAAAGAATGAACCAATGTACCAAACGTCGACGTAACGTCGACGTGTAATCGAGGTTGAAAATTGAAACTTTGCTCGATGGATGATCCTCAAGCTAGTTGATAACTTCAATCCCAATTTTTGAACTTTGATGTAGTTATACAAATGAATAAATAAACTTTAATATTTAGTAGACAATATAAACTTGTAGAGAGATAGATTGAGAGATTTTAGAAAGATTTGTGAGAAAAATGAAAAGAAAATGAGGTATTTATAATTGAAAAATTGAGTTAAAGTGTAAATATATTAACTTAGGGGTTAAAAATAAATATTAAGTGGGTAGACGGTTTGGGGAGGCCAAAAATGGCAGTTGCACAACGGCTAAAATATAAAATGATCGTTGTGCAACGACCATTTTTTGCAAAGGGGAGGGATCAGGCGAGATCGGGTCGGGTCGGGCGTAGAGGGACTGGGGCGGGACCAAGCCAATCCCATCCCGATTCGAATCTTGTTACCCATTTTTCTTTATAACAGGGTAGGGGCGGTATCGAGCCGCCCCGCCCCGTTGGCCAGCCTTAGAATAGAGTGGTAGGAGTAGAGAGCAGCAGTAACGTGACAAACTTAACATCTAACAACATGGAAGCATAAATAAGCCGAGCCCATCATTCTGATATCCAAAGTCAGCCCCACAACCCTAGCGGGGCCCTCCCTAACAATTCCACGCCCCTTTTTCTTCCCTTCACTTTCTTAAAAACTAGTATTTTTGATTGATTGATGTTATGTCGGACGCTTTGATCAATGGCCTCGCCGGTGCCGGCGGTGGCATCATCGCTCAGCTTATTACCTATCCACTCCAAACAGTATTATTACTCCTCTTTAACTTCTTACCTTCTTTCCCTTACCCATTTTTTTTATTGTTTGGTTTAATTTGGTTGATGTTAGGTGAATACGCGGCAGCAAACCGACAGGAATTTGAAGAAGGAGAAGCAAAAGTTTGGGACAATAGAGCAAATGTATCAGGTGATCGCTTTTTCGATCTATTCCTTGAGTTGTTCCTTTTGGTTTTGTTTACTTTCAATTACATGATCTGGCAGGTTGTAAGGCAAGAAGGATGGGATCGCCTTTACGGTGGCTTAGCTCCCTCACTAGTGGGTACCGCTGCCTCCCAGGTCACACTTTGCCCCTCATTATTTTCTTCCGAATATTCGGCGGTTTTCTACTGACATGTACTGAAAGATCATGATTAACTTGTGAGCTGGAGGTTCCCTTGCTTGAAAAGATTTGACCTTTTTTTTTTTTTTTGTAAAGATTGGATATGATACTGCACTATGTCAAACAAAATTAGTGCACTATGTTTTGGGTTAGATTTCCTTATTTAACAGCTCATGCATCTGCAATTAAAACTTGTTCTTACAGGGTGTATACTATTATTTCTATCAAATATTCAGAAATCGAGCAGAATTAGCTGCGCTTGAAGGTAAGAAGAAAGGAATTGGTGATGGATCGGTTGGGATGTTCTCATCACTTCTGGTGGCTGCTTTATCTGGGTAATTACTTGTCTGTGGCGTATTAGAATTTTATGTCCACTTTTTTTTTTTTGGTAGCCTTGGTACCTTTTTTAGATTGTCCTGGTGAACTGATCCTGGAAAATGTCCAACATGCGTCCAGGCGTCCTAGACAACTACATCCTGTCTTGTCTTTACATAAAGCCTTTTAAAAAGAAATCATAAGTTTCTGTCTTTTGGCATAATACAGAGTTGTTATTTCTCGTCAGGCCAATGTAAAGCATCCGTGTTTATGGTTGAACTTTTTCTGATTTCTTTTTTATAGTTATCATTGAACTTATGTACTTTTTCTATGTTACAGGTGTGTCAATGTTCTGCTGACTAATCCCATATGGGTTGTTGTTACCCGCATGCAGGTATCGTTGTGTTATATCTTTTAGTTCCTTTGGCAAGGTTATGAAATTGGTTTATTTACTTCAAATGTTCTGGTGAGCTTAGTGCAGAATTAAGTTTATTGGTGTTATAGTTGCTCTATGATCTTTATCGTGCTATGTTATGGAATGCAACAATAACTATGCCTCAATCCCAAGCTAGTTGGTATCAGCTATTTGAATCCTCACTAATCGTGTCACTCCAATTATGTTTATCTAGACCCATGATAATAATAATAACAGATAAATAAATAAAAAGTACTAGGAGTTCTCTATATTTTCTACTAGCATATAAATCTAAGATAGAACTAAGAGACTCCTAAAAAGCATAAGACCTAAAGTAAGCATTCATTTCTACTGGTAACAATGTTGTGCCGTATTAGTAAACTCGTTTTCTACGAGTATATTGTTGGCAGCAAATCAGATGTAAAGCTTAAATCTAATCTTTGCAGAATGGCAAGGAAGTGGATCTGGGTTTGCGGGGCCTGTATCGAAAATTGGTTCTGCCGCATTAATGAGGGGTTTCTTGTTCATTTTCTATCAAATAGTATCTAAGATTGAGATTTCCTTTACCTCACAAAGTTGAACACTTGCAAGTGCAATTGTGGTGGGAAGGCATAAACAAGGTCTATGAAAATTTTCAGACTTTCGGTGTTTGATTATGTTCATTTTGTATATTATCCTGGTCTTGTTAACCAAGATTTTCCTAGGTCCCTATTTTATTTCTTGAGAAGCTGCAATCTCAGTGTTAACGTTGGAGTTATATCAAATGTATTGTCACAAGATCTGTTAGCCACCCAGCTAAGCTTGATTCCAACAACCTTGGTTCTTTAACCGAATGCTTTGATCTAAGCTGGGGAAATTCTTTCTCTTTCCTTCTTGGTGCATTACGAGTTAGTTATGAGAGACATACCTACAACAAACTTGCTTTAACTGTCTGCTTTCATCTAAGCTCGGGGAAATTTTCTTACTCATTCCTCATTGGTGTTGAGATATGGAATGATATTACAGAAGCTTTATTATGTATAAGACCTTTTCTCAATCTATTGGGATACAGAAGTGGAAGTAGCATCATCTGAGTTGTGGATGCTTTAATTTCAATTAGAACTGTAGTAACTTTAGTGTTGAAATGCCTTGCTTTAGAGACATAAGAATTGCCTTTATCGACATTCCTTTTCCTTTGACATGTAATGAATATAACTGGTATTTACAAAATATGCGATGAACACAACTGGTTTACTTAGCTTTGGCATGTAGAAATTTTAGTTATGTTTTCTATATACCCTGCCACTTCCTTGACAAATTGGTCTCATAATAAATATTCTATTTATTTCATCAAAAAGAAAGTTCTATTTATTCATTGCAACTGTTGGTGCAGACTCATACGAAAAAGTCAAAAGGTAGCCATCCTCAACCTGTGGCATCAGAGGATGCAATCATTGCTGTGGTCGAACCGCCTCCTTTTGGAACTACCCATGCTGTATGTACATTAGTCTTCCTATTAAAAGATGTAGTTTATGGTTCGTTACATGCGTTGAAATCTTGGACATTAGGATATGCATTTTTTTTTCTTGAGTAACTTCGAGAGTCATATTCAGTCGATGATGCTAGTTCTCTGTGTCACTATAAGCTGATGCAGAGTCTGACAGACGATTTCCCTAATGAAATATTCTTTGTATTTCACAAGACTTTAAGCTTGAAATATTGATTAGTTGACACTTGAAAGCTTGTCTTTCTGTTCAAAACTAAGTCGTCTGGCAGCATTGCAATGTGGGGAATGAACATTTCTCAAGAATGCTGTCAGTTCAGTTAAGAACAGAAATAGATTACGTTACTGCAATTTTTTATGAAGAAAATCTATGATGATACTCAAACTTTTGTTTAGTTACTCTGATCATATAACAGTCAGCATACTATTTGTGCTCATCACATGGAAGCATGACTTTATGTTTATGCTTCCGATTCATTTGGTTCAAAATATGGAGATTATATACTTCTGTATTTCTCATACGCACTTTATTTCACAGATTCAAGAAGTCTATGATGAAGCTGGAATGTGGGGTTTCTGGAAAGGAGTTTTTCCGACGTTAATCATGGTATGTGACAACTGACTCTAGTTAGTAGTAATCAATGGTTGCTGATACTTTTCATGCTAAATACAGGTAAGCAATCCTTCTATACAATTTATGATATATGAGACCCTTCTGAAGAAGATTAGGAAACGGCGTGCTTCTAGCACTAAAGGCACTAATGATGTCACTGCATTGGAGGTAAATCTTTGTACTTTTTTTTTCTGGTTAGTCTATCACGCTGGTATTTTAGCTTTTGACGTAGATGTTTTGGAGCTCATGCACTTGTATATTTTGGCTAGATATTTCTACTTGGAGCGGTGGCAAAGCTTGGGGCTACAGTTGTAACATATCCTCTTCTCGTTGTGAAGGTAATACAAATTCTTTTTTTTCTGGAGAAACATTTGTCTCTCCCTGTTGAAATCTTTGTGATGGGTTAGATTAAAATGTCCTAAGTTCTTCTCATACAATTTCCCTAGAATTTATTCGTAAATTCATATCCATCTCCTGTTTATGTTGTACTGCAATCCATTAGGTCTATTTTGAGAATAAACTGGTGAACTACGAGCATAATGGGGCATGGGTAATGCTGTCCTCTGCTTTCCAGTTTTTGTTAACTCTATAATGTTCAGTTTTAGGTTTATTTGGTCCCAAGTAATTTCAGTCATCATAGTACAAATGCTTGCTATGTACCACCTTTATGCTTGCTATGTACCACCTTTCTGGTTTCGTTACAACTGTTTGCTGTGGAACTATTCAAACCATGTTGCAGCAATATTCAATTTAGAGAAAGCTTGTCTCTGTTAAAGAGTTTGGTTCACCATCCAACAATTACTTGAGATTCTTTTTTCTGCATCAGAAGTAATTATTTTATCTTTGCAGTCGAGACTTCAGGCAAAGCAAGTTATTGCTGGGGATAAAAGGCATCAGTACAAAGGTTAGTGCACCTATTTCAATGCATTGGAAATGCAGATGTAAAGGTTTTGTATGTTCTTAAGCAGTAAAAACAGAATGCTGAAATGCAGTAATTCAGTCTTTAGCAATCCGTTACGTGATAGTAACAACAACATACCCAGTGAAATCCCACAACGTGGGGTCTGGAAGGGTAGAGTGAACGCATACCTTACCTCTACCTTGGTAGGTAGAGCGGATGTTTCCGAGAGACCCTCGGCTCAAGACAGAGCATAAGCACAAGCAAAGCAAAAGCAAAGCAAGAGAAACGGTCACGAAAAGTTTAAAGTAGCATGAAAATGCTAATATCAAAAGCGAATAAGCCATGATAACGCATTCTGAAAAAGTAAGCAGTAAATAGCGCAAGTAAATAAGCAAAACAAAGTACACGAAAGGACACATATGAGCAGAAAACAAGCTACGTGGGACTTTGTCGTATGCCTTCAATAATAACACCACCACTACCAGTTTGCAAGCGTAAGAAGGACTACGCTCGACTACCCACTACCCTTCTACCCTAATCCGTGTCATCCACAACCTTCTATCTAAGGTCATGTCCTCGGTAAGTTGCACCTGCATCATATCCTGTCTAATCACCACTCCCCAATACTTCTTCGGCCTACCTCTACCCCTTTTGAACCCGTCCATTGCCAACCTCTCACACCTCTGCACTAGGTCATTTGTGTCTCTCCTCTGCACATGCCCAAACCATTTCAACCTCGCTTCCCGCATCTTATCCTCCACTAAAGCCACTCCCACTCTGTTCTGGATATCATCATTTCTAATCTTATCCCTCCTTGTATACCCACACATCCATCTCAACATCCTCATCTCCGCAACTTTCATCTGCCTACCTCTACCCCTCCTGAACTCGTTCATAGCCAACCTCTCACACCTCCGCACTAGGGCGTTTGTGTATCTCCTCTGCACATGCCCAAACCATCTCAACCTCGCTCCCCGCATCTTATCCTCCACTGAGGCCACTCCCACTCTGTTCCGGATATCATCATTTCTAATCTTATCCCTCCTTGTATGCCCGCATATCCATCTTAGCATCCTCCTCTCCGCAACTTTCATCTTTTGGATGTGCGAAGTCTTGACTGGCCAACACTCTGCCCCATACAACATAATCGGTCTAACCACCGCCCTATAGAACTTGTCTTTAAGTTTTAATGGCACCTTTTTGTCGCATAAGACTCCAGATGCGAGCCTCCATTCCATTCATCCTGCTCCAATACAATGTGTGACATCGTCATCAATCTCTCCATCCTATTGGATAATAGACCCAAGGTACTTGAAGCTTCTTTTTTTTAGAATGACTTGAGTACCAAGTCTCACCTCCACGTCTATCTTCATGTCGTTCTCATTACTGAACTTGCACTCCAAGTATTCTGTTTTGGTCCTACTTAGCCTGAACCCTTTAGATTCCAGAGTCTGTCTCCAAATCTCCAGCTTAGCATTCACTTCGCTGCGAGTCTCATCAATCAGGACTATGTCGTATGCGAATAACATACACCATGGAACCTCCCATTGGATTTGTCGTGTCAGTCCATCCATTACCAATGCAAATAAGAATAGGCTAAGAGTTGATCCCTGGTGCAGCCCAATCATCACTGGAAAGTGCTCCGTGTCTCCTCCTACTGTCTGTACCCTGGTCTTGGCTCCATCATACATATCCTTGATCGCCTTAGTATACGCCACATGTACATCTCTAACCTCCAAATATCTCCATAGAACCTCCCTAGGAACTCTGTCGTATGCCTTCTCGAGGTCGATGAAAATCATATATAAGTCTCTCTTCCTCTCCCTATACTGCTCCACCAACCTCCTAATAAGATGAATGGCTTCTGTGGTCGAATGCCCCATCATGAATCCAAATTGGTTCTCGAAAATAGACACGTCTCTTCACACCCTCATCTCCACAACCCTCTCCTAAACTTTCATAGTGTGGCTTAGCAGGTTGATACCCCTGTAGTTGTTACAACTCTTGTTATCACTTTTGTTATTGTACAAAGGGATCATTGTACTCCACCTCCATTCTTCGGGCATTCTTGTCGTCTTAAAAATTATGTTAAACAATTCAGTCAGCCACTCCAAACCTGCCCTGCCTGCGCTTTTCAAAAATTCAACTGGGATCTCATTAGGCCCGATCGCTCATCCCCTGCGCATCCTGCGAACAAAATCCCGATACCTACCAGATTGCTCCAGGTCTCCCAGCATAATGTCTCTATCTCCTTTTCCGTTCAAGAGTTTATGGAAATAAGACTACTTCCTCCGCCTAATATGCGCGTCATCCACCAGTACTTTGACATCCTCGTCCTTGATGCACCTCACGTGATCCAAGTCATGGGCCCTCTTCTCCTTCGCCTTGGCTAGTCTGTATAACTTTCTTTCCCCGCCTTTCTCCTCTAATTCCACATACAGGCGTTCAAAAGCCGCCATTTTTTCCGCCGTAACCGCAAGCTTTGCCTCCTTCCTCGTCATCGTATACAGTTCCCCATTCGTTCACTTCTCCATCTCATCATTGCTTTCTACCAATTTCGCATACGTCGCTTTCTTCGCTTCCACCTTTTCTTGAACTTTACCATTCTACCACCGGTCCCCTTGATGCCCACCACGGCTACTCCTCGAGACCCCAAGCACTTCTCTAGCAACCTCTCGAATGCAACTGACCATCTTATCCCACATACATGTCGCATCCCCACTACTCCCCCAAGCCCCCTTGGCCATCAACCTCTCCCCAATCACCTTTGCACTAGCCATGGTCAAATTCCCCCATTTGATTCTTAGCCTGTCATTCACAACCCTCCTTTTCTTCTCCATCTTGATCTCCAAATCCATCACCAAAAGCTTATGTCGGGTTGTAAGATACTCCCTCGGAATAACCTTGCAGTCTTTACAAAGACCGTTGTCAACCTTCCTAATAAGCAAAAAGTCTATCTGAGTCTTAGCCACCGAACTACGGAAAGTCACCAAGTGCTCCTCCTTCTTCAAGAACCTCGAATTGGCTATCACCATCCCAAAAGCTCTAGCGAACTCCAAATGTGAGATGCCTCCCCATTCCTGTCCCTGGGCCAAAGCCTCCACGCACGTCGTCATAACGCCCGGAAGTGATCTAATATGTCCATTGAAATCTCCTCCTATAAATAACTTCTCAGTGTGTGGTATACCACCCACCACCTCGTCCAAATCTTCCCAAAAATGCATCTTCTCCTCCTCGTCCAAGCTCGCATGTGGCGCGTAAGCACTAATAATGTTGATATTGACCCATCCAACTACCAACTTAATCGTCATCATCCTGTCATTGACCCTCCTAACCTCTACCACTTGATCCCTTAGCTCGATGTCTACTAAAATGCCTACCCCATTCATATGCCTCGACCTATCCGAGAACCATAACTTATACCCGTCCACATCCTTTGCCTTAGGTCCTACCCATTTGGTCTCCTAGACACATGCTATATTAATCCTCCTCTTTTTAAGAATCTTAGCTAGCTCTATGGACTTCCCTGTTAAAGTCCCAATGTTCCAAGACCCTATTCTCAGCTAGCATCTCCCTTACCCCACTTACCCCCCTAACCCTCGCCCCCGTCCCCGACTGAGAACATAACCCTAGTCTACCATCAGTTCAGTACCTCAGTTCCCTTTTTAGCTTTTGTTTTGTCGGGTTGCAAAGTATAAAGAGAGAAAGAAGCCAAGTATGTATGAAAGAAAGAAACAAGAAGAGAAACAAAAAGGAAACAAGATTTTGATTAATCTGTTACGTGATAGTGATCTGAGAAAAATGATAGTTGAGTGAACATGCTGCATCACCTCGAATAATTATAGTCCTGTTGGCTATAATCTGCAATATCGAGAAGTTGATACGTGTTAGATTTCCATATAAGCATTTCAGGCATATGTATAGTTTAGGTTGTAATGTTGCTTGTATGCCATTCAGGTACCCTTGATGCTATAATGAAAATGATACGTTATGAAGGCTTTTATGGATTTTACAAGGGGATGGGCACGAAAATAGTACAGAGTGTTCTAGCAGCTGCTGTCCTATTCATGGTGAAGGAGGAACTTGTGAGGGGAGCAATATGGTTACTAACAGGAAGTGCAGCTGTTACTGTTAGATCAAAGCCTCCGTAGAGTTTTCCCTGTAGCAGTCTTGGGCAGCTGCAAGCTCTCCCTCACCACAGGTACCTACAGAATTAGGAAGCATACCTTGTAATAGCAAAGAGAATTAATTCGAAATTGAAGAAAAGGAAGATGATCCACTAATGGTTGACCGTTGTGTCTCCATCATAAGCCCATTTGTCATGTTCCCAATTGTTTGAACTTGGACTGAGCTACCTAGGAAATTGCAAAAAGGGACATTGATTATTTGAATGCCTTTATTTGATGAAACAACTGCGCAACTGATAGTGTATCATTTAGGTGGCATTGTTTGAGTTTTTGCCTTTTGAGAAGGGGAAATTTGGCGTAACTGGTAAAGTTGCTGCCATGTGACCAGGAGGTCACGGGTTTGAGCCATGAAAATAGTCTCTTGCAGAAATGCAAGGTAACGTTGCGTACAATAGACGCTTGTGGTCCGACTCTTTACCGGCGTACGCGCATTGCGGAAGCTTTGTGCAACTGGGCTGCCCTTTTCTTTTTAAAAGATTTTGCCTTTTGAATTCTGAACAACTTTGGGAATTCTAAAGAGAAAAAGAGAGTTGCTCAGCTTGTCTCAAAAGCTCATCAAACAAACGCTTTTATGCAACTGATCTTGCAAAGACTATTCTAACAAAACTCAAATAAATGTCATCACTTTTTCGGGACACATGCTTCTGAAAGAGTTATATATATATATTTGTTCTTTCTCTGATGAAGTTAATTACTGGGGAAATTTGAAATTAAAAGCATAATTTAGTAGAGAACATTTGGAAAATTGTGGTGCGAATTTAATTACCATGAGGTTGCCAATGATTTATTTTCTCAAGGCACTTCTTTATTCCTCCTTCCCTCGCTGCGATTGCACAGTTCTCCCTTCTCTCGACAACGAAGGGCGTTGAGCTAATCATGTCAATCTTTGACGAGCTCTAGGATAAGACTATATTTCACTTTAAAGAGAAAATAAAATTATTATTACTTCAAGTAGCTACTAGCTAGAGATGTAGATTTATTGTCTTACATTCCCGATCGTCGTCAAAGCTTGACGGTTGGTAGTAAGAATGTAAAGTCATAGCCAATGGAACTGATATGGTGAGTAGGGATGGCAGGTGGGTATAATTTTGCGGATTTCGCACCGCACCCGCTCCAGTTGGGGCGGGTATGGGTATTGAAAATGTACCCGTCACGGGTAGGCAGGTAGGTGGTGGATATGCAGTCATACCCGCCTACCCGCCCGCCTTATACCCGCCCAAAATATTAGCAGCCCATAAGTCGTGCCTTCAGCCCATAAGTCACGACAAGTCTCTCATTCTCCAACAAAACCCTACGCCTCTTCAGTCCTTCACGCCTCCCTCTCTCTCGTTCCCCTTCACGCCGTCTCTCCTCCATCTCTCATTCTCGACGTCTCTGCCTTTTTCTTTAAAGGAGATGCTGATCGGAAAATATTGGAAAATATTGCTGTCTTTGCTTTGTGCTTTGGAGTTGTCTTGGTGAGGTCAATTTTTGTGCATTTGTTAAGTTTTACCTATTGAGTTTGTGGAGTTCAATTGAAAAAGTTGAAAAACTTAAGCTTATATAGCTGAAATAATATCTGGATTTTGTCTACATTTGTAATATATAGCTATTTGGGTGGATAATTTTTGGGTTTTCTTGAAAATTTTATTTTCTTGATTCTTTGTTGTGCAAGGGGGAAGAGGTGAAAAAAATGGGAAATTCTGATGGTGAAAAAATCCGGAATTCTCCTCCCTTTCTCCCAAAGAAAATGAGATCGTGACAGTATTGATTCTTGACTCAAAATTTTGGGATAATTTTTGGAATATTTTTGGGATCATGTTGATCACTAATTGATCACAAATGAATTGATTACAAAATATGGCAGGCGGGTATTGGCGGGTGACGGATATCCACTTGGGTGGTGGAGCGGGTGTGGATTTAGGAATATACCCGCCTAGGCGGGTATGGATGTTGAAAATTGTACCCGCCACGGATGGCGGGTAGATGGCGGATATAAATTTTTTTGGCGGGTACGGGGGCGGGGGCGGAGTATTGGTTAAAGAACGATAAAGTCCCTTCTAATATTTTTGGTGAGAAGACTCTCCAGCATCTCCAGGGCCAAGAAATATAAGTATCATAGATATATAAAAAAATCAGATTTTGCTTCAATTACAAATAAATAACATTAATCAATTAAAATTTTATCTTTTGATTTGATTATGAATCATAAATTATAGATATGACATGGAAAATTATTAGTTATCTTAATATTAATTTACATATACATACAATCTTTTTTCTCCGGTTGAACTTAAAATGTAATAATCATAAATATATCTTTTGGTTTATTTAAAATTATTATGTAACAATTGTTCAGGTGCTAGAGTATTGGTTAAAGAACGATAAAGTCCCTTCTAATATTTTTATATGCAGGAGCTTGACTATTGTGTTCATTTCCAATCATTTACTTGTTCGGCCTAATTTGACATAAATTAAACATTTTTTATTTCATTCTCCATTTGCGTTTAATTTTAAAATATTAAGTACAATCAATGGACACACAAAATTATTTCTTCATAAATCAATGCTAATTTATTATTTCATAACACAACCATAAAATTTCATATTGAATAGTTATATATAATTATATTATTTTATAATAATAGATAAAAAGTAGTATCTTTCTCTTAGAAAAGTTTTTGTCATATCAATAAAATAACTAATCATGTTAAAAGTTCTTACTTAATGGTCACATAATTTCTCTTAAAATTAGTTACTTATCAAAGTATAACTATTTAGAGAATGATGCAACATAAAATAATATTTTATAAGTTTATTTAATTATCATTATTATTATTATAAATAAATATACATTATCCTGCAAAGAACTCTAGTGTTTATCTTTCAAAAAATTTACGCGTAAAAATAAGTATTTCTTGAGAGATGTATATAAAACTTTGAAAAAAAGTTATAATGAATCACAAAATTAATATTATTGAACTTAATTGATTTACAACATAAAGTAAAAGTAGAAATGTATTGGAGAAACATCATAGTATAGTTTATGCAATTTTAGTCAGGTTGGTGAGTATTTCCCTCCTCGTTTTGTCATTTCATATTAATGATTTTTTCTAATCGTCATTTATCTAACAATGTTTTTTAATAAGGTATACGATTTTAGTGTTATTGGTTGTGGCTAGTTGTCATAAGTCAATGGTACATGAAAACAAGTTATATTGTTTCTTTTTGCTTGTATAAATTCATGAATCAACATAACATATTCAGCATTAAGCAAATCATTAATGATCACACAAGTCCTCCGGGGCATAGTCCAGTGGCAAAGTCTAGGTGCTATAAGGCGCTCTGGCATGGGACAGCGTGGGTTCGATTCCCCGCAAGCACGAAGAAACTCTGCATGTTGGGGAATTTGACCTTGTCTCATTGATCAGTTGTACGCTCCCAGAAAAACTGGCCACCGGAGCACATCCCGCGATTTACCTGGTAATAGTGTTGAAGGACCGGTGCTATTACCTCCAGGACGTCTGGGTAATACCAGGTGAAGTAGTCGGGCGCAAGCCTGAAACCTGGATTATCAAAAAAAAAAAAAAAAAATTAATGATCACACACATGTTTAAGCGAATATTTGGGGAAGTTCAATTTATAAATTTTCTATCATTATCTTCAAGGAAAACAAAAAGAGGAAAAGTTCATGGATACTTATTTTGAGAAAAGGTATATCATATCACAAGAAAATGTGAACCAGAATGATGAAATTTATTTTTAGTTGTAATGGTCATTTTTAGGTTTAGGCTTTCTATTCATTTTTTTTATATTATGATTTCAATGAATATATCTATCAAAAACGTATTAAATTTTAAAATTGTGAAGAATCACGACTTTTACTAATTCAGAGGATTTTATTTTTTATATAAATAATTTTTAGAAGGGTCAAAAGTTACATTACTAAAACATCCCACTTACTAACTTAATTTTTAAGAGGGTGACGCACTATTACCTTATCTTTTTGTGATTTGCATGAAAAGATTATCCGATGACATTAATAAAGCGGTTAAAGATGGTGTTTGGCGTCCTATTCATTTGGGTAGACACAGGCTCCCTTTATCTCATTTATTCTTCACGGACGATCTTATTTTATTTGGATCAGTTACACGATGGTAGAGTATAACCATGTTCAACATGTTTTTGAAATCAAAACATGTTCTTACCAAGGTCGGGGAGGCAACATTCATAGCATTTATGAGATTACGAAAACGTGTATTTGTGGTAAATGGAAATCATACCACATGTTGTGTCATGCCATCAAGTATTTCAAGGCAATTAAAAATAGGGTATCAGATTATGTGGAATCAAAATACAGCGTGAAAAATTATCTTAAAGCGTATGCCGATCGTTTTTACCCACTTGGTGATCAGGTTTATTGGCCAGAAGAGCTAATTTCTATGATTGCTAACAAACAGTATATCCGTAAATTATGTGTTAACGCACGAACTCGGATTTCCAATCAAATGGATGTTTCGGATAGGACATACTCTCGAAAGTGCTCGATGTGTAAGGAGTTTGGCCATGATAAATATTTGTGTCACCTACGGGATCGTGGTGGAAGAACCTCTGGTGGTGCAAGTGCCTCTAGTGGTGGAAGAACCTCTCATGGTAAGAACCTCATGATTTTATGAATGTATTTTAATTTTTCTTGATGTATTCGAACTATCTTGAAATATGAATCTTAAGTATTTTTCTTCTTGTCATGAATGATGTATTATCTTTTTAATGAAGCATCTTGAATTAAGCATTTTATAATCAAGAAAATTCTATTGAAAATTTTCAAAAAATATAAAAATTAGAAAAGTAATTTATAATCTTCGTCGCTTTCTGGAACCACTTCGTCGTCGTCATCATTTTCATTATCCTCCTTACTTGCATTCTCTTCTTCATCTTCGTTTTTTTCTCCATCATCCTCGTCGTAGTCTAGATCCCAACTATTATCACTAGAAGAACTTGCTTGGTTGACACAACAATATGACACTCCATAATCTAATGTTTATGGTAAATATTTTGGAAGACGTATTCATTCACTACAAGAAATATGACCTTTAATGGCGACCTTAAATATTGCTACAAAAGGTTATATATTAGTGGCGACATCTAAAGTGGCCACACAAGATAAAGATTTAGTAGCGACTTGTCTTAAATTTGGAAGGGAAAATCCAAGGAAAAAAGCTCGTGGGTCTCAAATTTGGAATTGCTCTCTGTCCTCTCTCTTTTGACCAACCCAAAAGACCCACCCCCACTGTTGACCCCCTCCCCCCTCCAACTCACCCCACCTCCATTACCGCTCACCACCACCAGCGGCGTTCTTTCCAGCGATCACATCCAGCCGCTGGCAACCCTCACTACGCCGGCTACCCCATTACGCCCACCAGCAGTCCACTCGCCACCACCACCCAGTCCCGACCGCGCCCAGCCTTGCTCGCCGGCGCTGCCACATCGTCGACGCCGACGCCGACGCCAGCCACTGCATCAGGCAGTCCGGCAGCCTCAGGTGATCTCTCTCTCCTTCTTTTTACAGGTATCACTAGATCTGCGACGTCGTATGGCAATGAACAGTGATTCCGGTAGGAACAATGATTTTAGGCAGTGAACAATGTTTTTCGGCGTGTGAACAGGTTTTATCAGCATGTAGTTAGTACCTCCAGTTGTCTGTACTCAATATTTGTTTTTATCTTGTTCAATTTTGCGTGTTGCGTTTTATTGAATCTGGACTTTACATTCTTTTCTGTATTCTTGTTGCCCTTTGTTTTATCATTCGGTCTGTAGTAGCCTGACTTAGGGTCATGTTCTCGGTCGGGGATGGGGGAAAGGGGTAAGGGCTAAGTGGGGTAAACTTGTAAATTTTGTTTTTATTTTTCTGTGATGATTACTTATTAAATCTCTCCGATTTATCTCTATGTGGTCATGTGGAATATACTTTGTTTTTAAGTATAACAGGAAAGAGTATACGTTAGCTACGTTCAAAACTAAAATTTTAACTCGAATATAAAACATATATTTTGGTAAGTTTCTGTTGGATGATATTCTTTACCTGGGCATGTGGGATATACTTTGTTATAAGTATAACAAGGAATAAGCAAAATAAGGGTATATGATAGCTTTGATTAAAATTATTACAGTAACGCGAATATAAATAGATGTTTTGGTTATTGTGTTATCCTTTTACTTTCTCTACATTTCATTGTTGATTAAACACATTCTTATATTTTTGTAACCTTTATGCTTGATATTTTCTCTGGCAGATATATCTATCCTTTATCGTCTTTAATATTTGATGTCCGATGTCTATGTGACATTGCAGAAAATGACGGAATTTGGACGTAATAGAGGTGGGCGAGGTGGGAAGAGCCGTGGACGTGGAAATTTTCAAGGAAGTGGCAATTCTGGAGCGACATCATCCTTCAAGACTTATCCACCACAAGCATCTAGACTTGAGCAATCATCTCAACCACAAATGCAGTCAATAAGGATTACTGAACCTTCTCTACAGATAATACAATCTAGTTGTTCTCGTCAAGGCCCTTCTCTAGAGACAATACAGCCTAGTCATACTCGTCAAGGACCTTCTCAATAGACAATACAGTCTAGTCGTTCTCGTCAAGGACCTTCTCTAGAGACAATAAAATCAAGTAACACTCCGGAGGCTGAAAATTGCGGTGCAGGTTAGTTTTCTTTCTGCTTAATGTTGATTAACAGTGGCTACTGGAATATTTCATTAGAACTCTTGTTATAGAAACTTTGGTGGCAGGTTATATTTCTGCTTAATGTCACTTAACAAAGTACCCGATTTTTATGCAGTTGAATTGTGCCATGAAAATTTGGAATTGTAGTTGAGTGGCTGTTCTACTGAATTGGGTTTGAATTTTTCTTGCCTGGATTGGGTTGTTTTGACTCTTTGGGGTTCCATTAATGTGGCTGTTGTTTTCACTTTTTGGGGCTCCATTATTATGGTTGTTCTACAAAATGTTTTAGGTTCTTGAGCTTGCAAAATTGAGACTTCTGTGGTGTTGTTGTTTATAAAAATCATTTTACATGTCCTGGTTCTATTATTTGTAGATGCTTTTTTTAATGACAAGACTTTATGACCCTTTTGGCAGAGGGTGATTCCACTTAATACATGGAGTTCCTTCTTGATGGGGAACATGTCTTTGAGATTCTGTGACCTCTTTATTTTGTCCCTTTTAATGCATTCTGCTAGATTCATTACATTATTGTGTGTTGCACTCAGATGTTTTTTATAAACTGAGTTGAGAAATATTCAGGAACCATATATTTGGTCTTTTAGATATACCAAAATTATGGGATTTTTGTCATTGTTGTACAAATTTTCCCAACTATGTCAGATCTTTTCAATACAAATAGGCAAATCTATGTCTCAGTGATGGTTGATGGTAGACATGTGGTATTTGCAGTTATTTATAACGTTACTCTATTCCATCTGTTGAATATCAAGCTTAAGATTATCTATTTATTTGGCAGAATTACTGCACATATTTCACATGGATTGGAATAACTTGGCAGAATTGCTGCACATTCAAACAATGTACAGTGTGCCGACTTCTAATTAGAGTTGATCTTTCACTTAGAATATATTGTTAACATTAATTTGTGTCACTAAACTTGTTAATCTTTCATTTTGATCTGGGGATGATTGTCTCCCCTTTTACAATTTGCATTAAATTATGAGATTTTTCAAAGTGATCTTGTGTTTTTCCCTTTAATTACATGGACAAGGTTCTTAAACAATGGCGTACATCGGAGAAGAGTTTGAAGGCACCTAATGTTTTGTTGTTTTTGTCCATATGTACGTGCGTAGAATGACAATGCAAATTGAAGAATTGTGTAATTGATCTGTAATTGACTTTTTAGTAATGAAAATGTGTATAATACTTTGCTTGTAAAATGCTTTTGGTGTTTGTTGAATATTACTGGATGCTCTTAATACTTTTAGCAATTGACAGAAATATGTACTATATTAATTGTAAAGAATTAGACTGCCACCAGAAATCTATTATAATTTTGATTTATAATTGTTGAATGAATACGTTTTAGTGGCAACATAACCTTGCCACAAAAAGAATCAGTATTTGTTGCAAGATATAAGAGTTGCCACTGAAGGTTTAACGATATTTGTAGGGACTATAATCGCCACTAATTTTTTTTACCATTATGAAATAATAGTTTTTGTGGTGAGTATAGTTGCTACTAAAAGCCTCAATAGTGGCGACAAAGAAGTTGCTACAGATGGTTAAATACTTTTTGTGGCGACTAAGTAGCCATTAAAATCCACTCTTCAGGAGCGACTTCTCGACAATGTGTTTTGTGCAACTTCTTTTGTGGTGTTTTTTCTTACCTTTACTGACGAGTTTAGTCGCCGCAGATGATGGTATTTAGTGACGAAAGTCAAAAAGTCGCCACTAAAACATTCAGCAACGAAGGTTCTTGCAGCAAGACAATAGTCGCCACTAAAAACATTTTGTAGCGACTTTCGGAGATTTTGTAGCGACTCTGGTTGCCACAAAAGGCCAGATTTTTTATAGTGATTCTTGAATTATTGGATAAACTGGATAAGAAGAGTCTCGATGAAGATTTTTATTGTCTAATCGTTTCCAATGATCTTCTTCATCCGCTCCTCGAAAATTAAGATTGTCCAAAGCATGATACATGTCTAGTGCTTTCTGTATTTTTAAACTTCCTTTCATTAAGTGTTGGATAACCAGTGATTCATCCTTGAATTTGGAGGTCGGAAATGTAGCAGACAAAGCTTGTGGCACAACTAAACTATGTCATCGACATAATACCTCATAATCACACATTTTCGAATATAATTGAACCCATTGAAGCTTTTCACCCCAAATTATAGCTCCTTCGGGTTTTGAGGAGTGTGTGTCACCCTCAATTATGTGTCCAACAACTTTTAAATCAACATTGATACAAATTGGTTGATTTTCAAAGGGACGAAGAGCACCATACCATTTTTCATCAGATAAATTCGTATAACATCATAATATCTCCTTTTCAAAATATGATTCAATTGTATTTGTTTTTATTCTACTATGAGGCATTCTTGAGCTACCCTCGCCTTTTGTCTATTTCTGAACCAAATATTGAATGTAATATTTCTAGGCATTTTTAAAATGTGAGTTTTTTAACCGACTGAGTTATATAAAAGTTGCGCAATATGTGTGTCATATAGAGTGGTCAAAAGCGAGCATAGTGTTATCAAATCAAGGATGTCATTCACAAACATCATATTTTGTGCATGTAAAAGTTGCGCAATATAAGTGTATTATATAAAGCGGTCAAAAGTGAGCATATTGTTGTCAAATCAAGTATGTCATTCAGAAATATCATATTTTGCGTATGTAAAAGTTGTGCAATATAAATATGTCATATAAAGCGAGCATAGTGTTGTCAAATCAAGGATGTCATTCAGAAATATCATATTTTGCACATGTAAAAGTTACGCAATATAAGTGTATCATATAAAGCGGTCAAAAGCAAGCATAATGCTGTCAAATCAAAGAGTAGTATGTAACACGAATGACGAACAACTAGCATTCACATTAAAATGAGTTATTACGTCAATTTGGAACCAATTTTCTGATATTGGTTCTATTACATGTTTTACCCCAACAGACATATTCGAAGCAATGGGGAGGACATGGGAACTGGATGATGATTTTAAATACTCAAATAACCTGAACCACAAATACAATCAACAACACAATAATACTATAATAGCTTAGTGAAATTGGCATGTTAGGGAGACTGAAATGCTAGAACAAAATTTTGAGGGCACTCGGACTCTTTTCAAATGTAGAATATCTTCAGGTGACTGACATTCCAGTTGTTCTTTAATTCTTTTCCGGACTCGTCTTTGATCCGATAGGATCATTTTCCCATGATCCTGCGATTTAATAAGGTCCTTCCCAGTTTGCTTGCAGATTACCCACATTTGGGTCCCTTGTTGCGAGGCTGAATTTTCGGAGAACGTAGTCCCTGACTTTAAAATGCCTCAAATTCATCTTCCTATTAAAGTACCTTTCTACTCTTTGCTTCTGTGCAACCAAACGTACGAAAGCTAACTCTCTGCGTTCATCCAATAACTCCAGTCCCACCACTATGGCTTCTTTATTAGATTCTTTAATGGTCTGGTGTATAAAAAGTTGGGTTCTCTAACATCTACGAGTATCAGGGCCTCGGCTCTGTAAACCATGGAAAAAGGGATTCCTCGATACTGGTTTTAGCCGTGGTCGTATAGGCCCACAATACCCCTGGTAATTCCTCTGACCACTTTCCTTTCGATCTTTCCAGCCTCTTCTTGATGCTTTGGATGATAGTTTTATTGGTCGATTCAGCCTGCCCATTTCACATGGGTGGTAAGGCAATGATGTGACTCTTTTCATGTTCTACCCCTCCAAGAATTCGGTAACTTTCTTTCCCACGAACTGTCGGCTATTATCACAGGTGATCTCTTTTGGTATCTCGAACCGGCAGACAATGTGGTCCCAAATGAAGTCTATGACTTTCTTCTTCCGGAACTTTGTGTATGTTTTTGTTTCCACTTATTTCGAGAAATAGTTTGTCAGGATTAGTAAGAATCTTACCATTCCTATAGCTCCCGGTAATGGCACCACAATATCCATCCCCTATTTCATGAATAGACACGGGACCACCACCGAGTGAAGTGGCTCGGTGGGTTGATGTATCATAGAGGAGTGTTGCTAACACTTCTCGCATTTCCGAACATAGGCTTTCTCAATTTCTTCCATCTGAGACTAGTAGTAGCCAGCCCTCATTATCTTTTTTACCAATAAGTCATACCCGAAATGATTTTTGTAGTTTCCCTCATGTACCTTCTTCTTCATGTACTCGACTTCCGTGGGTCCTAATTATTTAACCAAGGTCCCGAGGTAGGATCTTCTGTACAATTCTCTCTCGTGCATGCAATATCTGGCTGCCTTAGTTCTGAAAGCCCATGCCTCCTTACTATCCTCCCGAAGAGTCCATGTCTATAGGTAACTAATGATGTCATTCTGCCAGTCCTATATCAAGCTGATGGAATTTACTTCATGTAGGCTGAAATCTAGGACGGAGCATAGGAGATGGACTATGGATTCCGGTTCTCCCTTAGTTGCCCAAACGAAGAGCTTAGGTTAGCCAAGGCATCATCTTCAAAGTTCATTTCTCTGGGGATTTGCACCATATTCCACTTTCTAAATCGAGTCAGCAAAGTGGTGTCCTTGCTTAAGTACTCCTGCATTCGGCTATCATTGGCCTTGTATTTTCCCAATATTTGATTAATAATTAGTTGTGAATCACTTTTGAGCTTGATATTTTTGGATCTGAGTCCTCGAGCTGACTCCAATCCTGCAATTATAGCCTCATACTCAGCATGTTTGTTAGTCAAAATAATACATTTAATGGCTTGCCTGATTGTATCCCTTAATAGGGCAATCGGGATGATCCCCAGCCCAGCGCTCTTCATGCTTGTAGCCCAATCTGTATATAGGACCCACTCTCTGGATGTTATTTTAGTTTTCCGAAGTGCCTCCGTATGATCTTGAGGCATTATGCTTGGACGGTAATTAGCCATGAAGTCGGCTAAGGCCTAAGACTTGATAGCGGTCCGGGGTCAATAAGTGATGTCGTACCCATAAATTTCGATCGATCAACTTGCTAGCCTACCCTAGGGTTCGGGTATGTGTAATATATTCCTTAAAGAGAAATTGGTTACCACGCATATACAGTGACATCGAAAATATGGCCTCAGCTTACGAGACGCAACTGCCAGAGCGAAAGCCAACTTCTCAAGGTGAGGGTAGCGGGTTTCGGCCTCAATTAAAGCTTTGCTAGTATAATAAAGAGGAGATTATGTATATTTCTCTTCTCGAACGAGCACATGACTTATGGCGGTTTCAAACATGGTGAGATAAATCAACAAGAGTTCTCCTTCATCCGGTTTTATGAGTAAAGGTGGATTTGTCAAGTATCTCTTTTTATCCTTCAACGCTTGTTGGCTTTCCGGGGTCCACTGGAAGTCTTTATTTTTCTTTAATAAGCCAAAGAATTTCTAACATCGCTCAGACAATCTTGATATGAATCTCCCTAATATCGTTATCCTCCCAGTCAGACGTTGCACCTCTCAAGCATTGTTGAGTACCTCTGATATTTGCTCGATTTCCCAGATATGATCTGGGTTGGCCTCAATGCCCCTGTTCCATACCACAAATCCCAGGAACTTTCCTGAGCCTGCTCCGAAAGCGCACTTTTCTAGATTCAACATGAGATTATACTTGCTGAGAATCTCAAATACTTCTTGCAAATGTCTTATATGTTCTTCTGTTTCCAAGGACTTAACAATTATATCATCTAAATAAATCTCCACACTTCGACCCAGCTGATATTGGAACATCCGCTGGGTCAACTGTGGAGATGTCCAGAAAACTAATAACTCATATCTAGCCACGTGTCAACAATATGATCTAGGTGAGGCATGGGGTACGAGCTTCTTAGGAACGCTTTATTTAAATTATTTAAATCTAAAAAAATTTGAAAAGTTTCAGGTTTCTTAGGAAGTCTACCATATTTGCTAACCACTCTGGGTATTTTACCTCTTGAACCGCTCCTGACTGGACAAGTCAGGCCATTTTCTCTTTGACAAATTGATTTTGTTCTGTTGACATCAGATGCCTTTTTTTAATGGGTTGACAATCCGGATCGATATTCAGCTTGTGAAGGACCAGTTCAGGGGGAACACCTGTAATATCTGACTTCGACCAAGTGAAGCTACCAATATTGTTATTTAAAAATTTAACCAAGTTTTCCCCAAACTCGGGGTTTAAACCTAAGCCCAAATATACGTGTTCCTTGAGGTTGTTCGGTCGACAAGATGTTAGCTTAAGATCTTCTGTTGTGTATCTTCCCATGTCTGACTCCTCTGGTGCCACAAATCCCCGAGGCATTTGATCCACCGGGTCTTCCGGATAGAGGCCCCCCGCTGGTTCCCTTCCTTGCTCGATTTCAGAGTTGATCCCGGAATCAAACATATGTGATTGATGTCTATCATTCCCGACCAGCTTAATATTTCTTATCAACCAAAGTATTTTTTGTCTGATCGGTTTCAACGTCTGCCTATACTTCAGCTACTCCCCAAGGTGATGGGAATTCATCACTTGTTGAAAGGTAGACAGGACCACCTTCAATGCGTATAGCCATGGCCTCCCGATCACCAGATTATAAGGCATTCCCCCTTCGAGGACATCAAACAAAGTTTTCATCAAAACTCCCTTCACATGTGTGACCAGCTCGATTTGTCCCCAGGTCATTTCGCTAGACAGGTTGAAACCACTCAAGACCTTCATTACCGCGATCATTTGCTCGGTAAGTTGCATCTCCTTAATTATACGGAGTTGCATAACATTCACAGTACTACATGGGTCTACAAGTGCGCTCTTAATGTTAAATTGAAATATTTGGATAGAAATTACCAGAGCATCGGCGTATAGGCTCTCGATGCTTTCCATTTCCACTTTGTTGAAGATGATGGGGTCTTCGGGATCATCCCTCATCCTTTTTCTAGACAGAGGTGGCCCCTTATGTTGTTGCATCTGAGACATTACCCCTACTATTCTTCCTTTAGCAATCATGTTGATCGCTCCATGCGGCGCTGGACGTTCCCGTGGAGTCCCAGTCCCTTTTCCCTGGCATATTTAGACCGGCTACTAAAGAACTCCTTCAAATGCCCCCTTCTCATCAGGTCTGCTAACTCATACCTTAAGTGTTTGCAATCCTTCGTTGAGTGGCCCGGGATCCCATGGAACTCACACCAAAGCTCTATGTTCACACCCTATTTATTTGGGTTGGACCGAACTGCTATCGGGAAACAAACTTCTTTCATATTCTTCATCACTATGACTAGATCCACGACCTCTATGTTAAAGTTATAGGAGACCACGCTCGGCCGGTCTGTGGTGCCATCATACTTAGGTATGACAAGCATTCTGAACTTCTTTGAGATAGGCTCTGGAGCTGCTTCTTCCCTGTATCTTCCTGTACTTCCTCGCCCCGACCCCTTTCAACAAAGGGGGCCCTAGTATATGGCTCATCCATTCATGGAGCTCATTTTCTAGTGCGGCGAGTCTTGCCATGTCTGCCTCTGGCGTTGTAGGCTCTACTCTCCCCGTGTTTGTTGTAGATGCACCAGACACTCTTGTAGCTTCTGTTTCGTCTACCGGATGGATATCTGGCGCTACCCAGATCAAGAGCTCAAAAAAATTTCATGCACTCCATTATGGCGCTATTTGTTGCCAAGACCGTGGCTAATGCGGCTTCCGAGGGGGAGCCCTCTTCTTTAAACATCCCCTCCACTTTGGAGTGCAGGTGTCTTTTTTTTCTTAGGGTACCGCTCCTTGGGCCGTGCTTCATGGCTTTCTGCCGAGTGGATTCGAACGTCCTCCTGGTATAAAGGTTTGTTTGCTTTCGAGAGGGCTATCATTTTCTCTAACTTTATCTGTGATGTTTTTGACTGGTCTGCCAGGTCCTGATGTACGATGGGTACCTGTTCCTCTCTAAGTTCCTGTGATCTATGAGCAATATTGTTTTGACCTGACATGCTCCTTTTCTTTTCTTGAGTGTAGCGTTGCCTTTTAGGTTTTCCAAGAAGATCATCTACAGATCAAGACAACACCACAATTGTTTATCCCCACAGACGGCGCCAAACTATTTTCCTATGAAAATGATTTTAACCAAAAGCACAGTTAGATATTTGTATTCTAGGGTTTAAATACAAGTAGTTTGTATCCGATTCGGAGACCATCTTTAGTGAATCCGGTATTTCCATTTATGTTGCGGATGTGCAAAATAAAAAGTTAACTAAAATACGAGAACAAGCAAGTAAAATGAGTAAATAAGCTAGATTCGAAATGAACAGTGAATAAAGTAAGAACAAGAGCTTGGAATGGTATCTTGCTTTGAGAGAGAGATCTTAGTTACAAGGGTGACCTTAGAGAGAATACAATGTGTGTTCCTTCTCTAAGTCTTGCATATATAAGATGAAACTAGACTATTACGCCCTTATAAAGTTATGACGACGTGAGCGTACTGACGTCACTTTACCCACGCACGCCGCAACACTCTGATCTAGGAGGGCTGATGTGATAGGAGTTGTTGGGAGTGGAGAGAATTGTATAGAGCCTTGGGACCATTGGGGTACCGGACACAATAAACGACCCGGAGGCGTTCTCACCCAATACAACAACCTTAAAGAAAGTTATACAGTAATCTTGTTTTACTACTTAGTTCCTCAACTAGTTTATGTGGCTCTGTTTCCTTTTTAATCCATTTAAAAAAATGATCGCTTTATACCTTTGGATGAAAAAATAATTTAAAATTTCATTTTCTCCTTAATTGCAAGCTTTTATTGTCATGCGATTGTTATATGACATGTTTAAGATCACAAATTTCAAAAAATTTACAATCAAACAAATATTATGACCTATTTAATATCACGTGTTTCAAAAATCGTATATAAGAACATACTCAGTGAAATTTCACACCGTATGATCTGAGGAGAATAGAGTATACGCAGACCTTACCTCTACCTTGGTAGGTAGAACGACTGTTTCCGAGAGACCCTCGGCTCATTTCAAAAATCGTATAGCCACATAAATATTATGAGATGTTTAAACTACAAATCTCAAATTGTTTTATATAAATTGAAACCGAGGGTTTATATTGGAATCAATAATCTTGGCTTTACTAGTGGAAACAAATATTCATTGCGATTAGGAAACGGACAAAATAATGTCAAAGCAACAGCAGACGAATCTGGGAACCGAGCCATTGTGAAACGACGACTACTTTGCGTACTCTGCATGGAAATATAAAGAATCCTTGGAAGACGATATACGAGCAAGTGAAATTTTATAAAATATCGGGCAGAGTAAGCACAGAGAGTAAAAAACAAAGTCCCAGTGAGCATGCAGAGGAGAATGTCGAAGCATATTACAAGTTTCTATTCAATTTCTTGAGCGACGTGCATTTTACAAATTCATAACATCAAACTTTCAACCCCTACCTGCCATTACTATTTTCTATTCTTGCTACTACTAATAATTATGATCTTAATTAATTTATGTTCATGCTAAAACCTACAAGTTCAAAAACCATGTTAAAATACTGGAAATATGTTTTTACTGCTATTTCTGTGATCACAGGAAGCTTAAACGGAGATCCAAAGTTGGATGATCCTTTTCTGGCCCAATATTGTATGAAAACGCAGCGTTCTCCTTGCAATCTTCTGCGAAAAATCTTAGCTTCTCTGATTCTGATTCATTTAATGAGTTCGGCGGAAAGAGTTGCAAAGTCTCTTTCACTTTTTCTGACTGCTCGACTACTTGGTTAAAATTGCTTATCTCTGAAAAATCTGCAAGGAACAAAACAGTTTTCAGACATACTAATAGGTCTATACAATTAAATTTTAATTTTTCTAATCTTTTAGACGAGAGAATCACATGTTTTATTTACACATATTTGATCAAGAAAAACAGTGCCGGCTCAAGCCCAAAGCCACTAATGCAAGGGGTTGAGGCCCCAAATTTTTTTGGAGCCCCTTTTTTCATTATTCATTGACAATATGTTCTATGAGTAAATCTTTTTCAAAAGTTATTTACTTCCTTTATAAATTTTTACTTTAGTACTATACTAAAAATTATATATTTTTTTATTTACTTTAACATATTAAGAGAAAAACATCTTCTAATTTTTATTCTTGACATAAACTATCCATTCCCCAAGACTTTTTAAAATGAAAATATTCATGATAATTAAGGTAAAATATGCACGTTATTTATTATTTTTTAAAGGGAAATGCAAAATCTATTGTGGAAGTAAAAGTGAACATATGGAACAATATTTGAAGATAAAAGTTAGAATTTTTTTATAAAAATCGAGAAGATAACTTTTTAGCCATGTGATAGATTCATATCGTCAATTGAGAAAAACATATTGAAACTTTGCATCTCAAAAAAATTAGTAAAAAATTGAAATAAAAATATGTATGAAAGATTTTTTTATTTTAAAAAAATAACTTAAGGCCTCAGTAATAAATTTTTGCTTTAGGCCATTAATTTTGTTAAGCCTCCCCGATGAAAAAATATTTAGGCCAGGATGTAAGAGAAACTTAAGTGGGAGAAAAAGAATGGAAAGGATTGTAACTTACGTTTGGTTGAAGTGATATTGTTGTCTTGGCATGAGAAGTGGAATCCTTCCGCTTTTGGTTCATCGACAAAAATCCTACGACGTTTCTGTCTTTCACGAGCTTTATGGTTTTGGAACCAATAGAAGACATTCTTACTCTCAATCTTTCCATAAAAGCTAAGTTGGGAAGATATCTTTTGTATCTCATCAGTACTTGGGGTACGGAGTCCTGCCCTGAATAAGTCAGTTAATACTTTCACCTGCTCAGTTGTGGGATTCCACCGCCCACACTTTGTCCCTCCTCCGCCACCGCGTGCCCTCACTGACATTCCTTCTTCCATTTTGTATATCTTTTTGGTCTTGATTATTCAACCACTATAGCAGAAGCATATCTATATAACTACGGTTTTCAAGTTAAATATATGGGATTTACCTTTTTTGCTTTATTTACATAGTAAGGGGGTCTTGTTTATGCCACACTGCTTTGAAATTAGGGAATGTGACAGTAGAACTTTGACGATTTGATCGAATTGTTTTTGTCTTGTTTTTTGCGTAGTACTGTGCCACTGTCTCACAAAGAGGTGAGTCTAATTCAATTTTTTCATTAGATATATAAATTGCAAATATTTGTGATTTGAGTTAGTAGACCATAGATATGGTTAGCTAGATAGGTCATTAATAAATTAGTGTTGTACGTTGTGCTCACTTATTACTAAGATTCATTCAATAAGATAATTTAATTAGAACTATCAGTGGGAGATTTAAATTGTTTGGTTGTGAATATAATAATGACTTAGTTCAATGAGAACAAATCCACCCCGACAGAAGAATAGTCCAAGGATTTTCCTCTAAACAATTGGAGATGTAGCTGTTAAACTGAACAAAGTGAGAGTGGCAGTGGCAAAGGAAAGAAAGACATAGGATGTTAAAGTCAAAGTTCACATTGTCTGATCCTAGTTGGAGGTTGTGATCACAAGGACTGACAGATATAGACAAAAGACACTGAGTTTTGAGTTGACTCATGAGAACTATTGATCAGTCAAAATTGTGGGACCTTCTTTTTAGGGTGTAGGGAAAACAAGAAACTAAGGAATTATTTGGTTCGAAGACAAATAATATTTGAATTAGTTCGGTTGATATTATTTTTTATCGACTAATAACATAAGCATTATCAAAAATAGTATTGAATATAAGTATTTGGTATTGTTAATTTCATGATTTACTATATATAAGAATAATATTGAATAAGATGCATAAGAAATATTGATATTAATTGTACATAGGTAAAATTTGCAATCAAATGTTGTACTAAAATTTGATAACAGCATTATTCTACTTAATACACCCTATCAAATGACCCCTAATGGACATAAAAGCCACCAAAATATATGAGATAATGCAACGGACAACACATGACCAATGTTTATCCATAGAACGGTATAATTAAATTTGCGGATATGGTTTATGGACATGCGAATGGAGAGGACCAAATTGAATAAACAAGACATGAATTATGGCAGTATGATCATTAAGTAGAACAATTGGAATTAAATAATTAAATAAATAAATAAATAAGAGAAGCCCATTTCGATGTTATGAGCTGACGAAGTCACCGGAGGAGAATCCTGAACTAAACAATGCAATGAAACTGGATAACTAAAGAATGAAGAAGAACCTATAAAATTTCTAAGTGTGAGTATGGTGCTCTGTATGTAAATCAGATGTCACACCTCAGAATCGGAGGAGCACGACTGGCACCAGGACTTACCTTACCGAGCACCCATATGATGTACATCTAAAACCATGCTATCATGCGTGAGTGGGCCAAAAAGGCCGTCATGAGATAAATTGAATAAACATGAAAGCATACTTGACAAAGGACTACTCAAAATGACATACAAGCTTGTACATAAGACATACGGGTCTACAAGGCCGTACAAAACATTTATACACATGACTTTTGTCTACAAGCCTCTAAAGAGTATGTGAATGTCATAAGGTCGAGATAGTGCCCCGCCATACTCACCGGATCAAAAGCAACATCGAAGTAAGTGGAGTGAACCAACACCTTTCGCTGAGCTGATACCATACTGAAGAGGATCGTCAACATGCCTATTGGGACCTATAGGAATGAAATACAGCGTCTCCTGGCAAAAGAAACGTCAATACGAATAAAGTACCGAGTATGTAAGGCAGATAACGACATAAGTAAAGAAATCAATATAACAGAGGAATAAGAAACTCAACCTCCAAAAATTGCACTTTCAACCTCCACAAATTACTCTTGTTTTTGTAGTGGCTCTATATTGCCACCGAGGGCCATGATATGCATGCTTTCATTTAAAAACATATACATACATATAAGTCACACTATGGTATTGCATCATCATCATCAAGCCGTTCTTTGGGGCTAACATCATCATAACGTACCCAACTACAGTGGTGTGCACAATAGGTGTCATCCCTGGTCAACTATAGCGTGACTATAAAGTCATACACACACATATATATATATATATATATATATATATATATATATATATATATATATATATATATATATAATGCATGATAGACTCATGGAATAACATTGTGAACCTTTCAGAGTGATGTAAGATCGATAAAACTTCGAATTCGTTATGTGAGCTAACTCGTCAACATATGATGGCATAAGAAGCAGAAAATATCAACATATGCCTTATATGAGAAGACAAGAATAAGAACATAAACATGATCATATACTTTCATTGGAATGAAGAACTTGTACGTTTTCTAGATACTAAGAATAGAACCTTATTGGAGGGACATTCATTATCGAAATCATGTATAAATAAGGAAAGAAGATGCCTTAATATACCTTGCAAAATAATCTTCCCAACAATCAAGATGAGCTCAACTCATCGTACCTTAATATACAATAATGAAATGACGATATCATCACATTATAAGTGGTATAACTAACATATTGTATTCCGAACGACAAACTTATTCTACAATAAAACGGGCAGCATCTCCCCTATTTTTTTTAACATCTCTCAAGTTCATAAAAGACACAATAGCATCCCAAATAATTAATAATCTCATAACAAGTTTCTTAATCAACACAACAATACAATGAGTGACAAGCTCGGTTTACGATTAAAAAGTTATATCTTCAAACCTTTTCTTCTTTCAAATACATGTAAGAAACAAAAACAACATATTCAGATTATCCCATCAATTTCCAGCCATAAAATACCACAAGAACAACCTCAAAACAGTTCAACAAGCAACACCAACACAACTATAATTTCTGAATTTTATTTCACGGGTTATCAACCGTACAAGCTAGCTATGACTTCTACAAGCTCAAATACATGAAGGAGGGGTATAATATTACCTTATAACACTTAGAAGAACTCTCTACATGAGCTGGAACCACTCCAAAATCAGCAACCACGAGAAGAACGAGAAACTCACTAGCACCACAGGACTTCCTGCGAAGATTTACGTTGTTTCCATTAGGTTTACCCTTGAATCATGGAAGAACTCTTATAGAACCTTTAGGGGTGGTGTAGGATCTGTTTTGGTCAAAACATGACAAAAAATGTGCTCTTAATCAACTTTAAAACGACCAAAGGTCGGCCACCGCCTCAAGTGGGTCCCAAGGGGTTGCCTGCGTATTCTCGCAAAAATTTGAATATATCTTTACTCTGACGTCTTATCGATGAACGATTTAAAGCATTGAAAACTATACTCATAGACCTTCAATTTGGTGTGTGGACCATCCCGTAAATCCAAGTATATTGAGATAAAATCTCAGTTAACATTATACCCAAATTTCAGTAAAATTATGAACGTAAATTGCGATAACTTTTTCCGACTTTTGTTTTACAACTTGCTTGACATCAAAACTTATCATACGGATATTATATGATTCAAAAAACTTAAAGCACGACCTCCTTATCATATTGAGCACTCCTAGTTTACCCCGAAAATACGGGTTATAACATCTTTGATTCGTTTAACCTCCAATCCTCATGATGCTTTCTTAACACTTGTTATAACCCATCAGTATCTTTGTAAAGGTCCTTAACCTTTCCGGCTCATGTTGATTCACATACGATGCATTCTAACATGAAAGTACGGGGTGTAACATCAGAATTCGAGTGCCCTTAAGCAAGAATGTGAGTCCTATTTATACCTATGTTTCTAGGAGCACGATCCACAAATCACGCTTTCATAATATCTATTAATTGCTCATCATAATGGCTAAGTAACGTCCGGAGAATATCTTGGGATCTTATGTAATGGATGAACTTCAAACCTTATCTCATCCAGTTTGTTGATTAATGTCTAACCAGTTACTATTGCCACGTGTCATCATCTAATTCATCCACCTATCGATTCCGAATCTCACCTATACAACCAACTAGAAGGACATCATACTGGAACTTTCTATGTCACTATTTCCTTTTTCTTAAATAAACCGGAGTACTCGACTTAATTTTCATTACTTGAGAAACACATGTACTCCTAAAGGAAAGGGCATTGTGACGATGCTATGGACAAAAGAAAGAAAATTCAAGCATTGAATTATTGCTATTTTTTGTGCCAAATGTAACAAATATATAAGTTAAAATGGGGATGGGTCCTAATCTTTTCAAGACTATGAGAAGAGAACGTCCAATGGATGTTCAATGATTTCATCTCCAAGAGTGTTATTGTTCGAGAAAGGAAGTGCCCTTTCTTGCCACATAGGGGTATTCAGAAAATTCGTTCTTACGCTCCGAAAAGAGTGTTGAAACAGTTTGGGAGAACACAAAAGATAACCCAAGTAGGATACATTGGCAGGAATATGATTGATTACAAAGGAGATAAGGTCCCGCATATTGGAGAAATCATTCGGGAATAACTTCAATGATTTCAGCATAGCTTCCAATTCCCTGTTATTTGCTCGTAGAGCTTCCAACACTTGGTCATTTATTGTCCCCTCCCCTTCGTAGGTGTTGCATGAGTCGCAATTATGATCGAGTCAATTTGCATGAAGTTCAAGACTAGAGGAAAGGGGTTTACATGAGCAGTCCATGACACAAAGGTCGGGCTCATGGGTTTTTAATTGGGAAGAAAGGTGTGAATTGGGCTACTTCCATGAGTGTGAATAGTGTCTAGGGAGTGAGATCCTCCTATATGTCCTGGCTTAGATCTTTTAGGAAGGTCGACATCCGTACATGGTACCGTAGTTCAGGAAACCCTAATTCAAGCCTTCCATCAGTACATGGGCCAAATAAATAGGTTTTTGCACTATCACAGTGATCAACCGACCTTCCAGTGTTGAGTTTAGTGTTAGGCCTGACCCTTTAGTCCCATTTTTAACTAAGACGCAACGAAACGGTCTTGTGGCAGAGGTGTTGTTATGAATGTCAACGGCTCCTACTTTATCTAGTTGTTCTGGTCCACTACTAGGGAGAAAGTAGATACGATTTTTTTTTTACGAGAGATGGAAAGGGTTTTTAGGCTTGGTTTGTGGGAAGATTAGGCATGATGTACTTATTTAAAATTGTTAAATATACACAATATACAAAAGCTCTCGGGTTTCAGCCCCTTTTGTATCGTGTATATAGATATTTTAGTATCCTAGTTTATGTAATATTGTAATGTAATTAGTATTGTACACTTACCATAATAATTATATTACCATAAATGTATAGTTAGTATCCAATGAGAATAAGGTGTTAGGAATATGATTCTCCTATTATGAAAATATGTAACTTGTATATATAGTCTTTCAATCAATGAAAAAAATCAAGAGATTATTTCTTTCATGGTATCAGAAGTCTTGGTCAAACAAAAATTTCTCTCCCACAAATTCTTGTTCTCTTGGCCAAGACCGACCCTCCTCCTCGGGTTTACCATTTTTTTCTTGTTTCCGCTCTCCAAATCTCTCTTCCAAATCCCTCTATCACCTATGTTCTTTTGCTATGTCGATGTAAAAGAACACGTTTCACCCTGCCCTTATTGTTTCTAACATCAAGAATCATATCCCTTTAATTCTTGAAATAGAAAATGTCCAATACGCGACGTGGGCCGAGTTGTTCAAAATTCACACTCATTCGCACCAAGTCATCCATCACATAATCCCCGCGGCTCCTGATGATACGGATATGCCTAAATGCGAGGATGATCCTAAGTTATGGACAACACTTGATGCCACCGTCCTTCAGTGGATTTATTCTACTATCTCTACCGACCTATTGCAGACGATTATTGAGCCAGACGCTACGGCGATGGCTGCATGGGATAGACTGCGTGACATATTCCAGGATAATCAAAATTTTAGAGTTGTTACCATTGAATAGGATTTTTCCCACATCAACATGGAAAATTTCGCGAACGTTTTAGCATATTGTAAAAGGTTGAAGGAATTAGCTGACTAGCTCCGCAACGTTGGTGCGCCAGTTAGTGAAGATCGTCTTATATTACAGATGGTTGCTGGCCTATCCAAGGCCTATAGTGGCGTTGGAACTCTCCTTCGTCAAAGTAATCCTCTTCCAAGGTTCTATCAAGCCCGATCCATGCTTACCTTGGAAGAAGTCGGTTTGGCTAAAAAGGCGGCTACTAATGCTAGTCCCGTGGTCATGATTACTTCCTCCACTAGTCCTAAAAATTTTGGTGACAATTCAAACCAAAACCGATCTCACGGGGGCAGCAAGAATGGCCAGAAAAATAATGGAAAAGTCGCGAGGGCAAACGCGGTGGCTCCGGCAGCAGTCGCGGTGGCCAAAATAGTGGCGGTGGACCCCATCTCGGTTATGGTGGGCCACCGACCCACTGGTCTCAGCCTTGGGCCGTGGGCTTGGACCAGTAGACAGTGGCCCTACGACCCAACTTCACAACAATTTCCAGCATCTGGCCAGTGGGCTTCCAGCAGCCTCGACGGCCCACTGCCCACTGGCCCAGTAATTCCAGTTCCAGCAGTTACGGCCCAGGACATCCCGCAGGAATTCTTGGGCCCCGGCCTTCGCAAGCTCACCACGCAGCAGGCCCAACTCAGATCGATATCGAGGCCGCGATGCACACACTTGGTTTGACTCAATCGGACCCGAATTGGTATATGGACACCGGTGCCACTACCCACATGGCATCGATTCAGGTACTTTCTCGTGTTATTCCAATTTTAGCAACCCTCGCGGTATCATTGTTGGTAATGGTAATTCTGTTCAAATTAGTGGTTATGGTCATAAAATATTGTCTCCCCCTCATCCACCTCTTATCTTGAAAAATACCCTACACGCCCCCAAATTAATTAAAAACTTAGTCTATGTCCGTAAATTCACTACTGACAATTCCGTTTCTATTGAATTTGATCCATTTGGTTTCTCTGTGAAGGATTTCAAGACGGGGAGTCCTCTCATGAGGTGTGATAGTAGGGAAGATCTTTATCCTATCACACCCAATTCCGGTCCATCGAGTCCAGCCCTGCCATCCGCTTTTGCAACCATTTCTCCTTCCTTGTGGCATAGCTCGTCTTGGTCATCCGAGATCATCTATTTTGTCGTTATTAGATTAAAATAGTTTTATTTCATGTAAGGGTACAAATAGTACTCCAATTTGTCAGTCTTGTTCTCTAGGGAAAATGTTAAGTTGTCAAAATCTCATACTCTAATGCCATTTGATATTATTCATAGCGACTTATGGACATCTCCTGTTCTTAGTTCTTTGGGTCATCGGTATTATGTTCTATTTTTGGATGATCACTCTAAGTTTTTATGAACGTTTCCGATAGCGAAAAAATCTCAAGTTTTTTCCATCTTCTTAAAATTTAGAGCATTCATTAGAACCCAATTCGACCGCGAAATAAAAAATATTCAATGTGATAATGGCAAAGAATATGACAATGGGGTGTTTCGGGAATTATGTGCTAATAAAGGGATCAATTTTCATTTTTCTTGTCCTCATACGTCTTCACAAAATGGGAAAGCCGAACGTAAATTTCATTCCATAAATAACATTGTCCGAACATTATTAATTCATGCTTCCGTACCCCCGTCTTTTGGCATCATGCTCTCCAAATGACTACCTATCTGCTTAACATAATTCCTTCCAAATGTTTGACATATTCTTCCCCCCTTCAAATTTTATATAATAAAATTATGTCATATTCACATCTTCGGGTTTTTGGGTGTTTATGTTATTCGTTATTCCCATCCACCACAATTAACAAACTCCAGGCCTGGTCTACTCCGTGTGTGTTTTTGGGTTTTCCATCCAATCATCGTGGCTACAAATGCTTTGATTTATCCTCTAATAAAATCATCAATGTTCGTGCTTGAACGGAAGAAGGAAAGAAGAGAAACCGACGAGTAATAAAGGGATTTCCATCATAACCTCATGAAAGCCCCAACATGCAAGAATAAATCGATAGCACATTATGTTTACTTAATCAATCAAAAACTACTATAACTTACCTCAACCCCCAGATTTCATAACTAAATTTTCTTTCACAACTGATCCTCGAATGTAAGACGTGACTCTACTCGAAATCTCTCACTTGATCATAGTCTTACCTCTATCCGCGTTTGATTGAATCCACAATTACCATAATAATTACCATTATCCCTTAGTTGTAGCCACAACCATAATCCATCATGTACCAATAACATAGTATGATACTACTAGTTTTCCTTCTCAACTATCAATATTGTTCTTCACAACGAGATTCCTTAGAGCACAAAACACACATCACAAGTCCAATTTTCCTCGAATCTCTAAACAACCCTACTATAAACATACCTACTGATTACTTTGTCGTGCCAAATTCATAGAAAATTATTGATCCCTCTAAAGACTTTCCATAACCAATTATACTTCCTCAATGCATACCAAGTAACCGTGCGACCCATTAGAACTGTCTGAATCGTTGTCATCCGAAGAACATCATCAATCTTACTTGTAATTTCATGAGAGCCGGTAACACTGTCATACCTCTATTCCGAACTAAAATCCATCGAACCCTTATTGGTGGTGTACTAGAATATTATAAGTCCTTCACGCAACCTAAACACTAGTCACCCAACCCATATGAACAAATCTGACCCAAAATAAGATGCTCAATTTCTAAATATTCTATGGCCACCCGAGCTGATTCCAAATTAGCCAGTAAGTTTTCCATAATCATGTTATGACCTCTTCCCTCTCTTTTCTCATGAACAATTAATCACGTGCCGTCACCCACAACTTTAAAAGTTTGATTATACCCAAGTAATCAATTAGCATTGACGAACTATACCCTTGATTACAATCTCCAAGTTTCTCGACTTCTCCCCGATACATAAGTCTGATAGAACCACATGATTTTTAAACAAATAAAGTCATTTTCCTACTGTCTCTTAACTCGCACACAACTCTAGACACTTTGTCGAACCTCTATTTATCATATCCTGCTATTTACTAGACTTACCAATTTCTGACGTATTAATCTTACCTTTTATTTACCGTACATGTTCAATTTATTCCAAATCCTTTTATAATTGAAATACTCTTCCATGTTATCATTTAACAATGCCTTAACACAGTCTACTACCGGTCTCCTAACATAGTGTACTATCGGTCGCCCAACACAAACTTCATGGAACATTCATTATAACACTTAGTTAACAACAATAAACCTACTCATCTGAGCATACCAAACCATTCACCTAGTCTTAAAGATACGAAATCAATGACACCATAAACCACATCTAACCTAAGGATTTCCATTGTTTCAATCCGAATCCTTTCCCACCTCGAAGATGCATCTTACTCAATCAAATTAGATCTACCACACATTTATTGAATTTTTTACATTTCCACCATTCATTCCAATCATGTTCACTACTAACAATCGATCATTACTCTAACCTTTAAACATAGAAACTTCTCTTAAAAATTTGGCACATTCCATGTACCATCCTTTATGAAATTCCTTAATTGGAAAAGACATCAACCCACTATGGTTACTCTGACCACAGTCATTTAGTACCAAAATGATAACCCGAACCATCATTGAACCAATCTATAATCCGGAAGTGATCCCTAATTACCGAACGCACTCTCCTGCTAACATCCTCATATAGTTTTGTCGAAATACCCTTGGCAAAAATCCATGATTGAAATAATCCTCTTTCTCTACCAGTTTATGCGTTCGCTAACCCTATCATCGATACCCGAAGCCATTCACAACTAAAATTAGATCAAACCATTGGCAACCCATTACTATATATATTTCCATTTACCAACACCTTATTCGAGAGTCTATACGATGTTTTCCTGTAAAAACCAATTTTTACCTTATTTTGCCGAACCATAACATACTCAACTAACCACGCAATTTCCCTGTCCTTCGATTATCTCCAATGTCATTATACCAGTAACTATCAATCTTTACATATCATGCCTACAAATCCTATCCAAGAACTAAATGCAACACCCGATAATCCCTCGATAGAACCTCACATCATCCAGTGCTAAAGTCCTCCCTATTAGTCGATTACTGTCTCACATTAGCCTACGACGAGTCCAACATACCAACGTATATACGACTTCTTACACTCACTCAATACTAAATAACATGCGAATTAACTCACAAATCAACAATCTATTGGTTTTAACAACTCCCCTATCACTAACCTCGAAATGCCAAGTGAAACCACAAACACACTCTTATGTAAAGAAACGCGACAGTCTAATCCATTAAGCTTCACTCATCACATCATTGCCACCTGATTTCGAACAGAAAACCATTCCCTGAAAGAACTCACAACCACTAATTCTACTATACTATCACAATACTGTCAATCGAAGCCAACTCAACATTCCATAACCTATATAACATCGACCCTCATACACCTTGCAACTTGTCCTAATAAACACGCCAGATACCGATTTTTTCCTTTATACAACGGAGATAGATCCATCCAAATTCTTTATCTTACACCTCTAAATTATCATTCCTACTTTTCAAAGATATCACTTACTGAAGAGTCACAAACCTAACCCCAATCAACCGAACCACAAATCATAATGAAGGATGAACTTGATCACACGCCCGTATCATGGTAGCACAAATCATACCCTAATGCACGACATCATATCGAACCACTCATGCATGAATTTAAGAGTGTGTTACCACCATCGGTGATAGAATAGAAAGGAAGAAGTTAAGATACCAATTTGATTCAACTTAGCACGAAAGGAATGAAGAAAGTTAAGTTTCCTAAATGTCCCATAGCCTCTCTAAGATAAATGCGGATGTCTCCACAAGACTGTACTAGACATTGCTCTTGTATTTAAGATCGCTTAACCTAGGACTCTGATACTAACTTTGCATGACCCCTTTTCAGGAATCGCAGTGGCACCTACATAATCCCACCACGTAGGCAAATCACTCCCAAATCATCAATATGATATGTCATAAGTAAAATCGAAGAAATACACATACTACAAAAGTTGTCTCATAATATAATGCAGAATAAAATGATAAGTCTGATACATCCAAACAAACCCCAAAATATAGTATGTGATACAAGAGCACTAATGTGGAATACAAGCCTAAATAAAGGCAACAAAGGCCAAACTGAATAACATAAATAAAATGTCTAACTACGTCTTTCGAATCCAAATGTAAAGATATAGTAAGAGAATAAGCATTCAAGGCATGCTGGAAGAAGTATCCTCACCCTGGAACGCCGAAATCCACTTGCTCGAACTCACACTCGAGCTCGCAAACTAGTAGCAGGACCTGTATTTGCAATAGAAAAGATGAAATAAGTGTAGCATGAGTACACAATGTACCCCCATAGACATCATAGGCCGACAATGACGGAAGATATGAAATAACGATAAATATCAAGTTGACATCAAATAAGCCTATACTAGACAGTTTAGTAGCCCATAAGTCACGTTGTACACATATCAATACACTGATTCAACAAGTCATATTGTTCATATAAGGTTCCAATCACAGTCAAGTACAATCAATCCATTTATATATACATGTACCTTACTATCATAATACCCATCGACTAGTATTCTCTCGTGTCCAAGTCATATTCAAGCTTAATCCCACATATCCGACTTAACACATCAATTAGCAAATAAATACTTAGATCACAATAACCTTTTAAGAATACTTACCCAGGGTATTATAACTAAATATCCATGAAGAATTTAATTCCCTTATTATCATTAGCCTTACACTTAGTTAAGATTCTATACAAGTACCGTATGACACAAATAGATCATTCATGTTTAATTTCCAAAATAACAACATTTATCATAGGTTAAACTTAGTAACCAATCACACGATCAATTATCAGACAACACATAATGCACATATTTCCCCTGGATCTAGACAATTACCCTTACCTATTGACACCTCCCGACCACAATAGCAGTAGACATCAGACTTAGACTTACAAATTATAAGAAATCAAGCCACACCTGGCAATAAATTCAATATTAATCTAAATGCTCATCGATCCAATTATCTAGATATCCACAGAGACATGATCAATCATCACGACCATTCTGGTCTAATACAATCAGTTCATTCCAAGTAAATCAGGGTTTCACCCAAGTTCCAATCACAAATCCAAGTCATGTTATCACACCATAAGTAATCAATCTATGAATGGATAGATAAATAAGGATGTATTGTATATGCAAGGTACCTTCTCATCAACTCGGTATAGACACTTTATAGGGTATGTCATATAAAAGTGACCTATGAGGGACCCGTAAAGTCCATATACCCATCCGGTCTAGAATAACTCATTGGACCACGGAGCCTAGCTCTTGGCTGTAATAATATCATGTTGCAGACGTGCAACTCCGATCCCCACATATCATATTCGTTATGGCGTGCAACCCGAGCCATCCGTAATATCATCATCTCAATGTTTCCAAAATCTCATAAGTACCATGTCTTCCCAGTCTTTTGGACCCATAATATTTTCATACCACACTCATATCAATAACATCATAATCATGTGTGTATGAATGCAAATGATAATATAAGGCAAGAAATTAGAATGTATGTGATGCAAGAAAGCATAGGAGATGAATAACACTAGCTTTCAGGATTCCACAACAAGTAACTCAAGTATAATCCAAATATCATATCAAATAGTCCAACCATGATAATCCAAGTATAATCAGGATATCATATCAAACAGTACAAACACAATAATTCAAGTATAGTCAGGATATCATATCAAAACATGTGTGATGAATAAACATGACAATATCAAATATAGGCGACGAGCCCACATAGTGTAGACAAACCCACATAACAGCAATCAGATGTAGCTTAATGCTAATTCTCCAAATCACCCATCAACACAGTTCAACACAGGTACCACTCAACGTTTATTACAACCGTCTCAATGGGACCCCCAAACATGCCCAATATCCCTCAACATTTATAACTACTACATACTTCTATCAGATTCTCAAAAAACTAAACTGTAGCCTACCTTTGTGCCGAATAGGTGCGCCAACGATCAAGCCCCAACGATATCCTTGTCCTTCTTTCACGCCTCATGATAATTGAAGTCTATTTACACATATATTATTTGTTAATATATAAGAGTTACACAAAATAAGGACATAACCTTTAACAATGATCGAACGGATCGTTACATTAATATATTTATAAAGTCTTTTACAAGAAAGTTGGTGAAACAACTCTTAGTGTTAGAACTCCTAAATTAGGTCCACCAATAATGGCAACCCTAGCCAGCACTATGAAATAAATAGTTATGGGTTCAAAGGGTAACAACAAGTTATTGATATGTGATGTTTCGGTAGTTAAGTAAAAGATATACTAGTACTGGTTGTCACAAATTAGAGAGTTGAGTTCTTATACTCTTAATGATGTTCAGTTCAAGGAACAAGTGTCTCAAATATGACAAAGACACTGAAAGAACTTCACCTATATGAACATAGAAGTGGTGCCGCTTCGATTGAGAGGTGAATTACTCTCATTAATGTTCATGAATTTTGGATAGCGAATGGCCATAAAAGTGCTAGGCATGTTTGAGTGGAAAGCAAGTATGAAATATTTATGTGTATAGCGTCACCGATGTTATCATAAGAAATAACATATTCAAAGCTATTATGCTACATTGGATTTCGATTTCATTTTGTGATGCTATACTAAGATAATGTTCAAATCGAAAGATACATTACTCTATGCATAAATATTATTTGATTTTTAAGTCTTGATATATTTAAATAAGTGGGAGATTGTTGAAATTTTTATTTAAATATAAATTATTTACAAAGAGTTTTATAGAGAAAATTGTCTTTTAGTGAAATGGTGTGTCTTTTATTTAAAAAAGCGTGTTGGTGATTAAATATTTTATTTATAAAAAATTAATTAAACATTATTCAGAAAGTAATTTTTCTTCTTTATGAAAAGTAACTTTCTTCCTCCCAAAACTCTTTTCTCTTCTACGAAAATCCTACACTTGAAAATCAAAAAGTTTTTGCTTTCCTAAGATGTATTTTTTCACTGTTTGCTCAATGCAAATTTTCGAAAGGCCTATCATATCCACTAAAACTATTTGCGTATAATCCATAGCAATCTCGCAGAGGAGAGTGATCAAATATCATTTTTTAGGAATACATTTCGCACGTGTTTCAAGCCTTCAATTCAGTGTTCGTTATTCATATTGTCAAACCTTCATCTTTATGTTCTTCTTCATATAATTTTGTGTTCTTGGATAATAATTTCCAACAAACCATGTGGACCGTGGCTTTCCCCCCCTAATTTGTTGATATTTATATTCTCACAATTTATTCGAGCTGATTGATTGAACAACTATTTGACCTATATTGACATGTAAATTAGAATGAAATAGATTCGAATAAGTTGAAGATATAGAAGAATATAATTACATTATTTGAAATTGATTTTGAATATGTGTTTATTACTTTTTATATTACATGTGAACTCTCCAATGAGTACCGAATATTGAAGATTCAGTTACACATTGTAACTATTTACACAAAATAAAGCTAACTACAAAAATTGAGGATAATATATCAATTCAGAAATTCATCAAAAGTAAGGCAATGAACAATATCGCTTCGTAGATGTTTCTTCATTTTTGGAGTACGTCCATAATAATCGTCACATTGGTATGATCATATTGTGATATTGGCCCTTAAGTATAAAAAATGTATAAGCAGTAATAGCTATATATATCATAAAAAAATATTAAAAAATAAGAATATAAAATCTATAATATGTCTATTTTCTTTGTGAATGGAAAAGTCCCGAAGGCGAAACACCCCACTCTGATACCCACCTGTATTCGAGGGATATGCGCGAGTGACAGCCCTGCAAGGGAGAGAACCAACGTGGTCAGGTGGGATGTAAATCGAGGGATATGCGCGAGTGGCGGCCTGCAAGGGAGAGGACCAACGGGATACGAATCCAAAGAACAACCCTTACAATATTTTAGCAAAGACTATCACACCATACGGATTCGAACCCGCGATGTCGGAGTGATTCACCTTGCACTTACCAACTCGCGTATGCCCTGTGGCTATAATATGTCTATTTTCTATTATCTGTCTCCCCTCTCTTTTCCTTTGAAACGATGGCACATCGAGGTATACTAGTTGATTGTAATAACTTTCAAGTAAAAAGAAGTTAAACTCAGCAAATATCACCACATTCATATAAGGTAGTCTTTTTTTTCTTTTCTCTGTTGGGATCAAAATTGCAGTTGAAAAACTTCAAAGTCTTCATCTCTCACTGGCAGGCAGCACACACCACACATTGCAGAAAATGGCGAACAGAAACAAATTATCTCCTTTCCTTGTTATCTGGGTTTTGGTTTTATTCGGAACCCTAATTTTCATTCTGGTAATTTTCCACCCCTCTTCCCTTTCTGTTCTACTAACATTCCTTTTGCTGATTATGTCGTTTATATTCTCAGAACCGATTAGGTGATACAGGAGTCACCTCGGAACATAAAGACATTAAAATCCAGCAGAATTATGAGGTTCAATTTTGGGTTTCTCTCAACCATAGCTTCTTCGGTTACTTCATTTTTAATTCATAATTTCGTGATATAATTGTTGTAGGCAAAAACATCAGAGGATTTGGAGCGCGTGACGCATAAAGTATACTTTGATGTCGAAATTAATGGAAAACCTACCGGTATTTTTCCTTATTCATATATCTTCCCACGGCCATATATAGAAGAGATTTAAAAAGATGCCTTTTAGTTTGATCAAATTTTATTGTTCGCCGAGAATAAGGTATTGTGTATTACTTTGTTTTGTTCTTCAAAAGAAAAAAAAAGTTCTGTGTAGGTCAGAATATTTTTCTATGGTAATGAACTTTGCATTGTTCCCTACAAAAAATAATCATGGATCGATTTGATAACTGAATAGTGGAAGCTAAGCTTTATCCTTGGTGTGTACTCTTCTAATAATACTAATGGCTTTTACTCTGGACTTCTCTCCTTTTAAGTGTCTAGCTAGAAACAAAGAAAAGAGAGAAGGAAAAAGACAGCGGAAGAAATGAGCAAGGGAGCTTTTATGTTTAAATGGTTAGGGTCAATGTTTTAAGATTTTGTATTAGAACAGGGTAAAAAAATGCACCGCAATTCCACTCACCACTTACAACATGATGTTGGAAGATGGAACCTCCGTCGTCATTGAGCTGGAAATGTTGAAGTAGTATCCTCTTAAGGATCGGAATTCAGTTAGCCTTTAGGCTGTCCAACAGGACGGGACGATTTAAGTGGGTCGGGACGGGGACGGGACCGGGACCGGACGGGGGACGTACTTAAAGGGGATAGGGGAGAATGAGCCTAAGGAGAGATGGGATAGGGGGGATGAAACAATAGGCCCGTCCCATCTCACTAAGCTTACGGGACGGGGGCCTTAGTGGGATTTTTTCTTAAATTTGTATTAATTTAAATATTTAAGCACAAAAAAATTATAAAAGATGATAGTGTGATACAACAACAACATACCCAGTGTGATGAAGGTGGGGGTGTATGCAGAGCAGACCTTACCCCTACCTTTGGTGGGGTAGAGAGGCCATTTGCAATAGACCGTAAAAATAAGTTTTTCAGAACAACTTAAAAATACAAGAGTAAAAAGCTATAATGAAAATATTAAAGAGAGAAAAGTATTGATAACAAAAATAGTATAGATAACCAAAGTAAAAGAAACAACAATAGTAATAAAATTGAAGTATAAGATAATGATATAATAATAATACTTGTAAGGGAGCAGATAAGGTGCTCTAAACTAGAACCTTGCTCTCCCGCAGAAAAAAGAGGAATCACTTGACTACCTACTAACATTCTACCCTAATTCTCAACCTCCATCTCTCCTATTTAGGGTCATGTCCTCGATGAGCTAAAGATGTGCCATTTTCTATCTAATCACCTCTTTCCAATAAACTTCAACACTAATTTTTTAAAGTTGGCAATGGCTAGTTTATTTTTTTAATCCCAAAATGACATCCCCCTTAAACCCAAAATATTTAAGCACTAAATTATTATTAACAGAGGATAGTGTGATACAAGAGTAACAAGACGAAAAGTAAGACAATTCTTAAAAATGTTCAAACTTTACCTTTAAGTATATTAAATAGAACTTTGAAATTTTACACAAGTTGTACAATTGCAAGTCTTTTTTTATTTCTAATTTCTAAACTTGCAATTTGCATGTGGTACATTATAACAATTTTGTATAATAATAATAATAATAATAATGTAATAAGTTATCTTACTAATATTGGTCTCCGATAAAGCTTTTTTTTGTAAATTCTCTAATGTCTTGAGGAAGCTCCGTTGGTAATGGCAATGCATGTTGTTGTGTCATGAGTTTCATGTCCTCATCGCTTCCCATGAGTATCTTATTGTAGGCCGAGTCTTCTTCTTCAGTTAATTTTCTTGAACAGGAAGAAATATTAACCGAAGAAGAAGACTCAGCCTAAAATTAACTTCTTCAATTAATTTTGGTCATCTTCTTTCTGCATTTATCCAATCTCTAAATTGTCCTATACTAATTAATGTCTTTGGTCTCCGATTTGAAAATCTTGCTGCGATAAAAGTGCTCTCTGAAGCTATTGATGATGCTTGAATATGTAGTATATCTCGAGCCATTCTTGAGAGTGCCGAAGATTGCTTTCTGCGCTCCCTCTACCACTTTATCTGTAGATTGCCTGCTTCATCATCAATATATTCCAATCCCTGATTAAGATAAGCATCAAGTTCATTTTCAGAATGCACATATGAGTTAATACCAATTATAGAACTCATATTTCCTCACACTGTATCTATTTTAACCTTTCTAGCTGAAGAAGAAGGTGCACTTTCAGAATCTGCCTTGCTTTTATACATTTCATAAATAAGTTTAGCACTAACAACTATGCTACTGGAGCAATTTTCGGCAGTTGGTCCTGCAGCATCAGAAATTTGTAAATTCTGATAAATTGTATGAACAATTCCTCTCGCATCTTGTAATTTTAAAATGTGGGAAATAGGGGTATTAGCAGAAGCATTATCTAATGTGATAGTTAAAACTTTGTCAATAAAACCAAAAAAATGTAAAATTTCTAGAATAGTTCTATCTATATCCAGTAATGTGATAGTTAAAAATTTCTAGCATTATCCAGTATGTTTTTCATCAGCGAATTTGTAACCAATAATGCGTTTTTACATATTCCCGTTATTATCAACCTAATGACATGTAACAGTTAAATAATCATAGCCATTAGGAGTACGGCCTAGATTAGAAGTGATTGAAACTTTACAATCTAAGTAGTAAAATAAACAACGTAAATATTGAAGATATTCACCATAAAATTTAAAAACATCATTTCTAACTGTAGTTTTAGGAAAACCTTTAAAACTAGGGTTATACGTTTCTTGTATATAATGAACAAAACCGGGATTAGAAGGAAAACTAAAAGGTAAGCCACAAACAACGCCCATTATTGCTATATTTTCGCGATCTTTGGCTTTGTCATAGAAACCAATTAAACCACCAATCGTAGGCTTTATTTGTTGTTGGACAAAATTAGAAGCCCTAAATCTACTAGGACTAGCAGTAGCACCAGTCATAGCAGGATCCGCGTTTAGGCTGGCCTCGATTCCAGCTTTTTTCCGTACATCTTCGTGAATATTCTTCATGTGTCTAGTTAAACCTCCCGTCCCCCTGCGCCTTCGCCGGATCTATGTTGGAGCCTAGCACTTCAAAGGTTACAAATAGCTAAATTTACATCTCTATGGAAGAATTCTATACAAGTGATTTTCCTGGACGTTCTAGTCTACCTCTACTAGGAGGTATAGGAGGAACTGCAGAAGGAGATTGAGTCTGAGTTGGAGCTTCTGTAACTGTACTAGTTGGTGTTTCTATTTCATCTAATTCATCTTCTTCTTCCTCATTCATATCACCATAATCCCCAAATTGTCTTTCAATTAATTCGTGATCTAGTGGCATACTAGAATTCCAGGCCCCACAAGACTGGGTATGTTGTTGTTGTGGCATACTAGAATTATGATCAAAATCGGCGGTTTGGCTAAAAGAAATTTCATCAACATGACTAACATCTTCTAGGTTTAGGATCAGGATTAGTAGAACTAGTATCTTTTTCCTTATTACTCTTTCCAAGCATGTTTTTGATCGATACATTTAAAAACCTTTAGTAGCCATAATATAGCAAATGTAACAAAACTAAATACGAGAATTAATTGAAATATAATAAATTAAATACAAATATTAAAGAAAGTAACAGATGGACGAGCATACTAAACGTTTGTGTAAAAGCAGAAAATTATAACCGTAAGCCGTAAAATTGGAAGTTGAAACTTCCTCAAAGTATTTGCCAAATTCACACAAAAAATTGATAGCACTAGAGTAGTTGATTAGCAAATTTAGAGAGGGAGAGAATGAGAGAATTGTGGGAAATATGAAGAATGGAGGGTACTAATAATTTAGAATTAGGGACAGTGTAATTTAATAAACTTGGAGGTTAAAATATAAATTTGGGGGGGGTTGCCGATTTTGGCCATTGCTAACGTCTATTTTTTGCAAAAACAATCTTTTGCAACGGCTACTGTTTCAATATTTTTTTTTTAAATTCTGTACCGGCATACGGGACGGAATGGGGCCGGTCCACGACACGGGCTTAAAATGAAATCCCGCCTCTTCCCCCCGACCCCCTACCCTGTCCCACCCCTATGACCCAGCCCCCAGGACCAGGCCAGTCCCCCCTATCCTGTCCCCTTGATCACCCTTAGTTAGCCAAATAAGGGAGATTAGTGTTACTAAGAGAAACCTCAAGTGAGGTCTCTACAATTATCCCTATTATTTATTGTATGACTAATTCATGCAATATAATTCCTACATAGGTACATGAATCAGACAACCATACATTGTTTTTAAGATTATAGATATGAACAATTTCTCTGTGCTCCTATCTGAAATAATGTGTCTAGTTCAGGTAGAATGTTGTCCAGTAGTCACATTACTCGCTTGCAGTCTGTTGCCTTTCAAATTTTATTTCATGACTGAAGCACAGAAGTAATAAGGAAATCAATATTTACAATGTTTGAAGATATTCAATTAGATGTTGACTTTAGAGAAAAATTATTAGCAGGCATGGTGAATCACAAACTGGGTAACTTTATTGAATCATGTTGATGCATTGGGTCAATCAGGTCTTTTGGTCAAATTAGCTTCCAACTTTAAGGGGGTGGAAGTGGTGCAAGATCATAGATAGCTGATTTTTGGACCCCCATTTAGGCAATGGCCTAAGTTCATAAATTTTTGTAAATCGAGCCATTCTAATGAAGTTGCAAAAATCCGCATCCAAAGTTACAAATTTTGTCCATAAGTTTAGCATTGCTTGTGCAAAACAACTTTTGACATACGCGTATGAAGTTACTTCATACATTTATGCCTAACTTTAGACCCAGAGTTATACATGTCCATTTACTAAAGAACTGGTCATGAATCATCATACAAAGTCATTATCTAGTAATAATAGATTATAGGATGAGGTTATCTAGTAGCCTTAACAAATAAAAGGACAATAACTAACCCAAGGGCATAAATCAAACAATTACCAAGTGTAGCGTCGGTTAATTTAACAACCATCAGATGTGAATACAAGAGAACCAAGATAAAAGTTTTATATCAATCATGTACAACTTTCATGTATTGGCATTTTTTCAATGTAATGAAAAGGAAGCTTGCATACAAAAGGCATAATTAAAGAATATTGCTCTTGCATTTATAACTTTTCATTATGAAGGAGATATCAACAAACTGATGGTAGATACTGTCCAAACTTGTCCTGCTGCAAATTAATTTGCTCATGAATATAAGAAAATTTCTCCTTAAGCTTTTGTACCTGTAATTGAAGAGGAAGGAGGAGATGAAGTAGCAGCAGAGGGAGGCCAGACAGGGGTTTGTCAACACTGGCTATCAGTTAAATAATTTGGAAAACTGGATATTTATGATAGAAAGTGGTTACGGATGCAATTCCAAATGCACAGATAGCCGATCTTGGGACTCATATTTAAAGCACAGACATAGTGTATAATTTTTTTTTTAATTTAGCCACTTCAGAATTAACTTTCGACATGCGCAGCCGAAATTGCAACAATCCGCATCTGAAATTACAAATTTTGCTGAAGTTCGACATATTGCTTGTGCAAGCAAACGTCATACATACGTGACTGACTTCAGATATTTAGCAGAACTACAGACATTTTCATCTGAAGTTCCCGCAGTTTCCCTTCTGCTACTCCAATGTCTGAAGTTCCCACAATACTCCTGCTACTCCTACAGTTATGTCAAACACATAGTCGCTTGAGTTTCTGATACATCTGTTGAGTAAATATCTACTCTTCTTATTTCTTTTTTTTTCCTTCGGTTAAGTTGGTTTTTTAACCTTATGGAAAATTTAAATACCTTGATTTGTTAAATGACATTGATTTAGCAAGCACCAATAGCTTTATATATTGAGAATTTAGTTTGTACCTTGCATTTTGTTTCGTCAGGTTATGTTTTAGTTATGGTGGATGTAACTGTAACATATTTTTTTAATGAGACTAGTGTTAGTTTCTATATATAGTGATACTGCACTGTACTAAACCATTATTATCAGCTCCGACTTCCTATAGCATCAAGGGGAAGCTACTAGTCACAAGTCGTTGCTCAATTAACGGGTTGGCTATGAAGAATATGGAGGAGAAAGGAGGAGGAGAAGGAGAAGTACAGACGACACAACGGAGGAGGAGAAAACAACCTTTTGTCTGAAGTTTGCCAACACTGGCTATCAGTTAAATATTTTGAAAATATTGGAAACAACTTAAATAGCAGGGTAAAAACTGGCTAAGCGGTGAAATTAACATGGTGGAACTTGTTACTAATTGCTTGAATAATATCCCACGTGCCTAATGCTTTAAATTGACCAATGACCAACTAACGATAACATTGCCTCATTCAGCTTATTGTTCTAACTCTTGAATATCGATGTTATTTAGATTTTTGGTTCTTACCATGTTGTTCATAATACACACCATTCCAGATAAATCTAATGTAGTTACAGCAGGTTTTCTAAAGATTGGCCGATCTATTTCAGTTGTAACCATATGTGGAAGAATATTTTGGTTTTCTTCTGGACTTAAATCTTTTACATATTGATTGCTTTCCTTTCAGGCCGTATTGTTATGGGCCTCTTTGGTAAAATTGTCCCGAAGACTGCAGGTACTCCATCTTGTGCTGAATTATGTTTCTTTTTTTGGCATTGTACATTATCTTGTATACTGCATTGTTGAACTTGCTGTATATTTTTTTTTTGTTCTGCAGAAAACTTCAGAGCTCTTTGCACGGGTAACCAAGTAACTTTTGTTCCTTCTTCATACTCATGCATTTAGCTATTATTTCTCATGCAAATTTACAAGAGTATCATAACTGAGTTTCATTTTTCTGAGAGATTCAGATCCACTACAGTACTCTTTCTCTGAACATCAAGTGAATAAGGATACCTTTCTGGAATTCTTACAAATTTGTGTTCTCGGATAACATGACTAATTTCATTACTTTAGGAGTGAAGCCAGCAGTGAAATAAAAGCAATAACAAAGCTAGTTATAGTGTATTGACAAAAACAGAAGAATACGTATATTACATTTGAGGTAGAAAGAGAAAGATCCTATACTGAAAAGGGTTAAACTCACGTCCATACTGTAAGGTATGTGGACCAAAAGCAGCTACTTCTAATTGCCACAGGTCATTGCTGATGCAAGGACTAAAATGCTCCTTCTTTGAGTAGTTTATTTCAAGACACATCTACATTTGCACGAGATTTTTTTGTTAGCTATTTGTTTCTGTGATGTCCTTTTTATCATTTTAGCCTGTTTGGCCAAAGCTTTTGGAAAGCCAAAAGTACTTATTTTAGAGAATTGGGGTTTTTTACTAAAGCTTTTAGGTAAAAAACAAGTTCTTTTGAGTAGTAGCAAAAATTGGTTTTCAGAAGCTGAAAAGTAGTTTTTTCAGAGAAGCACCTTCGGAACCTTGACCAAGCCTAAATTGCTGCTCTGATATTGGTAAAAGCATTTTTCAAATTGATTAGCCAAGAACAAACTTCTACTTTTTTCGAAAAACACTTTTCAAAATAAACAGATTTTGAAAGCTAGGCAAATAAACTATTCACTTCTCCTTAATCTCTGTTCGAGACATGGAGGAAGAAAAGGAAAAACCATCACCTGAGAGGGAATCATTTCAGATTTCAGATACTGCTTGCTAGTTATTTAGGGGGTCTTTTGACTAGAATGACGTCAGACAAGGAGGGTTGTAATGTAGATATCACGCAATTGCCTCAGATGGAAAATAAATGCATGAAGCTCACCACATTTCTGCTGCATTAGCATCCATTGTGCACAATAATATTAAAGTTACCAATCTGGCAACATATATCACTCCACTTGTAGGGGAAAAAGGAACTGGGAAAGCTGGCAAGCCTCTCCATTACAAAGGTAGCACTTTCCACAGGATCATACCTAGCTTCATGATCCAAGGAGGCGACTTCACTCGTGGTGATGGGCGAGGTGGAGAGTCAATATATGGTGAAAGCTTTCCAGATGAAAACTTTAATTTAAAACACACTGAACCTGGTGAGGTTTGACTGTTCAATAGTAATTGGTTGTTGCCTTCTTTTGTATCTTGTGTTTTATTTGATGGTGCTAGATGCACTTTCCATAATGGGTTGACTGTTCAATAGTAATTGGTTGTTGCCTTCTTTTGTATCTTGTGTTTTATTTGATGGTGCTAGATGCACTTTCCATAATGGGAAGTGTTTTTGGCCCGAATGTGTTTTCATCCACTGATAGACTTTTGTTTTGGGAAAAGGTATTCTGTCAATGGCAAATGCTGGACCAGACTCCAATGGATCTCAATTCTTTATCACAACTGTAACCACTAGCTGGTATTCAACTAAATCCTCGTTTTTGTGTAACCTACTACTTGATTTTTAATTTGCCTGGCCTTAAATTGTTTATTTTTCGTGGTTGAGTTGAGCATATACTGAATTTTGGGCCACCTCTCAAACTGTTTACGTCCGTTCCATGGTTAGGTTGGATGGGCATCATGTTGTCTTTGGAAAGGTGTTGTCTGGGATGGATGTCGTCCACAAAGTTGAAGCTGAAGGGAGAGGAAGTGGGACCCGGAAAAGCGAAGTTAGAATATCAAATAGCGGTGAACTACCTCACTGATTCAATTTTCCATGTATCAGAATTTTGATTAGTGCTTAACCTTGAGTAAAAGTCAGTTTCGTACACTATTGCAGCTTGTAAAGTTAAAACAACCCTCTTGAAACAGGATCGCTGCTGCTGCTTAGAATAGAAAAGGGTCATTTATTAAAAGTGTTATAAAACCTTTGCTTTTATATTTATTTCATAAATGTTTTTGAATGGATTCTCTGTAGTATATACCATAGAAAGATTTGTTAGTTGAAATTTCCATTTCGTTCTCATCGCCAGGGAATAGCTTTGTTAGAAACGAAACTTTTGCAATGATATCATGATTCTTCTAAACAAGGCATTACTCATTCAGTGTGGTTGAATTTTACATATTCAAGTCAATGTATCACATTCCTGAAGTCTACTAGCAGTAGAAAGACTTGAGAACAAACATGCTATTGAAAAATACACACGCTATGAGTATGACCAACATCAGGTAGTAAAACAATTCATATATTATTCTTGAAATTTCAACCTCAATCCATTACAGCGAAGTAGCTAGAAACTAGCATTATGGTACATAGAGATTGGAGAATAGAGAATAAAGAGAAGCATCAGTGGTTGTTGGTGTTGTCATTGTCTGGGTGATGAAAGATGGTTGAAAAATTGGTGGAAAGATCAGAATAGAGAGAAACGACCTTGGAAATGTTGCCATTAAGCTCCCGAATGAGGCCCTCGTTCTGGACCATATTGTCATTGGTTCTGGACTGATGGCTGTCGTTGACTTGCTTAATCAGCAGTCTGTTAAGATCCAGCACTGACTGCACCTGCCGGAATCTGTTTGAGAAGTTGTTCCACATCTCCGAGTTGCCTTCCTCCTCCCCCATGGTAGTTGTTGCGGCTTTGGCTAGGATTTGACGATGGCGCTTCAACTTTGAGGTGTTGTCTTCCATGCTGGAAGAATCAAAATCCAGCGGTTTCATTCAATCTTCCAAGCCCCTACAAAATTATATAATCAATGCTAATTTCTGACATATGCTCTGTTCTGTTTCTGCGGATATAGAGAAAGTGCAAAAATATCTTGATTAGATATTTTCCTCATTTTCTTGTGATTGTGGCAGCGGCTCACACACATGATGACTAACCATGCTGCGGCACATCCTTGAGCGTTGATTTTGCGAAAGAAGGTGAACGATTGCTAGTCACGCGCTCAGGATGAGAGTTGGGGTAAGTTTGAGCAAAAATATCTTATCATCGAGTAATGGAATATACCCCTCTGTTCCAGAAATAACTCATCGGATCACGGAGCCCAACTCTTGGCTGTAATAATATCATGTTGTACGCATGCAACTCTGCTCTCCGTGTATCAATATCATCTCAGTGTTTCCATAATTTCAATAGTGTTCTTACCTTTTCAAGTCCCTTGGACCCACAACATAATCATACCACTCTAATATCAATATCATAGAGCCCTTAGTGTAAGAATGCAAATGATAATTTAAGGCAAGATATCATGATACAATGAGATGCAACCAAATAAGAGATGAAATATCACATGCTTTCAAGAATTCAATACACATACACAATCCAAGTACAATCCAAGATATCATATCGAAAGCAAGTATGATGAGTAAACATATTAAGCAACTATGGCGACAAGTCCAAATAATCAACAGTCTGAACCAACACAAGACTGATTCCCCAAACCCTATCATCACAGTTCAACATCGGTACCCATGCAAACGTTTATCACAACCGCCTGAGTGAGACCCCTAAACACACCTAATACCCCTCAATATTTATAACTAATTATTCACTTTTATTGAAGTCTCGAAAAACTAAATTGTAGAGTACCTCTGTGCCGAATAAGTGCTCCAACAATCAAGCATCAATGATAGCCTTGCCCTTTCTTCGAGCCTCGCGATAATCGAAGTCTATCCACGCATATACTACTCGTTAATATGCAAGACTTACACAAAATAAGGACATAACCTTTAACAAATGCAGAACACAAATATCGACGCCAATTCCACTTCACCAAGACTCGAACTTTAATATCCAGAAACCATTATTACATACTAGGTAATCATATCCTTAACTTAATTGAAAAACTATCCTTAATTGAACTCCCAATTGGACATTTATCAAAAGCCCCAATATGAAACCCTAGAATTTCCATCAATTGAAAAATAGGTTTCTACAACCAAATTAAGATTTACAACATGATAATCTATCATAATCCAATCCTAATTCATGATATTAACATAATTTGATCCATAAATCCCATTAAAATCAATAGCATATCTCTCTTATTCTCATGGGAACTTGCAATCATTTTTTTCCAACTAATAACACAAACACCACCATTAATGAACTTAGATTCATAAACTTAAGCCATAAAAGGGAAGAAATTATTACCTCAAGGATGAAATTGCTGCCAGGGTTCTGAAAATACTCCAAGACGGCGCTGGTTTCGAGGTTTGCTATTTGGGGAAAATAAATTCCGACCTCAAGAATATATGGGACACCTGAACTGTGTTTTTGCCCCAGCAGAATCGACTCTGCTGGAGCGGACCCTCTGTAGCAGACAAAACACGAGCTGAGGCAGTGTCACATGACACCTCGCCTCAGCGCCACGGCGAGAGCTCGACTCCACAGGAGTGGACTTGCCCCTGCAGTAGACCCTCCACCAAGGCGGAAATCCCTAATTCCCAAGACCTCGCTTCGGCGAGTCAACCTCTCGCTGAGGCTGAAATGCCAGAGCGGAAACAGGTTCCGCCGGAGCGGACGCTAGACATCAGAATAGGTAAAACAATCCAAAATTCCATCCAATATCCGAAACACTTCAGAGAACCCCAGACACAAATCAGATATGCTCATTTATGGTAAATAGTGCTACGAATTTGCTCGTACCCTCAGATATCACATTTAACCGAGCTAAGATATACTTTCCTAAAGAATCGTCTAGTAAAAACAAATATCCAAATTTCATAAACAATGCCACAAAATACATCTGATTACCTCGGGAAATGAACCAATAACTCGACCAAGTCATAAATGGCCTCTAGAACTACCTGAAGTGATGGAACCCATAAACGAACCTAGCTACCCAAAAGTCAACTTTGAATCAATTAACCAACTCTGAGTTTCTAGACTTTGTGTTTTTTCATCTGAAACTCATATAAATGGACCTCGGGATCCATGCCACCCATCCCCGCGCATCACAAATCCCATATTGAGTCTACGAGAAGGGTCAAACAAGTAAAGAAGGGTCATTACATCAAATACCAATTAAAACAATGTTTGTCCTCAAACAATGAGAAATTAATAAAGGAAACGTACCAAAAGAAGTGAACAAGCCAAGATATATGCTTTGTATATCGGACTCGGTCTTCCAAGTCACCTCCTCGATAGGACGATGCCTCTACTGAACCTTCACAAAATTTATCTCCATCGATCTCAACTTCCACACATGCCTATCTAAAATAGCCACGAGCTCCTTCTCGAACTTCAAATTCTGATCAAGTAATACAAATTCCCACTGGATAATATAAGAACCATCGGCATGATACTTCTTTAGCATAGACACAAGGAAAACTTGATAGATGCCTAAAAACCTGGTGGCAGAGCCTACTCATATGCCACCTCCTCAACTCTCTTAAGAACCTCAAATGGTATGATATACCCGGACTAAACTTCCACTCTTGCCGAATATCATCACACCCTTCATGTGTGAGACCATCAGAAGAACCTTGTCACGTACAATAAACTCTAAGTCTTGGACCTTCCGGCCTACGTACTCTTTCTTCCTGCTCTGCACTGTCAAAATCTTGACTTGGATCATCTTCACTCTCTCAAAAGAATCCATTAACATATCAGTACTCCAAGGCTGGACTTCAAAACATTAAACCAACGAATCGAAGATCAACATTTCCTACCATATAAAGCCTTAAACAATGCCATATCATTACTGGAGTAATAACTGTTATTGTACGAAAACTCTGCCAAAGATAAGAACTAATCCCAATAACCACCAAAATCAGTCACGTAGGCTAATAACATGTCCTCTAATACCTGAATAGTCCGTTCAGACTGACCATCGGTCTGAGGGTGAAATGCTATACTGAGATCTAAGTGAGTACCCAACTCTCTCTGAAAAGTCTGCCAGAAATGTGAAGTAAACTGAGTACCCCGATCCGATATGATAGAAATAGGAACCCCATAATTATGAACAATCTCCCAAATATAGATCTTAGCCAACTTCTCTACATTATACGTTGTCTGAACTGGAATGAAATGCGCAGACTTGGTCAGACGATCAACAATGACCCAAATAACATCAAACTTTCCCAAAGTTTTCGTCAACACAACAACAAAATCCATGGCAATCCTCTCCACTTCCACTAAGAAATGGGCATCCTCTGATGCACACCACCGGGTCACTGGTGCTCATACTTAACATGCTGACAATTTTGACACCGAGACACAAAATCAGCAATGTCTCTCTTCATCCTCCCTTACTAATAGTGTTGCCTCAAATCACAGTAGATCTTAGTAGCACCTGGATGAATCGAATACCTAGAGCTGTGGGCCTCCTCCATAATCAATCTAGTCAAATCTCCTACACGAGGCATACACACTCTACCTTTGATCCTCAGAACACCCTCACTATAAACCATAGCCTTATTGGCCTCACCACTCATCACCTTATCTCAAATCTTGCACAACCCCACATCATTATACTAGTGTGCTCGAATCTGATCCAAAAGAGATAACCTCGCCTCCAAACAATCCAGAATTCTAAAACGGTGTGCTATTGACTGGACCTCCACTGCCAAAGGACGCTAAAAAACAACCAAATAAGATAAAATCCCTATATTGACCTCCTTTCGGCTCAAGGCATCTGCCATTACATTTGTCTTACATGAATGGTACAAAATGGTCATGTCACAATCCTTTAATAACTCCATCCACCGACACTGCCTAGAATTCAAATCCCTCTGATTAAACGCGTGATGAAGACTACCGTGATTGGTATATACCTCATAATGGACACCATAAAGATAATGCCTCCAATTCTTTAAAGAAAATGCAATGGCATCCAACTCAAAATCATGAACATGGTAATTCTTCTCGTGCACCTTTAACTGCCTCGATGCATAAGCAATCACCTTACCCTCCTGCATCAACACACATTCCAATCCAATACTAGAAGAGTCACAATACACAAGTAAAGTCCTTCCCTTCCACCGGAAGGAATACAATTGAGGTTGTGTTCAATAAAGTCTTGAGTTTTGGAAGCTCTACTCACACTCATCGGACCACTGAAGTTGAACCTCCTTCTGAGTCAAACGCGTCAGATGCAAATCAATAGAAGAGAAACCATTGATGATCCTACGATAATAGTTAGCAAGATCCACAAAACTCTGAATCTTTATCACAAAAGTTGGTCTAGGCCAGTTCTTGACTGCCTCTATCTTCTTAGAGTGAACCATAATCCCATCATTGGACACCATTTGTCCCAGAAATGCCACTGAGCTCAACCAAAACTCACACTTCAAGAACTTAGCATAAAACTCATTCTCCTTCAAAATTCCAAGGACCACTCTCAGATGACGCTCATAGTCCTCCCGACTCTTCGAATATATCAGGATGTCATCAATGAACATAATCACAAAAGAATCCAAGTATGACTTAAATATCCTAATAATCAAGTCCATGAACGTTGTGGGGGAATAAGTAAGCCCAAATGACATCACCAAAAAATCGTAATGCCCATAACGAGTTTAGAAAGTCATCTTAGGAACATCCTTAGCTCGGATCTTCAGTTGATGATACCCAGACCTCAAATCAATCTTTGAAAACACAGAAGCACCCGATAGTTGATCAAACAAGTCTTCAATATGCGGAATCAGATACTTGTTTCTGATAGTGACCTTGTTCAACTGTATGTAACCAATGCACATAGGCATAGTACCATCTTTTTTCTTCACGAACAAGACAGGAGCTCCGCATAGAGAAACACTTGGTCAGATGAAGCCTTTACTCAACAAATCCTGAAGTTGCTCTTCCAACTCTCTCAACTTTGCTGGAGCCATACAATACAGAGGAATAGAAATGGGTCGAGTCCTAGCTCGAGATCAATACAGAAGTCAGTGTATTTGTCTGGCGGCATACTCGGCAAATCTAAAGGAAATACCTCCACGAACTCACTAACTACCGGAATAAAATCAAGGAAAATAGTCTTTGCACTCGTATCCCGAATCCCGAATATGAGCAAGATAATCCAAACAACACCGGTCCACTAACTTCCTAGACCGAATATAAGAAATCACCTTCCTAGGAGCAGGGTTGGGAGCACCTCTCCACTCTAGCCTCGGAAGACCAGGCATAATTAACATGACCGTCTTAGCATAATAGTCCAGAATCATATGATATAGTGATAACCAATCCATACCCAAGATAACATCAAAATCTACCATATCTAAGATGACCAAATTTACCCAAGTGTCCTAACCCATGAAAGTAACTACACACATGCAATAAACTTTATCTATAATCACAAAATCACCGATTGGTGCAGACACATGAATAGGAACATCAAGCATATCACGCCATATCTCTAATTTAGCTGAAACGTAGGTAGACACATAAGAGAATGTAGACCCTGGATCAAATAACATAGTAGTAGATCGATTGAGATAATACTTGTGATGACTGTGTCGGATGTCTCAGCCTTGACCCTACTAGGGAATGCATAGAAATGGGTGTGTCCTACCTCGTACTGAGTACCCTATTGGCCACCTCATCCTGAACAAACTCCCTCTTTCCCTGACTGGGGTCTACTATGACTAGACTGATGGCCATCTCTGCCTGAATAAGATCCTTCCAACTACTCTAACTACCACCTCTAGCTGGCTATGCTGGACTCCTAGGTGCATGAAATATGCAATGTACATTTGGGTTAATCCTTTTTCAAAAGACCAACCTATCCTCTCTCAATAGGTACTGGCCACTGAAGGCTGAAGAATAGAGATTGAAGAACCTGAACCACACTGGTCAGAATATCTAGACTAAGAACCCCTAGACGACTGTCCCCCATTATAACCATCAGTAATATGTAGAGCTGCCCGAACCGATTGACTGGGTTACGACTGTTGATTTCTCCCCTGATACCCATAACCACGGGAAGTAGAACCACTGAACTGAGCATATCGCCTAACCCTCTTAGTAGGCTCATATCTAGACAATTTGCCTCTTACAGACTCCACCATCTTGGCATCTCTGCCACAATCTCAAAAGAATCCCCCGAAGCCACCAACTACAACATGGACAACTAGATAGGAATACACAAGCCTCTAACAAAACATCTCACCCGCTCTACCTCAGTAGGTAACAATGGTGCCGCATAATGGGATAAGACATCAAAGCGAGTCTCATACTGCGCAACTAAAGAATTACACTGACCAATCTTCACATACTTCTCAAAGAAGACCCTATAGAACCTAACCCAAGTCAATAGAGGCACCCTCGTGGGCAAACAATCAATGTATGCCCTCCACCACAACTTTGCATGCCCTAAAAGCTGTAGGGCCATGAAACTAACTCCATCGGTCTACAATACCAAGAGTATGCAACCTCTCGTGGCTGCTCACGATCAACTCATACGCATCCTCCTCGGGATGACAATAAAACACCGGAGGCTTAGTATTTGAAAAGTGCTCCCAAATCTTTCGCTCATCGCGGGTCATATCTGTCCCTTTAGTAGGCCAACTGGTGACACCTAATTTTTATCCTCCAATATTTTTTATTTAATTATTTAGAGTTCTGAGGTCACTGACGAAGTGGAATACTCTTTATAAAATGAACATGATTTTACAAAATTATTTTGAGTGTATTTTGCCATTTTATTTGATAAAATATCACTTGGTATACATATTGTATATCATATCCTAATTTACATAATTCAATCATTAGTTATGGTTTTGGAATTTTAACTAGCAATTATAAATATGATTGTCTCAAAGTTCATTTTCAAATTATAGGACTAATGTCCCGCTCCGTCAAATATGGGAAATTGTTAATTAAATACGATAATAAAATTACATATCAATTTTTAAGTCATGTATAAATTAAAAAGACATTTGCATTATTTTAAATGCCTAACTTCCAATTTATGTCAAAATTAGACTTCAATGAAACCATGTATAGGGGTATCATTGGGTCTCTATTGTATTTAACTGCTAGCAGACCTGACATTGTATTTAGTGTTGGGTTGAGTGCTAGGTTCCAATCAAGTCCCTAACAATATCATTTGAAGTCTGCAAATAGAATCTTGAGGTGTCTCAAAGGGACTCCAGACCTGGTCCTCTTCTACCCTTCAGAAGATAATGTTGACTTGGTTAGATATGTTGATGCTGATTATGCTAGATATTTGGTGGATATGAATAGCACATCTGCAATGGCACATTTTCTGGGATCATGCTTGATCTCCTGGGGGATAAAGAAACAAAACTATGTGGCTCTTTCTATTGTTGAAGCTGAGTATGTGGCTGCTGCTTCTTGTTGTGCTAAATTATTATGGATCAAATAACATCTTGAGGATTTTTGTGTGCTTACTAACTGTGTGCCCTTGTTGTGTGCTAATACAAGTGCACTTAACATGGCAAAAAATCCAGTCCAATATAAAATGACCAAGCACATTAATGTCAAGCATCATTTCCTAAGGGACAATGTTGAAAAGGGTTTGATCAGTATGAAGCTCTGTAAGACAGAAGACCAGGTTGCTGATATTTTCACCAAGGCACTTAGCAGGGACCACGTTGAAAAAATCGATTGGAGTTGGACTTGATGAAGCTCAGGACCTGATTTTCGACATTTACTCATAGCTTTGAAGACGCATATACATACACGTTGAATCTCTGATCCGTGAATCGTGGTAATGAGTCATGTGAAACTTAGTTCGAGGGAGAGATTGTTGGGTGTGTAAACAAAGTCCCACATTGGTAGCTGAAAAGAAAAATGAGTTACTTATAAGGTGTTGGATACTCTTAATGGTGTGAGACCTTTTCGGAAAAACCATGCGGACTTGGCCCAAAACGGATAATATCACACCGTATTAAGAGTATTCTTGGACCATTTAATCCAACATTTCCTCACATAAGACATTTTATTTCTGAGATACCTTTGTATTTTTCATTTCTAGCTGCTCATGACTATGCATCACCAGTTCTTTTGATATTAAGCTTTTTTGTCTCCGTATGTATCAAATTTTGTTGTTATTTACTTTTGTTAGACTCTAATGGCTTTTTGATTGATATATTGAAATGCTTACCGAATGTCTTGGTTCGTCTTACTTGGGGCAATTGGGTGCCATCACGGCTTAAAGGGAAATTGGATTTTGACAAAAATACAAAAAGATGCTCTTTTAAAGAGGTTATCATATTTGCTTCTCTTAACCCATACAAACAGGCTGGAGTGATTGTCGTCGGTGCGTGTATTACTGTTAAATCGGTGATTTATAATGTAACATTTAAGGTGGTTTTTAATTTTCCACATTTCAAACAGACTTCCCCGTATCAAGTGTTTAATGTCGGGTTTTTGTTGATCTGCCGTAGATATTTATTGAAATTTATTACCGTTAGGAATGACCATTTTTGTATTAGTGTGAGTTGAAAACAAAACAAACATAAAATAAAATTTGTGATGTAAACTTAGATTAAGGGCTATAAAGTTTAATGTAACTGTTTGACTTATAGATCATTGGATAAACTTGGATATACATACTAATCTAACTCCTCTTGATAGCTATCTCATGGCAAATTTGACCGTAACACAGTAAACTTAGTTCCAAACTAATTAGAAATGATTAGGTTAGTCACATGTTTACGAACGGCAACGAGCCATTGCTAGGTCACTTAATTTTAATTCATCAAAAGTAGACCTGTCCAACGGGTCGGGGACCCGTTCAACCCGACCCGAAAAAATCAGGGTCTGTTTATAGCTGACCCGTTAGCCACCCGACCCGAAAAAGCGGGGACCCGATCTTATGTAGGGTCGGGCCAGGGTCATAATATTTTACCCGTCTGACCAGGTCCGACCCGGCCCGACCCCGACCCGTGTATTTTTTAATATTAATTTATATTATTTTTCCTTCATTAATATTTATTTTGTACTTATATATATTTTTGCCATTAATATTTAAGTGATTTAATGCATGTTTTTATAATATATGTATTGCTCTAATCAACATTGAGCTCGACATAAAACAAGATAAAAAATGGTAGCGGATTATTAATTATATGTATATATTATTAGTCGTTCTGTTAATATCACGGAAGCATAATGTAGGGAGAGAAAGTAGTTGTAAATTGGTGAAACTTTAAATGGTCATAACTCTGCGTTCGGATGTCCGTTTTACCCGATTTTTTTTTTTTGCGTATTTTTTAGAGACGGGGCCGGTGTGGCAGTTTGGCGCGGCCAGTTTTTACTAAAACATCAGTTTTCCCTATCAATTTGTGTTTTCCCCCAAATCGATTTCTAATTTTCCTTTTTCTTTAGTAAACATCTCACGATACATAATAGATTTCAACGTCAAAATTTCATGGTAATGTAGGTGTGAATGTCAATTTCAGTTTTGAAAATTCAATTTTTTTAAAAAAATTGCTCCACCCGGCCCTGGCCCGCCAAAAAATCCGACGGGTCAGGGCCAACCCGTGACCCGTAGGGTCCCCTAAGGGTCAGAGTCAAGGTCGGAAATTTAAAAAAAAATAAGGTCAGGGTCGAGCTAGAGTCGGGCAAGCAGAAAAAGAAAAGTCACCCGACCCGAGCTTTGGCCAGATCTAATCAAAAGTTACAAACGACCGTTGATGCTTAATGACATTTCTCATTCCATTGATGGGTTCGAAATTTTGAAAAGTTACAATAACGTGACATTAATTAGGCCAATGGAGATATCTCGAAGTCAAACCCTTGATTAAGAAAAGCACTAGCTATCCATAGCTTCAAATTGCCAAAGTTTATGTCCACCTCACATTCTCTCACCTGTTATATCCATTTACACAAAAAATAAGACAGAGATTAGTATACACATAATTCCAATAAGCGAAATATGTGAAAATGAATTGATAATATAACTAATACTACTCTCTTTTATCTCAAATTATGTCACCTTTCAGATTTCTAGCATCAAATTTTCTAAAATTTGGACATGAAATCTTTAAATATTTTGTAATAAAATTTACATATATTTAAGAAACTGCGTAATAAGACACAATGACTGAGATTTTAAAATATTTAAAAGGCATATGAAAAAAATCACGGTAAAAAAAAAAATCATTTGATTTCTTGAAATTCAAAAGGTGCCACATAAATTAGGTCGGAGGGAGTAATACGTTTGTAGGGGATTAATTATATTAAAACTTACATTAAGAGTGAACGTCAAAATATAATCATCGGTAGAAGTAGCCAAGTTGGAATTTTGAACATTGAACCCAGTGAGAGATTCAAGAGCTTTGAAAAGTGAAGCTGCAATTTGTCTCCCTTTGTTGCAAACTAATCTCACGTAATATCCTTTTTCTTCTACTTGAAAAACGTCCATCTGCAATATAGTTTGTCATGTTAATTATATCATTTTTCTACGGTTTTAAAAGAGTTAATTAGGAAGTACTTTAATTTTAGTAAGATTAAAACAAACCTTTGTTATCCTCTTGATTGGTGGATAATAGCTTGAGAAATTCATTTCCTTGGCATTCTGAAATAGTCCACTTTGCTTATTGTTCATTCCGTTGAGTGATGACTCAAAATCTGCTATTTCTACTTTTAGTTTCTTGGCTTTCGTTTGCAGTCCTTGTACGTATAGTATTGCATCTCCAATTATGGAGGCTTTATCCATCTGCCCATAAAAACATTCTCTAGTCAGAAACAACCTCATCATGGAACAGAAAAATTCATGCACTAACAATGTATATTTCTGTTTTACATTATCAATGTTTCATAATATTATTAGTGCATATAGTTAAGTTTTCTCCATCCGTCCTAATTTATGTGAATGTGTTTGACTGGATGCGAAGTTTAATAAAAAAATGAAGACTTTTAAAAATATGTGATCTAAAATAAATACTTACAAATTTATGTGGCTATAAACCATCTCATTAAGAATAAACTTAAAAGTTTAAAGTAAAATTGTTACTAGAAATATATCATTCTTTTTCTAACAGATTAAAAAAAAAAAAAAGTGTCACATATAAATTGAGATAGACGGTGTACGTACCTTTGTGATATTAGGAACTAAGGATCGCAAAGCGTAAAGCTTCTCCTTCATTCTTCCTCTCCTTTTTCGCTCGGAAATCAAAGTTCTCGACCGATCTGTCCTCATGCTCTTCTTTGTTGGCGTTCCCGGAGTCACTGTCATGGCGGTGGTGGTCGTGGTGCCAGACGATATATCACAATCATTATCTTCCTCCTCCTCCTCCTCTTCTTCTTCGTGGAGCTTCGTTTCTCCAGGAAGCGAAGCATGTAACGAAATAGGATCAGGCATGCTTGTAGCATTCCAGTCATAGAAATCAATCGATGTTGGCTCAAATTGGGCATTGGCCAAGGGAAAACAACTTGTAATGTGTTCACAATCATAAGTTGGGCAAAACTTTACAATAGGGTCAGCATTTTCACCCCTAATGAGCTCAATAAATTGTTCAAAATTAGCCTCGTCCAAGAAATTAATGAGCCCGATATCGTTAACATTATTTTCCATTGGCATTATTGATGCATTATTAGCACTCTCCATTTTTTTTTTCTCTTTCACTCTTTTCAGTAAAGCTAAGATGAGTTGATGGTGAGAGGTCTACGGGGTGGGGTTTATAGATGGTGCAAAAATTAATTTAGTTTATGTTTATCATATGAAGGGAATCTCGAATATAGTTTCTCGAAGCTATTAGAACTAATATTAAAACCCTTATAAGGGTAGTTGACAAATGGTGGAGATGGTGTTTTAATTTAATGTACTTCTTATTCTTAGTTTAATTATGTTTAGTATTACTATATTCGGGCATCAAATAAACACGGACCAGGTTCGCACTAGAACTATTTTTGGTTTTAGCATTGATGATGAAAGGGAGGACGTCATGATCTAATTTTACTTATTTAAGTAAAGATTCTTGTCGATTTTTTATTTGTTCCTCAATATATTAGTTTTAGGACTAAGACGTTATTTAATATACTCATTATTCACTACTCTCACTTTGCAACTCCATCCACGTAAGTATAAACTTTACACATCACAAATAATAAAGTTCTCAGTAAAATCGACTTGGCATATAAGGAATTAGAAAAAATTGGATTTACAACTGCAAATGTAGTTGAACTACGTAAATATATTGTTTGTTTGGCATTATATTAATGTTGAAGAAAGATGATGTCTAAGAATTTATCCGTAAACAATGTTTAATTCAACCATACTGAATTACCATGGCTAAGTTACAAACTAATTGATATTAGAATGGGTATTAAATAATTATTATGTAGTAAGTATTTCAAGGCATATTTCTTGTATTTATAGGATTTGTGTGAACATTGAGTGCGGTCTTGCACTGTATTTAAGTAAAGATTTGATTGATGAATTTTAATTTTACTCCATCTGTTGTGGCTGTATATATGATTTAACGTTCTTACTACCCTCTCTTTGCAACTTCATCAACAAGAAGTTTAAACTTTACATAGACACTTTTAATCACTAAGTTTTTCTTTGACATTGAAATTTAACATATTAAGGAAAGGGTCAGGGAATACAAATGCCTTATCTCAAATTGATACGATGTCTTTATGTCTCAAAATAGTTTACCTATTGCTAATCATTTATGCTTTATGCTTTATGCTTTTAGTGTTTCGTATGATGTTTTTAGATTTTAAGTTTTTCTTTGACATTAAAATTTAACATATTAAGTAAGGAAAGGGTCAGGGAATACAAATGTCTTTATCTCAAGTTGATACGATGTCTTTATATCTCAAAATAGTTTACTAATTGCTAATCATTTATGTTTTATGCTTTTAATGTTTCGTATGATGTTTTTAGATTTTAAGTTTTTATCCACTATTTTGATATCCAAGTTTTCATATATCCGTATTGAAAAAGTGGGGGAAATAACAGAACTTAGCTTTTCCATTTGTTGTTGACCTTATAGTACCAATGCCAAATAACTTGAAAAATTACAAGTTGATGAGATAATGAAATATTTAATAGAGTTTACAAAACTACCGTCATTAATAGAATAATACAAGTATACAAAGTAAAAGCAACTTGATTTTAAATTAAAGATAACCTAATAATTAGAGGCGAAGACCTGGTTTTCCGCCCGAACGACCCTAGCGTACGGAAAAGAAATAAGGTCATTAGTCCTTGTAGTCAGAAAGAAAAAAGCCAAACAAGTCGTTTTACCTTTTTTTTTTCATATTCATATTTATATCCTCTGCAACAATTGTTGGGACGGACTTTCGTGGAAAATAAAAAAACCCTTTATCGGATTGGAAGCGATGACTTAAGCCTCTTTCTTCTTCTTATAGGACGTTTAAAGAGCGTGACTCTTTAGTAGATGATTCCATCTAAAATACAATAGGGACAACCGTTTTCAGCTGCTCGTTTCGTATCTTGAAGAAAGAGTAGGCTTAATAGGGTAAAAATCTTGGCTTAGCAAGGCCTCTTTGGTATAACTTTTTAATTCCTTAATCCCTAATACTTTTTTCTTGGTTGTGGATCTTCCAGATAGACCCTAAATTTTGCCCACTGAACGAGCAAAACTACCTACATAATAGGATAATCAAAATTATATAACTAAAAGCTACTTGTGATTTTAAATTAAATATAACTAAAGACCTTTAAAAATCTTGGCTTAGCAAAGCCTTCTTTGGTAAAATCCTTTTCCTTAATCCTAACTTATTTTCTTATGGATCTTCCATTTAGACCCTAAGTTTGCCTCACAAAACTTCCAAATTACTGGATGAGCAACTATTTCTATTTTTTCCCATCAATTTAATTTAACTATTGTTTTAATTATTTTCATACACATTAAAAAAATAATAAATACAAAATATACTAATTAAATTACTCCTATTCAATAAAAGTAGTAAATTATTTTTTACTTTTAAACATTATACATATTTTCTTAATATTAAGACTATAGTAATTTTCAATTTTTACGGTTACAATTACTTTTGGATAAATTTTAGGGAGTATTAGACTATTATCATGATTGCCTTGTTAGATTAAATTACATTAGGTCCTCGGTTGCGGCGCATTGTGAACGTGTGCCCCACAACTCGTAGGACAGCAAACACGTGCATCTACCCAAGATTCCATCATTGATTTGTGCATATAAAATTCCTTCCACGGCTTCAGCTGATGTACTAGTTTCTTGGACTAAGTTTGACAAATATAATAGGGATAAGCTTCTTAATTATATTCGAAGTTACTATGCCATATTTATTTGTGCATAGAATTAAATATTTGGTAGGCGGTGAAATACACGCACTGTCACGTAAAATTTCATATTTTTTCTTTTTTTCTTTTTAATTCTGAAATGTGATGAAAATATTATTTTATATTTAGAAAAATGAAAAGAATAATTATTTTTGTATGAACTTGAAAAATTATTAGAGGCGTTGAGCATATTGGAAAGGTTGTTGAAGTTTTAAAGTTGAGATTCAAGATGAGATTTGAAAATGAAAAAAAAGAATTTCGAATCCATCATTGTTGAACCTTGAAAAAACTTGAAGAACAAAATAATGGATTTTTTGAAATTCTTGGTTGTTGGCCAAATTGATTAATGGGGTATGGTGATGACGTTGTTGTGAAATCGTAGTTGAAATTTGAGCTTGGTGTGAATTTAGCTGAGCTTTTGTTGAATTTTGACAACAAAAAGTAGATTTGGAGTTCTTGAAATTGGGTGATAAAATGGGGATGAAGAGCTCTTGAAAATCAACTTTGGAACTGACACGTGACCATTTCGTATAGGTTAGCGTCCTTTTTTTTTAAGTTCACACGCGCTTGAAGACGGTGTTCTCGCGTAGTGCTCCACGTCAGTACTTAGAGTGACATTTATTACACTTAAAAAAAATTAAGGGGTTAATAAAATCCCCACAAAAATTAGATGTGTGGTAGCAACTTTGAGTTTAATTCAGGAGGATAATAGTGTCTTATCCCAATATAATACATAATAATGTTGCTCCTAACATTGTTAGGTGTCATGTACGATTAAAAATGACAATAAAATATTACTTAGCCATTTAATTTTGGAATTTTTAGGCAAATCTATAGGTTAAATAAGCAGTTTACAATTAGCATAGCTTAATAAATTTTTCTATCTGAAAATTTAGCTAAATTACAGGAAAGAAGTGATGCTCTTTCAACACTCCATCAGAATTAAAAAGAGTGTCTATTTAGCCTTTTTTTCTTGGATAAAAAAAAGTGTCCACTTATTAAATCAAGAAAAAATTAACTTCATTCCAGATTTGTCCATATGTTATGTGATCAACCTCTCTACTTACCAAGGTAGAGGTAAGGTTTGTGTACACTCTACCATTTCCAGACCGACATTGTAGAACTTCACTGGATATGTTGTTGTAAGTGTTATGTGATCAAATTTCTATATCTATTTAATTAGGAGCAGTTTAGTCAAATTATATATTTTATTTAGAAGTTAGTATTTTCTTAAGGGGTGTGCAAATGACTAAGTGAACACTCTTTTTGATCGTGATGGAGTATTATCTTTTACTTTTTCCTAATTTTACTTTTGCATTTCCCAAGAGTGTGTACATATTTAATCCACATATACTTTATATGGAAGGATGTAATATTTTGGTATCTTAGTAAAATATAAAATATCTTTGATATTAAAAATAAAAGTACTTTTTTTGTCTTATATGTTCAATTTTATATTTTTGACTTTCTCATAAAACAAAATTTAAAAGGAACTCTACATAGACTTAAATTGAAGAGAAGAAGCTGCAGATACATGAAACAAGAAAACAATCCTTGAAACAATCACCATATTTAACGATCTGTTCAGTGAAAACTCTTATTTCATCTGAAATACTTAAAATTACACTGTTGGACACTTTATATACTTTGCTACATATATACAGTGACTAGTTTTTGGGTACGCTTTGCTCGTGAACCATGTCAATGAGAGCATTTAAAAAAAAAAAAATCACATAAATAAACTAAATCATGTGTTGGGGTTATTAAATCTAAGTGAAAGAAAAAAACGTAAGCTTTTGAAAATAATGATTGTTGTTCATATTTTGCTAACTAAAAAGAATAAATTATGTTCCACAAAATTCCTTAATTATATAGCTTATTGTGATTTCTGAGGATTTTTATAGGAATATCTTATGAAATAATTGTTTTTCTTGTGACCTGATATTAAAAACAAACAAGCAACACAAAAATACATTTCTCACGATTTTTAAATAACAATTGTCAAAGAAAACACAAAAGTGAAGCTTTTGATCTTTTAGATATTTAAAAATCAAGAGGTTGCCTTATAGCATCTATAAAAATAACGTAAAGCATAAAATAACTTCTATTAGTTAATATTTTACAACAAATAATTCAACAGAAGTATACAAGAAATATAGAAAGAAAAAATTCAAGGCAAACATTATCTCATGAAAAAATTTATGAATTATGTTTTTGTACTTCATGTTGAAGGATTAATTTGTTATAAAAGGTACAGAAATTCATCAATTTCATGATTACTTTGTATGTCAACGATATTTATGCAATAGTCTTCGTAAATCGTAGAAGATTAATAATGTGGAGATTCATGAATGAAAGAGAATAATTCTTTGATTATTTTTATTAATGTCTCCGATTTATATACATGACATACAATATTTAATTATGAAAATTAAATATTTTTTTTGTAATACAAGACTACTACATTTTTCTAATACAAGACTACTACCATAATTACAAATATACACGAATTATAATAATATGGTAAGATAATATATGTGTATACGGTACCAATATACACGACACATATATACATATATTCTATCAGACCCTCGCAGTCATAGCGGACGATTGTCGTACGCTGAGACTGTCCCTAAAATCATCAAACAGAACCAAGGGAAGACCATTAGTAAATATGTCGGCAATTTGGCACCGTGAAGGGATATGCAATATACGTACTTGTCCACGAGCTACCTTTTCTCAAATAAAGTGAATATCCATCTCGATATGTTTAGTGCGCTGATGTTGGACAGGATTCTCAGAGAGATATACCGCACTAACATTATCACAGTAGACCAAACTAGCTTTCTAAATAGGAAAGTGAAGCTTTAATAGGAGATTACGCAGCCAACAAGACTCAGAAGTCTAGGGCAAACTTTTCCTTCTCCACAACAAACTTCTGCCGCCCTACTCGGAATATTCCTCTCGGCCGCCGGCCGACACCTCCCACTCCCTTCAAATTTTCCAAAATCCTTAATTCTCCTCCTATTCTTCAATTATGTCTACCACAAAGAACATCTTTCATCTTGCCCTTGCAGTCTCCAATATAAAAAACAACATTTCTATTGTTCTTGAGATGGACAACATCCAATACGCGATGTGGGTAGAACTGTTTAAAATTCACGCACGGTGTAATAGAGTCCTCTATTACATCGTCCCACCGATAAAAAAATGAGAAGGTTCCTTCCACGGATGATGAAATTGAGTTGTGGTCGACTCTTGATGCTACGTTTCTTCAATGGATTTATTCCAAGATAACAAGAATTCTCATGTCGTGACCCTAGAGCAGAATTCTCCCACATAAATATGGAGGATTTTTAGAATGCGTCCGCCTATTGTCGATGGCTCAAGGAGTTGTCGGATCAACTAAAAAATGTTGGTGCGCCCATCACGAATAATCTTATTGTTCTTCAGATGGTTGCAGGCCTCTCCGAGGCGCATAATGGGGTTGACACTTTGACCATTTTGGATTTTTTGTGAAGGATTTCACGACGGGGATACCTCTAATGAGATGTGATAGTCGGGGTGACCTCTATCCCATCACCACCACCACTAAACAAGCCACACCATCAACATTTGATGTTTTAGCACTTTTCTTATGACATGCACATTTGGGTCACTCCGGGAGTGTCTGTTCTTTCCTCTCTGAAAAACAATAATTTTTATTGAGTGTAATAGTATGCGTAGTACTAATGTTTGTCCTTCTTGTCGGCTTGGAAAATATGTTAAATTACCGTTTGTAGCCTCTAATTCTAGTACTTTATTGTCATTTGATATTATTCATAGTGATTTATGGACATCTCCCGTTTTGAGCTCTTTGGGCCACCGTTATTATGTGTTATTTTTGGATGATTATTCTATTTTTTATGGATCTTTCTGTTATATAAAACATCTCAATTTTTTCACATTTCTATCATTTAGAGCATTCATCTGTACCCAATTTGAATGGAAAATTAAAAACAAACAATGTGATAATGGGTCATTTCGGGAATTTTGTAAGGTTAATAGCATATCTTTTTTGTTTTCTTGTCCTCATACGTCCTTACAAAATGGGAAAGCCGAAAGAAAAATTTGTACCATTAATAACATTGTTCGGACATTACTAGTCCATACTTTATTACCACCTTCATTTTGGCATCATACATTACAAATGACTACTTACTTTCTTAACATATTCCATAGCAAAGGATTAACATATCAATCTCCCCTAAAAAAAATTATCATAAAGATCATTCGTATTCTTATCTTAGGGTGTTTATGTTATCCTCTTTTCCCATCCACTACAATTAACAAACTTCAAGTCTGTTCTACCACTTGTGTGATTTTGGGTTATCCGTTTAATCATCATGGTTACAAATATTTTGATTTATCCTCTAATAAAATCATAATTAGTCGCCATGTCATTTTTGATAAAACCCAATTTCTGCTTGCTAAATTGTGTAATTTTGTGTCTAATTCTTATAATTTTTTGGATGATGAACTCTCACCGTATGTGATCCAGCATTTGGTTCGATCCGCACCTCGGGATCTGGACCAACAGACCCGTGACCAAATTTAGCTAGCAGGCCCACTACCTACTGGCCCAATCCCTTCATGTGACCAATTTCAGCCAACAGGCCCACTGCATGCTGGCCCAACTTCCACATGTCACCCAATTCTGCCAGCAGACCCACTGCCCTGCTGGCCCATTTGCGTCTTTCCGCGTCATCCCAGCCAGCAGGCCCACTGCCTGCGGTGGGTCGGAAGAAGGACAGTTTGGATGACGGGAAATAGGGGTAGTGGGGTTGTTTAGGCCATAAGAACAAGGTTAATGGGGTTGTCGAGTGCAATGGGGTTGCCGGGGGCAGGGGGTGGTCGACAAATGTTGTGGGGACATCGTCAGGGAATTTTATTAGTGGAGCAGTGGGTTGTTTGACGAGAACGGTGAGGCCGAAATGAGAATAGTGGGTAGGGGGTGGTCGACGGGAGGGGGCGGGGGAGTAGTCGACAAGTTCTGTGACAGTGACGGGATGGCTGGCAGGGGCGGTGATATTTGTGCCGGAATACTAGCATTATGTATTGCATTTCTAATGAGAGAGGAAGTGTCCGGATCATCAAGGAAGTCATAATCGGTGACTTGAAATTTTTAGATGTTTGTAAATGGAAAACGTTCTCCTCGAATGTGACATGGCGAGAGACTAGGATTTTATTTTTGGATAAATCATAACATAAGTAACCCCCTATGATTCGACGGGAAACCTAAGAAATGCAAGGAGTAGTCCTAGGTACTAGTTTGTGAGGGGTCGTAGAGGTGCGATTCGGGTAGCATAGACAACCAAAAATCCGATGGTGATCAAAGAGGGGATCCGACGAAAGAAAATTTTAGTTGGAGTTTTACTTTGAAGAGTTCGTGTTGGTGATATATTAAGGAGGTAAACTGCCATGTGTAATGTGTATACCCAAAATGAATGAGGGGTGGAAGCATGGAAGAGCATAGTACGGATCTTGTTGTTGGTGCGTATGATCTTTCGGCTTTAGCATTTTGAGATGAGGTATGGGGGCAAGAAAATTGAAACACCATGTCGTGGTATGCAAAAAAATTATGAAAGGAAAGGTTGTCAAATTCACGACTGTTATCATATTGAAATGTTTTGATGGTCTTCTCAAATTGGGCTTTAACATATGCTTGAAATTCAAGAAAAATTGTGAAAACTTGGGACTTATATTTTAAAGGATAAACCCAAAGGAAATGAGAGAAATCATCCAAAAATACCAAATAATATTTATGGCCCAATTTTCTAGTAATGAGAGATGTCCATAAATATGCATGAATAATATCAAAAGCAGAAAATGTTACACTTAACGAAGATTGAAAAGGAAGTCTAACATGCTTTCCTAAAGGACAAGAGTAGCAAGAATGGGTAAATTTCCCTTTACTACATTGAATGAAATTCTGACTTCTAAGAAAATTAAAACTGGTGCTCCCGGGTGCCCGAGTTTTTGCGCCAAATTGATGGAGAGATTGCAGCTAGAGAGGTTGGTGGATTGACACTTACAGCGGAATTAGATGAGAAAGGATATAGGTCCCCACACTATTGCATCTCGTAAGAGTTGTCCCCGTACGTACCTCTTTACAGAAAAACCAAAAGGGTCAAACTCAATAGATACGTAATTGTCACTAGCAAATTTTCTAACAGAGATTATGTTTTTAATGATGTTAGGAGCATATAGGACATTTTTAGGGTAAAGGGTGGTGAGGTGGTTTTGTTTGAGTGGTGTCGTAGCCTTAAATTGGAATGTGATTGTTATTGCGGACTAAAATAAATTGAGGATTATTCAAATTAAATAGGCAACGAAGATTACTAGAGTCGCGAGTGAGGTGGGATGTGGCACATGTATCTATGTATCATGCATCGTCGGTCTTCTGGAGATTCATAGTTATGTAGGCCTGACTCAGTTCCGTAGGGGTCATAGGGTCGTATGCCTGTTGTTGTGCCGTGGAGAAGTGGGCATGGTGTGCTTGACTCATGTGGAGTGGGTCAGGAAGTAGGGCCCAATATACTCGGTGTCGGACTTGGGTTTTGGGCCTGGGCGGTTGGGTAATGGCAAGGAGAGGAGTCCCAATTGTCGAAGATAGGCTACGACATTGGTCAAGCCTTCAGATATAGGGATTACGCATGTCGTGGCTGTTCATCAGAATTGGACCGGCCCCCTCGTCCCCTTCCTTTGTCGGCACGGCCATTGCCTCGGCCTTGTCCTAGACCACCGCCTGGGTCACCACATTAATTTTGGTGGTCCGCGGGTTGTGGTGGTCTGGTAGGTGCAGGGGTGGTCGGTGGTGCATCTACTACCAACGCCTTCTGATTATGTTCGTCTTGTTTGGCACGTTTAGTCCATTCTAATAGCAATTGTGAGCGGATATTATTGAAGCTATGTAGGGGATTAACTTGTTGGATCATTATCACAAGTGTATCGTACTCACCCTTCGACAACCCATTGTTGATTTGCAAAATCATCTTTATTTCAGAAATCGGATTGCGACGTTAGACAATTGATCAACAACTAATTTTAATTGTTTATAATAGTCTGACATGTTAGCAAAGTTCTCAAGATAGATGTTGTTAAATTGTTCCTCCAGATACACAACACGTGTATGTTTGTTGTCTTGAAAGATTTATTCTAGTCTCGTTCCATAATTCATGAGCCGAAGCACCTATCTTCATAATGGTATGAAGGAAATTCTTGGATATGGTGTCATATATCCATTGTTTGACGATTGCATCGAGACGCTTCCACGTTGGGTTGTCGACGTCGGGTGGACGGGGGGTGGTGGCATCGATGTGATCAAGGACATTGTAAGCACAAGAATGTATTCAAAATAGTTTAACCCATGATGAGTATTGACCATCCTCTTGATCAAGAATCAAAAGTATAAAGTTCTTGATGTTTGTCACGGCAAAGGCCGGATGAAAGGTATTAGGAGGGGGGAGGGAGAGGGAGTAGGATGGGTGTCGTGGGTGGAAGAGTAAGAGATGGGAGAATCCATGGGCAAGGGCTGCCGGTGGTGGCGTGAAAAAGAGGCGCCGAAATTAGGGTTTTGGAGTCAACGGCAGCGTGAAAGAGAGGGGGGGGGCCGGATTTAGGGGTTTGGAGGAGGGTAGGGTTTGGCTCTTGATACCATGTAGAATAATGTAATTCTCTTTGTCCTTAGTCTTCTCATTAATACAATATCTATATGTGTTTACTAATTATAATCTTAATCGTATGAGAATATCTACTTTACATAATTATACTAAAATAATAATTACATAATATATGGAGAATATTTACGTATTCTCTATCAGATATCACTCTCTTGGATCAACCCACACGAGCTCCTGCTTTCCTAAAATGATAAAAGTTAAATCTGAAATTCGCCATTATTTGAATTTATACATGAAATATCACGTTAGTCCACTGAATAGCCTTTAAACGTAATCACGCTGTTAAGGGATGCCAGATTTTGACATTTTCAGTTTAGATGTTCCAACTTGTTCGAAACTTTTGAGAACTCTCGATCACCTCCTAAACCATCTCTACAAGTCATAACTAGTAATACAAACTTATACACATACTTAAAATCCCATTTAAAATGCAAATACTAAAAATTAAAGGTTGAGTTGTTACATAGGTATCACAATTAAGATTCAATATGGTCTTTTCTGTACCAAAAAAATACTCTCGTCATTTATCTTTGTTGATCAATGGCGGTTCGAAAAAACATGTAGCTCTAAAGAATATGACTTGACTTGTAATTTCTAATACTATTACTATGCCTCATTCCCAAAAAATTTTAACTAGTGCTAGCATTTAAAATATTTGTAGCATTTTAGATGGAGAAATGAAAATATAAAAATTAAATAGCTAATAAGTATAAATATTGAAGATAATTTCTGAGACCTTAGATTTATTTTTGTAATATTAACCTCTGATATTATCCTATCTTTTCTATTTAATTTTTCGTTATTAAAATTTGAACCTATTTGTTATTATTATTATAAAAGTTTATGATCTTTCTAATTTTCTTTTCTTGCTTAACTAGTGTAGGTACCCCATTATTTAATTTCATGATCAAACTACCCTAGAAAACTATGACACAAGCTGAACCTGTGGAAGGAATTTTCTATATAAAAATAATTTATCCAATATAAAATAATGTCACGTGCTCGCCTTGTGCAACCAGCAGTGTCACACAAGGGCACCGTGTGCCGCGACTGAGAATCAAATATTAATATAATCTCCTAAACTAAGTAGGAGTAATAATATATTAACAGTCTAATAGAGTATGATCTCAAAGACAATGGGAACAAAAACAATTAAACTTACTGAATGAGTATTTCGGAAGATTTACGGGGGAAATTTAGGGACTTATTTCGAAGATCAAAAGAGAAAATTTGGAGATTAACATCGGATTTACCCAATTTATAAGTTATGACTTATAGTTTTTTTGGAATAGTTAACCCATATAGCAGTCCATTTAACATTTAAACTCAAAATAAACATACTTTACTTTAACAACCCAATATAATCAGCTTTCACACGATTTTAACTTTATTTAGCCAGTCAAACTTAACCATTCATCTCTCTTCTCTTTAGAAAATTTCATCAACTCTCTCATCTCCATGCCATATCTCGTTCTTACTTCAATAACGATTTTTTTCAGCTTTGAAATATGGTATGCCTGTGGTGGAATCCTTGTTGATTTTAATGGAACAAGAAGGGAATGAGATGGGATGTTTACTAGTTGTCGTTCAATACCCGAGGAATATTCATTGTATAATATAGTGTATAATCAATATGTAATGTAGTGTATAATTATTAATTAATGTATAGTGTAGTGTAGTGTATAATCAATATATAATGTATACATAGTGTATAAATATCGTTATTTTGATGAGCATTGCAATAACATTTTTACTGCAGTGATTTTAGCAGACAAGCGCGTATAACTGACATGGTTACACTATTGTAGGGCTATTTTTTATAAACTTGTTTTAGGGTTACAAAAAGTTATCAACACTAATGGGCTGGCTGCATATATTTTTTTCCTAATTTTTTGTAGCTTTGTTTTTAAGTATTTTCTAAATTTGCCAAATACAAAAACAAGTTAAAGAGATTTTAAAACTAATTTGACCAACTTTTAAACAAATCCAAACCCCCTCTTAACTTTTGAAAAATTTGGCCCAATGTTTTGGAGATCTTAAGTTATACTCACTTTGAAAAGAAGTTTTTATTTTAGTATATTTGATTTTATCATATTATGCAAGTACTAATTTTGTATACTTGTGTTAAATTTGTATTTTATTTTTCAATCAAATTTTTAAATTTACTTATTGGGTAGGGATTTTAGTAGCTCAGTTGGTTGGCTACCTGAACTTTCATCTTTATTGGTGATGGTTCGAATCCCCACGTTGTAATCTCTTCCCCATTTCCTCTTCTCTTAAACCCCTATGTAATAAAAAACAATTAAAAAATTAAATTAAATATTGGATTATTTGTATCTACCTTTTTGTTAAAGAAATAAATATTATAGGAAGTTTTAGTCAAAGCAAGTTTTAAATACTAATAAACAAGAAAAGCAAAAGTAGAAAACCATAAAGAGGTATATATAGTACCTTTCCTATTATCCGTGATTATTGAACCTTTCTTTTCTTAAAATTTTGATTTTCTGCAATTATTCATAATCACAAGTAATAACAACAACCATTGGTAGTTGGTGAACTATTTTGAAACCATGCAGATCTATCAATTAGAGGAAAACACATATGTAATCCTTGGTGATTTCTTGTTAGATTAAATTGTCGATTTCAATGTAAAGTTACTATGTAATTGAATTTGAGTATAATTAAATGTAATTACGTTGTTTAACATATTTGTTTGACCAAGTATTTATTTTGTTAGCGTGTATTGATAGTGTATATTGAAGGGGGCAATTACACTCTCCCCAATTGTAATACTATTGTTGTTCTAATAGTATTTTCAAAGTTGATGACAAATGAAAAAATAAATCTCACTTCAACTCAATTCAATATCGAACAAATAACCCCCTTAGTTTGATCATATTGTATTTTGTAAATATGCAGTTACAAATAATTCAACCAAAGTAATAAGAATTCGACCTAACACAATTCCAAATAAAAAAACTTCGGAACTTAAAGGAGCATGAGTCATATACTCGCAAAACATCATTATTGCCAACATTGTATGTCTTTATTCAACCCCTCATTACCTTCTTGATATTATTGAAATTTCTCTTTCTTTTTTTTCCTTTTTGTATTTTTCTTGATTATCTATTTTCTTGTTTCTTATCTTTTTTCCTTTCATTTTCATCTTAATAGTTTTCTTATGCAGTCACTTCTTTATTTATATTCTCCCTAACATTATTTTTGGACTACTTTTTACCTACTCTCTTTTCATATTTTTACTTTTTTTTCAATTCCTTCGAAAAATTAGTAATTGAAGTTATATTTTCTTAAAATAATCAAGTTGATTTGCCTATTTCCTTCTACTAATTTTACAGAAAATGCCAAAATTTAAATTTTCTCTTAATTAACTATATCTTATAAATTCATGATTTATATATTATATTAAACATCCAAAATTACTTCATAAATAATTTGGTTATAAATGGTTATCTTCCTCTTTCATTTCCCACATTTTTAGTACATAAAAGTCACTTGCTGATAAAGAGCATCAATGACCATATTTTAATGTTTGTCAAAAATTATTTGTAATAACTTTTATCAATGATTTTGCTCTTATAATTTTATACGGCATTTTCAAAACTACCTTTTTTAGATGTTTTGTTTATTTTATATCTCCCTTGCAAATAATTCTTTTTGCATAAAGTAATATTGTAAGTTTAGAGAGCTCAGAATATTAAAATTCAATCATCCTCCTTGTTCGTCCCATAAAATAATGTTGTTGCATTTCGAATAACGCTATTTAAAATTTAGATTTAAATTCCTTTTTCATCAAATTTTTGTACCCTTTCTATTTTAAAATCTAATCATGGTCTTAAATTATGCGCATATAATTATTCTTTAAAGATATAACTTAGATACTTAAATAATTAATAAAATATATCATAAGTTATAAACCGTATTATATTCTTTTTTTTCCTTATCCTTTTCTTTCTCATATTCGTATCCTTCGAAATAATTAACATTCCTTCAATAATTAAATCAATTCTCTTTTTTACCTATGGTTAAATTAATCTTATGAAACATATTCTTTTTTTTCCTTATCCTTTTCTTTCTCATATTCGTATCCTTCGAAATAATTAACATTCCTTCAATAATTAAATCAATTCTCTTTTTTACCTATGGTTAAATTAATCTTATGAAACATCTTAAAATATTTATGTTTTGACTAATTTCTTTTACCTTTGCTCATTTATGATTACTCCTTGCCATGTTTTAAACTAAGAAAAAAGAAATATTCTATACCAACACTACTAATTCATTTCTCTATAAATGATTAAAAAAATAAATGTTGATTGAATGTCCGGTGAACATCAATTCCTCTCTTCTCTTGGACAGAAAGGGTGAGACAAGTACCTTTATTAAATTATTGTTATTCTAACCCAATACTGCTTCTACGTTTTTTAATTAGTAAGCTCAAATAATATAGAATCAACAAATGGTGATAATGATATATGAAAATTCATAAAACTTGAGGACCTTTATCAGCAAAAAGAAAATGAAACTCGAAGACTACAATTTTACATAGCAATAAATAACATCCTATGAATTAAATTGTAGTTTGAAAATTACAAACTAATTTTACGTTCTCATGCTCTTTCATTAGGTATATTATAAGTTGATTCACATGACTACAGAATGACATATACATACTTCCTTAAGAAGCTTGCACGTATACGCATGCTTCTTTTCCCTTCTTTCACTTTCGAAAATATCCTGACACTGAGACATAATAAGTTAACCTCGCCAATAAAGAAAAGAACCCAATTTTTTTTTAAAAAACTAAGCAAATGATACTTTAGAAAATACAATAATTATGAGTCAAAGTGGAAATAAGGACTATGTTGTCAACATATCATAATCAAATTCTCTAAAATAAAAATAAAAAGGGAAGCAAAAAGAAAACTGAAATCATTTTTTGAAGAATTCATCCATTCATATCATCAAGACCCCAAAAAAATGTTCTATATTGGTGATGGTTATTGCACTACAAATATAGAGGATGGCAAGAAACAAATTTATATGAATAGAAATTAGTGTGATTTTAAGATGTCATAAATTTGTACATTAAATAATTAAAGGTTATGAACATGAAAGACTTGAAGGTTATGGATATTATTAATATTAATTAAGATTAAAATTTATGATAAATAAAGAGGTATGAATTCTAGAGATTGACTTTTTAAAATAAAATAATTGAAAAAAATAAGAGAAAAAGTCAAAAAAAGGAGCAACAACAACAACATACCCAGTGAAGTCCCACAATGTGGGGTCTGGGGAGGGTAAAGTGTACGCATACCTTACCTCTATATTGATAGGTAGAGCGGCTGTTTCCGAGAGACCCTCGGCTCAAAAATAAATAGGATCCTTGGCCAAAGAGATGTGCCACATCACCTTGTCTATGTCTAGCTTTATAATATATATTGAATATTGATATAGATGTTCATCTTAAAATCTTTATCTATTTTCTAAATAACGTTGATTTAAGAAAATATCTATGTATTAGACCGGCAACCAAATATGACTGTGAAAATTATATTGTAATTATGGTATGATAAATAAATAATTTTTTATAATTATTATGTTATGTAATTACTAGATAATGTAATTACTAGATAATTAAACAACCTAGTGGTTATACAATTGCTTCCAAACAGGCCCTTAGTGATTATGACTTTAGTGTAAAAGTAGTCAATTACTCCTTCCGTTCACTTTTAATTTTACACGTCCCTTAAGAATTAATAAATGAAGTATATGTTTTGTCATAATACTCATATTAATTGGTGTATATTCTTAATAGATATGAGAAATAATTTGAAAATGAGTAATTAATGTTAAGGGTAAAATAAGATATTTTTTTGTCTTTTCTTGATATGCTAAAATGGACAAGTTAAAGTTAACAATGGGAGTATAAATTTGAACTTCTTGTTGATGGAGTTCCAATGCGAGTGTAGTGGTGTACATTAATTTTATCCAACTATATTTAATGGAGATTAAATTAAAAATTTAGCAATCGAATCTTTACATAAATGCAGTACAAGTAAAGTTATCGATAAAAACCCGTGATATACACTATATATACGATGTATATATCACTGGCAGAAAGTTGCATAATGGGTTGTTAAATCCCGTAATATACACGGCATATGCATGTCGTGTATATCACGATTTAGTAGTATATTTTAGGATATGATTTGTTGTAATTAAATTAGAGTTGTACACTTACCAAAATTGTATAATTATTGTACAAGTAGAATAAGGTTTTAGGAGTAGAATAAGAATAAGATTTTCCTATTATGGAAATTGTAAATTGAATATATACTCTTTCATTAATGAAAATAATGAAGGGATTATTTCTTTCAATGTATCAGAAGTCTAGGACTAAATTACTTCCGCTCCTCTCCAAATTTATTCTATGTTTTCGTGCCCCTTCTCGGTCGAAACTTCATCGGAATCTGTTCCCCTTTCTCGGATTTCGTGTCAAAATTTACCTCCTCTCTTCCCAAATTTCTTCCAAATCCCTTCATTCTTTCGTTATGTCTAAGAACACGTTTCATCATGCTCTTACTGCCTCCAACATCAAGAACCACATCCCTATTGTTCTTGAGATGGAAAACGTCCAGTATGTGACGTGGGAAGAGTTGTTCAAAATTCACGCAATCTCACATCAAGTCCTCCATCACATAATTCCTCCCGCTACCCCTACTCTCGTGGAGGATCCTCAGTTATGGATTACTCTTGATGCTACCGTCCTTCAGTGGGTTATTCCACTATTTCTATCGACCTTTTACAGACGATTATTGAGCCGGACACTACGGCAATGGCTACATGGAATAGATTGCGTGATATATTTCAGGATAACCAACACTCCCGCGTTGTCACTCTTGAGCAGGAATTTTCCCAAGTCAACATGGAAGATTTTCCGAATGTTTCAGCTTATTGTAAACGTCTCAAGGAGTTGGCGGACCAACTCCGTAACGTTGGAGCGCCTGTTACCAATAATCGTCTTGTTCTACAAATGGTTGCAGGTCTGTCTGAGGCCTATAATGGAATTGGAACTCTCCTCCATCAAAGTAACCCACTTCCACCGTTTTATCAAGTCCGGTCGATGCTCACGTTAGAAGAGGTCGACTTGGCCAAAAAAGCGGCTACCGGCGCACGCTCCGGGGTGATGATGACTTCATCTGATCCTTCTCAAGGTTTTGTTGACAATTTCGGCCAAAATCGTCCTCCCGGTGGTGGCAAAAAGAATCGGAAAAATAATGACAAAAATTGCGGCGGCAATCGTGGAGGTATCGACGGCGGTGGGGGAAGCCAAAACAATGGCGGAGGACCACGACACGGTGGCAGTGGACCGCAGGCCACCTGGTCCCAACCATGGGCCCCTTGGCAGTGGGGCTGGGTCGGTGGCCAGTGGCCCAACAACCCCTATTTTTCGGCCTCTCCTTATCCTGTACAGTGGGCCGCCAATTAGCCTTTCAGGCCCAGTCATTCCCAGCAATCCAGTGGGTTGCGACACGACACTGGACAACAAGGAGGCCTGCTTGGGCCTTGGCCCACGTAGGTTTTTCATGCTACGAGACCTAATCTGATCCCGACTCCTATAGATATTGAGGCCGCCATGCATACACTTGAATTGAATCCACCTGATGCAAATTGGTACATAGACACCGGCGCCACTTCTCACATGACGTCTGACCAAGGTACTCTCTCGTATTATTTCAATTTGAGCAAAAATCATGGCATAATTATTAGTAATGGCAACTCAATTCCAATTCATGGTTAGAGTCATGCAAATTTGTCTCCCCCACATCCACCTCTTGTCTTGAAAAACACCATTCATGCCCCTAACTTAATTAAAAATTTGGTGTCTATCCGTAAATTCACCACTGATAATTGGGTTTTTGTTTATTTTTATCCTTTTGGGTTTTCTGTGAAGGATTTCAAGACGGGGATACCTCACATGAGATGTAATAGTAGGGGAGATCTTTATCTTATCAAGCCCGCCTCCAGTCTCTCGAGTCCTGCCTTGCCTTCTACTTTTGCAGCTATAGCTCCTTCCTTGAGGCATGCACGTTTGGGTCACCCTAGGTCATCAGTTGTTTTTTCGTTAAATAAAAATAATTTTATTTCTTGTAAGGGTACGCATAGTACTCTGATTTGTCATTCATGTCCTTTAGGAAAACATGTTAGATTACCATTTGTAGCCTCTACTTCTCGCACTTTAATGCCATTCGATATTATTCATATCGATTTATGAACATCTCCCGTTTTAACTTCTGTGGGCCATCGTTATTATGTTCTATTTTTGGATAATTATTCTAATTTTTATGGACTTTTCCATTAGCAAAAAAATCTCATGTTTTTTCCACCTTCTTACAATTTCGAGCATTCTTCCGTACCCAATTCAAACGCGAAATAAAGAACATTCAATGTGACAATGACAAAGAATATGATAATGGGTTATTTCGGGAATGTTGTGCAAATAATGGCATAGTTTTTCATTTCTCTTGTCCTCATACGTCTTCGCAAAATGTGAAAGCCGAACGAAAAATCCGTACCATAAGTAATATTGTCCGAACTTTATTGGTCCATGATTCCGTACCCCCTTCCTTTTGGCATCATGCTCTCCAAATGACTACCTATCTTCTTAATATTCTTTCTACCAAAGGGTTGGCATATTCATCTCCTCTTAGAACCCTCTATAATAAGGATCCTTCGTATTCCTATCTTCGGGTCTTTGGGTGTTTATGTTATCCACTTTTTTCGTCAACTACTATTAATAAACTTCAAGCCCGTTCTACCGCTTGTGTGTTTTTGAGTTATCCATCTAATCATCGTGGTTACAAATGTTTTGATTTATAATCTCATAAATCATCATTAGTCGCCATGTTATTTTTTATGAAACCCAATTTCCATTTTCTAAAGTGGGTAGTCATGTGCCTCGATCGTATAGTTTTTTAGATGACGAGATCTCCCCGTATATTATCCACCATTTATCAGACTTCTCCCGCACCTAAAATCCACCAGCGGGCCCACTGCCCGCTGGACCTCCTGTCCCGTCGCCTCTGCCCAGTTTTTCCGTCACGGGTCCAGCAACTTGGCCACGTATCCAGCCCAGTTCTGCCCCTTCCACTGTTTTGGGTCGCAGAATTTGTCCCAAAATCCACCCAATTCTCCCCTGAGTCACATACCGGTCACTCATAGTCAGCGGGGTATTTTTAAATTAAAAAGACATTTTAATTTAAATTATAATATTCTTAAATCCCCCTACCCTGTAACCCAATGTCCGTATTAAATGACCTGAATTGGAAATTGTCTATAAACGACGAATATGATGCTCTTATTGAAAATAAGATGTGGGAGTTGGTACCCCGTCCTTCTGGTGTTAATATTATTCGATATATGTGGATTTTTACTCATAAGGATAATTCTGATGGTTCTTTTGTAAGGCATAAGGTTCGTCTTGTAGGTGATGGTAAGACTCAGTAGGTTGGCGTGGATTGTGGTGAGACGTTTAGTCCGGTGGTCAAACCGGCTAACATTCGCACTGTTCTCAGTCTGGCTCTTTCGAAAGCTTGGACCATTCATCTGTTAGATGTGAAGAATGTTTTCTTACATGGTGAACTTAAGGAGATCGTTTACATGCATCAGCCCTTGGGTTTTCGAGACCCTAAATATCCTCATCATGTCTGTTTATTGAAGAAGTCCTTGTATGGGCTTAAGCAGGCCCCATGGGCTTGGTATAAGAGATTTGCAGATTATGTTTCATCTATTGGGTTTTCGCACAACAGGTCTGATAATTCATTATTCATATATCGTCGTGGTACTTTCCTTGACTTATATTATGTTATATGTGGATGTTATTATCTTGACCGCCTCTACTGAATTTTTGTGCAAGTCTATCATGACTATGCTCAGTTCTGAGTTTGCTATGAAAAACTTGGGGCCCTTGAGTTACTTTTTGGGGATTGTTGTTTCTCGTCATGCTAGTGGGTTATTCTTATCACAACAGAAGTATGCCGCTGAGATCATTGAGAGAGTTGGTATGTCCTCGTGTAAGTCTACTTCTACTCCAGTTGATACTAAGCCCAAGCTGGGTGATGCGACTGACTTACCTTACGAGGATCCCACTCACTATCGCAGTCTTGCTGGAGCTCTACATTATGTTACTTTCACAAGACCGGATATTACGTATGCCGTACAGAAGGTGTGTTTGTTTATGCATGATCCTAGGGTGGAGCATATGAATGCACTCAAATACATTATCAAATACATCTAGGGGATACTTGACTATGGCTTGCATCTGTATCCATCATCGGCCTATACACTTGTTTCGTATACCGATGCTGATTGGGGTGGCTGCCAAGATATCAGACGCTCCACGTCAGGTCATTAAATGTTTCTTGGTGATAACTTAGTCTCGTGGTCTGCCAAACGACAAGCTACCTTATCACGCTCCAGTGCCAAGACCGAGTATTGAGGGGTAGCTAATGTGGTTTCTAAATCATGTTGGTTACGTAATCTTCTCTTAGAACTTCACTTTCCCATTCAAAAAGCTACCTTGGTATATTGTGATAATATTAGTGCCGTTATCTTTCTTAGAATCCGGTTCAACACCAACGCACTAAACATATTGAGATGGATATCCATTTTATTCGCGAAAAGGTGGCTCGTGGACAAGTACGCGTTCTACATGTTCCTTCCAGGTATCAAATTGCAGACATCTTCACTAAGGGTCTTCCATCGGTCCTATTTGAAAATTTTAGGGACAGTCTCAGCTTACAAAGACTGCCCACTATAACTGCGGGGGTGTGATAAATACCCCTGATATACACGGTATATACGTTGTGTATATCACGGGCAGAATGTTGCATAATGGGCTGTTAAATCCCGTGATATACATGGTATATGCATGTCGTGTATGTCACGGTTTAGTAGTCTATTTTAGGATATGATTTGTTATAATTAAATTAGAGTTGTACACTTACCATAATTGTATAATTATTGTACAAGTAGAATAAGGTTTGAGGAGTAGAATATGAATAAGATTCTCATATTATGGAAATTGTAAATTGTAAATTATATATACTCTTTCATTAATTAAAATAATGAAGAGATTATTTCTTTTAGTTATTATGTACCTGGTGCAGCTTCATCTGGCACTTAGTAGGCGTTTGGTCATTCGTTTTCATATCATGATTTTATAATTTGATTTCAAATCACTGTTTGTTTATGCAATTTGGACAAAGTTTCAACTTCATATTATGATTTGAAATCTCAAATCATCCAAAAATGTGTGATTTGGGATTCCAAATCATGATTTTAAATTTTTTTAAAATATAAAACTTGAGCCATAAATTTATATTTTATAAACAAAAATCCATAAGTTGATAGATATATTTACTAATCATGTTTACCAACCATTTTATCAAATATTAAAAGATATGCAAGTTGGTAGTATATTAAGAGATTGTCCATACATGTAGGAGGATTATATTAATAAATAGTTACACTATAACTCAAGTTCAATTTTCCTTTTTATTGAACTAAAATTCGCAATTGATGTTGTATTTTTTTTAGAAAGCATTTCAAGTAGCGTCTTAATTTTGTTATGAACTATGATTTGTTCATTTGGTAAAGTTGTATGAGACTTGGGAAAGTTTTAATTGCTTTTACAACTTATGGGATTTTTATGTCTATGAAAAAAAAAATATAATCTAAGATGCCCAAATTGCATGTCCAAACAAAGCGTCAACTTCAAATTATAAATCACTGATTTCATATCATGATTTTAAATCATGTCCAAACGGCTCCTTAGTGACTATATTAATTCAAATCCTACAATTATGTTATGGAGGCTCAAATGAAAATTCAGCAACAATTTGCACCAAAAAAAAAAAGAATAAGCAAGAATCGTTCCTTAAAAAAAAATATTTGTTAAATTAGATCATGACGTCCTCCCTTTCATCACCATTTAATGCCAAACCTAAAACAGCAGTAGTATGTACCTGGTGCAGCTTCATCTGATTTTAAATTTATTTAATTTAATAAATAGAAGGAGAATCTAATATGAAAAATGAAATAAAACTAGGGGCAGTTATACATGAAAACACTCTCCACCATTTATGTTTTACTTTAGGAATTTAATAATTAGTTCTCTAAGTTATTCACCAGAAACTATTCCTATTCCCTTCACACTAATAAACTTTCTTTTTTAGGTAGTTATTAGCGAATATTCTCCGAATATTCTCAATATATTTTGTAATTATGATAGATGTATATTTAAGGTAACTTAGGATTCTTATTGTATTAGGAATCAACCTCTTAAGGTAAGTTATGATTCGTAGTGTATTATGAATCAACATCTGTACAACTATATATATTGTGAATAATGAAAAGAATCCCTAAGAGAAATTATTCTATCTAACATGGTATCAAGAGCCTAAACCTAAACCCTACTCTTCTCTTTCTTCTTTTCTCGACCAACACCCACCCACCCTCCCTTCCTCTCGGCCGGCGGCTACCCAATTGCCACCATGTCTTCTCCCACTAATTCCGGTTCATCCACTGGTACACTTGACAACCCCTCCCAATGTTCAGTATCTTCTTTTCATCCGCCATTTTTCATTAACAACATCAAGAATTTTATCCCTATAATTCTTGACCAAGAAGACTGTCAGTATTCCATGTGGATGGAACTATTCTACATTCATGCGTGTACATACAACGTGCTCGATCATATTGACGAATCTGTTCCTCGTCCCACCGATGTTACAGACTCAATCTGGCGTCGCCTTGGCCCCATCGTCAAACAATGGATCTACGACACCATCTCCAAAGACTTATTGTGCACTATCATGAAAACAGGTGCTACGGCACGTGAACTTTGGGTCCGGCTAGAAGAAAATTTTTAGGACAATAAAAATACTCGGACCGTGTATTTGGAAGAGCAATTCAACAATACTCGTCTCGAGAATTTTAACAACATGTCCGAATATTGTAAGCAACTGAAACTCATAACCGATCAACTGTCCAACGTTGGGACTTCTATTTCAGAAACCTAGATGGTGCTTCAACTTGTTGCTGGTTTGCCGAAAGGTGAATATGACACACTCGCAACAATGATTTAACAAGCTGACCCTCTCCCAAGTTTCAACAAGGCACGTTCACAACTATTGTTGGAAGAAACTCGATGTGCTAAATAAGAGGAGCATAATCAAAAGGCGCTAGCCGTTGAAGGAATGACATCACCGGCGACCAACACTACCCCGCCACCACCGCATGACCACCAACAGCAGCAGTCCTACGGCGGAGGTCGTGGCGGCAAAGGCCGCGGCAACAACAACAAAGGCAAGGGCCGCGGAAAGGGCCAACGCAACTAGTGGGCTGAACAGCAAACATGCCCAAACACTGGAAAACAGCAAATCTGGCCCAACCAGCAGCAATTCTGGCCCAACCAGCAGAACTGGGCCTCGTCTGTATGCCCATACCCGACTACAGGGGCCCAGTTCCAGCAGCCTGCATGGTCGAATGGCTCGCGGGCCCGGCTCCGGCCACCGGCGGGCCCACCAAAGCGGCGGCGAGCCCACTGGTCCCGGTCCAGCAACAACAGCCCAGCAGCTGGCTCCCACCGACATGGGCCAAGCTTACAGCACCGTGAACCTTCAACAGCCCAATGAAAATTGGTACATGGACACCAGAGCCACCTCTCACCTCACCCGATCGTCAGGTAACATATCTCAACTACTTCGGTTAAAGTGTCCTCAATTTATTACTGTCGGCAATGGTCATCACATTCCAATTAAAGGTTACGGTAACACACACACCAAACATCCCCACCCATCTTTCTCCTTAAATCACGTCCTATACACCCCTAACATCATTAAAAACTTAATCTCTGTTAGAAAATTCACTCGCAATATTTCCGTGTCTGTCGAATTTGACCCTTTTGGTTTTTCTGTGAAGGAACTCAATACGGGGAAAATTCTTACTCGCTGCAATAGTGTGGGAGACCTCTACCCCTTCACTCAATCTTACGCTGTCAGAACGCAAGCACCTCTATCCCTTGTGGCTATTTCTCCCTTAACTTGGCACAATAGACTCGGACACCCCAGCGACCCTGTTTTTAATATTCTTAGAACAAATAAGCGTATTCAATATAATAATGGGAAAATTGCTCGCCACTATTTTTCTTGCCCACTTGGTAAACATACTCGTATTCCATTTATGTCATCAAACAGTGTTACTTTTTCTCCATTTGATATTGTTCATGCTGATTTGTGGACATCTCCGATTGTTAGCTCTTTGGGTCACAAATTTTATCTAGTATTCTTAGATGATTTTTCACATTTTGTATGGATTTACCCACTGAAATTCAAAACTGAAGTTTTTGCCAAACTCCCTGAGTTTCAAAAATTCATTAAAACACAATTTGAAAAATCTATCAAATCATTCCAATGTGATAATGGACGTGATTTTAATAACTCGGCCTTACACAATTTATGTTCTAAATAAGGCATGGTTTTCCATTTTTCCTGTCCCTATACTTCCTCCAAAAACGGAAAGGCTGAACGAATTATACGTACCATCAATAACATGGTTCGCACCCTTCTGTTTCATGCCTGTCTACCACTGCCTTTTTGGGTTTATGCTGTCAAAATGGTAGAATCCCTTCTAAATATTTTACCAACTAGCACTCTCTAAAACAATACCCCTACCGAAATCTTATACCGAAGGCTACCATCATATGATCACCTACGTATTTTTGGATGCTTATGCTACCCCGATCTGGCCTCCATTACATCTCACAAACTAGCCCCACGCACCACACCATGCGTATTCGTCAGTTTCTCACCCAATCATAGGGGATACTTGTGCTATGACATAACCACTCGTAAGATCGGCATCCCACGTCACGTCACATTCGACGAGGCGAACTATCTATTTTCAAACCTTCAAAAATCCAAACCACGAATTACACATTTCTCGATGAGTCTCCTATGTCTTCTCTACTCCAGTAGATGTGTCTCCGGCAAAGGACAGTACCGCTGCCATCTGTTCCGGCAGTGGACACTGCCCGTCACCACCACTGCTGCCTTCATTTCCCTGCTCTCGGTCTACTGCACCCCCGGCAGTATCTCCTGCACCCCCAGCAGTGTCTCCTGCACCTCCCAGTCCATACACCACAAGCCCGCAGCCTACCAGTCCCGCAACATTGCTGCCTAGCAGTCCAGAACCAAAAGACCTGCAACCCCCCAGTCCCAACCTCCCATTGCTACCCTCTCATCGCATGGAGACTCGTGCACAATATGGGATTTTCAAACCCAAGGTTAACTTCAATCTCTCCACACAAACCCTATCACCCATAACAAAAAATCCAAAACTGGCAAAACTGGACCCCAATTGGAATGCGGCCATGTGCGAAGAGTTTAACGCTTTAACCAAGCAGAACACTTGGGATTTGGTACCTAGACCAGAAGGTGTGAATGTTATCTGGTGTATGTGGCTATTTCGTCACAAGTTCAGAGATAGTGGTGACTTGGAGAGGTATAAGGCAAGACTAGTTGCCAATGGCACAAATGAGCAGAAGGGTATTGATTGTGGTGAGACATTCAGTTCGGTTGTTAAACCGACCACTATTCGGTCTGTTCTCAGTATTGTTATGGGCATGCATTGGCCAATTCATCAACTTGATGTCAAGAATGCATTTCTTCATGGGGACTTGAAAGAAAATGTGTACATGCATCAGCCTCCTGAGTTTGTTCATCCGGCAGTTCCGCAATTTGTATGTCGTCTCAGGAAGTCATTGTATGGATTGAAACAGGCACCCCGCGCTTGGTATGATCGTTTTGCCAGGTATCTTCTGCAGATTGGTTTTATATGTAGCAGGTGTGATAACTCTCTCTTCACTTTTCACCGAGGTAGCAGTACGGCTTACTTGCTATTATATGTGGATGCCACTGTTCTTACTTATATCATGAAAATCAAAGAAACATACTACAATTTCCAGAAGTTCAGTTGAATCAGAATACAGAAGCCTAGCAGGAACAATTGCTAAACTAACTTGGGTACTTGGCATACTAGAGGAGATTGTGATCAACATTGACTTACTAGTGACAGTATTTACTGACAGCAAATCAACAATACAAATTGCTGCAAATCCTGTGTTCCATGAAAGGACTAAACATATAGAAATTGACCTACATTTCATTAGAGAAAAGATTCAGAAAGGTATGGTGAAAACAGAATACATAAACACTGCCAATCAACTGCTGATTTTCTTACCAAAGGATTGAATAGAATTCAACATCGGTATCTGTGTTCCAAGCTTGGATTACTAAACATCTTCACAACATCCAGCTTAAGGGGGATTGTTGAAAGAACAAATCAAAGTTAAAGTTAGTTAAGAAGTTAGTTTGTTAGTCAACAAGTTAGTTAGGTGGTTAAGAAGTTAGTTAGGTGGTTAAGAAGTTAGTTAAAGTAGTCAATGCTAAACTAAGTGCTTAAGAAGTTAGTTAAAAGTAGTTAATGCAAAACTAACTCTAAAGAGAAAACACAAGTCTTGTAAATGTATAAATGACCTTGTTAGTCATTGTATAAGTAGTTTTTTGAATGATGAATAAGAACTACAAAATCTTCTCTCTACTCACTTACAATCTTCCCTTCTTCTTCCCTCTTGTTCAACTTTGATACATCTTCAATTCACTCATGATTGTGATAATAATTTCAACATAAACGTTTACATATATGAGTGGTTAAAGGCTGATTCATTCACACCATTACCCAGCAGAAACATTTTGTAACTTATTTATTCATTAATCACTAACTTAGCCAACCTTTTGGTTAATACAAATAAACTGTAGAATTTGTAAAGTTTATCAAGTAATTAAATGTAGGCTAATTTAATATAATAAATAATTATGTGAAAGAGAATCCCAAAGAACATCATGAAACACTTTATAAAGGCAACAAATGGATTCCATTTCTCACAAGGATGCTTCACAGTTGAGCAGATTTCCTTTAATCTTTCCTTTCCTATTTCTTTTTTTTTTCTCCTTTCTTTTTCCTTGAAATAAAAAAAATTAGAGATTGAGAAATTTGTAGATTTGATGCATGCCTGAATTGAATAATCGTCATATTCAACTCCCATTACCTACAATCTTCACGGGATGATATATGAAGACCCATCGTCTCCACCTGTAGAGCTAACAAAGATTCATGAGCTATGGAAGGGAGGGAGTTGGTTTCTCCGGAAGGCTTTATGATTTTATTTACTAATTCATTCTTTGTAGTGTATTATAATTATAATTTTAATAGATGAAAATACAATATATACGATCCAACATATAGCTATTTACGGCTAAAGAAGTGATGTTATTTGCGTATTTGGAGGGAGTATCATAGGTCAAATGATATCTTGGTCGCTTTAGTATGTTGTTTTCAGTTAGCTATTTTCATCAAATATTTCGTTCCTTGTCATTTTCACTAAGGTTTAATTTTGAGTTTTATTATGATTGTGACTATTGCTATATTAGAGTTTTAATGTTATTATCTGTCAATACTCAATCTTAAAAGAAATAGAAATAATAGAAATTATTGTTAAAATTCTTACAAAATTTTCAAGAGAAAAGCTCCGAAAGCTTTCATAGCAAAGTTGAATCTTCCTTTCCTTTTCGTATAGTGTTTACAATCAAAAGATGATTACTATTACTTTCGGTCATGCGTTGATAGGAAACAAAATTTAAGAAGTTAAAGATATTAAATGAGATATAATAATTAGCTTTTTGCATGCTACACATTTTTTTTATACAAATACTTGAGAAAGTGTACGCGTAGTAAAATTCATTTTTGCTTCAAGTTAAGTAATGATGGATGGCACGAATTAGTATTTTTTAAATTTAAAACTATAAGATTCAAAGTCTATCTTTTTTTTTTAACTGTGTCCATAATGAAACTTATTTAAGAGGCAAGAAGAGAAATAAAATTATAGTGGAAGGCACCAAAACATAATGAATAAAGTATTCCTAGGAAAAAGGCCACATAAAGTAAAACTCTATGGAATCGGAGGAAAGATCACTCCAGCTAACATAGCAGAAAAACGAGAGAAAAAGGCATAGCAAAAGTTAAAAAGGAGCACATATAGTCAAAGTGTAAAAAAGAAAGAAAGAAAGAGAGAAAAGATTCTTTCATTATTCTCCTCTTTACGCATTCACTGAGGGCATCATGGTGGTGGTATTTTATCTTTCATAACACAGTTGCAAAGTTGGCTTTACACTTTTTTGTATAGGGGTACGTCTCAAGATTTCAAAATACTGATCCTAACATTTGGTATCAGAGCAGGGAGAAGTTCGTCTATTGGAGGCTCCTCACCCCATTAACAAAATATCTTTATGTGTTTGTCTCAAGAAAAGAAGGTTGTTGGCACGTGATTCTATTTCACATTATTCTCTAAGGTAATAATCGCCTTATTTCTTTCTTGTAGTACTTGTCGGCCTAAGGAGGGGAATGGAAGTAGTCATCTTGCTTCTTTTCTGTGGATCCGCTTATGTCTCTACTTCGCTTGATTCTCATGCTAGTGGATTCCATGCTCTACTTTTGGCCTTATTAACTTGATTTCAGAGGTGAGCATGAAAGTTTGAATTGAATAGATAGTGAGAAAAGCGCATTTCGTGATTCAAGTAGCAAGCTCCGATTCATTATTGAGAAAGAAATCTTCTGGAGACTGTGTTGTAGACCTAAGCTTTTGCACATTCCAATATTCCACGTCATAGTCTTATTGGTAAACGGTAATTGTATTGGACAAGAGTGAATCGTGTTTGAATTGAAGTTTTTCATGGAGATGGGAGCAGAGTAGGCTCTATTATTTGTCGACTGTAACCTGAAATGGAAGAGCGTATGAAGAAGCATAGTCAGTTGAGTCCAGAGAGAGCCAAAGTGTGGACCGAGAAATCACCAAAATTTCAGCAACAGCAACAGCAGCCCCAGCAAAACGATGGGAAAGTGCCAGTGGTATACTATCTTTGCAGAAATCGACAACTTGAGCATCCTCATTTCATGGAAGTACCTTTGTCTTCCTCTGATGGCCTATACTTGAGAGGTAATGCGACTCTGATTTGTTGTTTAGCCATATATGATGAATATCATTATTAGAAAGTAAGTGATGAATTCTGATTATTTTTGCAATCTTGAAGATGTAATCAAGAGGTTTAACGTTTTGAGAGGCAGGGGAATGGCTTCGTCTTACTCTTGGTCCTGCAAGAGGTAAATACTCAACAATTCGAATTTAATTGTAGAATTTCGCTTTTAGTGAAATAGGATATCATACAGTTGAGTTGTGGAGCCTAATTCATCTCCGACACTATGAAGACCTTATGCAGAGCGTAGAACGCTCATCGTATTATTTTCGCCCTAGTTTTCGCTATATATTCTGGGGCGCCGTTTTTCTTTGGATGTGAGCAAGAGAGAATTGTAAACACAAACTCCTTATTCGATTATAGTTAAATCTGCAGCGGCAAAGTGGACGTAGCTCTCGCATTGAGAGTAACCACTATAAATCTGAGTGTTATTTGTTCTTCGTTTATTTACTGTTTTCTAATTAGGTCGGATTTGGGATTCAAATCCTAACATTTCTGAATTGTCCTTTATTAACACAGAAGCTACAAGAATAGATTTGTGTGGCATGATCTTTGTGAAGATGACCTAATTCTTCCTGCTCATGGTAATGAATATGTTCTAAAAGGCTCGGAGCTTTGTGAAGAATCCAGTTCAGGTATCTATTACCTCTTGAAAACACTTTCTGGATCTATTTTCGAGTAGTATAGACAAGTACTCTCTCTATTTCAATTTATGTGGCTTGATTCAGAGTACGAGGGTCAAACTAACTAAGATTGACCGCAGTTTCTTTTCTGGAAGTCTCTTTGTGCTGGAAATTCTTTTTGTAAACAGGGACATAAGATATCTGCTATTCATGAAACCACATGTGTAGTTGGGCCTTACTTTTTTCTTTTGCAGGTCGCTCCAGTCTAGTGGAAACTGATAGATTGACAAATCCAAAAGTAATACCAGAACCTCCATCCTCTAGAAGCCAAGATGATCCCTCTCCTCCATGTAGCATGAACGAAAGATATGCCTCTTGCGATGGTGAACCATCAATTCCTGCTGAAAATCCAGGTTCTTCAGATGTATCCTCAGAGTCCTTTTCTGGTAAAAGTTCTTCATGTAAAGGCACGATCAATAAGAATGATGGCCTGGATGATGCTTCCAGTCGGTCTCAGGAAAATGCAAGCAGCGCTAATACTCCTCATGATACTTGTAAAAGAGGCGTTTCAACAGACGATAAGTCTTCAGAGGTTGAAAATGACGAGATAAATCAGGTTTCCAGGATGAATGAGTCAGCCGCACATCGACCATCATCAACTAGTGGTAGAACAGATAGCTTGATATCTCTAATCAGATCAGATGTTAGCAAGCTCAACAGCTTTAGGACTACACTTGAAAGCGAGGAGTGTCGAGTTCCTGCATCAACAAAGCTAAAGCCTCATAATATGCTAATGCAACTAATTTCTTGTGGATCATCAATTTCAGTAAAGGATCATAGATTTGGCCTTATACAACATACATACAAGTCAAGATTAAGTTTAGGAAAGCTTGATTGCCTCACAAGGAATCTGAGGTTGGAAGATGAGGAATATTTCTGTGCAAGCTGGACGGAGTCTACTCGGTAATTCTTAATAGTTTTTATCTGTGTGGAATTTTAAACTTTCTTTCAATTACAATTTATTACACTTGAAAATCAGGATTATGTCTCAACTAAAGTTCCCTAGACAAGAAATCCATGGCTGTAATGTTCAATACAACAGCTGCCTATTGTGCTACTAGTAGATTCTGTCCTGTATAGTATTTGTTAAACAGACCAGAATTGGGCCTCTTGGCCTCTCGGCCAGAAATAATAGGTGTATATATGGTATATATATTTGTAGTATATTGTAATAAAAAGGATACCTTAATTAGTGTTATACACCTACCATAATTGTATAGTTAGAATTATGGTAGAATAAGGATTTAGAAGTAGAATAGGAAAAGGATTTGTAGTATTATGGAAAGATGTAACTTGTATATATACCTATTCAATCAATGACAATAATCAAGGGGATTATTTCTTTCATGGTATCAAGAGACTAGGTCTAACCAAAAGTTTTCTTCTCTCAAACTTTTGCCTCTTTGGCCGAGAACCCCCCCCCCTCCCTCGGGTTTTTCTCTCCAAATATCTCGTCTTCCGCTCTCAAAAAAAAACCTCTCTTAAATTTATCCTCCTTCTTTGTTCTTTCAAATATGTCTAAGAACAATTTTCACCCTGCCCTCACGGTTTCCAATATCAAGCTCAGTGTCCCTATTGTCCTTGAGATGGAAAACGTTCAATATGCAACGTGGGCGGAGTTGTTTAAAATTCACGCTATCTCTTATCAAGTTCTTCATCACATAATTCCTCCCGCTAGACCCCTTCCTGCGGAGGATCCTGAGGTGTGGATTACACTTGATGCTACCGTTCTTCGGTGGATATACGCCACTATTTCAGTGGACCTTCTACGACGATTATGGAGCCCGATACCACGGCTATGGCTGCATGGAATAGATTGCGTGACATATTCCAAGACAACCAACATTCCCGTATCGTCACACTCGAGCAGAATTCTCTCTCGTTCGAATGGACGTATTTCCGAACGTTTCGCATATTGCAAGAAACTAAAGGAATTGGCGGATCAACTCCGTAATGTTGGCGCACCGGTGACAAATAATCGTCTAGTTCTACGGTTGGTTGCGGGCTTTCGGAGGCCTATAATGGTGTTGGAACTCTCCTTCGCCAAAGCAACCCTCTTCCCGACTTTCATCAAGCCCGCTCCATGCCGACGTTGGAAGAAGCCGGTTTGGCTAAAAAGGCGGCTACGGAGCAAGCCCGATTGTCATGGTGGCATCCTCTCCTAGTTCTTCGGGTTTTGTTAATAATTCGGGCCAAAACCATAATAATGGTGGCGGCAAGAATAATCGCAAAAATAACAAAAACCGCGGGGGCAAACGAGGTGGTTCGGTGGCGGTTCCGGTGAGCAACAAGCGGGCGGTGGGTCCCATTCGGGGTACAGTGGGCCACCACCACCGTGGGCCCGGCGGTGGGGCCGATGGCGGTGGCACCCGCACCCTCCAAATAGCTTCTTCCAATGGCGGCCGGTGGGGCGCCGGTCCAAAGCGAGCCCAATACCCGATTGGCGGCCCACGGCGGCGGTGGCCCGAAGAACGGCCCCCACGGCGGTAACGGCCCGGTTCCGGCACGGCCGGGCGTCCTTGGGCCCCGTCCTCCGCAAGCCCATCATGCACGCGAGGCCCACTCGGACCGATATCGAGGCCGCGATGCACACGTTGGGGTTGACTCAACCGGACCCAAATTGGTACATGGACACCGGGGCCACTACTCACATGACTTCCGAATCGGTACTCTCTCATCTTATTCCAATTTGAGCACCCCTGGGGATAATTGTTGGTAATGGCGATTCTATTCCAATTCTAGGGTATGGTCGAGAAAACATTGTCTCCTCCTAATCCACCACTCCTCTTGAAAAATACTTTGCATGCTCCTAAATTGATTAAAAATTTAGTGTCGTCCGAAAATTCACAAATGACAATTCTGTTTCGTTGAATTTGATCCTTTCGGTTTCTCGTGAAGGATTTCAAGACGGGGAGTCATCTCATGAGGTGTGATAGTAGAGGGGATCTGTATCCTATCATGCCCGGTTTCGATCCATCGAGTCCACCTTGCCATCGCCTTTTGCGACCATCTCTCCTTCCATATGGCATGCTCGTCGGGTCATCCGGGATCTTCTATTTTATCGCTTTAGATAAAAATAGCTTTATTTCTTGTAAGGGTACAAATAGTACTCCAATTTGTCGGTCTTGTTCATTAGGAAAAATTGTTAAGTTGCCCTTTGTAGACTCCAATTCTCATACTTCTATGCCATTTGACATTATTCATAGCGACTTGTGGACATCTCCTGTTCTTAGTTCAATGGGTCATCGTTATTATGTTCTCTTTTTAGATGATTATTCTAGATTTTTGTGGACGTTTCCAATTGCGAATAAATCACAAGTGTTTTCCGTCTTCATAAAATTTAGAGCGTTCATTCGTACTCAATTCGAAAGAGAAATAAAAAATATTCAATGTGATAATGGGAAAGAATATGACAATAGGGAGTTTCGGGAGTTTTGTGCTACTCATGGGATAAATTTTCGTTTTTCATGTCCTCATACATCTTCACAAAATGGGAAAGCCGAACGCAAAATTCATTCCATAAATAACATTGTCCGAACTCTCCTGTTACATGCCTCCATACCTCCATATTTTTGGCATCATGCTCTACAAATGGCCACATATCTTCTTAACATAATTCCTTCTAAGGGTCTGACATATTCTTCCCCCCTAAAAATACTATATAATAAGAACCCATCTTATTCTCATCTTCGGATTTTTGGGTGCTTGTGTTATCCGTTATTCCCATCCACCACAATTAACAAACTTCAGGCTCGGTCTACCCCGTGTGTGTTTTTGGGTTATCCGTCAAATCATCGTGGTTATAAGTGTTTTGATTTATCCTCCAAGAAAATCATAATCAATCGCCATGTCATTTTTGATGAAACTCAATTCCCATTTACGAAAGTTCATACTCCCGAACCTAAGTCATATAATTTTTTGGATGACCAAATATCCCCATATATTATTCGGAATTTTTCGGACATCTCCCGTACCCAAAATCCTCCAGCGGGCCCACTGCCCGCTGGCCCCACAGTAACGCCACATCCAGCAGTTTCTGCCACTGGAACAGTTCCAAAGAATTGGGCTCGCCCGGCCCCAATTCTGAACCGGTCCAAAACCGAGTCCACCTTTACCGATTTGGGCCGGCGGCCCACCGCTCTTTCGGCCGCTCCGTCCCGAGCCCGAAAAATTCCCAAAATTCCCTCAATTCTTCATCGAGTCATAGACCGGTCACTCGGAGTCAGCGGGGTATTTTTACACCTAAAAGACATTTTAATTTACATTCTGATGTCCCTAAATCCCCCTTGCCCCGCAATCCTGTGTCCGCATTAAATGACCCTAATTGGAAAATTGCTATGACTGATGAATATAATGCTCTTATTGATAATAAGACGTGGGAGTTGGTGCCCCGTCCATATGGTATTAATATTATCAGGTCTATGTGGATTTTTGCTCATAAGGAGAATTCGGATGGGTCCTTTGCTCGACATAAGGCACGACTTGTTGGTGATGGTAAGACTCAGCAGGTTGGAATTGATTGTGGGGAGACGTTTAGTCCGGTGGTCAAACCGGCTACCATTCGCACTGTGCTTAGCTTGGCTCTATCAAAGACTTGGCCAATTCATCAGTTGGATGTCAAAAATGCTTTCCTACACGGTGATCTCAAGGAAACAGGTCTATATGCATCACCTTTGGGTTTCGGGGATCCAAACCGTCCTCATCATGTATGTTTGTTGAAGAAGTCCTTATATGGGCTTAAGCGAGTCTCCGAGGGCACGGTACACGAGGTTTGCGACTTTGTTTCAACTATTGGATTCACTCATAGCCGGTCGGACAATTCCTTGTTCATCTACCGCCGTGGTTCTTCTTTGGCCTACATTCTTTGTATGTGGATGATATCATCTTGACCGCCTCTTCCGATGCCTTGCGCCAATCTATCATGACCATGCTCAGTTCTGAGTTTGCTATGAAGGACTTGGGGCCGTTGAGTTATTTTTTGGGGATTGCCGTCAAGCGTCATTCATGTGGCTTATTTCTATCTCAACGGAAGTATGCTTCTGAGATCATCGAGAGGGCGGGGATGTCATCCCGTAAGTCCACTTCCACACCGGTTGATGCAAACCCAAAGCCGAGTGCCGCGGCGGGTGCACCATACGAGGACCCGACCCGCTATCGCGAGCTTGCGGGGGCCCTCCAGTATCTTACCTTTACCAGACCAGATATTACATATGCGGTTCAGCAGGTGTGTTTATTCATGCATGATCCCAGGGTTGAGCACATGAATGCAATCAAACGCATCATTCGGTATATTCAGGGGACACTGGACTATGGGTTGCACTTGTATCCTTCATCTACATCCACACTTGTCTCTTACACGGATGCTGATTGGGGTGGTTGTCCCGACACCAGACGGTCGACTTCCGGCTACTGTATGTTCCTTGGCAACAACTTGGTCTCATGGTCGGCAAAACGTCAAGCAACTCTGTCACGCTCCGGTGCGAGAGCGAGAATATCGAGGGGTAGCGAATGTGGTCTCCGAGTCCTGTTGGCTACGTAATTTGCTTTTGGAGCTTCATTGTCCCATTCAGAAGGCAACCTTGGTATATTGCGATAACATTAGTGCCATCTACCTCTCAGGTAACCCCGTTCAACACCAACGCACCAAGCATATCGAAATGGACATTCACTTTGTCCGGAAAAGGTTGCAAAGGGTCAAGTTCGCGTATGCCATGTCCCGTCTCGTTATCAAATTGCAGACATCTTTACAAAGGGTCTACCAGCGGTTCTCTTTGAAGATTTTAGGGACAGTCTCAGCGTTCGAAAACCGCCCGCTATGATCATGGGGGGTGTGTTAAACAGACCAGAATTGGGCCTCTTGGCCTCTCGGCCAGAAATAATAGGTGTATATATGGTATATATATTTGTAGTATATTGTAATAAAAAGGATACCTTAATTAGTGTTATACACCTACCATAATTGTATAGTTAGAATTATGGTAGAATAAGGATTTAGAAGTAGAATAGGAAAAGGATTTGTAGTATTATGGAAAGATGTAACTTGTATATATACCTATTCAATCAATGACAATAATCAAGGGGATTATTTCTTTCAGTATTGAATGCTATCTGCCTGGATAATTAACCTGTCTTTTTAACGATTTTCCTTCTCTTGAATGTAAACCTTCATCAATCATCATATATATGATATATCATCCTGTTGATTCTTGTGTTTAATTATTTCTTAAACCGTTATAATATCCTTCTCCTTCTTATGATTGTAGGGGGTAGTAGACTCCAAATTGTTAAGATTTGAACAGTCTGTCTTGTAATGATCTTTCTGGGCTCGTGCGTTAACCGTCATCGTGGGCACATATTTTTCATTGCTGGAGGATGACATATCACTCTCGGAATAAATCAGTATTCTGAAAAAACTTGAAAGAACTTTTGTTTTGTCGAAAAATTAATGATTATCTAGTTTCTGAATAGTATGCCACTGTCATATAATTGGTTTAACGATTAGTCTTGCCATTGTGCTCGATGTTGTTGAACTAGTAAGTCGACTATGCTTTGTGTATTACAAGTTCACAACTTGTCTTGGTTTTTCTTGCTATTCTTAAATGGAGTTCTGTGATGCAGGACAAATAAGCAGCCTGGAGATTCAGTTAAAAATAAAGAGGGGCCAAGCTCCAGATGCTCAAAGTGCAATCAACATTGCACCAATACTTCCCTGAATAATGGTGCCGAAAAATGAGTCATTGAGATCCCCTATTTCTGAAGGCCCAAGCATCTCAGTGGAAGGAAAAACTGGAATTAGCTACAGACTTCGTCGCTAAATTGCTCATAGCTAACAAATTTTTCTAATAATCCGGCGCTAAATAGGATTAGCGACTCATTTTGCTGTTTAGCTGCAAAGTTGTCTGTCGCTGTTAACACTCAAAAGTAATTTAAGTATTTAGCTTAATTCAGTGACAACCGAACTGTTCCAGAGCCGAATTTACTAGCTCTCGACTACAAGAACTTCATCGGCTACTAAGGCATCGTAGCCGAGTTGCTAGTTAGAGGTACGACTGGGACCCACTCAGATGCAGACGCCTCAATGACCAAGTCAAAAGGGTTTCCGGACCCCTAGAACCGGTAACAGCCAACAACAGCTAAAAGAAAGGGCCATTATCCGAGTAAGAGAAATAGAGGGCGAGAAAATCGGCAGCACCTCCCCAATAGTCGGCCATTGAACTTAGTGGGTTACTTGATGGCTGACATGGGGGGAGGGGGGAATCACGTTGTACAATTTTTTTCCTTTTTGTACTATAAATAGAATCATTCTTTGTATATACGAAGAACGAACCGATCAATCAAACAACTCAATTTTTATCTATATTTATCCTTTATTTCATTTATCCTTTACTTTACTGTACTTAGCTGCATTCATGTTTCTTACCTTTTAGTTTACTCATACCACCGTCCTAACGTTTTCTGGAGTAATTGGGGAACCCATTGCTGGAAATTAGAGTTTCGTTTCCATCCCAAATCGCTTAAGTTAAGGAATCAATTTATCTCCCGATACGGTCAGCCGATAAAACAACAGAGAATAGAATTCGGGGCGAGAATAAATTTGGCACGCCCAATGGGACCATAGGTGAATTAATAGCAAAGTTTGATTCTCCACGTCAGGATCATTCTTAGCGTATGCGCCTAAGGTCCGATAAGAAAATGAACCCCGAGTCTAGTCCACATCCTAAGCAAAATCCTCCCAGAAAGAACAACGAACCAACATCCTCCTTGGGTATGCCTACATCGGTTGATACCCCCCCTCCCCCCCCACTTCCTCCATCAACCCAAATTGTGGAAGAATCTAGCCAATATAAAGGTCCAACCATAATGACCACGTCTTTTATTAGACAACAGATCGACTTGGGCATCCACGATATTATGTACCAAATTTATAAACAGTTGACTGACACTGTGAAGCCGATGGTACATAATGAGGTTCATCAAACGAGGGAGATAGAAACCAATTGAATGCACCTAGGAGAATGTTCGGCTAGTTCTGACATCCCTCTGACGAGCGGTGATGTTCAGCATGAGACCGTGACTCTAGGTGTTGTTCCTCAGCCGCATGTGCATCAGCTAGTGCCTACTCAGGTGTAGCCGGTAGCGGACCTAGGAACACAAGCCCAATCGTCTGGCAACCAACACACTGCATGGTCACCGCCTAACCTTGGGGGGCAAAATGTGCCACTTGACCAAGCGAGTCTGTAGTATGGGCAGATCAACATGGCTCAGAGACTAGTTCAGGCTCCAGGACACTTTAGATTGCCGCCCGTTATGCCGTACGTTTCTACGAATGGCCCTACGATGCAGGTGAACAATGTTGGCCAACCGAATTGGCAGACGATGGCCCCTGGCTATGACTTAGCTCGGCTATCTGGTGACGCTGTTTACAGTGGAATACAATTCCAGCAGTCATTGCCAGTACCCAGTCCATAACCTTCCAGTAAGCGTAAATTTTCTAAGAACGGTCGACGTCTGAGGATAGCAGTCATGTAATACTGTTCTACCTTATACTCAGGCTCCGTTAGCTTTCTAGGAGCTCAGGTTACAAGCTTTGGTGGCCATATCCAACAACGGCAATGGGGCATTACCCCACCTATTGGTAATGGCCAGCAGACCACCTACAGCCTTCAAAACCCTGTCCAGCAAAGTGTAGAATGGAGGCCGCCAGTGCAGAATGCCTACCAATCGAATCTAGTCGAGAATCGGCAGGGATCGTCGCAACTGATAAACCAGGAAATTATTGCTAATACCATGCGGAGGTACTTCGGCATCCAACTGAAACCTTTAGACATGCCTGTTTATAAGAAGCCTTTCCCCGATTGTGTAGATCGGATAGCACCTTTGCCGAGAGGCTTCAAAATATCAGAATTTGCCATCTTCTCTGGTGACGACGACAAATCTACTATCGAACACATCGGTAGATTTACAGCCCAATGCGGCGAGGCTAGCCAGAATGAGTATTACAAGTTGCAGCTATTCCGTCTCTCTCTAACGGGAACAACCTTCGCATGGTGCTCCTCTTTGGCTCTTGATTCCATACAAAGCTGGGCTGACACGGATGGTTGCTTCCATGATAGGTTCTATTGGCCCCAACCTCATGTTACCATGACTGATCTAACAAATCTCAAGCAATAGGTCGATGAATCGGCTGCCGATTTTATCGAGAGAATTAGAAAGAAGGTTGGGAAATGCACCATAAACTTCCGCGAGTCTGAGTGTGCCCACATGATAATCAACAACATGCACCCTCAGTTAAAGGAGAAGTTGGTGGGATAATCCTGCTCTGACCTGACCCAGTTAGCCAAAAGGCTAGCCAAATAGAGCAGTACGTCCAGGAGAAGGAGCGGAGAAGATCCAGCCGAAATCGAGGCTCCTACTTGGTATCCATCATTGAAACGGATGAGTCTGACTCAGAGTCAGCTAACTGCGCAGCAGACGCAATGGTGGCCGAGATTATTAGGGGTAAGGTTTACTCTTGCCCAGCCTTGAAAGCCATAAAAGGAAAGGAGATGAGTTCATCCGATGACAGGGTCGTTTACTCGTTTGACATCATGAAAGAAGATCAGATCTTTGATCATTTGCTCAAAGATAAGCAGATTCGGCTGCTTGATGATCATAGGATTCCGCCTGGCGAGGAACTCAAAGATAAGAAGTACTGCAGGTGGCATAATTCATACAGTCACTCTACTTCTAATTGTGTGGTCTTCAGAAAGGCGATCCAAAAGGGCATCAAAGAGGGGAGGTTCAAGCTAGCCGACAAGAGTATGGTTGAAATGTCCATTGATACTGACCCTTTTTCTCGCGGTACCAATATCAATGGTATCTTTTGCTAAGCCCGATAAGTCAAGGGACACCAAAGAAAGACAACCGATGAAAAGGGTGTAGGTCCGAAAGAAACCTACTTCAGGGGAGAAAGCCACAAGGACCTCTATGTTCAGCCGGTTAGGCAGCCTACATGACATTCGTGATGACAGGCAGCCAGCTAGGAGCAGTTTTCATGGCCGTCGTAAATACTCGAGGGACGTTGAACGAGAACTTCAGGAACAAACCATGAGGTTCAGAAGGGTCCCTATCGGCGCCAGGCATAGGCCTGGAGGGCAAGTACGGATGCCAACCAACCAGCAACCGAGCATGCCTCGAATAGATGAAGAACCACTCCCTAAAACTAAACAGAGGGTGGTCGAGTTTAACGTAAACAAGGGTGTTTCGTCCTTACGTATCACAACGAGAAATGAGGACTAGATGAGACTCCAGAGAATGATTAAACCAGCCGCCAACACAGAAGAGGAGAAGTGGTCTGTCAATCAGGCTCCCAGAAAGAAAGAGGCACCACCGAGAATCACATCCAGGACTCAAAAAACAATGATACAACGTGCCCAGGCTTTGCGTAAGATGCAACAGACATTGCATCTAATTTCCAACACCAAGGCAGCCGAAAATCATAAGATTCCTGAGTCTTCCATAGCCGAGGCTATCGAGCGGGCATTCAGCTCAGTTCCTTTAGTGGCAATGTCGTCTGAAGGAGAGACGTCGGGTCAACCAAAGCTGGATGAATAACCTACTGACAACTCGACGGAGGAACCCCAACAAGAGAACGTGGCCCTGGATAGACCTCTGACCTAGGAAATTCCACAGACTGTGCAAATGATTCAATCAGAGGATCCCCAACCGATCCCCATTTGTCTTCAGGAAATGGAAGATATTAGCTTCTGGTCAGCCAAATTGGATGAAGGAGGGGACTCCATCCTCGATTTATTTAGCCATGACCTGATTGATGAGATGTGGGCAGACATTGAAATGGTCAGCCTAATCCCATGTGATTTCTGGGCCAACCGCTCCACGCTATATAGCATAGAAGGTGATGTTTGCGTAGAAGACGCAGAATGGGCAACAATAGACGATACCCCAGCTAGAGAAACTTTGAGAATTTGGTGCACCTACAAAAGATATGGTTAAACACCTCAAACCCCTTTAGGTCAAGGCTTACATTAACGACAAAATTATTAGTCGGGTGTTTGTCGACAATGGGGCTGTGCTGAATGTGATGCCACTGCTTACCTTAAAGGATCTTAACAAAATAAAGAAGGATATCATCCCAACTAACATGAAAATGGCTAGCTTTATGGGAGAAGCCTCTGAAGCATTGGGGATTCTAGTAGTAGAAATCATTGTATGTCCTAAGACGGTCAGGTCTGCCTTCTTTGTAATAGATGGTAAATTGTCCTACACCATTCTGCTGGGCAGGGACTGGATTCACACCAGCCGATGTCTTCCTTCTACCATGCATCAAAAGCTCATATTTTGGGAAGGAGATATGATAGAAATCGTCCCAGCGGATGATAACCCATTCCGACCAGGGGTTCAGAACGTAGAGGTTGTCCTCTATTCACCCTATGTGGCTCCCATAGCCGTCACAGAGCAGTATGAAGAATGATCTTGGGAATCCTGTAATCTTACCTCGCGAGGGTTTGAAATAAAATAATTAGCCGAACCACGGCTTACCTTGGAGAATTTAAATAGTTGAGAAAACCCAAATCATACATGACCTGTGGCATCGGCTGACCGCCATAAGTTCTGAGGCAAGGATAGCCGAGGCATCGCAGATGGGGAACCATGACAATGAACCAACGCTTGCAGCCGATGGAACTTGAATCGCCCATAAGAAGGGCTATGCCAAGTTTTGAGTCTTAGGATCCTTTGGAAGATATCAACTTGGGAACTGAAAAAATCCCTCGGCTAACACATATTAGAGGTTTGCTGAAGGAAGAAGACAAACAAGGCATAACGACCCTTCTACTGTAGTATACAGACTGATTCAGATAGGATTATCATGAGATGTCTGGGCTGGCACGTACTTTAGTATAATTTAGATTGCCAATCAAGGAGGGTTTCAAACCCCAAAAATAGCCGCCCAGAAGTTATCACCCTCAGCTGATGCCTCAAATCAAAGCCGAGATCGAATGATTGTTGAAAGCCATATCAGAACGGCTAAGTATGTGGAATGATTGGCAAATGTCATACCAGTTAAGAAAAAAATGGAAAGGTTTGGGTATGTATTCATTACAGGAACCTAAATCTAGACAATCCTAAAGATGAGTACGTCATGCCGATAGCCGACATGCTAGTCGACTCAGCAGCCACTAATGGTGTATTGACCTTTATGGATGTATAGTTTGGCTATAATCAGATATCGGTAGCCGAGGACGACATTCACAAAACCGCCTTCAGATGTCCAGGAGCGTTGGGCATTTACAAGTGGGTAGTTATGCATTTTGTTCTGAAGAATGATGGTGCCACTTATCAAAAGGCAATGAACACCATTTTCCATGACTTGATCGACAAGACTATGAAGGTTTACATAGATGATGTAGTAGTGAAGTCTAAGGATTTCAAGGATCATTTAGCCGATCTTGAACAAGCATTAAAAAGAATGAGGATTCATAATCTCAAAATGAATCCAACCACGTGCATGTTTGGAGTATCGGCTGGTAACTTCCTTGGCTTTTTGGTACGCAAGAAAGGCATCGAGATAGATTGTAACAAAGACAAGACAGTAATGGGATACGCACAACCCAAGACAAAGAAGGAGTTACAAAGCTTATTAGGAAAGATCAATTTCGTAAGGTGGTCCATATCTAACTCGGCTGGCAAGATGAAGGCTTTCTCACCTTTGCTCAAACTTAAAGAGTCAGAAGAGCTAGTATGGGGTCCGGAACAACAAGAGGCCTTTGATCAAATTAAAAAGGCCTTAGCTACTTCCCACGTACTGGTGCCTCCCATGCCATGGAACTGAAAGAGAAGTTTATTATCTTAGCCGAATGCTCAACGATGCTGAAACTAGATATACTCCTTTGGAGAAGCTTTGTCTGTCTTTGTTCTATGCTTGCACAAAACTCAAATATTATCTAATGCCTCACATTATATACATTTTGTGAAAAGTTGATATTGTCTGGTACTTACTAAATAGACTTGTCTTGCCAGGTCGATTAATTAAATGGGCCATTAAGCTTACCTCGTTTTCTCTCGAGTATAGGCCACTCAAGGCCATCAAACGCCAAGCAATAGCTGGTTTCTTTGCAGAACACCCTTGTGTAGATATGGAGGATCCATGCGCCCCTCCTACTGCATGTATAGACATCGTGTCGTGGGTACTAACCTTTGACGGGTCTAGAACCCAGAAAGGAGTTGGAGCCGGAGTCACGATAACAAATCCGAGAGATGGAGGTTCTCCTATCGGCTAGATCCTGAATTGACAAACAACCAAGCCGAATACGATGCTCTCATCATGAGACTCAAACTCCTAGTTTTTATAAAGGCGAAGTGCATCGAGATCTGAGGAGACTCTCTCAGCTGGTGATCAAACAGCTGGCCGGAGAATATGTCTGCAAAGACCCAAATTTGTTGGCCCGTCACAGGACGGCTAGCACGTTGCTTAGTGGGTTCGCATCATCCACGTTAAGTTATGTTCCTAGAGGCATGAATGTTGAGGCTAACGACTTAGCACAAGATGCTTCAGGTTTTAGGAAGTCTCTACTCACCTTAGAGCACGATGAATTACAAGCCGAAGTGTTAGCCGTTGATCAAATCGACTCATGGAGGCACTTACTAATTGACTGCCTAAAAGATCCCTCCAGTTGTAAGGACCTCAAGGTTAAAATAAGATCCTTGAAATACGTGCTCATTGACGATGACCTCTATAAAAATAGCGTGAATGGAGTACTACTCAAGTGCATTGCCAAAGAAGAGGCCTTGAGGGTCATGGGAGAGGTCCATGAAGGAGTATGTGGATCACACAGAGTGGGGCCAACAATGAAGTGGCTGATCTACCGCCACGACTATTATTGGCCTACTATCACAACTGACTGCTTCCGGTATGCAAAAAGGATGCAAAGAATGTCAGAAACATAGACCAATCCAATAGGTACCAGCCGAGTTGCTGCACTCAATCGTAAAACCTTGGCCCTTCAGAGGATGGGCTATGGACCTCATCGGCAAGATTCACCCACAATCGGCTAAAGGCCACAATTTCATTATCGTGGCTACTGATTACTTCACTAAATAGGTGGAGGCTCAGCCGATAAAGAGGGTCCATCAGAAAGATGTCATTCAGTTTATCCAACACCAGATCATATACAGATATGGTATTCCTGAGATGATTACCACTGATCAAGGGACGATGTTCACTGGTTCTAATTTTGAGTATAGGATCTTGGGGAAAGTTACAATTTTGGGGGCCGAAATTTTTTTTAATAAGTGGATTTGTAATTTTATTTTGAAAAAAAAAACATAAATAGCCAAGCCTATTTTAACAACTTACTTTCAGTAATCCTATAAAATTTAGCCATAAATTATTTAAGTGAGAGGGTTAAAACAGAAAGAGAAAAGAATCCCTAAAAGAGGGGAGCAATAATCACGCATGATCTCCCAAAAATCAAGCCCTAACATTTTTTCTCAAAATTGTGTCATTCATTATTATCTACAAAATATTCATATCCAAAATGAGAAAATTTAGACGAAAGAATGCAAAAAGAAAAACTAAATTACCAGATCCTCACAAAAAAAACTTGATACTTTATACGTGTATAATGCATAAATCAGTGTAATATTAATATATAATATATATACACGCAGATTATATACATAGTGTAATGATTATACACTAATTACATAATGTATAATTAGCATATAATATTTACATATTGATTGTATACATATTGTATCATGATTATATGTTGATTACACAATGTATAATTAGTATATAATGTATACACACAAATTATATAGATATTATATATTGATTATACACTGACTACACAATGTATAAATGACTTTTTTTTTCGGTCTTTCATCTTCTCTTCTCTTTATATTTCAATTTTCACAAAGTATTTAATTTTGTTTGAGTCAATGGAAGTTTTCGGAATGAATCCATTTTGTTTCTTCCAAATACAATTACAATTACCCGAATTTTTCAAGTTTAGAAATACTGAAGGCATAGACGATGCTTCATTACCAAATGGACAAAAAATTCTACTCTATTGCGATTGTTCTGTGAATTTGTTTTATCTTTTGTGAAAATTTTAGCAAATAAAATTAATAAAACACATACAATTGAATTTTTTATGTTGGAAGAAAATACAATTGAATAATACAAAATAATTTCAGTCAAGAGAAAAAGAATCCACTGGACAAAAATCCCCTTTAAAAGAGGGACTAGGCATTTCGTATAGATGTTAAAGAAGAGAGAATGAAAATATTTCGTTAATTTAGGTAAATAAATAAAAGATCCCAAAATTGTAGCCTAATTCACATTAACAAGGTATATCATAGTTATCAGGCTAATCACAGTAAACTATGAATTCTAATTATTTAAAATGAGTTACAAAAATAAAAGAGGTCTATTTTGAGTTTATAGCTTATATGGGCTGCTAATGTAGTTAATTATTCTTTTAATTTTTACTTAGAAAACATTGAAGTTTCTAAGAAATTACAAAAAAGTACAAAATCTTTAGAATAAAAGAAGGAAATAAATATTTTCTTCTTTTTTAACACTAGAAATATTTTAGACCTTGAATTAAATTACTCAAATCTTCATATTAGTAAATAAAATTTCTTGCGAAGGTTCTTATTTTTCTTCTTGACTAACGATGTCCTTAGTGTGTTTGACTTGTCCTGCTAGTATGTTAGGGATTGGGTGTAGTCGTGCCCAATTCCTTGAGGGGGGAATACCTAGCTGTAGGGATCTTTCCGCACTAAAATCCCTTCTTCAGATATGTATTTCAATTCTTCGGACGCGTGTGTTTAGGTCTAATGACTATTGTTTCTTGTTTGTATTTTAAAGCTTGCACAATCATTTTTCCCAATCTAGGAATGTTGCTTCCAGACACGTATTTATGACCAGAAATTCATGCCTCTGGTTCATAATAAGAGGAGAGCCCTTTCTGTTCAGTGCCGATGAGAAGGAGTTCTCGGTCTCATCCTTATTGGCACAAGGTTCATGGAATCTTCATGCTCTAAGACCTCTAGGGTCGTGTCGTGGGTTTGAAGCAGATAGTTTCGGAGTTGATAAACTTGTTTGTACCCACATACAACATTTTCTAAAAAAGGTTTGTGCCTTGTATTTCTTAAAAAATGAGAGTTCTTGATCCTCTGTGAATTTATGCAACCTCTGTGAGCATTTAAATTTTGCGCGAAAAGTAACAAAATTAATGTCCCTTCTAATTCTTGAAGGAGGCCCCTGCTTCCCTCATTGTCCTCCCCCTTCCCCAACACTCAGAGACAAGTGTTCGGTCTGAGTGTTGTTTTTTCAACCGTCTGATTTTTTCCCGGAGTCCGGTATGCGTGAATGTAGTACAATTTACTGTTGCTGCCTCGTTAAAAATCTTGCGAGTAAAAACCATCATAAGGACAAAAACTCGGTTAAGGAAAAAAGTACAATACATATTTTCAGTTCCTACAACATTTCTATGGAGTCGGCCTTCCTTTTTGCCAAGCCAGTCCCGGTCCTGCCATTGTTTGTAAAAAACAAAAAAAAGTACTCCCTCGGTCCCAATTTATGTGATACACTTTCCTTTTTAGTTTGTCCCAAAAAGAATGTTACATTTCTATATTTAGAAATAATGTAACTTAAAACTTTACCTTTTACCTTAAGTGAAATGATTTACAACCACACAAATATCTATAAATTATTTTAGATCACAAGTTTCAAAAGTCTTTCTTTTTTAAACTATGTGCCAAGTCAAATTATATCACATAAATTAGGACGGAAGGAGGAACTAATTTTAGCTCATACCTTTGTCCCTCAAGGTTGCATGCTCGGGTCGAAATCAGCCGTAAAATCTGGAAGAGCTCGCAATTTAACGGTCGAGCGGGTTTGATATGTTAGATCATACTCGCTTATTTTGACAGACCATTTGGTTATCCGGATTGTAGGGTTTTCTCCCTGCAATGTGTCTCGTAATGAGAAGGACGTGACCATTGTTATGGGGTGACGTTGAAAATACGGTCGGAGCTTCCGGATGGCCGTAGCGAGAGCTAATGCTAACTTTTGTGGGTTAGGATATCTGGATTATACCCCATTAAAGTCTTGATGAGGTAATAATTGGGGATTTAATCAATTCCCTTTTCTCACACCACAGCCACACTGACTGAGATTTTGGACACGATCATGTAAATTAAAAGATCCTCTAAAGCACTCTGGCGTCCACTTGAACCCATTTTCCTTTTTTAACAAATTGAAAAACGTGTGGCATTGGTCTGAAGATCGCGACACGAACCTGTCTTAAGCAGCGACTTTGCCTGTTAACCTCTGCACCATCTTCACATTCTCCAGCGCCTCTGGCATTTCTTGGATGACCTTAATTTTGTCCGAATTCATCTCTATCCCTCGGTTCAAAATGAGAAAACCTAAGAACTTGCCCGACCCCACCCCAAAGACACATTTTCGGGATTCAGCTTCATATTGTGTGTGCGTTAGATGTCAAAGGTTTCCTGTAAAAATGTAAGGTGATCCTCTGTTTCCAGAGGCTTAATAAGATTGTCATATATACATACTTCCATTAACTTCCCGATTTGTTTTTCGAACATCATATTTACCAACCTTTGATACGTTGCCCCTGCATTTTTTAAACCGAAGTTATTACATTTGGAACAGAAAATTCCATAATTAGTCATGGAACTTTGATACGTTGCCCCTGAACTTGAGAAGTCTATCAAAGAACTTTTGCAAGTGTATGATATGATATGAGCTTTCCCGTGACTTGATTATGATGTCATCCATATAGACTTTTATCTCTTTGTGCATCATGTCATGGAAGATGGTGGTCATTGCTCTCATGTAAGTTGCGTCGGCGTTCTTGAGGCCGAATGACATTACACGATAGTGGTATACTTCCACAGAGTGATAAATGTTGTTTTCTATGCATCTTCTCCGCTCATCAGGATCTGATGGTAATCGGTGAAGAAATCCACGAATGACTGTAACTCGTGCTTTGCACAATTATCGATGAGTATGTGTATGTTTGGAAGTGGAAAATTATCCTTGGGACTAGCTCGGTTGAGTTCACAGTAGACCACACAAATTCGGATCTTTTCGTCTTTCTTTGGTACGGCCACGATGTTGGCCAACCATATGGGGGTATGGAGTTACTTCCACTACTCCAGATTTTATCTGCTTTTCAACCTCATCTTTGATTCTTATGCTTAGACCAGGTTTGAATTGTTGAATTTTCTGTTTGACCGGGGGTGAAGCCCTCGTTTATTGTTAGCTTGTGGGCTACTATGTCTATGCTTAACCCAGGCATATCCGCATATAACTATGCAAATATGTTGACGTATTCCCGTAGTAGATTTATCAATTCTTCTTTCCTGGGTGCATCCAAATGTATATTTATCCCGATTTCCTCAACTGTTTCCTCATCCCCGAGGTTAATTACTTTGATTTCGTTCAAATTAAGGTTTAGCCTATTTTCATAGTGATCTTCTTCGTCGACGAGATCCTTTGGCAACTATGTTTTTTCGCCGTACTCCTCATATTCCTTTTCCTCTGTATCACTAGTCTCGCGACATGTCATGACATTATGAGTTGTTTTATTATTATTACTGAAAAGCATGGCAAATCATGGTTAGTGTATAAAAATAATATTAATAAAATTAAAGACTGTTTTTGCATAAACTGAGGCTTTCATTGATATTGATAAAGAAAGTACAAATTATGGTCCTGACTCAGATCAAGATCGAGTCATTTCCATTTTTTCAAACATTACTTAAAAAATAAAGATGCAAATGGAGAATGTTTGGGCCTCCGCCGATTTTCACCAATTTTTGAAAGAAAATTTAAATTCATTATCTCTATCGAGGAGCCAAAAGCGGGGTAAGGGTCCAGTTAGAAAACTAATCGCCCGGATCAGCATTGCGGATGGTGGGCGCTTCAAAGAATTTCTCCAATATCAAGACACACTCTTCCTCCTGGAACAGTATCCCTAAACCCTTTTCTGCATCTCCGTCGTTGTGCATGGACATTCTTACTGGGAATGACTAGTACAGGCCTAGAAACGATTTATGTCATTGTGGAGGACTTCTGTTCTTTTGATCAGCATCAGAGGCTTCTTCAGAGCTTGAGATGCACCCAAGACCAAATTGGTACTCATTTGTCGGAATTGACACCGACTCCTTGATGCCCTGGAGCTCTTTGCCAGGTTCGAACTCGTTCTGAAGCATTGTTGTGGCAATCATCTTATAGACTGGTGGCATAGGGCTTTCCTTATCGTGTCACCCATGCTATCTTTTATGGCATAACCACAAACGGGGAAACTAAGTACTACGACCTAGTCTCAGTCATCCTAACTGGCATATACCAAGCCTTAGGTCAATTCCGAAACCTACATAGGTACTTCCAAGGGTGCAACCTTCTAGTGCAATGGTGGATCATCAAACACCTCAACAAAATATCCGGAATATAGAGAAGATAACCTTAAAGTCACTTACCCAAATTTCGGGAACCAAACCAAAAAGGGGTGGGCTTTTATCTTTTCTAGACCCCGAGAGGACAACTTCCAATGGAGATTTCCCGACTTTATAACCGAGACCATAGTTGTGAGAGGTAGAAAATGCCATTTCCTACCACCTATGGGAATCAGTGGAATCCAACCATATGTACATATTAGGGTCCTAAGAAAGTTCGGAAGGAGACAAGTAATACCCCAAGTAGGGAACATGGGGGAGTACGTGGTCAACTATGAAGGAGACAAAATCAAATGGGTTGCCAACATCATTCGGGTAGCGATAAAGACTATGTACATTGGTTGATAGCACACTTGCAAGTCACCCTCACACTAGGGCCCAATCACTAGTGTAGCCATGACAGAGATTCAAAGGCAGAGGTTAAATCCTGCCGCATCCAGAGACAAGCTGATGATCGAGATACTAGGTATCTAGAGAACATGAAGCATGACCAGACCAGCATAGTCAGTCTGACCGAGGAGTTAGACTTCACTCATGAGTGTCTAGAGGACTTGGATACTCGCATGATGAGAGCCATGGACGAGACTGCTCTTATGACCTTCGCAGAGAAAGGTTACTGAGTTGATTCACTGCTGGTGTCTACTCATCTCCGGATTCAGACTGCCATTCTAAGGGCCAAGAAAACTCGAACAGATAGAGCCTTATCATCTGCCACTGGAGGCGCCTTCTTCTGATTTTACTATTTTATTCATGTTTTGTAACCCCACTAGGGAAAACTTATTATTAATGAAAATGATTATGGGGCAGTGGTTAAATAAATATTTGGCACAATTTATGCTTCAAACGATTAGAAATCCTTGGAATAACGAGGTTTAGGAATGCGGATATTATAATTGCTTATGTGCTTATATGATATAACTGCTTATGTGTTTTTATTTGTTTTGCCTGAACTCTTGATTGGTCCCACATTCCGAACACCAACCCAAAAGAAAAATACCAAAACTAAACTAAATTTGCACCTTCTCTTAAAGGTTGATTTGATACCGATGGACATTCCTGACAGCCAAAATGCCACATCACCAGTCATCGATTTAGTTAACAACGAAAAGAATGAGGAGTCTCTTAGGGAAAGGATCCGTAAGATTAATGCAAGGATTGACTTGGCTAAATTCAAGATGAAAGAGGTTGATGAAATTCTGAAGTTGTGGAAACCTCGTAGATGAGTCTCTCGAGCGGAAACATTGGTGTCAGAACCACCCCGACGAGGTCAAGAAAATGGTCGATGACTATATCCAATTGTTCAAAACTCCTAAGTAAGAATCAGAGTTGCCTGAGATATATCATATGCCGTATGAGAAATCAAGTGGGGTACTTGAAGGAGTAAACCCAACTATTGATGAAGTTGTCAACTACTACGGGATGCCACAAGTGCCTCCCTATACGTCATCTCCTATGTGGTGGGCGATTTACCTCAAAGCTCGCACTTTGCTTTTTAGAGTTGCACCCAGGTTGGTGCGAAATATCAAGCTGTATGATGCATTGAGAGCCTCCGGATCAGCGTATGTCAGCTCCGACATCCTCCCAACTTGTGCACCCATATATTCTCATAAGAGGTGTCTTTTCCATAAGAATCAGCCTAGCCACACCATAGAAGAGTGTGTGGCCTTCAAAAGGAGGGTTGTCAGATTGATTAACAAGAAGGTCATTCGTAACTTATAGGGCCCACACTCCCTACTGGTCTACGACCCCATCATGCCCAGTGAAGGAATCACCATTGAAACCCAAGTCTGGCTCTACGACTTCACAGTCATCGATGACTCGTACGCAGATCTCTTCTCTATTTCAGCCCCCACCGGCAAGGTTCGACCAATCAAATTTACTTGGAAACTCTTCGTCAGCACTTCAAGGAGGAAGATTTGCTTGTACCATTCAGGGGCACAACATTGAGGAATGCAAATCCTTCAAGTTTGAGCTGGAGCATCTTGTCAACATTGGTCAGATCTGGGTTGTTCTACCCGGTCTCTACTAAGAAAGCAGTCGGGAGAATTCGTAGTCATAAGGACGACGACCCGCCATGGCTTTAAGGAAAAGTCATATTTTGGGTAGTTTAGGCATCCCCTTTTATTTTCAATTAAAATGTTGTCCGCTCCCTCTTTTTGTAAAATAAACTACGTCCTACTTGATGTTCTCAGGAGGGATACGTAGGAAGATCTTATCGGGTCTAGTATGGGAATGATTCGGGTATAAGAAATTAGGATGAATTTTTATGTAATCCAAACTACGTAAAGGCCTGATTTCCCGCTGAGGGATACGTAGGCATTCTACAAAAGACTCAACCCATATATTATATAAATTATAATCCCCCTATTTATAGAAGAGTTTTGGTGTCAACGACGTCGTGGTGGAAAATTGACCACAAACCTTCAAACCAAAATCCTAAAAAGCCTGAAAATATCCAAAATGTCAAAAATACCCCCAGAATAGAAAATTAATCAAGAGTTCGGATCGAATACATGAGTCTATGTGCTTTATGTGCAACTTGTATATGATATCTTGTATTATTATTTTCCAACTATCGTTGCTAACATTATTTTCCTTTGAATTATTATTTTCTTAAAGAGGGGTTAATCCGTGTTGTATTACATATGTATACTTCACCAGATCGAAAGCCGCAACAGCATCCTTAAATGATCAAAATCAAGAGAAAATAACTGGTAATCCCGAAGGCGCACGTAAGAAAAATGCTTTGGTCATAGATGACACCGTACCTCAGGACCTTCAGAATCCGGCACCTCACAAGGACCTCATTAATTTGTTGTTTAGAAAGATCGTGGACCTCTAGGAACAAGTTGCGAAGAACGAAGCTATTAATGCTTCCAGAGAGGCAGCCACTGAAACAAGAAGGCCTCCAACGCATTTTCCATCAGTGAACTCACATGTACCCGAACACTTCCCAGCTACTAATACCCATGACGGTACCTCATACCAAACCCCACCTCTAGAAAATTCCACCTACATAGTTGGGACTTCTCATTCAGCGCGTTCTTATTAGGCACCACCTACTTATGCTGACCCAACATACACTAAAATACCGCCACTCATCCAACACCTATAAATGTTGGCACTTCTAGAAGCCGCCCAACACACTACAAAGTATTTTTTCATACCCCAATCACCCCTATTGACTCTTCACCCGATCTTGACCACTATGAAAAAAAATGGAAAAGGCGTAGAGGGCTAAATAAGATAGAAGGGATTAAGAGATAGAGCAAACGAGGGTAGACCTGCTCGAGAAATCCAACCGAGGAAAATTAATGGGCCTAAGCTACGATGACTTGTGCATGCATCCGGACCTAGACTTGCTTGAGGGCTTCAAAGTATCGAAATTTAAACTCTTCAACGGAACAGGAGATCCCAAAGCTCATCTAAGGGCATATTGGTACTAACTGGTCAGAATCAAGAGAAACCAGTCTCTGATAATGAGGTTATTCAGCCAAAGCCTCACAAGAGAGGCTATTCAGCTGAAGCCTCACATGAGAGGCATTAGAATTGTTCATGGATCAAGACATCCATCGTTTGGACTCCTAGAAAGACATGGTATGGGCCTTCATGGATAGATTTTGCTTTAATGTGGAAACCTTACCTAACCGTTATTACTTGGAGAAAATCAAACAGAAATCTACTGAGAGCTACCGCGAGTATACGAGTAAATGAAGGGTAAAAGTCGCTCGAGTACAACTACTAATGAGCAAGGAGGAACTAGTCTCGGTCTTTATCCGATCGCAATAATTGGATTATTATGATCGTATGTTATCCATGGCCGGGAGGCCAGTCTCTGAATTGGTAAAAATGGGAGAGGCGATAGAAGATGGCCTCAAATCCGGAAAGATCATTAGTATAGCCAACAAAGCTGACCTGTCAAGCGCTACTGGGCTGCAAGGAAAAACATGAATGACGTGGCAAATGTCTCCCATACACCTAGCCCAAGAAGGAGTGATCACAATCCACCTTCGACATATATCAGTATCCCCCCCCAAGGAACTACATACTATCTCCATACAACCTTGTGCCGATATACTACGCACAACCCAATTATTAAACACCAGCTCCAACCTACAAAGCTCTACACCCAAACTATCAAACACCAATACCCACTTAACAAGCTCTATCACCAAATCACCAAGTTCCTGCATCCGCTTACCAAGCACCCCAAAATCATCGAAATTAGCCACCTTCAGTTATGTATGATTTGATATGTTCGAACTTTGAGAAGAAGCCTCCACAGTTGTTCACTCTGCTTCTCAAAACTCGAACAAAATTTTTCAAAAGATTAAATGTTACCGAAATCATTCAAACCATTCTGCCAAAGCCGGCTAACCATGGAAGCTGCTTCTATAGAGTTGATCAATCTTGTGCATATTACTACAGAGGGAATGGGCACGATACAGAGGACTGCCTCAATTTGAAACACAAGATATAAGATCTGATTGATAAATGAAAGATCATCTTAGAAATGGTAACGCCTAACGTAAACACAAATCCTCTGCCCAATCATGGTGTAACCCATATACATATGATTGAACTGGAAGAGGATTGGGCTATATGCAAGCCGTTAATCCAAGAATCCTTTAAGAGTTTGGAACAAGCAGTCGCCTCTCTTACTCTGCAAGAGGGACCTAATTTCAAAGTGTTGATCCCTACACCGTTTGTGGTTCAAGTACCGCAAGAAATAGTCCCAGTCTCGAGGAAAGAGTTCATCGTTCAAGCGACCATAGCTCAAGGAATGACAAGGTCGGGATGCTGCTATACTCCCGAAGAATTAGGGCATGGAGTGCCCCGATAGGAGGGAAACCAAAAAGGCTCATCACTAAAGGAGAGGCCGATGAAATTTAGTGCAGAATGCAGCCAAAAGAATATTCTATTGTTGAACATTTAAAGAAGACACCAACTCAAATATCGGTAATGGCGTTGCTCTTGAGTTAATTGCAACATCGCCAACCTTAATGAAAGTATTGGACGAGGCCCATGCCCCCGCAGGAACAAGCAACTAAGAATTAGCCGACAAGGTAGGCCATGTCATTGGGGCCCACCAGATTTCCTTCACTCCTGATGAGTTTCCAAAGGAGGGAACAACCCACAACAAGACTCTCTACATCAATGTCAAGTGTAGAGACAAAATCATAGCTCAGGTACTTATCAATAATGGGGTCGGTCTCAATACATGCCCCGAATCTATATTGAAGCAGATGGGTTATAATGTTGGAAAAATACTCCAGAGTCGTACCAACATAAGAACTTTCGATGGAGCACAATGTGATTCCATTGGTGAGGTATACCTCAACATACAGATGGAACCCGCCGAGTTCACCCATGAGTTTCAAGTTATGGCAATCAGCGCCAATTACAATTTGTTGTTGGGAAGGACTTTGATACACATGGTCGGAGCAGTACCATCATCTCTCTACCAATCATTAAAGTCCGTATGGGAGAATCATGAAGTGGTAATTCATAGAGCGGGTAGCATTTATAACTACCCTAATAACTTCGTACCAGTAATAGAGGAAATCCCCAAGCAATATAATCAATTTTTTTTAAAAGAAATAATTATTAAACACTAAGTAAATAAATATTCATTCGATAATTATATAATTAATAGATTCTAAACTTTATAATTCGCAATTCATAATTAATACTTAGACATCATCTATTTTATTTCGTTTTGAGGTTTGTTTATCTAGGAAATCATGTCAAATGTGGTAAATTTACCCGAACATTGTTACCCGGGCATTGTGTCTGTTCATCGAAATTTTTTGAATCTATTACTTATCAGTTATCACAAAAATTTGAATCTATTAATTATATAATTGTCGAATGAATATTTATTTACTTAGTGTTTAATAATTATTTCTTCTTTTTGAATTTGATTCTATTGTTCAAAAATAGAAAATAAGCTAAAAAGTAATTCCAACATTTCATGTTTTATAAGTCTGTGTCAGCCATTCGGAAGGGCATTAATAATCACTTGAGCAAAAATTAGTGAAGCGGAGCCAAGCCCATCCTAAATAACCTAATAATTTCGTTGCTAAGAAGAATCATAGCCCCATCTATGAGGTCATAGTTGGAGTATGGACTAAAAACTTTCAAATTTTCAGTTCCTTGATAGTTTAATGTTCATCTGATTGTACACGAGGTTTGTGTTTAACTTGTACTATTTTCGGCGGGTCGTCCCCCCTCCTATGGGTTCTTGCACCGACCTAGTGACACACCAACCACGCCACTTCTCTTTCTCCGATCATAAAGTCTCCTATGCCTTTTCTTGTCTCCGCCTGAATAAGTAAGACTCTACCCTTTCTAATTCAGAAAAGGAGGGGCGATAAGAAAGTAATTTTCTTGTTTTCTCTTAAGTATTTATCTATAGAGGAGTCTCCTCTAGGGATGACAACGGATCGGATCTTGACATGATCCTACTAGATTCAGATTCAGATTCATTTTTCATACATGGATCCAGATCCATTGGGTCCATAAAAATCAGATCTAAATCCGAATCCATCGGATCCACTGGGTCCTCGGATCGGATATGGATCTATATGTAAAAAAAATTTGGCTTGAATAATATTCCCACATGTTGAAACTTTTATGACAAAATGAAACGCAATGTGATTGAAAAAAATGATTGAGTTCATTCAATCAACCTACACAAACATGACACCATTCTTCCAAAATACTGAACAAAGTTTTAGCATCACAAAAAAATAAAGACGATTGACTTCATTAGTGATGCTGAACAAGTTGCAACTTTGAGCTAATTTTTGGAGGCTTTAGTGATGCTCCACTTGTAGTTCTACTGATTGACTTCATTAAACAACATAAAACAATGTTAGTCATATATCAAAAGTCCCAGTTTTTTTTTTGCTGATCAAACAAATGAGAGAAAGATACTTAAAGCTTACGGCTAGCAGATTCAAGAAAGAAAAAATTTAAAGAAGAGTGATAATTTTTTCTTTTTATAGAAATGAAAATATAGGAAACTGCAGAGAGCATATAAGTAAAAGAAATAAAACTTCAAAGACAAATTACATGGCTGTGTGACTTGTGCCTTAACCTGGTTCAACCCTTTACCCAATACGTAAATTATGAAAAACATTTAAGAAAATACTTATAAAATTACAATCTAGGTTATGGATATATTTAATAAAAAATGGATCCACAGATCGGATTTGGACCGGATACGGATCTCAAATACAAGATCCAGATCCAGATTTGATCCGTCAGAAACGGATCCGGATCCGTCGGGTCCAAATTTTGAAGATCCATACCCTATAAAACGGATCTGGATCCACCGGATCCGGATCGGATCCAAGATCCATTGCCATCTCTAGTCTCCTCCTTAATGACCAAAAAAAAAAAATAGAAATAGGCTTGAACATGCGAAGGAAATGACCTAGTACTTTGCAGGCTTTGAGTCACTACTTGCTTCATCATTTTTTGGCCTGTTTGCTCCCCTCTTTTAGGGATTATTTTCCCTTTCTGTTTTAACCCTCTCAGTTAAATAATTTATGGCTAAATTTTATAGGACTACTGAAAGTAAGTTGTTATAATAGGCTTGGCTATTTATGTTTTTTCCCAAAATAAAATTACAATCCACTATTAATTTTTTTTTGGGCCCCCAAAATTCTAACTTTCCCCAAGATCCTATATTCGAAATTGGAGCATTTAAATTTGCTTATAACTATATGAATTGGATTGTCTTCTTCTTATAAAAGTAAAATTTATTAATTAAATTGTTGGAGGGATGGGATGTATTGCATGAATGATGTATATCCTAAATGGGTTCGGCTCGACTCCTTTAATCTTTGCTTACTTAATTATCATTGCACATCGGGATGGCTAACACGGGACTTATAGGCATGAAATGTTGAGATTGCTTTCTAGCTTATTTTTTATTTTTTGATTATATTCTTTATTAGTGGTAATGTTAAACAATAGAATCAATTTATAATTCACAATTGATAATTACTCATGTGTCCCAATTTATGGGAATCATTTTCTTTTGGTCTGTCATAAAAAGAATATCACTTTTCTATATTTAGAAATAATTTAATTTTATGAGATTATTAAACCATATATTTCAAAAAAAAAATATCTGTATCAAGTTAAATGATACCACATAAATTAAGACGGAGTGAGTAATGCTTAGGCATCATCTATTTTATTTCATATTGAGGTTTGTTTATCTAGGAAATCATGTCAAATGTGGTAAATTTACCCGAACATTGTCACCAGTGCATTATGTCCGTTTATTGCAAAATTTTGAATCTATTACTTATCACAAAATTTTGAATCTGTTAATCATATAATTATCGAATGAATATTTATTTACTTAGTGTTTAATAATTATTTCTTCTTTTCGAATTTGATTTTATTGTTTGAAATTAGAAAATAAGCTAGAAAGCAATTTCAACCTTTCAAGTTTTATAAATCTACGTGTCGGTCATTCGGAAGTTCATTAATAATCACTTGAGAAACCAAGTCCATCCTAAATAACCTTACTCCCTCTATCCCAAAAAAATATAAATTTGTTCCAAAAAGATTGACACATTTCTCTATTTAGAAATAATTTGTTTTATGAGATGATTTGCACCACACAATTATCTAAGACTTGTTTTGGATCATACATTTTAAAAGTCTTTCTTTATCTCATAAATTTCATGCTAAGTCAAACTAAGATAATTTTTTTGGAACGGAGGGTGTAATATTCTAATCCAAAATAGCATATTGTACGCGAATGATAAACTATATATATTGTCTTTTTTCGTCTTGATGATACTTGCTTTTTGTTTGCTAATTTCATGGATAAGAAGAATCATAGCCCCATCTATGAGGTCATAGTTGGAGTACGGACTAAAAACTTTCAAATTTCAGCTCCTTGATAGTTTAATGTTCATCTGATCGTACACGAGGTTTGTGTTTAACTTGTACTATTACCGGGGGGTCATCCCTCTTTCCTACGGGTTCCCCACCGGTTCAGTGACACAATAATCATGTCTCTTCTCTTTCTCTGATAATAAAATTTATAATATTATATTAATCTCTCTTGGGGAGTCTTTCTCATTAATACAAAATATATATAGGTGTACAATGTAGAATATTTATACAATAAAGATCTGAATTCTATCATAATTATATAACACTAAATATGGTAAATATGTTACATTATACACGGCTAATACACCCCCTCAGTCTGAGCGGGAGGAGGTCGGACGCTAAGGCTGGATCTGAAATCAAGAAAGAGCTGTCGAGGAATGCATTTTGTGAATATATCTGCATACTGATATGAGGAGGGCACATGTAAAACTTTGACGTGACCGAGAGCAACCTTCTCACGAACAAAGTGGATGTCCATCTCAATATGCTTGGGTCGCTGATGCTGAACCAGATTATGAGATAAATAGTTAGTGGATATGTTATCACAATAAATAAACCAAAGACGCCTTACGCAACGGACATTGGAGTTCCAAAAGAAGGTTACGGAGCCAACAGATCTCAGCAACAACATTAGCAACACCTCTGTACTCCACTTCTGCGCTCGAACGGGATAATATGGCTTGTCTCTTGGCAGACCACGAAATGAGATTATCCCCCAAGAACATACAGTAGCCTGATGTGGATTGTCGTATGTCCGGACATCCTGCCCAATCAACATCCGTATATGCTAACAACCTGGTTGGTGCTGAGGGGGTAGAGATGCAATCCATAATCAAGTGTGCCCTTAACGTATCGAATGATACGTTTGAGGGCAGTGAAATAAGGCTCTCGGGGGAATGCATGAATAAACATACCTACTGAACATCATAAGTAATATCAGGTCTGGTGAAAGTAAGGTACTGTAGTGCACGTGCAAGACTCTGATAGAGAGTGAGATCTGACACGGGATCACCATCCAAAGCACAGAGCTTTGATTTAGAATCAACTGGAGTAGATATGATCTTGCAATTTTCCATTTTCGCCCTATACACAATCTCCTCTGCATACTTACACTGACAAAGGAACATAGTGTCTGCAGATCTAGTCACTGAAATCCCAAAAAAATAGCTCAACTTTTCCAAGTCAGTCGTAGCAAATTCTGTTTTGAGCAGTGTAATGATCTCATTTTTCAACAACTCAGATGAGGCAGTAAACACAATATCATCCACATATAATAATAAATATGCAATGCTACTACCTCTATGAAAAATAAAGAGAGTATCACACATGTTTCATACAAACCCAAGCTGCATGATATACTGGGCAAAGCGATCATACCACGCTCTAAGGGCCTGTTTCAGGCCATAAAGTGACTTACGGAGATGACATACATACTGAGGGGCTGATGGATGGACAAAACCAGGTGGCTGGTGCATGTAAACATTTTCTTTTAAATCCCCATGTAGAAAGGCATTCTTCACGTCAAACTGATGAATTGACCAGTGCTTACCCATAGCAATGCCCAGAACTATGCGAATAGTGGCCGGTTTCACAACCGGACTGAAAGTTTCACCACAGTCAATACCCTCCTACTGATTTGTGCCATTAGCCACAAGTCTTGCCTTATATCTCTCAAGGTTACCACTGTCTCTGTATTTGTCACAAAAAGCCATATTCATCGGATCACATTCACCCCCTCCGGTCTAGGAACAAAATCCCAAGTGTGATGTTTCGTTAAAGTATGAAGTCCCTCACACATGACTGCATTCCAATTTGCGTCAGTTTGGCCAATTTAGGGTTTTTGGGAATTGGGGAAATTATCTGAGTGGATAGGTTAAAATGGACTTTGGGTTTGAAAATCCCGTGTTGGACACGAGTTTTCATATGGTGTGAAGGGGCAGGGGTGTGTGGGGTGGGTCTCCTGGGTGTCGGGCCAAGGTATTGGTTCGAGAATAGTAGCTGCTGGTTATCAGTGGTTGGATCGGGTAATGAGTGGGTGTCGATGGTGGTGTCGATAGGTGACGGTGGGGTGCTGGTTGGGTTGTCGGAGGTGACGTTGGTTCCGATCTAAAGGGTGTACCTGGTTGGGTTGGGTAGGTTGTCGGGGGTGGTTACTGTGCAGAGATGGAGGATGTGACGGTGTTCTGTGGCATAGACGATTCCGGTGGACTACCGGTGGCGACAGGGGCTATCAGATGTGAAGGTTGACTAAATAACTGTCTGACAGTGGACGCTCTTACCGGTGGCGATGGCGGACTAGAGGACTGCTTGACGGTGGACGCCATTACCGACAGTGACGTTGGGGCTGTGGTGGCAGTGCGTTGATGTTCGTGAAGAATAACGGGGGAGATGTCAGTCTCATCAAGAAAGGTGTAGTCCATGTTGCAGATTTTTTGGATGTTTGCACATGGAAAACCCGTCTCATCAAACATGACGTTATGAGAAACGTGAATTTTATGAGTGGACAAGTCATAGCACAAACCCTATGGTTAGGTGGAAAACCTAAAAAGACACATGGAGTGGTTTGGGGTGCTAACTTGTGAGGGGTGGAAGACGCGAGATTGGGATAACACAGGCAATCGAAAATCTGAAGATGGTCATAGGAAGGGATCCGTTGGTATAATATTTCGGTTGGGGTCATGTTATGAAGAGTGCTAATAGGTAAAATATTAAGGACGTATTCCACCATTTTGACTGCATAAACCCAAAACGAGGGAGGGAGAGAGGCATAAACCAGGAAGGTACGAACCATATTATTTATAATGCGAATGATTCGTTCGGCTTTACCATTCTGAGGGGAGGTGTGAAGACACGAAAACCAAAAAACAATGCCATTATTTTTGCAAAATTTGTGAAACGTGGAATTATTAAATTCCCGACCATCATCACATTGAAAAGATATTATGACTCTTTCAAATTGGGTTCTGATAAAAGTACAAAATTCAAGAAATGTGGCAAAGACTTCCGACTTGAACTTTAGTGAGTAAATTCAGATAAAGTGAGAGTAATCATCTAATAAAACTAGATAGTATTTATGACCCAGAGAGCTAGTAATGGAAGAAGTCCACAAATAAGCATGAATAATATCAAAAGAGCAAACGTAACACTAACAGATGAATGAAATGGAAGGTGAACATGTTTGCCTAATTGACAAGAAACACAGTTTTGGGCAAGTTTCCCATTACAATGAATAAAATTATTGCTTCTCAGAAAATTAAAAGTAGGAGCTCCTGGGTCGCCAAGCCGATTGTGCCAAGTTGACGGAGAGAGAGCAACAAGGGAGGTGTGTGAGCGGGAACTAGCAGCAGAAGTGGGTGTGAAGGGATATAGGTCCCTTATGCTATCACATCTTGTAAGAGGTGTCCCGGTACGTAGATCATTCACAGTAAAATCAAAAGGATCAAAATCAACAGACACAGAATTGTGACGAGTAAATTTCCTAATAGAGATTAAAATTTTAATGATGTTTGGGGCACACAGGACATTATTTAGGGAGAATGGTGGGTGAGGTGGTTGCGTTACCATAACTCTGAATTAGAATGCGGTGACCATTGTCAACTGTAATAAATTGAGGAGACATTAAACGAAATAGTTGGGAGAGATTACCTGAAGAACGGGTGAGATGAGATGCGTCTCCCAAATCTATGTACCAATTTTCATCGAGCTGCTAGAGGCTTAACGTGTTAAAAGCTTGGCTCAAATCCGAGTGGGCCAGACTGATGTTGGGTCACTACCGAGAAGTGGGCCTGTTATGAGGTAGTAGTCGCAGGTCGTGGGCCTGGATACTGGCCCAATAGACCTGTCTGTCCTGTATTGTAATATTAGGCCGCTGGAACAAGCGCTGGGTACGGAGAAGAGACCCAGTAGCCATTGCTGGGCCACTGCCCTAGGCTTGGAAAAGGGACAGTGCTACTGGGCTATTGGTACTGTCCGCCACGGCCACCACACTGGCGGCCCTTGCCAACGTTTCCATTTCCGTTTCCTTTTCCGCCTTTGCCACCACCGCGGTTGCCCCGCAATGATTGGTTTTTCGGCGGTGGTGGTCCGGTGGTGGGTTGATTTTCAACCGCTAAGATCTTCTGATTATGCTCGTCCTACTTAGCACAATGGGTTTCTTCCAGCAATAATTGTGACCGAGCTTTGTTGAATGTGGGAAGAGGGCCGGCTTGTTGAATCATGGTGGCTAGGGTATCGTATTCACCTTTCGGAAGACCATCAACTAGTTGAAGGACCATTTTAGTTTCAGAGACGGGCGTCCCCACATTAGACAATTGGTCCGCAACCAGTTTTAGTTGTTTGCAATACGCAGACATTTTGGAAAAATTTTCAAGACATGTATTATTGAATTATTCCTCCAAGTATACTGCACGGGTGTTCTTATTGTCCTGAAAGATTTCTTCCAAGCGTATCCATAATTCAAGAGCCGATGCGCCGATTTTCATTATTGTAAGGAGCAAGTCCTTAGAAACAGTGCCATATATCCATTGTTTGACAACGGTGTCAAGACGACGCCATGTCGGGTCATCAATCTCACTGGGGCGAGGGAGGGAGTCGTCAATATGATCAAACACGTTATAGAAACATGCATGAATATGGAGAAGTTCAATCCATGGAGAATACTGACCATCTTCTTGATCAAGAACGATAGGGATAAAGTTCTTAATGTTGGTTACGGTGAGTGCGGGATGAGCATATGGTGAAAAAGAGGATGTGACTGTGGTGGGGTTGGCGACTGATGAGGATGATGTCAGTGGGGGAGATGAAGGAGGAGTCATTATGGTGGGTGAGCAAAGGAAGGAAGGAAAAACAACAAACAAAAATTTCCGTTCTCCGTCCAAGGAGGAGCCGATGACCGAGGGTAGAAAATAGGGGAGGGGGGGTGTTCGGCGGCCGTGGGTAGGAGAAACAAAAATTTAGGTTTTAGGCTTTTGATACCATGTAAGATTGTATTAATCTCCCTTGAGACACCTTTCTCATTAATACAAAGTATATATAGGTGTACAATGTAGAATCCTTATACAATAAGGATCCTAATTTTATCCTAATTATAAAATACTAAATATGATAAATATGTTACATTATACATGGCTAATAAAATTCCCTGATCCCTTTATTTTTCTTGCATTCCCCCTGAATAAGTAATACCCTGCTCTTTTTAATTCATAAGAAAGAGGGGCGATAAGAAGGTAATTTTTTTGTTTTCACTTATTAATTCTACTTGAAGAGGAGTCTACTCCTTAATGGCCAAAAAATACATAAAATAAAACTAAAATAGAAATAGGCTTGAACATGCCAAGAAATGACCTAGTAATTTGCAGGCTTTGAGTCACTACTTCATCATTTTTTGGCCTGTTTGCTACAAGAAACAAGCAAACAGAAAAGTCAGCAACCCTATTTTTCTTTCAATATGAATGAAATATAAGGCAATTAATATAGTTGCACGGTAAGTATATATATATATATATATATATATATATATATATATATATATATATATATATATAAAAGAGTAACAACATTAACTACTACTACTACTATTACTACTATCACTACTACACTTCAATCCGTAGCAAGTTGACGTTGGCTATATAAATAAATCCTCATAGGCCACATTATTCCCTCATTAGGGTTGTCTAGCTCACCGTGTCTTATTAGTAGTGTTTGAAGAAGCCATTTCTGTATTAGGTGCCTCTGAACTTCTTGTATATATCTCCCCTGTAAAACTGTCGAGTTCTCGCAACCAAAATCAATGAAGCCATAGCACCAAAAAAAGTAACACTAGCCAAGATAATGAACGCGAGCCGATAACATTGGTTACCCATACAAGTCAGTTCCTTGACAGATGCTCTAGTCAAACCTTTTTTCTGGAGATCCCTTAATGCCTCTCTGTCATAAAGAGGTCCAGTGACTTTCACATTCAAGATGTATGAACCAAGAGGGCTAGCCAATTGCCCACAGTTGAACAATGTGGAATAGTACTTCAAACCAAAGAGCTCAGAAATGATTGTGAAAAGTAATGGCAATTGTGCACCAAATGAGAAGCCGATGATTATTGATGCCACGTACACTGAACCGGAGAAAGGGAAGGCGATCATAAGGAGGCCGATACACGAGAGCAAAAGGACTAATGTCATCATAAGGGTTCTAGGAAATTTGTACCTCACTAGCAAGCTTTCAGACACAAATCCCGAGAAAATTCTCCCGAAAAAATTCCATATGCTGAGAAGCGACACAAAGGATTTAACGGTAGTCTCCGGATATCCTAAAGATCCACCTATCTGACCCATGTTATCAACTGCGGTTAGACTTGATCCGAGTCCACATAATGTAGCAAGGAACAGAATCAACATATCGGTACTTAGGAGCGCTTGTAAGATGGTATAATCCTCTCCTCTTGCTGGTTTTTCAAAGAAGATGTTTGAAAAACAAGAGGTCATCTTAGAGTTGTTGATTTCTTTTGGTACCTGTGGGATTTGGTTCATCTCCTTCTCCACCATTACTGGTGGATCATTTTCATGATCTTCGGCGATTGTGTATGCAGGTCCAACTGACTGTTGCTTCATTTGACGCCAGATAACCAACTCCTCTCTAATGAAAACTAAAAGAGGGGAGAAAAGGAAAGCACAGGAGACAGTGGCGGTAACAACATAGGCAGCATGAGAAAACGGTATTGCTTTCTCGATCAGTGTCATGGCCATAAGAAATAATGCTAGCACAATTGATATTAACAAGCAATGGTAAAAAACAGTTTGCTGATTCGGTTGCCTAATGACTTTCATTTCTCGAATAGTATAGACAAAAACCACCGATAACGCAGCTGGTAGCCAGGCAATAAGGAGGATAAGTGATTGAGCATCATTTCCATAGACAGCCAAATATAGTTGTGTCATTATAGCTCCACTTAGCCCTGTAAATCCTTTCAAAAGACCTATCATGTTACCTCTACTCTCCGGGAAATTCCTCACAGAGGTAACAAGAGCTCCTGTATTTGCAAAATTTTGAGAATTTGCTCCAAGGCATATGTATATACACATTTGCCAAACTTTTGGGTTTGAAATCTTGCCACTAACCGAAAACCATATCATAAAGTAGCCTGTGAAGTTCATAGCCGCACCAACTAGGAGCACAAACCATGTTGGACTTACCTCGGCTATTAGGCCAGAGAGAACTCCAACGTTAGCTCCAAAATCCTTGAAGAACCCTAAGAGAACAAGTGTGGTCTGATCATATCCTAAAGAGTTTTTTATTTCCTGGGAGTATGTCCCGAAAAGGTAAGTAGCCCCTGCTCCGGCCATGATGAGGAAAGAGGCAAAAAGTGAGAACCATCGACCTCGAACCACATGTAACACAAATTGGAGGCCTCCACCTCCCGTGATGGTGCCACCACTCGCTTTCACCTCAGTCATATCTACTCGTCTGAAATTTGAACAAAGAGAAATAAAGAGTGACAATCTATAAAAGGATATATATATAAGCTCATGTTAAAGATTTTGTGCGGCAGAGACTAGAAAGGTCATGGAGAAGCTGATTAAGAGCTTTCTAAAATACAACATAAACACTAAAATTCTTATGTCAACCAGTAGGAAAAGATTTCTTCCCTGGATAAAGAGGTTCATATTGTAGTTACTTTATGTAAACCATTTCACTAATGCAAGATATGAGGGCAAGGCAGCCCGGTGCACTAAACTCTCACTATGTACGGGGTCCGAGAAAGGGCAGGACTATAAGGGTCTATTGTACACAGCCTTACCCTGTATTTTTGCAAGATGTGATTTCCCTGGTCACATGACAGCAACTTTACCAGTTACGCCAGTTATTAATGCAAGATATGATTAATAACAATCACTCACCAAATTTTTGAATTGATGGTTCTCTGATATGCTTAGCATTAATTGGACTTTACTGCTCCTTTCTTACTGGAAAGTTGATTAAACATCTCATTCTTTACCTTCTCTTTTCCTGGAAAACATAATATTTCAGTAGGTGCAACTTAAACATATAGTGAGTATAATTACAGAAAGACATTCTTTTGATAAACATGGATTTTTTCGAAGACACCTGTTCAGTCGGGATAATAAACCATCATAATCCTACAGCTGATTGTGATTAAAATCCATAAATTGATGAATCTGGAATAGAAATGCTTATACAGATAATTATCTAGAGATGATTATTCTGGAAAACCGAAAATCTTACCAAGATATATATTGCAACAAAAAATGACTATTCTAATCATCCAAATTTGGTTGTCTGGGGAGCGAAAAACTAATTCTGTTTTGAATACAGTACAAAAGAGGAGTTGTATGTTCTAAACTTCTAATCATGTGCAAATAAAATTTCCCCCGACTAAAATCTACCATAGGTTTAAACAGCAATTATTTAGATCTTTTACTGGTTACTGCATTCAGGCACATGGGCTTTGAGGTACCGAGTTCATCTGAACCCAGCATAAATTTATATGTAAAAAAAATCACTAAAATTACAGTAAATAGTTAGATATGAACTCATAATTTCAAAATATAAGACTAAAAATCTTAAAGATTAGACCCGTAGAACTAAAATCCTGGATTGCCTGTAGTCATAATAGTTGTCTCAAACTCAAAAACAATGGCTTAAAATTGGGTCATGGCAAAAAATAACATCAAAACATACTGAAATCAATAGTGACCACAACTCTCACTATAATAGAAGCACTATAATACCCTGAATAGCTTGTGATTTGGCTACTTCTTCAACATACAAGGTCAGGTTTTTTCTTCTTAAATCAATCCAGGGTCGATTGGACATTTAACTATACACCCTTAGCTTAATTGGTTGGACATTTAACTATGCACTCTAGCTAATCCTAAAGCCTTCAGGGAAATCAGAATCTTCAAATTCCAACACAATCTCAGTTTTCTGTTGTAATTTTTCGCTTTGCAAAACAAATGACCAGTTCAATTCAAAATTCCGTGAGATCTACTCAAGCTCATACTACTGCTTATCGTAACAGTTGCATAAAAACGTTTTATATCGATTATGTCCACCCCAATTTTCGCAACATATACATATTGATTCTCGATATGTATACTATGGCATTGTAGTAACGAGTGCTCTTATGAAGCATAAAATAAGGCCACAGAGTTTCAGGTACTGAAATACACTAATGCTTCTCTTTTCATTACTATTTGAACCTTCCAACAAAATACATCATCATGTTGTTGTTAAGAGCGCATACATCTTGTTGCTGCGACGCAATTGTTAAAAGTGATCTATTAACTCACTGATAGCCTGAAAAATAAGTTCCGTTTCTACTTATGTAGTCATGTTGAACATGCTTGCCAAAAGGCAAAACGTGAATGTGTATGGACATAACGTCTGATGAACTTAGATAAATAACACTCCTAAAGCATAAAAAATAAAATATGGGCTTAATCCTAACCAATTTATACAACAAATCAAATGTGATAGTCTTCTCATCTGCCAAAATTTTGGTGGGCAGTGGTATTGAGTACCTCTATTAATTGTAGATTGCAAGTACTCCGTGATATATAATCAATGCACGCGTAAGTTTATCCAGAACCACCGTATGTATAAAACAAGAAAATTCGAACTGAGCTACATCCTATAGGACTTATATAGGACGAGTGTACACTTTAGTTACAAACGTAAAGACATATGATACTAAATGTAGATCAACAAAAGAAAAACATATATATTGGAAGACATATTTGAGAATAACATCCAAAAAAAAGGTTTCGTTACGTTGGTGTTCTCCCATTTAGTTAATCTGCATATATATGCAACCTAATCTAAACCAAAGCCTATTCCTTCCTCCTCACTTCCTCATTAACGCATTAATCGCGATCATTCTCACAATATTTAATTCTGACACTGGAAGTTTCACCCACGCAACACCCTAAGATGCATGCAATTTATAAGAAGTTTTAATCTAGAGTCAAGTTGAAGGCGTCATTTATTCTCATAAGGAAAATGAGCGCATCACAAGATCAGACAAGTTGCCCCTTCGCCTTGCTAGAGTAAGTCATTTTCTAAGACAGTTCCTCTTATTCTACGAAAATCCCAATTGTAGCTAATTAAACGATTATATATATAGATAAATGATTTTCATGAAAGAAAGAAATTAGACTGCACGTACCATTTCTTGATAAAATTATGGCGACAATGTTGCAATTGGCAGGTAATGAGCGTTTTCAAAATTGGAAATTGTCAGATCATTGAGTAAAATAATATTTGATTCACAAGGCTCGATCTTTAGCTGCACCATAGAGGTATTTGCAGCCATGCACATCTAAAAAAAACTTGATCTAGGAAGTTAGAAGGGAGAAGAAAATACATTTTATTGAATGGATTATCCAAATTCTAATCTTTTATATGGCCAAGATTCCGATAGGAAAGTATGAACCGCGAATTGGACGTAAGGATTGAATTACCGTTATTCACTCTTTGGGTGTCTGTACTGTATTTGTCCCCCACCCCCTCCCCCCTCTCCCTCCTCATTCTTTTTCAAGTTCTTTACCTTTTACACCCTTAATGTATACTATATCATTATGTGATTTGCACCCTGTTCTCTTATTTTTGAGGGATAAATTAGGATAATAGTGTCCCTACAAAATGAACCTTTCAACCCATCTTTTTTTTATATCCTAATTTTTATATGTAATCCACCTGGGTACTTAACAAGTTATCACGTAGATTGATTTTAAAAAACTTATTATACACATTAACGAGTGCCTTAGCAGTTTTTTTGGCTAACTCTAGTAAGTACACGTTTGTTCACTACATAAGCTTTTTTGATAAGTCACACTATTTCGAGTTTCGATGATTGTCAAACATCTTCGAGGAACTAGATAGGGTTTAGATGTGATCAGTTCCCTAGCGGCCGTACTTTACAACTGTAAAATTAGTTGCACTGTACAAACTGACAACAATGTAGCAGCACAGTTGCAAATCTGCTAGGCCAAGAGATCTAATGTCTCTCTCACATGCTCTCATATATAAACAACATGTTACAAGTGTAAGACTATCACTTGAAAACCTAAAAACATATTTCTCTCAAGTGACAACCGCCGCTGCTATAAACCCTCTCAGAACAAAGTTACAACAAACTGAAGGACCAGATCCCAAGCACTGAAGATGTCTGAAGTCCTTAGTTTGTTGAGTCTTTGTCTTTCATTCCTTAACTTGTAAACCTACTCTTCGTGTAAGAAGCTGTCTGTAGGTGGTTAGGTTTCTAAAACCTTGAGTTATAAACTTGACTAGAGTTAGTCAAGGTGTGTTTTTGCAATAAAGTTATTGTAGAGAGCTTGCAACAGAGGTGTTGTAAAGGGAGAGGGATTAAGAATTAATTCCTAGGTTGCAATCTAAACATTGCTAAGTCATAGTAAAGTTTGGGAAATCCTACTGTGATAGGTCGTGGTTTTTAATCTCTTCAGCAAGGAGTTTTCCACACAAATATCTTATGTTATTTACATGTCTTTAATTAAGAGAACAGATAGAGAATCTGGTTCTCTACTCTATTTGGTTGACTAATTTATTACATCAATTGGTATTAGAGCAGGTTCTTTCTAACAGGTTAACACTTAGAAATGATCTCTCTCATGGCTGCTCCACTAAATCTAGAGGAAGGACAATATACCACAAGACTAATGAGATTCAATGGAAAGTATTATGGCTGGTGGAAGACAAGGATGCATGACTTCATCATGGCTGAAGATTCTGAGTTATGGGATATTATCTGTGATGGCCCTCATGTTCCAACAAACACAGATATGGTTGGATTTCCATCAACTTCAAAAATAAGAAAGGAGTATAATGATGCTAACAGAAAGCTTGTGGAGAAAAACTTCAAGGCAAAGAAAATCCTAGTGTGTGGGATTGGACCAGATGGATACAACCGTATTTCAGCTTGTCAAACAGAGAAAAAAATCTAAGGCTCTACAAACTTCCCATGAGGGAATGAATCAAGTAAAATAGTCCAAGATAGACATGCTTACTACCGATTATAAACTATTTAAGATGAAAGATGGTGTGTCCATTCAGGACATGCATAGGTTCACCCCATAATCAATGAATGTTATTCTCTTGGTGAAGTCATCAAAACAAAAAGTAGGTTCGTAAGCTACTAAGTGTTCTGCCTACTCCTTGGGAAAGCAAAGTTAATGCTATCTCAGAAGCTAAGGACTTACAAACAATGAGCATTGATGAGCTAATTGGTAATCTCAAGACTTACGAGCTGAAAAGACAAAAAAGTGATGAAAGAAGAGAGTTAAAGAAAGAGAAGACCCTGGTTCTTAAGGCTGCTAAAAGTGTCACAAGCAGTGATGAATCTGATATGACATATCTTACTCGAAGATTTTAGAAGATGGTTTGAATTAATTATGGTGTCTCACAGAAAGGAAGCTCCAGTAAGAACTTCAAAGGAAGCGATTATTGTCACAAGTGTGGAAAACCCGATCACTTTATCAGAGAGTGTTCTCTTCACAATCAAGACTACTATAAAAACAACACTGATAAAGCAAGAAAGAAGAACATGGTTCTTGATAAAAAGTTCAAAATGAGAGATGAAGCTGACAATCTGGTAAAGAAAGTTCTGGCAGCATGGGGAAACTCCTCCAGTGAATCTGAAGATGGAGATGACCAAGATGATGCATCTATGATGGTTGTCGATAATGAACCTTCAAAATATGAATCAATTTTTGTACTCATGGTCAAGTCTGAGGCTAATGATGATAATGATCAAGACAAGGTAAATTTTTTTGATGTTAAGAAAAACTTGAAAAGCTACTCTTAAAGAAAATTGATGTCATTAGAAAATGTGTTAATTTATACATATCATAGCCTTATCAATGAGAAGGGTGGCTTAATTGAAAAAATTGAGGGTTTGGAACAAGAAAGGGATGATATGGTAGTTTGCATTGTAGATTTGAAGGAATGGGTTGATGAATTAACTAGAGAAAATTCTCTGTTAAAAAGTCAAATGAGAAAATGAATGAATACTCCTTCTAAAGGAAAAGAGGTAGCTAGTGACACTCCGTTTGAGCTTGAGAATGAGCTTAATAAAATCAATAGGAGTCTCACTACTGAGCTAGAAAAGAATATGTAGCTATAGGAGGATCTAGAAAGGGTAAAAGATGATCTTGACAAGTCACTTCATTGGACCTGGTCCTCTGATGTAATTACTTCCATGTACAAGAGTAAAGGAGGAGGCAAGGAAGGCATTGGGTTTCAAAAGTCCAAAACCCCCCATGATCCCCACAACAAGCATGCCACTATGACTAAAAATTGGTTGTGCACTCATTGTGGTCAGACTGACCATTGCAAAGATTAATGCAAAGCCAAATCATAGTCTATGCAGAAAAATAAGAGTTTCACTGAGAAGAAATCTAGAACTGAGGGACATGGTCCCAACAAAAGAAAAATTGGACTACCTACATGGACTAAAAGAAGTCCAATTCATCCATTTCATTACACAAAGGGACCCAAACTGATTTGGGTTCCTAAATCTGATCAATGACCTTATTTGTTGGCTAGAGTGAGAGGGCAGTCAAAAATGGTACAAGAATAGTGGCTGCTCAAAATATGACTAGAAAAATGGAAGATTCTCTCTCACTCAAAGCCTTTCAAGGAGGAAGTGTATCCTTTGGAAATGTCTTGGTATGAGAAAAATTGATAAGACACTCTCCCTTACAATTTTAGATGTTTATTATGTGGATGGCTTGAAGTACAGGTTTCTAAGCGTCTCTCAAATTTGTGATGAATGCTCTAGATGATGATGCTGAACTAAGGCATAGATGGCTGGGGAATGCAAGTTTTTCACTGCTGAATAAGCTGGTCATGAAGGACCTAGTTCGTGGGCTACCAAAAACCAAGTTCAAAGGATCATGAGGCATGTGATGCTTGTGTTAAAGGGAAACATGTCATATCATCTTTCAAGCCAAAGAAAGTGGTGCATGATCAGGTCCTTGCTTGAGAAAACTCCCTATGAACTACTCAATAGGTTCTAACGTCCTGAACCATGGTCTGGGTGAAAGGCGACACTCGGTGCCTGACTACATGTGACCGAGCGAACTACATGGCAAACATTGACATCAAAAGCATGCAATAATAATAATGAAACGTGTAAAACTGTATATTAAAATAGTCTGAAATATCATAGCGGAGATATCTGAAATCATGATAAGTCTGAAAATAATACTGTCATGTCATGCTACTAGACTAGTCTATGAAACCTCTAAAACATAATTCTACAAAACTATTTACCAGGACAAGGCCATGGCATACCTATATTATGAAAACATAATCATGATTATAATAGACTGACAGCCCCAATGAGACGGGGCTCACCAAATAACTGATACCAAAGAAATCCTAATGAGCAGACCCATCGTCCTGAAACTCAGTACATGCACCATGAAGTGCAGGCCCTGGGCAAAGGGATGTTAGTACATTTGAATTGTACTATTTGTAAAGTAACTAAAAGAATAAGTAGGCACATAAAATAATAGGAACATGAAACTGAAACTGAAATTGAAACATGAGCATGAACATGAATATAATAACATGAGTAAAATTTGTAAACTTTATATCTATATATTTGTGGAGAGAGAAGTAGTATAACTTACAACATGAAATCACCACGTGGGTACGTGGAGTCTGGTACATGGCCCGACCAACAAAGCGCTTGCATACCTTGTTAGGGTATGAGACATGAACATGACATGAACATATCCAATCAATAATCTGAATGTATCATCCTCTGGATGGAGCGACCTTTATCCTATGTCGGTATATGTAGTTTCAGGCTACATGATCCTTCTCGGTAATCTATGCAACTCCCAAAACATGTACTTGAAAATAATTGGCTTGTAGGCCCATGAATTTCATAAATATAACTTGTAAACATAATCTGTGATAATTTAACATGAACATAGATACATAATATAACTTGTGAGAAAACATGTATAATTTCATAGGTTAAGTAATAATGATTCATAACTTGATAATTAATTACTCATGGAATTCAATCATGCATTCATTAATTACGGACAAGTTCATAATAATCATAATGACCAATCATGAATACAATTTACGAATTATAATAAATACATGACATAATATTATATATAGTTAGGGTTATCATGATATTAGAATAAAACCCTAAGTTATGGAATTTCATGGAATAACGTTGCGTGGGGAAGAACATGGATATTCCCACACATAGATAGAAGTTCTATATACCTTAATCGCTCCAATACTTGTACTAAAGTTCTGAACTTGGAAGAAGGAATCCAAAACTTGCACCTTAATTCTTTGAGTTGGATTATCTTGAAAACCCTAGGTTAGAAACAATGAATTCTACTTAGGAATAGATTATACTTGATTAGAATCACATGAAAATACATGGAAAGGACTTACCTTGTGTTATGAGGATGATGGGAGGAGAGAACTTTGTTCTAGGGCTTGGAGAAATAAGAAAACTGATTTTTGGAACTAAGTCTACATTTTTATACTGTTCCAGTCGTTGGAGGTTTTATGGCTGAAATTGACGTTCAGTCAAGCGTTTTACGATTTGAGTCTGGACCATTAAACTTTTTACGATCCGTATAAATGGACCGTCAACCAAAAATGCAACTTTACAGAGACTTATAAATCTTGAGGGACTGAGACGGTAAAAAAGGACAGACCGTATAATCTTTTACGATCCGTAAAATTTACTAGGCTCCGACAATCTCAAAAATAAAATTGACAGTTCAAATCTATGGTCCGTAAAATACTTTATAGTCCATATAAATTAGGTGTAAAATCTGATCTGCAGAACTGAAACTTTTTTTTCAACTTAAACTCCCCATTTTGATTTTCTAAACCCCTAAATCATGAACAAGGCTTAGTTTTAAAGGTACGAGGTATTACATAAAACCCAAACTGACTTACCTAAGAGCTTTTGGATGCAAATGTTTTGTTCTCAATAGCGCTAAGGAGGCGTTGGGCAAGTTTGATGCTAAAAGTGATGAGGGTATTCTTCTTGGATACTCTTCACACAACAAGGCCTACAAAGTCTTCAACAAAAGAACTTAACGTGTATGTTATCTTTAATGAATCAAATGATCTGGGTGACAAAGGCATGCAAAATGATGAAGCTGAAGATGTGAACTTCTTAAAGTTTTCTGATGAGACCATTGAAATTTCACATGGAAAGACAGATCTGATGAGTCAATTTAAGCAAGATAATGGTGCAAAATTGCCAAGATAGGAAACTTAAATGATTAAATAATAATTAAAAGGATGGAATTATACCTCCAAATGAAGAACCCAATTGAAATCCTCAAGAAATGCTTTATTGGCCGAGCTCTAATCCCAAGAGAAGGTATTTTGGGGAATGAAATCATTTTAGGGTATTTAACACTTAATATGAAACATCGATTCCTCTTCGGCGGAATCGACTTCGCTGACGCGGATGCGCTTCGGCGGAAAAATAAGTTGCCTAGGCAAGGTCACTTAATCTTATGGATATGTGCTAGGGCAGAAATGACTCCGCAGAGGCGCACTCGCCTCTTCAATAAAAGCATCCGCAGAAGCGGAAGGCTCACACTTAGACGATACTAGCATCTGCGAGCCAACCTTCACAGAGGCGGACACGCGGAAGCAGATGAAGGGACGCTGGTGCGAACACTAGAAACCTGCAACAACTCAAGACATCTCTCCACCAAATACCCGAAACACTCCCGGGACCCCCCAAATACAAACCAAATATGCATTCCTATCATAAAACACATTCTGGACCTGCTCGCGCACTCAAAATTTCCAAAAAAGTTCTTTAAGGCTCGAGTTTGACCAAAGACAACCCTTAAGTTCTAGTTTCACTATTTTACAACTAATCACCCAAAACGCACCTGGTTGCCTCACGAATCGAACCGAAGGCGCGACTAAGTCATAAACATCATTTCAGAACAAAGAAACCGACAAAAATACTCATTCCTAGCTGCAATGTGCACGGTGCCACCTTAATTTTTTCAGTAAATTAACGCAGATGCTTATGTAGTAAGAGAAAAAAATTCAAAAATACTCATTTTAACAATATATTACACTCTATACCTATTTTTAAAAAAATAATTATAAAATATCTAGTAAGTATGTGTGTTGTATACCTTCAAAGTGTACAATTCAAATGGTGTATACTTTAATAATATATTATTATGTGATTCAACTATTTTAAAAGTACACGACATCCTACACTATGCTGTCTAATTTCTCAAGAAGCAAATTTTATAAATAAGAATGTACAAATACGTATTCATAATCCGCATGAATAAGCATGTAAAAATCCTTTTTTTTTCTTTGTTAAGTGCAACTTATATCATGCCATCATTATATATCGAATCTACCGTTGTAAATGCAGCTAGTTAGTGATGAAAGGCCTAATCCATATGTCATGGACATATGATGAATGATTTTGATTTCTTCCACATTGCATTAAAAATGAACTTAATAATTGGGTCCTGTACAACGCGTTTGGATGCAATTTTTTTGTGCTTTTTGAAAAAAAAATTATAAATTATTTGGTAATCCATTATAGTCAATTTCTCATTTCAACTTGCATGAAGTTGAATTTTTCAAATTTGAAAAAATTATTAGTTCTAAACCCTTTTAAGTAAAAAAAATAATTCCTTCACAAATTTCAATATTTTTTGAACTAAAGTGCATGTCCAAACCTAACTTCAAGTACTTTTAAATACACTTTTTAACTGGACTTTAAATATTATCTCTTTTTCAAATTTCACTAAATTTATGTTCAAACACTTTGCTTAGTTTTATCTGAAGTTAATTTTTATTAAAGGTAGAAATAAAAGAAAAGCTGATCTGTGCTTTGTTTCCTTTAGTTAGTACTCAGCTAATAAGTCAAATTTGTTTGGTAAATTTGGATATGCTGACATAAACTGTACCAGCAATAATATCACGTTACATGTTCTTTTCATTTTAAGTTATGTGATATATTTAAATTGATACGGAATCTATTAAAAAAGACTGTTCAAATTTGTGATTTAAGATGTTTATTTGAATAATAAATTATAGAGTTTATGGCCTTACATGTCGAATTTTTTTCATTAACAATAAAATAAGAAGCGTAAAATTAACTGTTTTCAAATTTAAAAGTATTTCATTCCTTTTTAAAGAGTAAAACGGAAAGCGTGTTACATAAACTGAAACGCAGAGAGTCTATGCTATTATCCTTTTTTTTTACAAAGAAATTCGTAGCCGCTATCCTTCGGGTGCGCACATGTAAACTCCGCTTCAGTGTAATACCCGCTCTATGCTATTATCCTTTTGTCATGACAAGTCTATCAAATTAATTTGGTTGTGGTATTAAACATACCTTGATAATATTTCAACAATTATAATAGCACATTATTAAGAGTACAAAGAGAAGTTTAAAGTCCAAAAACTTTCTAAATACATGATATTACGGATGAAATTGACACTCATGCCTCTATTTTTTTTTGCTTTATCAAATTCTTTTGGGAGCAAGACGCGTACGAGTGGAGCTTATATCATGTCATTATCGAATCAACTATTGTAAATGCAGCTACTCATGGAAATATGACGAACGACTATATATGAGTTCTTACAAATTCCATTAATAATGAATTTAATAATTGAGTCTCAAACAATTAACGCCAATTGAAAAAGAATATATATATTTTTAAACTACGTAAAAAGTATTATAAATTATAATAATTAATAATTTAAAATATTTAAAAAATGTATAAAAAAATTGCAGTTAAAGAATAATCTCTTTGCTCTAAAAATACGAATGTAACACCATCACATAAATTGAGACAGAGGGTATTACTTTTATTTGACGCTAACGTTATGTTAAGTTCCATGCAAGGAACTTTCCTTGAAGCCATAACAATGGCGGTTGCAAGTTTAGAGAGAGAAAGGAGAAAGTTTATTATTTCATCTTAGCTCAAAATGAAGCTATGTAAACATATATATACAACTAGTCTATGTAAGCTAACCATAGTTCATTAAAACTAACTATATTTCTAACTAACTAACTATCTTCATTAAATGCACTAACTAACTTCAACCAACATTTCACAATACAAAATGTAAATATAAAATATCTAATCCTCATTGCCCCCTGCAAGCTAGGTGTAATGAAAATATTTTTCATGCCTAGCTTGGACAACAAATACTGGTGATGCACTCTACTGAGCTCTTTAGTGAATAGATAGAGTCAACGGTACGACAGACAGCCATCCTTTCCACGGAGGTAAATCTTTGCCTGCTAGGCAAGAGGATAGCAAGTTCCAAATTTTGTCTCAGTAGGACATGTATTTCTATTACTATGAAATTCATTTAAGCAAATCAGTCAACCGGTCTGCAGAAGCCAAGTAGGAAGTAGTCAATAGTCCTTGTTGAATCTTCTCCCGAATGAAATGATAACCAATATCAATGTGTTTGGTGCGCTCATGAAACACATGGTTTGCAGTAATTTGCATAGCAGATTAACTATCACAATAAACTGAGACTGGCAATTGTATAGACAAATTCAGTTTTGAAAATAGATCAACTAGCCAAACAATTTCAGCAACTGCTGAAGCTAAACTCTTGTACTCAGCCTCTGCTGAACTTCTAGAAATAGTGACTTGCTTCTTGGATTTCCATGAAATAAGAGAATCACCAAACTTGACCATGTATCTAGTCACAGGTCTTCTGGTGTTAAGGCATGTTGCACAATCAGCATTGCAATAAACATTCAACTGAGGAGTGAGAGTATATAACATTAGAATTTCCAGTCTTGGACTTGATTTCATGTATCTTACCATCCTTAGAGTTGTATCCATATGTGATGACTTAGGACACTGCATAAATTGGCTAACACATTGCACTGCAAAGTAAATGTCAGGCCTAGCGACTATCAAATAAAACAGTCTCCTATGAGCCTTTGATAACTACTAGGATCATGCAGGATGGGATCCTTCAAATGAGTGTGATGTATTTGCAACATTTTCATCAAATGCCACAGTAGTGAATTTAGCATTCAACTCCATAGGTGAAGCAGCAGGCTTGGAATAAGATAAGCCCATATCAGAAATAAGTTCCAGCACATATTTTCTTTGATGCATAAGGATACCACTTGAACTTCTTTCAAACTCAATTCCAAGAAATAATCTAAGATCACCTAGATCTTTGATTTTAAAGGTTGTTTGCAAAATATCCTTAGTCTCCTTGATCAGATCAATATTGTCACCAGTGATTATGAGATCATCTACATAAACAAGCACAATGATCATCTTATTTTGTCTCTTCTTTGTGAATATGGAATAGTCATGATGATTCTGTAGTAAACTTTATGTTCCATTGTCTTGAGGCTTGCTTGAGTCCATAAAGGGACTTAAGCAACTTGCATGCCTTTTGTTTGTTTCCTGCTTCACTGAATCCTGGAGGAACTGTCATGTATACTTTCTCAAATAAATCTCACAAAAAAACATTGTTTACATTCATTTGTTGCATAGTCCAATTCTTTGCATCAGCTATGGCAATGAATGTTCAAACAGTGACAATTTTCACCACCGGTGAAAATATTTTTTGGTAATCCAAATCTTTCCTTTGATTGTATCCTTTTGCAATGAATCTTGCTTTAAACGTGTCAATAAATTCATCTGCCTTGTATTTTATCCTATACACCCACTTGCAACCAATAGCCTTCTTTCCTTTTGGTAATGTTACAATCTCCCATATGTGATTATTTTCTAGTGCATTGATCTCTTCCTGCACTGCATTCAACCATCTAACATTACTAGCAACCTTTGTATATGATTTAGGCTCAACTTCAGTAGACAATTTTGAGATAAAACTTTAATAGGATGTCGACAAATTAATAATTCAAAACATCTGACAAAGGATATTGACAGTGATTTGCTCCACTCTCGGGGGTGTCCTGACATAATCATTTAGCCATGAAGGTGATTGATTGTTCTCACGGACCTGCTGCTAGGATTGATTGTGATAGCATCTTCAGTAGTTGGTATAGATAGAGGTGCAGGAGTTATTGGCTGCACAACTGCAAGTGTTGAGTCTCTCCATGTTGTTGCATTGGCACATGATCATGAGGTGGAGATGATTGCCCTATGGAAACATCATCAAGTGGATTGTCTTCTTGAGGCATAAAATTGTTTCTGGTGCAAATATCCTGAGAAATAGCTTTCTGATAAAAAGAAAATGTTATTTCATTGAATTGATTATCCCTACTCACAAAAATAGTCTGAGTGTCCATATTAAGCAGCTTGTATCCCTTCTGGTGAGAACTATAACCAAGTAAGAATGATATGATAGACCTTGGACTAAATCTATCATGTTTAACTAAGTTAGTAGCAAAGCATTCACAACCAATTACTCTGAGATGAGATATATTTGGTTATTTTCTGTATAACAATTCAGAATGTGATTTTTTTATCCAAAACACTAGATGGAATCCTATTTATGATGTAAGTAGTTGCTTTTATATAAAAATCGTAGAATTTTGCAGGTAAGTGACTTTGAAACTTTATGGCTCTTGCTGTCTCTAGTATGTGTATGTGCCTCCTTTCTACAACACCATTTTGCTACGGTGTGTAGGTAAAGGAGCACTGATGAACTATTCCAAGTGATTTAAACAACTCACTACAAACAGTGTTAATAAATTCTGATCTATTATCAGACCTCACAGTCTTAATACTTCCGTTAAATGAATTTTTTACTATAGCAACAAAGTTTTTGATTAAAGAAATGACATCTGGTTTTACTCTCATAAGACAAGTCCAAGTCCAAGTCCATATTGTGTAATCATCAACTAAAGTGAAAAAAATCTCATGCCATCATGTGTTTCAATCCTGTATGGTCCCTAAATATCTATATGGATCAATTAAAGCAACATTAGATCTGCTAGTACTGATAGGAAATGCACTCTAGTTTGTCTGGCTAGAGGACATACAATACAAGCATCTAAATGAAAACTACTATTATTCTTGAAACAACTTATTCTTCTAAGAAATTTGATTGGAACATGTCCTAATCTCATGTGCCAAGTACCAGCATCAACTATTTTTCTTACTACCAATGATCTAGTGAGCCCTACACTTTCCTTCCTCTTCACTGAATGCCATATGTATAGACCTTTCTCCTCTCTACCAATCCCCTTCAGCTTTCCAGTAATTAGATTCTGAAAGACACAAAAATTAGGAAAGAAGAAGACACAACAGTTCAATTCTCTTGTCAACTTTGACACAGACATGAGATTAAACTTAAAAGCTGGCACACAAAGTACATATTTGAGCTTGTCACCTCTTTTTGGCTCAAAGTTTCCAATGTGTGAAATTTTTGCTGACTCTCCTGTTGGTAACTGTACTGATCCTGCAGTACCTACTTGTATGTCATGTAATAAGTATGTATCACTAAACATGTAATTTGTTGCACCAGTATCAATGATTCATGTACAAGTTTTTTAATCAAAAACTATATTACCTGCAATGTTAACACAAGAACCATCCATATATGCACTAGATCCTCCATTCTATTGATTTAGCTGATATTGAATTTGATTAATCTAATCAGGTGTGAAGAACTGACCATAGTTAATGCCCCGCTGTAGTGAATTAGGATTGGGACCATGATGAACACCTTGTTGCATCTGAGTAGTATGACCATGCTGCATAGGAATAATGTCTAGACGATTGCCTTGATACATAGGATATGACATAAGATATGTCATTCCCTCGTTATTTCCATGATATCCAGGAGTATTTCCTAAATTATGTCATTGTTGTGCAGATCCTTGGTGCATATTTTATTCCATACCTTGAGAGTTATCTTGTTTCATTGAGCACTTTGGATCATTGTTACTGCCAGTTACAATGTTTGCTTTACTATTTCCTTTAAAGTCTGGTGGATAGCGAATAAAAAAATATCAATTGTCCTTGATATGACCTTTAGTTTTGCAATGATCACAGAATATCAATTTGAGACAGCCATCGCTAGTATGTCCTTTTATATGGCAAAAATTACAATAGACATTGTTGTTATAGTGATGGTTGTTGAAATTCCTTTGTCTCTGCATCCCTCCCTTTGCTGTGAATAAAGCAGTAGGATCTACTGTCTCTCCAGTTGGATAGTTGTAACATCCCGGAATTTTGGACAATGATTTGAGCACCTAAGCGTAATAAGTAGACTCGGGCCTCGGGGATTTTATGTGATATCACATATGCTAATAAAGAGATTAGTATATAAAAGATATTAGATCCCGAAATAATTTTGGACGTAATAAGTGTGACGACGGAGAGCGGAAATAAATTTGGAGTATGCACAAAGAGTTTATGGACGAGTGTCATATTACAAATTATGTCATTGAGTATATGAAGGTCCTATAAGTTATCAAGGTTTAAGTGAATTGAGATCACGAAATTAATTATGTGTGTGATTGATTAAACTGTGAGATTAATTAATTAAGTGGAGGGGACAAGAGTTAGTGGGGTTTTGTACGTGTAACGTTTACACAAATTGTCTAAGATGACTAAGTTGAATTGATTAAGTGGTGGGAGACACAATCACATGAGCCATTAAAAGGGCACTTAGGATTGATTTAATATATTCCATTTAGTAACATCTTGTGTGAGAATTCTTAAAGACAAAGGTGCACACGTGAAGCAACATACCATTCTAACACTTAACCTTGGTTTCATTTTGAAAAAAAAAAAAAAACAGCCCTCTATTTTCTTTCATTTAGAACAACAGGGTATTTGACTTCTAAGTTGGAAAACCCACGAAGTAGTAGCATGGAGCAGTAGCTAAATTCACTGGAAATTCGTGGAAATTGGAATTGTAATGTCCTAAATTAGAGGCAACAATATTACAGCAAACGTCCTCCTCCCCTTTTTAATATCAAGTTATGTTAAGACAAATTATTTCTTTCTTTTGGCATGTTTCATGTAATAAAATGGAACCGTGATATTGCTCCATAATTTATTCTACTCCTAGTAGTTAGGAATATTCATGTTATTGAATCCTATGTTAAAAGCATGTCTAAATATGTTTCCAAGACCTTATTGAGGCATGTGAAAAATGATGTTGATATTTACAGCGTCAGCTGAAGGTACATGTTAAATATTCAATGTTAGCCAAAGGGACAAGGATATTATTGTCATCCGGTAAATTCAAAGAAGATTTTATTATAATTCATGCATTTTCATTTGCATTGCATTCATATATTACTCTGAATCACTTGTGCTACGCATACTACTATATGGTAAATATTTTATATATGTAGGGGATATGGGGAAAGGGAAAGGTGTTATATACGCACACCACCTGCAGCTGGTACATACTATCACGAAAGAGCCCGAAGAGGCCAATATGATATGATGATTTGATGCCCTTGTGTGGCGATATAACCTGAAGCCCACAGAGGCAGTTATAGGAGGATTCCTGTGTGGACAATAGTATACCGCATTTGCATTATGCATACATTAATTAATCATTACATGATATGGTGCCCACAGAGGCTGTTATGGTAAGAAAGATGCCCGAAGAGGCTGATGTATATGTATACTGCATTGTGCATAACATTTAGGCATATGTATTAGGGACCTCAGAGGCATTTATTGTTGGTTAGTTGTTTCTGTTTCAGTTATTGTTATATCCCTGTATTACTATTGTTCATGTCTGACATACTCAATACATCAGTCGTACTGACGTCCCTTTTGTCGGGGGACGCTGCCTTTCATGCCCGCAGGTTCATATAGGCAGGGTGACGGTTCACGTTCATTGATTGTGGATCCAGCGGATTTTTGGAGCACTCCCCTCGTTCGGAGTGTTGGTCTAATTTTGGTACAGTACAATTTTGCTTATATATATGGGTATGGCGGGGCCCTGTCCCGACCTTTGATGTTGCTACTCCTAGAGGCTTGTAGACAAGTGTCATGTGGATAGTAGTCTTGTATGACCTTGTCGGCCTTGGTATTGGTATATGTATATATAAGATGGTTACCTGATTTTTGTAGTTTTCTTTCGGCTTAGTCCGTAATTAATTACGATTAGATGTTAAATGTACGAATGGTGGTACCCGGCGGGTGGGATCTGGGTGCCCGTAGCGGCCCTCCAGTTTGGGTAGTGACAAACTTGGTATCAGAGCATCTCTGTCCTAGGAATTCTACAAGTCGTGTCTTGTTTATAGGTATGTTGTGCACTATACTTATAAACATGAGGCTATCTGACATTTAGGAGTGGTTTCTATTCTTTCATCTCATAAATCGTGCAGTAGAGCTGAGTCTTAGGAATTCGAGTTTGACTCGCGCCTTATACCTTTTCAGTAATGCCGGTTACCAAAAGACTTCGGTTAGTTTGTACTCGTAGCCAGTAAATGAGCGATTTCTACCAAGACAATGGATACGCCAGAAGGGGCAGTATTATTGTTAAAATTCGAGATTATGAGAAGTTGTCTCACTCATATATGGAAGATGGAAGGGAGTACGAGAGGTCTGATGTAGTGATGTATGAAGGTAGTTGTATTCGCCGGTTACGCGACAATGATTAGATATGTCACCCCAACATTCGAGGACGAATGTTTCTAAGGGAGGAAAGATGTAACATCCCGGAATTTTGGACAATGATTTGAGCACCTAAGCGTAATAAGTAGACTCGGGCCTCGGGGATTTTATGTGATATCACGTATGCTAATAAAGATATTTGTATATAAAAGATATTAGACCCCGAAATAATTTTGGACGTAACAAGTGTGACGACGGGGAGCAGAAATAAATTTGAGGTATGCACAAAGAGGTTATGGACGAGTGTTATATTGCAAACTATGACATTGAGTATATGAATGTCCTATAAGTTATCAAGGTTTAAGTAAATTGGGATCACAGAATTAATTATGTGTGTGATTGATTAAACTGTGAGATTAATTAATTAAGTGTAGGGAACAAGAGTTAGTGGAGTTTTGTACGCGTAACGTTTACACAAATTGTCTAAGATGACTAAGTTAAATTGATTAAGTGGTGGGAGACACAATCACAGGGGCCATTAAAAGGGCACTTAGGATTGATTTAATATATTCCATTTAGTAACATCTTGTGCGAGAATTCTTAAAGACAAAGGTGCACACGTGAAGCAGCATACCATTCTAACACTTAACCTTGGATTCATTTTGATTTTCGTTCATTTAGAAACAACAGGATATTTGACTTCTAAGTTGGAAAACCCACGAAGTAGTAGCATGGAGCAGTAGCTAAATTCGCTGGAAATTCGTCGGAATTGGATCTGTTGGTAAATTTGGAGAGTTTACCATAATATCATCCTATATATAGCATTGTGAAAGCACTCTTCTCAACCACACCACCCATAATATCATCATATTTAGCATAGTGAAATAATCACTCTTCATTTCTGTAGTTAAAATAACAAGTAGTTTAATTTTGAGAGGATCATAAAAGCATGGAAGCCAATAAGATTGAGATCACATCCGAAGAAATGATCAAACCATCAATTCCAACTCCTCCTCCTCTTAGAATCCACAAACTATCACTTCTTGATCAAATCTCACCTCCAGTTTTCATCCCTCTAATTTTCTTTTACCAAGATGTCGAACGTCACAACAATATCAATCGTGCCACAACGATATTAGGGTCTTTGAAGCAATCTCTATCCGATACTTTAACTCGATTCTATCCATTGGCTGGAAGGCTCAATAATGATAACAAATATTTCATTGATTGCAATGATGCTGGAGTCAAGTTTATTGAAGCTCAAGTTCATGGTTGTAACCTCTCAGATGTTATAGAAACTCCAAATATGGAGGATTTACGAGAATTCCTCCCACGAGTAGGAAATGATGATGTCCTTCTAGCAGTCCAAGTTAATTTATTTGATTGTGATCAAGGGATTGCAATAGGTGTGTGCATGTCCCATAAAGTTGGTGATGGCTCCTCCATAGTGACATTCATTAATGCATGGGCAGCTATTGCTCGAGGAGACGACGAAATTGTGCAACCTAATTTTAACCTGGCTAGTACCCTTTTTCCGCCGATAGATTTGTCTAATTCAAGTTTCAAACCGTCCATAGGGATGAAGAAGGAAAAGTTTCTGACGAGGAGAATTGTTTTCGATAAGGAAAAGCTTGATGCCCTCAGGTATAGATGTTAAATGAGACGGTTGAGCTAAAAAACGGGTCATAACGCGATCCGTCTAACTTTTATTAGCTTTTAATTTTTATTTTATTTTTTTAAAATTTTTAAGTACTTAATAATATTTTTTGTAATTATAGTCCGGATCTTCGCGCATAGCGAGAGCTTAGTGCACCGGGCTATCTTTTTTTTATTATGAGTATTTGTAACATACCAACACTATTAGAAACAAATGTTTTCCCCACCGACATTCATTAGAAATTTGTGCTATAAAACATGATTTTCTATCTCATTTCCATGAATCAGCTCATTGAGAAAACGCATGGTGAGAAACAAGTTCTCATTAAAGCGCTGAGAAACTTATATATTTTTTCATGTGAAAACACTTCTATTTAGGTTTTTCCCACCGACATTCAGTGAAAAATAGCTACTGAATATTTTTCAGTGGCAAAATAGAAATTTTTAGTAATGCAAATAAAAGAATCTCTTTTTTAAAATATTCTAACAAGATTTCTAAAGGTCAATTTGGGTTACGTATCAATTCAATTTTAAATAAGTCGAAATGAGTTGAACTAAGATGACTTAAGCTAATAAATAGGCGAGTCAATGACCAACCCAAACTTGAGTGAGTTTAACATAATAATTTTACCGTCTCTATTCTCAGGAAATCAACTTCAGGATCACAAGTGAAGGATCCCACTCGTGTGGAAGCTCTCTCGTCCTTTGTATGGAAGCACTTCATGGAATTGAAAAAAGATTCTAAGAAGATGTTTGCTGCAGTACATGCAGTGAATATAAGGTCGAGAATGAATCCAATCATACCGGACTATACATTTGGAAACCTATGGACAGCTGCACTGGCATTTTCAGCAAGTGATCAAGAAATGGTGGGACCTACTGATGATTTAGTGTACCAGTTGAGAAGAGCAATAAGGAAAATCAATAATGACTATATTAAGATATTACAAAACGGGCAAGACTTTATGAAACATATGGGCAAATTAGTGGAGTTGTTTTCAAAGGGGGAAGTTGAGTTTTGTAATTTTACAAGTTGGTGTAGGTTTCCTATATATGAAGTGGATTTTGGATGGGGAAAGCCAATATGGGTATGCACTACCACTTTTCCATATGAGAATATGGTCATCTTTGTGAGTACAAAATGTGGGGAAGGAATAGAAGCATGGGTTAACATGCTCGAGGATGATGATAACCTTATTTAATTTGATGTTTCAACATGATTTAGCCACTATTGCGTCAATCCAGATTAATTATCACAACATTTTTTCTATTTATGAATGTTTTAGATATAAACTATGTGCGAAAGAATAAGGACGCAGTAGAAGTGTGGAATATTATTATCTATGCTTGTAAATTTCTAGTAGCTAGAGATAATGTTTACCCTAAAAAGTACAATTGATTTTGTGAGTGGTTTTAAGGATACGTGGATCGATTTGTAAATAAGTGTAACGAACAATTAGCGATAAGCAAGCAAACGAAAATAATAAGCAAAAGGATTAGCCTGAATCGGTAAAGGATTAGCCTGAATCGGTGAGATCTTGATTGAAACTCGTCAATGAATTGGGTTTGGTCCTTAGCTGAATTGCTTCAGGTCCGAGCCAATAATGAGAGGTTTTAACAATTGCAGTTACAAGAAAATCGTGCAAGTCTGTAAAAATGAGAATCAAATGCCCTTCTAACATGAATGTTGGGCTCCTTTTATAGCTATCAATACAAGGCATTCATGTCCGAGAATCATTCTACAATTAAATGACAATAACGACCACTTAATGAGCAAAGAGTAACGACTAGCGCCATATTCGGAACGGGTATGCATTGAGCTCTTTCGGTCACCTATCCGTTGCCACTTAGCTTGGTCGCTATTCGGTCTTACTCTAACGCCCGGACTTACTCTGGGGTAACCCACAACTGGTGCAAAGTGTTGATGCTCCCTCCAACCTCATACTTGAACCATGCCATTGTCTTGCCGATCTGTCTGCTTCTATTTATTATTTTGAATATATCTTGAGTGTTAGAGCTCTGTTTGAGGTGATTTTTGCGGTGTTGTTCTTGTCTCAACAAATGGTAAGTATATAACCTCTATTTTAAAGTTTACTCAAGATTATTTTCATTGGTTATCGATTTAATCCGTATTTGATTGTGGAAAATTAGAGATTTTAAAACCTAAGTTCAAATTTGAGTTTTCTTCAATTAATTATGGTTGAATTTGAGTAAATTCTAGGTTTTTGGCTTGTTTAAACCTTGGATAAACTATTTCTAACATAAATTTTCATTTCAATCTGGATTTTTCAAACATTCAATTTATGAGTTTTGACACAATACTTATACAAAACATATAACACAAAATTAATTTAGCTAATGTTTAGATATACTAGTGTATGCTCTATGTGTATGTGCTTATCCCAAATACATCAAAGATTTATCACATAGGATATACAATACAAGTTCTACAGAAACTACAACTACCTTGGCAGCTAGGGTTAGAGGACTTCGGTTATATGCAGCACTAGAGGCACGTGGGCATGCTATCCTAAGCTAAGTAAGTTGTCTAACAATACTATCCATTCTGGGCCAAATGTGCATGGCTTTTCAAAATGCATCATTATGGTACAAGGAATGCTTCCTGATACATCCAACATCTCTCGCATGATTTGATGATGTGAGATTTAATCAGAGTGTTACATGCATCCCGTAAGGACTTAGCATCCTCGCATAGATATGTTTCACCATTATCTAAAAGACGTATTTGCGTAAACTGAATTGAAGTTTGATCCTCACCACTTATCCTAATAATATATGATTTTTCTAACCTTAAATTAATAAAATTTGTGTTAGGCATCTTTGATGATGTTCTTATCATATTTAGATTTTAAATAAGGTAAAACGATATTTATCATAATTGGTTTCACTTTGTCACGCCCCAAACTTGGGTGAGGTAATCAGCAACCGGTGACTTAACCTGATCGAGCAAACCAACCATATACACTTATTTTATACAAATATTCGTAAACCTGAAAAATGATACTACATGCTTTGTAAAAAAATGAAATGCGTCACTGACATATGAATATTTATGGGCCATCGGCCTGGATACATGTAACATATATACAAGTGTCTAATAACAAAGGTCTATGAAGCTTCTATGATGACTTGATCTGGATAACTGTCCTACTGTCGGGAAAGGGATCCACCTAACTGTAATCTCTAACACCAATAAGAATACTAGACCCGACTCACCTCCGGATAGAAAAGGAGCTTACAACATCTCAGTTTAATATCTATAAATATCTAACAAGGAAGTCTACCAAACTTGTGCATATGAACCTGCAATATGAACATAGCGCCCTTGGCAAAAGGGACATGAGTATAGAGAAAATTGTACCTGTATGTAGGTAAGACATGATAGTACATTCAACTACTAAAATGCCAGGAAGCAAAGGAAAAATAGACAAATAAGAACATCATGAAGCTACGAAAAAGCCTATAGAATCACATGTCACATATTACTTAACTTATGTATTTCTGAAAATTTTTAAATCATTCTGATGATACCTTTGGATTGCTATTTTTAGCAATTTTCTGGGATCGTTTACTGTAGCACTTGAGATCACATACTTAAGTTATTGTACATTAGGATCATTCGAGATCGTTCAAATATTAAGTTCTTTCTATTTTTCATTTTACAAGAGTATGTCATATAGGCCATATGTGGAATGCATAATATAATATAAATATGATTATGTGCACAAATGGAATAGATCAAGGATGAAGCTTATTCTTAGCACCTCTGACTGTCCATGAAGCTGATCAGCTCTACCTGGCTGGGCTATGCGTACAATCAGACCGTCCATAACCAATCTCTACAAAGCACATATGTGTTTCGTTAGACAGTCATAGGGCTCGTGCCATATGCATATGTAAGTGCCATATAAATACGTGAACATCATGCAACATACCAAACATATGATCCAGTATTAGGAGTACTTATTTATTAGCTTATGGGAGCATTACATACCATATGACAAGTCATTAACTTGTGAAAATGGTTCAGTAGACATACATGTGACTTATCGATTCTTTAAGTGACAGAACCTGACATGCTTGACTAGATAAGGAGTCCTACATGAACTTATGTAAGATTGACATGATAAGAGCAATATCACATAAAAGAACAATTGGACATCAAAGGTACAAATAGAATATTCACAATGTTTCAATCATAGAGATTCATATAGCTAAAGAAGCGTGTAAAAGGACTTCGCATTGATAAATACAATATGGACATATGAACTTACTGCTTTATGATCTTGCTTCGACACTTTCGGAGCTTACACACCAGTTCTCTGAATGATCTTACCCTAATAACCTACTTAGAACAACTATATCAATTCAATTCATCTTAAGTAAGGGACTATAACACATTCATGGTAATCTTGGAAGTCACCAATACAATTCACCTTAAATAAGAACCCATAATCCATTAACGGTACTTTGAAAACCATCCATCTAAATCATCTTCAATAGGACCTATATCTGTCAACGAACATCTGAAGCTATTTTCATGATTCATCTTACACTACGATCTATAATCGAATAATGGCAATCTAGAAACTATTATCATGAATCATCTTAAGCAGGAACTATACCCCATAAACGATCACCGCAAAACCATTAACATGGTTCATCTTACATAACCAACTATGACGCACTAATGGTAATCCACAAGCTATCAATATGATTCATCTTGCATAAGAACTACAACACAACGATGAACACCTGAAAGTTATCAACATAATTCATCTTACATAATGATCTATGACCCCTCAACAGTACCTTGGAAGCCATCAATATCATTCATCTTATTAACTACCTATAATCCTTTGACAATACTTCCGTAAACATTCCTATCACTCAAATGATCTTATTCCCATGGAATCTTAGAATGGCTATTTAGATACAATTCACCTATACTGACGTACTAGAACCCCAATGAAGGCAACTCCTCAAAACTCGATCTTAAGAGTGGAATAGTTTAATGAAGTACTGATTCATAAACATATAATGTATCTCTTAACATATGAAACTTATGACATGGGGTCGATATGGTTTCCTAAACTTTATACTTCATAACTCATATAGAGAAATAATAAACAAAAGTCGTGTCGTAGTGGAAAAAGAAAGAATAGCCTCACATACCTTGATTCAATCTTCGAATGCTACAATGAGTCAACCCTTCCAATAGACGTTCAATCTTTTTATGATGGGCTAATATAAACATACCAATAGACCAACCAAATACTACAGCTATACCAACACTATCGTCAAGCAATCAAATAGCGATGAGCTACCGAGGCTATATACAATGGTGTAATCCACACTCGGACTCTTTTTAACAAGAACAAAGCATTAGACAAGCCGCCAAAGCCCCACCAATCTTCATACCATAAGAAAACAACCCGTAATTCACTCATACAACTACTACGACCTGAACTCACAACTTCTGATCACCGTCTCATGAGTTGTACACAATAAACATTGATATGATACTTACAATCTTCTCTATAATGATAGGAAGTGATAGCTTACCTTAAACACGAAGGGAAAAAACCAACTCTTGCGCAAATTTCCAATAAATGAGCAACTACCACAACTCTGAGAGAGAGAAAGATGAGAGCCCGTGAACCCGCAGCAGAACTAAAGGGGAATTTTAGCTACAACTTACTTCAAAGCCTCTTTGGTGTAGAAATGAGTTTTGGAGAGAACATAGAACTGATATTTTGTCCAGGAAAGAGGTGGATGTGAGATCAACTTGCATTTTGGGGCTTTATATAAGGTCCCCCTAGGAGGTGCCACCTGTCCAGAGCTAGCACTTGGAAGTCGTTGACAGGTATGTTGTAAAATATGCATAACGTTTACTATGATGCTATATTGATGAATGATAAATGTCGTTAGAATGTAGATGCTAACAACTTCAATTGGATAGGTGGATCACACAATAACTTTAAGTATGTTGGGAGAAAAACTCAGAAGAAACTGACCCAAATATTCATGAAATTGTGAAAGTAACTTGTGATGACCTTTTTTGACTTTTAATTTACAACTTGCTTGACTTCAAAACTTAACATATGACTAGAATACGCTTTAAATACCTTATGACACAAACTTCTTAACATGACGAGCACTTATAATATTACCCCTAGGGTACTATTATGACATTATCCACCCTTGAGAATATTCATCCTCGAATAAAAATCGTAACTCGAGGAAAGGTTAACTCTAGGATTCTAACACATTATGTATCTGATCAAATAGGAACTTCATAATTACTTATCGATCAAGTTGTAACCGCACAAAGTAGAATGATTTCTTAAATCATTGCTATATTGCACGATCTAGAATATGAAAGAATGGTAACATTTCCTAAATACCATGTAGCCTCTCGATTATAAGTGTGGTGCACAACACACACATAAGTAGGACTCTACTAGAGACAACTTCATAAACTCTCTAGGAAACAAACCTACTCTAATACTAAGTTTGTCACGCCCCAAATTTGTGTGAGGTGACCGAAACCCGGTGCCTCAACCTGATCGAGTGAATCAACCATATATGTAAATTTTATACAAATATGTGTAAACCTGGAACAATGATGTTAAAGTTTGCTTTTTATACAGGTTAGCACATAAAGAGCTACTAAGAGTTTGGATAGTGCTCAAAATTGGATAATGTGTTTTAGAGTTGCCACCTAATTTATAGGTAAATTAGAAAAATCAATGTGAACGATTTTATTCAAATTACTTTGAAAAATCCTATCTAAAGCAGAGTCAAGGTAAGGGTTCTAGTGATCCCCGGGAAATGTATTAATACCACGATATTAAGGATCCGTAAAATATGATTGACATACAGGTTCTATAACATGCTTTTAAAAATGATCAAATTGCTTAGGGTTTAAAATCCGCAAAATACTTGTCATTTCATTTATTCAAAACTCAAGGTTTTAATTTAAAATAAAGAGTCAAAACTTCCGCCAAAAATAGTATGCACGAGATGTTTAATCTATTCAGTTTTCGGACTAAAAACACTCAAATGTGAATTTGAGTAGAATTTCGCATTTAGTCCAAACATATTGATTATTTGTACACTTGCATCTTTTTTTTGAAAAATTATTTCGAGTCTCAAAAGTGATAGTCCCTTTGAAAAGATGAATAAAGTTTTTTGAAAAAACAGATAGTAAAATGATTTTCTTTTTATTCTTTAGCATGCTACATTGCCCAAGTCAAAACCATATCCAAACTTCCACAACCCTCAACTTAATTCAAGTCCAAAATAAGTTTTATTTGTGGAAAATCCCTAATATTATTTGGGCTTAGTCCGGACTCTAATTTAAACTAAAATTATTCAATTTTTTATCCAAGTCTAAGGTCCAATTTTCCAGCAGTCCATTTATAAAAGTCACTCAGGCCCAACATTTGGGTCTTTAAACTAGCCCAATTCAGTCTATTTCAAATTCAGAATTCAAAGCCCAAAGTCCAAGTTTTTGAGTTCAAAATCAATTCAAAACTTAGTCAAAATTAGTTTTTCATTTCCAGATTTCAAGTATCCAAAACAATTTATTTTTTAAAAACCAAAACAGTTATTTTCCAGATTTAAACAAGTGTGTAAAAAAACATTTTTTAGGCGATTCTAAACCAAACGATTTGCCTATCCTAGATTTCAACCATAAATAAGTTCCAATATACTCAAAAATATTTTATTACAATTAATACATATATATACAAGTAATTAAAAATTAAAATTGAGAAAGGTTTAGGCTGGTGGGCCTACCCAAGCCCATCAGTTGGCTATTTTTACTCATAGTTGGGCCTTCAACCGCAAATAATAGCTTCCTTTTTATGTGTTCTCTCAGCCGACAATCTGCATTGGACCTTAGCCCAATCAGTAATATTGTAAAGGTATAACTCGATGAAGAGGAGGGTGGACCCAGTAAGGGCTCATTCCATGATGATGGAGTAAGAAGAAAAACAAAGAAAAAATGAAGATACAAGTTAGACGTACCCCAAACATATCAAACTAATTACAGGTAAGAAGATACACAAAGCAAACCAATTCACAATAGACTCGTACTTAAATTCATAATAACTAGGCTAAGTTCATACTAGATAATAACACGCAAAGGAAAGATGGGTAGGTCAAGCAGTGGCCTGAGCCCAAACGAAACAACAATACTTAAAGAAAAAGGAGAGAAATGTGAACAATGTGCCAAGCCTAGTATGCAATTATAAAGGAAATAAATTAGCAAATATAAGCCAGGCCCAACAAAGCACACATAACATGATGTTCATGCATGATATACACAGTGATATATAAATTGTATACTTCCGTATGCATAGGTATATTCAGCATACCACTTGTATAACAAGTGCATATCGATGTATATCTCACATGAAACAACATAAGCGTTAAGGGGGCAGGGGGGCTAAAGCAAGATATGCATAGTATTTTCTCCAAGAACCAACACAGAAGTGAAATTTCAAGAGGATGGTTCAATCTTCACATGTCATAGGTATATGTTAAGTTTCCTAACCAAATTCTAACCATGAGAACTGTAACTCATAGCTAAGGAAGTAGACAGTGTTGTGTGATTATAATCATGCCATAACAAAAGGATTAATCTTGGAGCTAACATATCACCAACCTAAACCTAAAGTCTCATCTAAACTGATGTCTCATATGAATTTGGATAACTAGGAAAGATGAATAGGCATGGTTACTCTTTTATTACCTTTGTTTTTTATAAATCAAATTGATACAATGCTATCTTAATTTAATCAGAACAAGTTCCAGTTAGATACGCAATAGAGACAGAAACAGATGAGCATGTTGTTCTAAATATACATAAGCAAAGCTTAGGCATGGTTCAGTAACCATATGTTAAATGATTTCAAGATTTCCAAAATCAGGTTTAGGGTCCTATTTGAGTTGAGTGATCTGATTTCAAGCAGGTAAGGATGCAGAGCAAGAATTCATACAGCACACAAGCACTATCCCCATTCCCAACTCCTAGACTCACCCAAAGTAAATCAGGGAATAAGGATATCACGCAACAGGTTTTCACACTTTGACATAGAGCAAAAATATGGCATGTCTATGAGAGATTACTGTCCTAAACATGTGATTATGATCATATAAGGCAGGCTTAGTAGGCATACAAAACATCTATGTTAGATAGGCATTTCAAATTGACAATTATGATCTCATATATGGCATAGATATTTTGTAAATGTTCATTTAGGCTAAACTGTCAACAGAGCATTTAACAAGGGTAGACACCTAATCAGGAAAGATCAGACACACCCAGGACTATCAAAGACTATTTGGGAGCATGTTAGGGGGAAAAGGGTTGCAGTTAGACACACAACAGAGCCCAAAACAAATTGAAGTGACTTCAGATTGACAAACATTCAACCTACTGACAGAAACAAACTCAAAAGAACAAATGAGGCAAAGATTTTAAAGCTCATCTTTCTCTATACCCTCTTATTACCTTGTTTAGCAGTCATCATTCATGTTAACATAGTTTAAGGAAAGATATTGAGGCATTATCAATTCCTAAGCATCACATCTTCACACATTCAAGGATAAGTTTATTCTGAGTAGATCCTTAGAAATTTCTGGGACCCCACAGTTCATTGTTTTGATATGACACCCCTTTTTACTACACTAGAACCCATAAAATTCTCCTTAAATTCATGTTAAAGTCCTTTTTAGTCATGTTTAGGTCCAAATGTTTTTTTAATTATAGCATAGAGCCCACACTAACAAACACATCTTATTTCAAAGATATCAAACATGCTAAGCACTCACCACATAAATGGTTATCTTAATAAGCATAAACAACCATGGAAACTACTAACAGTCAACTTAACTAATCAAAAACACTAAGTCAGGGTCCAATAAGCACAAACAGTGCCTAAAATATGTTGCATATGGTCTGATAAGCTCAAATAACCATTATTTTAACTAATCATCTTCTAAATATTACCTAAACATGTGCCATCAGGGCCTAAATAATACTAACAGGAGACATACAAAGGTTCATAGTAGTCAGGACATGTTGATTCTCAAATAACCACTAACTAAACATGTTGTTTTCTAATCTAACAGGTTTATATAATGCTTAATATCAGCTAAGCATACTTGAAGAATGGAAAAACTAAACTAACATACTTTTAAACTGAACAAATAACTTGAATAATAATTAAATTAAGCTAAAACATATTTAACGAACACATAACTGGGTCACACAGACCACATAACATAAATTAAACAGCGAGGGATTAAAAGGAAGTGAATTTACCTTGTGTGGAGGCAGCGTAAGGATCGAAGTTGAGCTTGTTCTTCACCCCGATGATCTCGAACTCGCAAAAACACGGAAAAAAAGAGATTTCAATAGTGAACAGTCAATTAAAACTAGCTCTAGGTTCCGCCAAAGGGCTTGGATCCCAACTTAAGCCTAATTGCTCGAAATTTAACTTGATTCAGCTCTTAATTAATGTAAAAGCCAAGAATGGAGTTTTGGACCGTTAAAATAAAGCACAAGGGTCTCAATTTATAGAGTTTGATGAAAACCAAAGTGGTGACAACAGATCGATGTGAGAGAACATAAATTGGGGGGAAATTTCCCTCCAGTTAGTTCTCAACCAATAGAAATCGACAATTCAAAATCATTAATGGGACCTAGCAAACAAACATGAAAAGTTGTGGATCAAATGGATCCACACTTACTACATAAAAGGGAGAACAATTGGTCTTATTGACATACCCAAGCAGGCCAGTTGGATGGTGAGAAAAATTATAGGGGCAAGATGTGAGCTTCTGCATCTACAGGCTACCCAGAAAGCAACAACAGTATGATCAAATGCATATACCTCCAGATGTTGGGTTCACTACCTAGAGTGACATGGAGACACTTGCTATTCCACAACTCAGCTAAGACCAAAAGCAATATTTTTGTTGTGGTTGCAAGTCCAAAATAGGTTGTTAACTGTGATAGATTGATCAAATGGGACATCCAAGTGGATCCTATGTGCTTCAACTGTCAGTTGAGTAATGAAACAAGAGGCCATTTATTTCATGATTGTATATTTGCCCAAAATCTGTGGAATAGATTAATGTAGTGGCTGCATATCCAATGGCCTACTACTCAAACTTGGGAACAATTTTATGGGCAACACTACATGCAACTAGGGGAAGAACTGGGCAGACTACTATCCTCAAGATGGTATATGCAGAATTTGTGTTTGTTGTGTGGAATGAGAGAAATACAAGGATCTTTGAAGGGAAAACAACACATTTGGACCAGATAACAAAAAGGATTGCAACTACCTGTAGCATTCGAGCACCTCAAGACATGAAGGCCAGATTGATTAGCTGCAGATTTTAAGAAAGCATTTCCAGTGTTTAGAAACTATAAGCCTAGCATAATATTGTTTCATGTATGGATACTTGTAGTTACTACTTAGAGTCTGTTTAGGGGTGATCCCTCTCAGGTTTAGCAGGTTGAGTTAACCTTGTTGGTTTGTAAATATTACTTGGTAATTAATGAAAGTTGTCAGTTACCAAAAAAAAACAAAAATTATTTTGTAAAATAATATCATCTTCATTTTCTCCCCTAACACAAGGAAGACCAAATAAAATTAATTCAAACAAACTCAATCAAGAAAAGTACGTGAAACTATATATCCAGAAACAAATCACCATGTTCTTCTTTCTTGGATTCAACATCATTAATTTCCTTCTCAGTTGTTTATTCAGTCTAGAGATAAATTAGGTAGCTCATGAATTCAGAATACTTTTTTACCATTTTTTTGTTATCTTTTCTTCCAACTATCCACCTGCAGGTTAGTGTCACCAATACAAATTAATTAAAAAATGCATATAAATAGAAAAAATGGAGGATGGTTTAGTTGGAAAAAATAAATAAGTAAAAAGACATACGAAATAGAACAACGCAGGAATATGTCATTTCCTCTCAATTGATACAAGACATTAACACAATTTGGATTTTCCCACTCTATATGATTAAGATGAATTCATACTATGAGTCTTCATTTTTTCTTCTTTGATTCTTCCGGTAAAAGAGCTAGTGAAGTGCACAATAGTGCCATGAGGAGTGTTGTATAGAGTATCTTCTATTTAGTTAGTTATTGGAGCTTGTTAGTTGGTTAAGAAGTAGTTACAAGTTGTTAGAAGTAATTAATTAGTTGGTTAGAAGATTCTAGAGGTAGATAGATATGTATGTGTATAAATATCCCATTGAATTCATCATTGTGAATAATGAAAAATTACTTCTCTTCCTCACAAATTCTTCATCTCACACAATTAGTTCATACACATTTGAGTCGAAGTTGCACTGCACATCCATGGAAGTCCTTGTAATCTGAACACAGATTCTGCTCCCCAATGGAACAGTGTCTCGACATGATATCAGAACAGTGACATATTAACGAAGATCGAGGGAGTTCCTTTGCATGCAAGAAGGGATTCGAGGGATCGACACATCAGACATAAGATTTTTTTGGATCGGAAGGCAGAAGTTGGTGAATAGAAGCTTAATTAGAGCAAGATCTTGTAGATTACTGTCTTGTTGTTTCAGTAACCAGTAACAATTGTAGCTAAAATCGAAGAATTTTAGACAAGTAACGATGGAGGTTAATAGAGAAGAACTGTCGAGTGGAATTACAGCAATGACTGTAAATATAGATCATAATCATCCTTTGTATTTATTTCCATCTGATGCACTAGGCTCATTATCTGTTGGCATCATAGTGAATGGGATGAACAATTATACATTGTGGAGTAGGGCGATGAACCTAGCCTTATTAGGGAATAACAAAATCCGTTTCATTGATGGAACAATGAAAAGAGAGGCATTCCATGGTGATTTGGTGAGGTTGTGGGATAGATGCAATACTATTGTGGTGTCATGGCTGATGGAAAATGTGAGCAAGAGTTTTCTCAGTGGAATGTTGTTCAACTTTGACTGACATGTTATCTGGGAAGAGTTGAGGGAAATGTTTGACAAAATAAACAGTTATAGAGCATTCCAGTTGCACAAAGAGATTGTTACAATGAGGCAGGGAACACTGTCAGTCTAAAGAGTTTATTGATCACCTGCAATATCAGAGGATGTTACAATTCTTAATGGGCTTAGATGAGAGATATAGCCAGGCAAAAAGTCAGGTGATTATGATGCAGCACGTACCAAGTCTGAATCAGGTGTATGAATGATCAGCCAAGAAGAGAGCTAAATGATTTTTGCAGGGACCAGTAGAGTGATGTAAGAAACAGTAGACTCTTCTGCCATGTTTACAACCATAAGTGGAGTTGGAAGAGGTGGAAATGGAGGATCAAAATAGAAGAAGCCATACAATCCCAATGTTTTTTGTCATGGAAGAGGTCACTTTAAGTTGGATTGTTTCAAACTGATGAAATGTGACTACTTTCACAAAATTGTACATGTACAAGATGATTGTTACAAACTTCATAGATATCCTGAGAATTTTAAAAGTAAAGCCAAAAAGGCATATGTGGTGACAAGAGGAAATATGCCCTTTGAAGACACTGGTCAAAAGGATGAAATGTATCAGAATGATATGAGGTGTGTGCAGAAACAACAGTCTGGACAGTACTATGGGACAAATTCACAGTCTCGGTTTATGATAGACCAATGTCACAACCAAAGGATTCCACAACATACATCTCCACTCATGCAGTTTACACCTAGCCAACATCAACAACTTCTCAATCTACTTAATGACAAAGCAGAAACTAAAGCAGTTGCTAACATAATAGGTAAAGGTATATTTGATTCAGAAATATTGATAAAGTGGATTGTAGACACAGGAGCAACTAATCACATGATTAGTGATAAAAAATACTTCAAAAATAAAACTTTGACATAAAATACAGCAAAGGTGCAATTACCAACATGTGACTCAGCTAAAGTGTCACGTGTTGGTGATTATCATCTAGGAGGAGGTGAAGTGCTTAGAAATATTTTGTGTACCAAAATTCAAGTTTAATCTCATATCAGTCTCAAAAGTAACTAGAGAATTAAATTGTAGTGTTACTTTTTTTCTAAAATATTATATTTTTCGGGATCTCTCATCTGGGAAGGTGAGGGGGATTGGTAGTGAAGAAGAAGGGATATACATATTATGTTTGGATGCACAAAATAAAGGAGAAGATTTGGCTAGATGCTTGGCAGCAGTTCAACAGTTGGATGCAAGCATATGGCACCATAGGTTATGTCATGTACCTATGAGTGTTTTAAAGAAAATCTCATGTTTCAAAAATGACAGCTCTTTTATTTTGAATAAATGTGAAGTGTGTCCTTTGGCTAGACATACTAGGATTCCATTTCCTGTCAGTACTAGTAGAAAGACAAGCTTTTCAATTGTAGCATATTGATGTATGAGGTCCTTACAAAGTAGAAACATATAATGGAATGAGATACTTCTTAACAATTGTGGATGACTATTCTAAATGGACTTGGATTTTTTTGATGGGATTGAAGTTTGATGTAGCTGCAATACTTAGAAATTTCTTTGTTGAAATCCATACTCAATTTGAAGTGAAGATACAGAGAATAAGATCTGATAGTGGCACATAATTCTTTAACCAAAACTATAAGGAATTATTCCTACAGCATGGTGTAGTGCATGAGAGTTCTTGTCCACATACACCACAACAAAATGGTTTAGTGGAAAGGAAGCATAGGCATATATTGGAGACAACCAGAGCTATAAAGTTTCAGGCAAGACTACCGGACAGGTTTTGGGGGTTCTGTGTGGAGGGGGCTGTAGATATAATGAATAGAATCCCTTCTACTATCATATGTAATAAGTCACCCTATGAAATGTTATACAGTAAGACACCATCACTAGCTCATTTAAGAGTGATAGACTATTTATGTTTTGCAACATCTATGATTAGACAGGATAAATTCAGTCCTAGAGAATTAAGAGTTTTTCTACTTGGTTATGGGTCAGCACAAAAGGGATACAAATTCTATGATATGGAAAATATAATATTATTCATAAGTAGAGATGTGGTATTCATGGAGACAGTTTTTCCTGTCAAGGTGGAGCTGATGATAATCTCAGTTGTATCAGATCACATGAACATTTCTGCTTTGATGATTTAGTTCATCCACAGGCTGCAAAAATCACACAGATGCCTACCATAGTACCTACATGTGATGAAAAGAGAAGCCACATTTGGAGGTTCATGAGGTGATTCAAGATGAGAATTCATCTGCCATAAATTCAGACTCTAATACAAGGAGATCTGCAAGGATTAGTAAACCTCTCATTTGGCACAAGGACTATGTCACTAAGCATAGTTCTTCCAGTTGCTTGTATTCCATATCTACTAGGGTAGATTACACTGGATTGTCATCTAAATATCAGAGTCTTGTGGCTCAACTTTCTCTTAATATTGAGCCATATAGTTATTCAGAAGCTGCAAGGGATAACAAGTGGGTTGAAGCAATGAAGGCTGAGATCAAGGCTTTGGAAGACAATGGCATATGGGAGTTGGTGTCACTCCCAAAAGGAAAGAAAACTATATGATGCAGATGGGTGTACAAAATCAAATATAAAGCAACAAAATAAATGGATAGATTCAAGGCCAGACTTGTTGCAAAAGGATATAACCAAAAAAGAAGGCCTTGACTGCGAGGAGTCATTTTCACCAGTGGTCAAAATGTCCACTGTGAGATCTGTAATTTCAATTGCAGCAGCCAAGCAATGGACAGTTCACCAAATGGATGTATATATTTCTTTCTTGCAGGGTGATCTATATAAGAAAGTGTATATGACAGTCCCAGAAGGTTTAATGTCACAAATGGGAAGAAGCAAATGTGTAGACTGTTAAAATCATTGTACGACTTGAAGCAGGCATCAAGGCAGTAGAACATTAAGCTCACTACAACTTTGGTTTCATCTGATTTCCAGAAAAGTCACATAGATTATTCCTTGTTTACCAAGTAGAAAGGTGATAACATTGTGGTGATATTGGTATATGTAGATGATTACTGGCTACTGGAAATGATCCAACTCTTATCCAGTCCACCAAGGAGACATTGCAGTCAGCTTTTAAGATAAAAGATCTAGGAGAACTCAGATACTTTCTTGGGATAGAATTTGCAAGAAGTAATCATGGCATAGTTATGCATCAAAGGAAATATGCCTTGGAACTTATAGCAAACATAGGGTTGTCAGGTGTCAAACCTGCTTCCTCACCTATGGATGTGAATGTGAAGTTTACTACAACTGAATATGATCAACATGTTAGTCCTGTTGCAAAACATACTAGTGCTAAGCTACCACCAAAACAAGATTTGCCTTTGTCTGATCCTAGTGTTTATAGAAGGTTAATTGGTAGGTTTTTGTATTTAATAACTACTAGACATTGCTTTCCCAGTGCAATGTTTAAGCCAATTCATGCATACACCCAAGGCATCACATATGGAAGATGCACTTAGACTTGTGAGGTATATCAAACAAGAACCTGGATTGAGAATTCTTATGTCCAGCTCTAACATCCCTCAGTTAGAAGTATTTTGTGATGTTGATTGGGCATCTTGCATTAACAGCAGAAGATCAGTTACTGGACATTTGGTGGTGTTTGGTTCCTCACCAATAACCTGGAAGTCCAAGAAGTAGGAAAAAATGTCCAGAAGCTCAGCAGAAGTTGAATATAGGATTATGGCTTCCTCGGTAGCAGAAGTGATGTGGTTCACTGGGTTATATCAGGAGCTTGGAGTTCAGATTCAGACACCAGTCTCACTCTATACGACAGTAAATCTGCAATCCAGATTGCTGCCAATCCAGTCTTTCATGAGCATACAAAACACATTGATATAGATTGTCTTTCATAAGGGAGAAAATACAGAAAGGTCTTATCCACACTGCATATTTGCCCTCTACAGATCAACTAGCAGATTTATTAACTAAGGCTCTTGGTCAACCACAACATGCACATTTGATGTCCAAGCTAGGCATGAAGAACATCTTCATATCTCCTAGCTTGAAGGGGGTGTAAAAGAGCTAGTGAAGTGCACAATAGTGCCATGAGGAGTGTTGCATATAGTATCTTCTATTTAGTTAGTTAGTGGAGTTTGTTAGTTGGTTAAGAAGTAGTTACAAATTGTTAGAAGTAATTAATTAGTTGGTTAGAAGATTCTAGAGGTAGATAGATATGTGTATAAATATCCCATTGTATTCATCATTTTGAATAATGAAAAATTACTTTTCTTCCTCACAAATTCTTCATCTCACACAATTAGTTCATACACATTTGAGTCGAAGTTACATTGCACATCCATGGAAGTCCTTGTAATATGAACACAGATTCTGCTCCCCATGGAACAGTGTCTCGACACTTCTCCAGGTAGTAAGAGAATTGTGTCCACCTTTTGAGAACTTGGTAACGAAAATTATAAACATAAATATAGTAGGAGAGGAATACCCCAAAATTGGATTAGATTGAAGTATGAGTAGTAGGGAAGAAACGTGGATATGATGTTACATTTATGAAATAATGGCATTTAATAGGGGAAGGAAGGTAATTGAAAGAATTAATATTCTGAAATTTCTTTTTCTTTTAATTGAGCAATGAATGTGGATACTTATAGGTTTATTGATGAAGTAATTTTGATTTTCAGCTATTATGAGGGAAATATAAGAGAATAAGGTCAAAAAATTGACAAAAAAAATAAATACTAATGGTGGCCTAAGAGGGGTGTCACATCACCTCCTCAATTCCTAGCTTTACTCTCTCTCTCTTCATATATATATATATATATATACACATATATATATATATTAGGTAATAGTTATATAACCTAATTTGCATTAAGATTTATGTATGCAAAAAAAATTAAATCACCATGAGATAAGTGACACGCAATATATAACATGTGAATCTATACCAAAAAAAACATGCGAGTAAAACTAAAAGAAGGAAAATAACTCGCTATAAGAAGTCAAATAGCATTAATGGTAAGAAATTCACATTGCCAATGCATATAAACGTTGACGATGCATAGAATAGGAGTTTTCCGTACTTTTATCTCATTTCACAACTTCTACAGACAAATCTTGTCAGCCGAAATCTTTTTTCTCCCTAACGTCCCACAATGGAAAAAACAATAACCGTTTTAGGGAAAAAAACAACTAAGAACAATAAATGAATATGCAAGAATTCAAGACACATGCCATTCTTCGCTCCAAAAAGGTGGAATCTCCCACCCAGGAGCATCCACACCCCGGTCCGACAGGTCTGTGAAGGAGGTAAATCATGGTGACTCAATTGATTTCAAATGTTAGACCACTACCACGCTGCGCACAAGGAGCCCTCCTTTATTTCAAGAAGAAAACCCCCACACTACCGTTGACGGGATTCGATCATTGGTCTTTGAGCAAATATACCCCTTGAAACCAATTGAGCTGCCCAAGCGGACACACATGCCATTCTTTATATTATGTGGTTGTGGCTCCATGGACGGAAAATTTGAGTGCTAGATATAGCAAACACTTGAGCTGATTTGGTTATCAACACTAAAAGTCAATGGATTTGATCTATTTGAACTTTCATATACAAGCTTTGACTATACTTTTCACAAATTAATAAAGTTTATGATAGAATATTATCATATTTTGTATATATTTTACATTAGGTAAATTTATATTTCAATTGTAATTAGGAAGATTTAGTTACCTAGTTTGTAGTCATGTAACACTATATATATATTGTACACATAATCAATGAAAGGCAATGAACATTTTTCTACACGGTATCAGAAGCTAAACCCTAAATTCTTTTTCTCCCTAAGCCTCCGCCCCTCCCCCCTCGACAACCCTCTCATTTCTTTCTTCGACTTTCTTCTCTTCCTCTCCAATTTTTAATGGCTGACCAACCTAAATTCTATCCTGCTCTTGCAGTTAACAACATCAATAATTTCATTCACATAGCTCTTGAGATGGAAAAGGTTCAGTATTCATCTTGGGTGAAATTATTTAAGATTCATTGTTGTGTATACAAAGTCATCAACCATATCATCCCTCCAAAATTAAAACCCCTAGAAAGACCTGATGATTCTGATGATGAAATTTGGTCCCACTTAGATGCAATTGTCCTACAATGGATCTATAGCATGATCTTGAACGATCTATTGCATACAATCATTGAAACCGATGCCACTGCACGACAAACGTGGGAGCACTTAGAAAGTATTTTTATGAAAAACGTGTCCTGTATCTGGAAAATCAATTTCAGGCCATTCAGCATGACAATTTTCCTAATGCGTCAGCCTGTTGTCAAGAACTTAAGATAATTGTCGATTAACTCTCCAACGTCGATGCACCGGTCACTAATTAACAATTGGTGATGCAACTTATTGCGGGTTTGAATGAAAATTATGACGGCGTCACTACCATCCTCAAACAAAGCATGCCATTTCCTCCATTTTATGAGACTCATCCTTGAAGAAACCCAAAAAACAAAATGGGCAGCGACTAATGCTAGCACAACCGATGCCTCTCTCGTAACCACCGACGGCAATCATGCTGACCCGAGAGGCTCGGCTCTTGTCCCATCCCACAAGAAAGCCAGCGATCCGACATGTGGCTCATGTTCCCGAAATAACAACAGAGGAAGAAATTCTGGGAACAGCAGCGGAAATAGCTGCAGCTAGAGATGGCAATGGATCCTGGACCCGGTCCGGATCCGGTGTATCCAGATCCGTTTTATAGGATATGGATCTTCAAAATTTGGATCCGACGGATCCGGATCGGACCCGGATCCGTTTCTGACGGATCGGATCTGGATCTTGTATTTGAGATCCGTATCCGGTCCAGATCCGACCCGTGGATCTATTTTTTATTAAATATATTCATAACCTAGAATGTAATTTTATAAGTATTTTCTTAAAATTGCTAAGCACATCCTTGCAAGTTTAATTCTCAAAACAAGTTTAATTTATCCCCGCGTTAACACAAAAACAAAAAAATAAAGAGGTAACTTCGATAATAAAATCAATGTTATATTAGTGAATGACTAACATCTCCATAAACAAGTAGTTAAAATTATATTCACTTCATTTATGAAGATTCCAAGCACATGCAAGTTCTGTATTGTGGAAATAGTAGTCAGCATTTTCCACAACTATTGTCATTGTCCAACATTTTTAATTAATAGCTCACAATCAAAACGAGATAACGAACAAAATATCTCATATGAACATTTCAAAATTGAAAAACAGTAAATTATTAGCTAAGTAAAAATCGTTTGTCAGTTCAAAAAAAAATTCTTAGCATGGTAACATTTTTTACATGTGGATCCAGATCCGATCCGTGGACCCGGCGGATCCGATGGATCCGGATTTGGATATGATTTTTATGGACCCGCTGGATCCGGATCCGGATCTGGATTCAGGTATAAAAACGAATCTGGATCTGGATCTAGTAGGATCCGGTCCAGATCCGATCCGTTGCCATCCCTAGTGCGCAACGAACGACGATCTTAAGGAAATAGTGGCAGTGGTGGTAAGAGGCTGCCAGAAATAGCTGTAGCAACAACGACAGTGCCAAAAATAGCGGCAGTGGTGGCAAGAGGCAGCCACCAACAACGGTAGCAATAGTGGCAGCAGCCTCTAACGTGGGCTACCCACCATAGGCTATGTGGGCCCCATCGGTAAGGACTGTTCCACCTTGCCCTAACCCGACGTCCTCCTGGTCTTAACCTCTGGCCCAGTTCGGCATCCTCGGTGCACGTCCAAAGCAAGCATACAGTGCACATATTTCTCCTCCTTCAATCTATGCACCGACGGATATTGAGGCAGCTATGAACACGATGTCTCTCAACAATCCTGACAACAATTGGTACATGTACATTGGCGCCACATCTTATATGACGGCATCCCAAGGTACTCTCTCAACTTATTTCAATATGAGCAATTTAAATCATAATATTATTTTTGATAGTTGACAAGGCATTCTCATTCGAGGTTATAGACAATTATATCTTTCCCCACCACACCCCCTCTTAGCCTTAAAAAATATCCTTCATGCCCCGAAACTTATCAAAAATCTAATATATGTGTGTCGTTTCACAACCGACAATAATGTTTCCCTTGAATTTGATCCTTTTGGTTTTTCTGTGAAGGACCTTATGACAGGGATGCGAATACTGAGATGTGATAGCACCGGGGACCTTTATCTTATCCCTACCTCCGTCAGTCATCCAACATCCTCTCCATCAACCTTTGCAGCAATTTCGTCTCCTTTATGGCATAATAGATTAGGACATAATATGATGTAATACTGATTATATGCATAGCCCAGCCCAGGTAGAGATGAGCATTATGGAAGTTTTGTGTTGCTACGCATAATCGTCACCCTTGTTATGTTTCATTTATGCACATCGTTTTATTTACACTATATTATGCATTCTACATATGGCATATATGGTATACTCGCTTCAAATGAATAAAAGAACTTAACATATGAACAATCTTGAATGAATCTAATGTACAATAATTAAAGTATGTGATTCCAAGTGCTATAGTGAACGATTTTAGAACATTTCTACAAATAGCAATCCAAAGGTATCATCAGAATGATTCAAACAATGTTCAGAAATAGTTAAGTACAATAAGATGTGACATGTTATTCTATAGGTTGTTTCATAACTTCCTGATGTTCTATTTGACTATGTTTCCTCTAATTCATCTATGTGTTGTAGTATTTTCATATACTATCATGTCTGCCTTACATAAGAGTACAAATATTTATGTACTCACGTCTCTTTTCTCAGGGCCGTTATGTTCATATAGTAGGTTCAGATACGCATGTTGGAAGACATTCTCGCTAGATATTTTTGGACATTTAGTTGAGGTGTTGTAAGCTCCATTTCTATCTGAAGCCAAGTCGGGTCTAGTATTCTTATTTATGTTATAGATTATGGGTAGGTTGGGGCCCTGTTTCGACTGTACGATAGTTGTCCAGATCGAGTTATCGTAGAGGCTTCATCGACCCGTATTTTTAGACACTTATATATCAGTTACATGTATTCAGGCTGATGGTCCATTCACATATTGATACGTTCGTGACGTCTTTTATTTCTTACAAAGCTTGATGTATCATTTGTTGACAAAAAGGCCAAGCCAAAAAGGCCCAGACTCGGCCCAACGTCGACATTAAGCGACTAAGGACCTTGACCTTTTCTCATTTTCATGCGTTAAGGGTTAATGATGAACCCTAGCTGCGTTTGGCTTTCCTCTGTCAAAGCCTGCCAAAAATGGCGAAGTAATGCGTACTCATTGCTTTTGTAGTGTTTGCCCGTCCAATTTGGACAAGAGCATTAATTTCTCTTATATCGCTAGTACAACCGCAGAGCCACTGTAACCCCACCCCCCTTAAGGAGAGGCTATCCCTCTTGTCCTTTGCTTTTTCAGCGATGGTTTTATGAGATTTGTCCATGTCATCCAATCCGACCTCAGACTCTTTCTTACCGATCTATTTGACTCACTGGTCGTAGTTATTTAGGTGGTATTCCGAAATCGAATTCCTCGCAGTAACACACGAAACAAAAATATGATACATTTGTATGCTTCAATTTTTTTTCTCTGTCCTCTCTTTCTTTTATGCCTAAAAGAATATATACCAAATGATTTAGTTTATCCGGCGTTTATAACGTCCGCAATTACCTCATAGCTTTTGCATTATTTATTGGTAATTGAGGGATATGCAAATTTGTGCTTTCTTTTCTTGGGATAAACATGCGTTTAAAAGGATCAATCGAGTTAGTCGACAAGAAACTTTATCAACTTGCTAAAATTATATATAGTCAAAACTTGTGTATATGAAAGTTCAAATATATCAAATCCATTGACTTTTATGTTTGATCACCAAATCAGCTCAAGTGTTTGTTTATATCTAGCACTCAAATTTTCCGTCCATGGAGCCACAGCCACTTAATATAAAGAATGGCATGTATCTTGAATTTTTACATATTCATTTATTGTTCTTAGTTTTTTTTCCTTAAAACGATTATTTTATTTTTCCTTTGTGGGACGTTCGGGAGAAAAATGATTTCGGCTGACAAAATTTGTCTGTAGAATTTATGAAATGATACAAAAGTACGGAGAATTCCTATTCATTGCACGGTCAGCGTTATATGCATTGGCAATATGAGTTTCTTACACTATTAATGCTATTTGACTTCTTCTTTTTCTCACAACCGGAACTTGCATTAAGATAAAAATAGGAAATTAAATATTATTACAGAGTCAAATAGTTCGCGAGGAAGATATCCCAGAGATGTCTTTGCATAAAGTAAATGAAATTAAAGAAGGTGGATTGCTCCAAAATACATCATCTTCTCTAATAACTAAGTTTGAGCACAAATGTTTTCCATGTTTTGCTAGAGTGTCTGCCACAAATGCTATTTGATTTGTTATAGCGAGTTATCTAATCTATTTCCTTTTTATTAGCGAATATTACCATATATTCGTCATATATTTTATAATTAATAATAGTGTATAATTATGGTTAATATAAGATCTTTATTCAATTAGAATTCAACATTGTACACACTATATATATTTGTATTAATGAGAAATATTCCCCAACGGAGATTAATACACTCTTAAATGGTATCAAAAGACAAACCCTAAAAACACCTAATTCTTTTTTTCTTTCTACGTCGCCCCCCCCCCCCCTACCTACCTCGGCCGGTGACCCCCACCTACAAACCCAAACCTTAATTTTTTTTCTCTTGTCCTCTTCTGTGAATTCCATGTCTACTCCCACCTCTCCCAAGGCTTCCGCCTCCTCCACAGTCATCATAGACAACCACCCCCCCCCCCGCTCCCTCCTCCACTCCTTTTTTCATCTGGCGTTCGCCCTCACGAATATCAAGAATTTAATTCCCTTAGTTTTTTATCAAGAAGATGGTCAATATTCATCGTGGGTTGAACTCTTTCGCATTCATGCATGTGCTTATAACGTGCTTGACCATATTGACGACTTTTTCCCTCGCCCCATCGAAGTTGAGGAAACGACATGGCATCGTCTTGACGCCATCGTCAAATAGTGGATCTATGGCACTATCTCTAAGGACTTGTTTCACACGATTATGAAAATCGGTGCCTCGGCTTGTGAGTTATGGATACGTTTGGAGGAGATATTTCAGGATAACAAGCATACATGTGCCGTATACTTGGAGGAATAGTTCAATAATACATGTCTCGAGAATTTTGCCAACATATTCGAGTATTGTAAACAATTGAAACTACTTGTGAACCAACTATCCAATGTGGTGACACCAATTTCTGAAACAAATACGGTCCTATAACTAGTTTATGGCTTACCAAAGGGTGAATACGATACTCTAGCGACTATGATTGAACAAGCCGACCCACCACCGAGCTTCAACAAGGCCCGTTCACAATAACTTTTGGAGGAAACCCAGCGTGCCAAACAGGACGAACACAATCAGAAGGCATTAGCGGTTGAAAATCCAGCGACAAATGCCGTCCCCACCGCCCAACCACCACCGTCGGACAACCACCAACCGCGGGGCAGCTGTGGTAGTAGCAGAGGTGGCAGGGGCCGCGGAAACGTCAAGGACGGCAGAGGTCGCGGATGGCAGAGGCAGAACCAACCAACAACAACAGCCCACCAATTTCTAGCCTTGGTTCGGCCCAGGGCAGTGGCCCAATCCAGGAGCCTGGGCCGTAGCTGCTTACCCGATCCAGCAAGCTTTAGTCCAGTTCCCAGTAGTCTGCCAGCCCGGCATATTGGGCACTCTCCAGCCGACGCCAACCTACACCTTCAGCCCAGCAAGCCCACGTCACTATGGACCAACAACAGTTTTCATCGGGTCTAGCCCCCACTGATTTGGGCCAAGCCTTCAGCACATTAAATCTCCAGCAGCCCAATAAAAATTTGTACATGGATACGGGGGCCACCTCTCATCTCACCCGCTCCTCAAGTAATCACTCTAAATTGTTTCTTTTAAAGTATCCTCAATTTATTGTTATTGGTAATGGTCATCACATTCCAATTCAAGGTTATGGTACAACCTACACCCAACCACCCTTCTTCCTAAAAAATATCCTTAATGCTCCCAACATCATTAAAAAATTAATATATGTTAGGAAATTTACTCGTAACAATTTTGTGTCTGTCAAGTTTGATTCCTTTGATTTTTCTGTGAAGGATCTACTTACGGGGACACTCCTTACGAGATGCAATAGTGTGGGGGACCTCTATCCTTTCGCATCCACCTCCGCTGCCAGATCTCGCTCACATACCTCTCTCGCTGCCATATCTCCGTCAACTTGACACAATAGACTTGGACACCCAGGAGCTCCTGTTTTTAATTTTCTTCGAAGAAATAATTTCATTCGATGTAATAATGGGAAACTTTCCCAACATTGTTTTTCTTGCCCTTTAAGCAAACATGTTCGCCTTCCGTTTCAATCATCTTTTTTATGTTTTCTCCCTTTGATATTGTGCATGCTGACTTATGGACATCTCTCATTAATAGCTCACTGGGTCATACATATAATCTCGTTCTATTACATGATTTTTCTCACTTTATTTGGGTCTATCCACTAAAATTCAAGTCTTAAGTGTTAGTCAAGTTTTTTGAATTTCGTATTTATATTAAAACACAGTTTGAAAAAGCCATCAAATTATTCCAATGTGATAATGGTCGTGAGTTTAACAATTCCACTTTTCACAAATTTTGCAAAAAAAATGACATGGTTTTTCATTTTTTGTGACCCCACACCTCTCCTCAAAATGGTAAGGCTTAGCCAGCACTATTAATAACATGGTTCGTACAATCCTTTTTCATGCCTCTCTCCCCCCTTCTGTTGGGTCTATACAGTTAAAATGGTAGAATATATCCTTAATATTTTACCTACATGTACTCTTCATAACAAGACCCCCACCGAAATCCTCTACCGTCGGATCCCCTCATACAGTCACCTTTAGATTTCCGGTTGCCTTTGCTACCCAAATCTCACCTCTACGACCCCTCATAAATTAGCACCACATACCACTTCATGTGTCTTATTAGGCTTCCGTCCAATCATAGGGGGTATTTGTGCTATGACATACCTACACGTCAAATCCATGTCTCTCGTCATGTCACATTTGACGAGACAATCTTCCCATTTGCAAAAATCCAAAAATTCTTAAACACATACTACACCTTTCTAGACAAGTCAGATACCTCCCCTGTCGTACTCACTGAACTCCGGCGTGCCAATACATCTTCCCTCACAGTTCAATCACCACTCAATCCCACTTCCACCACCAGCAATTTGTCAGACCATTTCTCGATAGTGATGACCCAACCTGCCATTGTCCCTCACTTCCGCCAGTATCCTTGCTCAACCAATCCTGTGTTTCTGCCACCTGTCTCCCCTTCTCTCATTGACCAAACAAGCCCATTACTGCCCCCACAACAACCCTATCATAGTTATTCGAACCAGTCACTGACATCAGACCCGAAACTGCATTACCCAAATCCTGTCGATTTGACCCGCTACCTAACCATACCCAACCCGTCCCGGTCACTGGAACGAAACACCCCTTACCCCTACCCCATCGACCTATCCCAACCACTACCCACCACTATCACAGCCCCGACAAATCCAACCCAGCATTTAATCCCTGTCCCGACAAATCTAACCCAACATTTAACCCCTGACCCGACACCCCACCAGATCGTACCCCATCCATCTGCCCAAACTGGCCCTGCTCCCATGCACCGAATGGAAACTCGTGCTTAACACGGGATTTTCAAACACAAAGTTCATTTTAACCTATCCACAGAGACTATATCTCCAATTCCCAAAAATCCAAAATTAGCCAAACTTGACCCGAATTGGAATGCGGTCATGCGTGAAGAATTTAATAATTTCATGAAACATCACACTTAGGATATGGTTCCTAGACTGTATGGGGTTAATGTGATTCGATGCATGTAGCTATTTCATCACAAATTCAGGGATATTGGTGACCTTGAGCGCCATAAGGTGAGACTTGTGGCTAATGATACTAATCAACATGAGGGTATTGATTATGGTGAGATATTTAGTCCGGTGGTTAAACTGGATACCATTCGCACAGTTCCGAGCATAGCTATGGGTAACCATTGGCCAATTCATCAGTTTGATGTGAAGAATACATTCTTACATGGGAACTTGAAATAAATTATTTACATGCACCAGCCACCAGGCTTTGTCCATCCGGTGGCCCCTCATTATGTATGTCATCTTCGTAAGTCACTGTATAATTTGAAACAACCCCCCTCCCCCGAAGTGTGGTATGAGCGATTTCCTAATTACATCATGCAGATTGAGTTTGTATGCAGCAACTGTGATCACTCTCTCTTTATATTTCATCGAGGTAGTAACATTGGATACTTGTTATTATATGTGGATGATATTGTTCCCACTGCCTCTTCTGATGTGTTGAAAAATGAGATAATTGTTTTGCTTAAATCCGAATTTCCTATGACTGACTTGGGGAAGCTGAGTTACTTCTTAGGGATATCAGTGACTAGATCTGCAGATACTATGTTCCTGTGTTAGCGTAAGTATGCAGATGAAAGTGTGTACATGGCTAAAATTGTGAACTGCAAGATCATGCCTACTCCAATTGACTCGAAATCGAAACTCAGTGCTAGTGATGGTGATCCAGTGTCCGATCCCAATCTATATAGGAGCCTTCCAGGTGCACTTCAGTATCTTACTTTCACTAGGCCTGGTATTGTTTATGTTGTTCAACAGGTGTGTTTATTAATGCATGCCTCCAGGGAGCCTCATTTTACAGCTCTTAAGCGTATCATTCGGTACGTTAAGGGCACTCTTGATTATGGATTGCACCTCTACCCCTCTGCACCGACCAGGTTGATATCATACATGGACGTTGATTGGGCAGGTTGTTCGGACACGTGACGCTCCACCTCCGGCTACTGTGTGTTCTTAGGAGATAATCTTATTTTGTGGTCTGCCAAAATGGAAGCCACCCTATCCCGATCGAGTGCAGAAGTAGAATATAGAGGCCTTGCAAACGTTGTTGCTGAGATTTGCTGGCTCTGAAACCTTCTCTTTGAGCTTCATTGTCCCTTGCGTAAGGCATCTATGGTGTACTATGATAACATATCCGTGATCTACTTATCTCATCACTCGGTTTAGCATTAGAGATCCAATCACATTGACATAGATATACATTTTGTTCGTGAGAAAGTTGCTATAGGTCATGTTAAGGTATTGCATGTGCCTTCTTCGTATCCGTATGCAGATATCTTCACTAAAAGACTTCCAAGACAACTATTCATAGACTTCAGATCCAGTCTCAACATCCGGACTACTCCCGCTCCGACTAAAGGGGTGTATTAGCGAATATTACCATATATTCGTCATATATTTTATAATTAATAGTAGCGTATAATTATGATAAATATAGGATCTGTATTCAATTAGGATTCAACATTGTACACACTTTATATATTTATATTAATGAGAAATACTTCCCATGGGAGATTAATACCCTTAAACTTTGGTTATAAATTTACATGTTATTGCGTGTCACTTATCTCATGGTGATTTAAGTTTTTGCTTACATAAATCTTAATGCAATATTATTAGCAGGGACGAAGCCAGCCAATTTTTTCCTAGAGGGTTAGTACTATATTATATAAATTTTAAAAAGGTAATAATTTAAATTATAAATAACATAAATACAAACCGTTCAAGAATAATAAAAATATAATGACAATTTTTCTCGACGAGATTTCATAGTCTGAAACCGTTGCATAACGGCTTCGTTACTTATCTCATACACAATTTCGTTCTCAATATAAGGTACTAATAAATCATTAAGCCAATCGTCCGATATTCGATTTCGCAGTCGATCTTTTATGATGCTCATAGCAGAAAAGGCTCTCTCTACACTTGCAGTAGCAACTGGCAAAGTTAATGTTAGGGTAAGAAGCGTGTATACCAAAGGATAGATTCCGTGTCTTTTTGTTTCCACCATCTTCTTTGAAAGATCTCCAATGCCAACAATTTTTGAAAACTCAATGCTACTACGCATATCAATAATATAAGTCTCAAGTTGATTATCAAGTAACTCTAGATCATGTGAAGAAAACTCCCGAGGATACAATCGAGCAAACTTGACGAGACTTTCCTTGTTGAAAGCAAATAATGAATTGTTAGGATTAAGGCACCAACAAAAAGAAGCAATTCAGCATTTGTCACAGAAAATCGTCTATTTAACTCCATAAGTTGTTTGTCCAAAACACCATAAAAGCACTTGATGTGAAAATAAGTATCGTTAGTCTTTTCTTCAGTTGTCAAAGAGTAATCCTTCGACAGTCTCCTTGAGTAAAGTTGCAGTTGTATTTAGAACATGTTTTATACCAAGAAAGCGTTCAATTATCTGTCCCTTATTGTTCACATATCTTAAGCAAATTGCCATTTGCTCCTTCATTGATGCATCACGTGACTCATCAACCAAGATTGTAAAAAAGTTATCACCGATAACTTTGATGATCACAGAAGTAGTTTCAGCAGCAAAAGCTTTACAAATATCTTTCTGAATATCAGATGAAACTAATTGTAAAGTTAGAGGAGCATTTTCAAATGAGGCATTCTTTATTTGATCATTATTATCAGCAAGCAAATGAAAAACTTCAAGATAGTTTCTCTTATTTCTCGACAGCTTAGATTCATCTCTACCTCGAAATGGTAGTCCTTGATTCAAACATAAACGCACAGATGTAACAGCTGCATTCAACCGAATACGGTAGTTGGTTCTCTCTTTATTTGCTTTATGAGTAAATAGAGTAGAAACACTTCTTGTAAGGTTTTGATTCATTAGATCTTGTTATTTCTTTTTTGATTGATTATGAAAACTGCTATGTCCTCCAACATGAACATCAAATCTCTCCTTCTTTTTCAATTATTGAATCCAACTCCGACAAATGAATCTGCCCCACCATTATTTTGAGTCCTAAAAAGATAGCAGTAAAGACAATATGCTCTATCTTCCGTTATGATATACTCCAACCAATCTGGATATTTGTCAAACCAAGTTTCAACAAACCTCTCTTTTTGAATTTTATCATCTGGTTGGCTCCATGGAAAGTTGTGGTTTCTAGGTTGAAACGGCCCCTTTAATAGATAAGCTCATCTTACTCTATCTCTATGATTAGCATCGTAACTCCATATTGTTGATCGCTTTCCAGGGTCTGCCGGGAGACTGTCGAAGTCAATTTCAACATTTGAAGGTCTACTTTGAGCATTTGATTTATAAGAATCAACACAGACTTTCTTTTAAGAAATTTCTCCATCAATATAATCTTTAAATCCACAACAATAATGTTCTACTATAATCCAAAACTATATGATCATTTATCAAATACTAATTAATTCAAATAATAATAAATTTTTACTAATTAGGGTTCACAAAAAATAACTATTATAATGAAATTGAATAGATGATGGAAAAATCTTACATGTACTAAATAAAGATGAGTAGCGCAAAAACCAAAGTCTTGAAGAAGATCGCAAGAAAAGAACTGGAAGAACTGAAGAAGAATCACCAATTTTTAAGTTGGTCTCGAGCGTGAAACCCTGAAGAAGAAAAAGTATTTTTTTTATTTTAATAGAGAAAGGCAATGCTATTTTTTTAATCAGGACATACGCTGACTTTGTTGTGTATTCATAGACTAGTACTTTTTTTCTTTTGTTGGACTTATGGATTTCCTTTTGCAAATTTATTGGGCTCGGATAATTTAAGAGTAGCATAAGGTTGGGGGCTAATATTTTTCGTGGGTGGGGCTTTTTGGCAATTATTAATATAATAATAGTAAAAATAAATTATGTTGGGGTCTATAGCCCCCAGTAGGGCATGTGAGGCTTCGTCCCTAATTATTAGGTTATATTACTACTAGATTATCTAAAATTATTTGTACCCTACGAACGACTTTAATTACTTCAAGTTTTAATCCCCGAATGAGATGTTGAACGTAAACCAGTTGGCCCCATGCATAGAAAATACGAATTTCCATCCTAGTAATTTGGATAAATCATTTGACCTTTTTTAGAAGTCCCACATCAAGTAGTGGGATGGGTAAGTAGCCTCCTTATACGGACATGAATAATTCTCACCTATGAGCTAGGTTTTGCGGTTGAGTTAAGCCAAAATTCATTTTTACAACTTTTAAGGAAATAGTCTTCTCTTTGTTCTATTTTATATGACAAAATTTCTTTTCTATTCAGTCTACAAAGAAATGACAACTTTATGTATTTAGTAATAATTTATCTTTAAACTTTTCATTTTATACTTAATGAGATTATTTATATCCACACGAGTATCTATTACTTATTTTGGACCATGAAATTTAAAAGTGTTCCTTTCATTCTTAAATTTCGCGCAGTATTAATATTAAACATTTTCAAATAAATGAGGACGAAGAGAGTAGTAAATATAAAGTCATTAAAACGGGGTTAAATAAAAATAGATAAAATGGATAAAATATATGACCCATTCATTAGTATTGTCTAATTCCCTTCAATTTTAATCAATCTTGTTATACTTTGGTTCATTGTAAGATCTTCTTCATTGAGCGCCTTTTAAGACATTTTTCAAGCTTAAGCTAACTAGATTATTAAATGATTATATTAGAGAAGACATTAGCTAACTTTTTTTTTCATTATCAACCTTGAATGTCTTTTAAAACATAATAATCACTATAGTATTAATGATGTTAATCCATATAGAATTAAAGTGAAAGAAGAAATTATAATAGAAGATAATACTCTAATTGACATATTCAATAAAGTGAAGTCTTATTTCTATTTTAAATATTTCTATTACTTATAGAATAATTTTAATAGTATTTCAATTGAAAAAGGTTTTCAAAATTAATTAAGTCAATGAAATCTTTGTAGAACTCTCAAGCTATTTAGAAGAACTCTTGTGTATATTGATAATTATTAATGTGTACACACCTAACCATAATTAAAATATATTTCATATATTGTGTAATAATTAATGATATATAATTATGGTAAATATAGGATCCTTATTGTATTAGAGTTCCCCATTGTACACTATATATATTTGTATTAATGAGAAAGACTCCCCAATGGAGATTAATACAATCCTACATGGTATCAGAAGCCAAAACCTCTTTCCTACCCTAATCCCTGAATTTTGGTCGCCTCTCTTCTTTTTCCGGCGCCGGAATCCAACCGTATACCACTAGTATACACTGAGATACAATAAACATACAGCCTCCCTAGCCCTCTTTTCTCTATAACAAACCGATATACACTGAGTATACGGTTGCTACTACCTCACATACACTCCAAATATACGCCCCGAATCCCAACATATTTTTTTTCCGGCAGGCATTCATGGCGGAGATTAATCACGACGGCTTTACGGGCAACGACAACAGCAATACAGGGGACTGGGCAACCTACAAACTCCGCAGTTTATTATGGTCGGTAATGGTCATCGCATCCCGATTCACGGATTTGGCCACACCCTTACCCCACCACCGCATCCCCACTTCTCTCTTAATAACATCTTCTATGCCCCACACATCATCAAAAATCTAATTTCTGTTAGAAAATTTGCCACTGATAATTCTGTCTCGATTAATTTTGACCCATTTGGATTTTCTGTAATAGACCTCCGTACCGAAAAACTCCTTACGAGATGCAATAGTGAGGGGGACCTATATCCTTTCCTACTCACATCCGCTGCTAGTGTCACTCCTCCCACTGTTCTAACAACCATATCTCCCTCAACGTGACATAGTAGACTTGGTCATCCGGGGTCTCACATTTTTTATTCTCTTAAAAACCAAAATTTAATCCAATCTAACAAAGGGAACCTTTCTCATAGTTGCTCCTCCTGTCAGTTAGGGAAACACGTTAGACTAGCATTTACGACTTCTATGAGTACCACTTTCTCTCCCTTTAATATTATTCATGCTGATTTATGGACCTCTCCCACAACTAGCAACCTAGGCCATAAATATTATTTAGTATTTTTGGATGATTTCTCCCATTTTCTTTGGGTCTATCCACTAAAACTCAAATCTCAAGTGTTCTCCAAATTTGTAAAGTTTCATACAATGATCAAAACTCAATTTGATAAAGACATAAAATCATTTCAATGTGATAATGGTCGTGAGTTTAATAATTTCTTATTTCATTAATTATGTGCGGCTAACATCATGGTTTTTCATTTCTCGTGCCATATACCTCCCCTCAAAATGGTAAAGCCGAAAAAATTCTCCGAACCATCAATAATATGATTCGTACCCTGTTTTTTCATGCGTCTCTCCCTCTTACTTTTTGGGTATATGCACTAAAACGGTAGAACACATTCTCAACATTTTACCTACCCGTACGATTCAAAATAGGACACCCACCGAAATTCTCTACTGTCGGATCCCTACCTATGACCATCTTAAAATTTTTGGTTGTTTGTGTTACCCTAATCTGACATCCACGACCCCCACAAATTGGCTCCCAGATCTACACTGTGTGCATTCCTAGGTTTCCCGTCAAACCATATGGGGTATTTGTGTTATCAACTATCCACCGACAAAATCATCATTTCTTGCCACGTCACCTTTGTTGAGTATGTTTTCTCATTTGACAACATTAAAAAATCTGAGTCACTGATTACCAATTCCTCGAAGATTCGGACCCTTCCCCGCTTGTCCAACAAGTATTCTGTCACACTGTCACTGTTCTAACAGTTGTCGACCATGTTCAGCCACCGTCTAGCACCAACTCCACTAGTCAGCCACCGTCTGCCACTAATCCCACTAGTCTGACAGCATTTGCAATTACTGGCGGCCCCTCTGCACTGTTACAACCACCACCGACTGCCATTCCCACCGTCGGCAGTCAGTCGGCTGCCCCACATCCATCGGTTATCCCAAATGTCGTCGATCTAACCCAATCGCCACCACCACCTTACCCTACAAACACCATTTCACCGTCTACACCGGCACAGTCAACCACTGCTAACAGTGTGACCGTCTCACCGCCATTCCGACATCCCAGCCAACCTAGTTCACGGAACCCAGATTGACACACCCACACCACCACGACTGCAACCCATCACCGACTTCGTACTCCACAGCTCCTAACCCACACCACGTCGATATGCCCAGATCGACGCCACCACCACAACCATCGTCCAGTCCAGAAACCACACAACTGTAACTCCCACCCATCGTCAAACCCAGTTCACTGTCACACCACTCCCTACCACTCAGTTTCCCAAACTAGACTCCACCCCTATATACCGACAGTACCCCTACCCCCACCCACCGTATGAAAACTCATGCTCAATATGGGATTTTCAAACCCAAATCCAGTTTAACTTTTCCACCCAAACCATTTCACATATTCCCAAAAACCTAAAATTAGCCAAACTTGACCCAAATTGGAATGCGGCCATGTGTGCGAAATTTAGTACTTTGACGAAACAACACACTTGGGATTTGGTTCCTAGACCGGGGGGGGGGTGAATGTGATCCGTTGCATGTGACTTTTTCGTAACAAATATAGAGACAGTGGTACCGTAGAGAGGTACAAGGCAAGACTTGTGGCTAATGGCACTAATCAGTAAGAGGGTGTTGATTGTGGTGAGAAGTTCAGTCCAGTTGTTAAACTGGATACCATTCGCACAATTCTGAGCATTGTTATGGGTAAGCATTGACCGATTCATCAACTAGACATAAAAAATGCATTTCTACATAGGGATTTAAAAGAGACTGTTTACATGCACCAGTCGTCTGGCTTTGTCCATCCAGTAACCCCTTAGTATGTATGCCGCCTCCGTAAGTCACTTTATGATTTGAAATAGGCTCCTAGAGCGTGGTATGATCGATTTGCACAGTACAATCTGCGGATTGGGTTTGTATGTAGCAAGTGTGATAATTCTCTCTTTATTTTTCATCGAGGTAATAACATCGCTTACTTGTTGTTATATGTGGATAACATTGTGCTTATTGCTTCCTCTGATTTATTAAAAAATGAGATTATCACATTGCTCAAAACTGAATTTTCCATGACTGACCTGGGGAAGTTGAGATATTTTTTGGGGATATCAGTGACTAGATCTGCAGATTCGATATTTTTGTTTCAGCGCAAATATGCAGAGTAGATAGTATACAGGGTTAAAATGGCAAACTGCAAGATAATGTCCATTCCGGTTGACTCTAAATCAAAATTAGTAATGTTGATGGTAACCCTGTGTCCGATCCTACACTTTACATGAGTATTGCAGGTGTACTACAGTATCTCACGTTCACCAGACCTGATATTGCTTATGCTTTCCAGTAGGTATGCTTATTTATGCATGCCTCCAGGAAGCCTCATTTTACTGCCCTTAAGCGTATCATTCGATATGTTAAGGGCACACTTGATTATGGATTGCACCTCTACCCCTCAGACCCGACCAGGTTGTTGTCATAAACGGATGCTGATTGGGTAGGATGTCCGGACACACGGCACTCCACCTCTGGCTACTGTGTGTTCTTAAGGGATAATCTCATTTCTTGGTCTGCCAAGAGGCAGGCCACCCTATTCCGTTCGAGTGCAGAAGCAGAATACCGAGGTGTGACTAATGTTGTTTCTGTGATCTGTTGGCTTCGAAACCTTCTTTTGGAGCTACAACGTCTCTTGCGTAAGGCGTCTTTGGTTTATTGTGATAACATATCTGCCATATATTTATCTCATAACCCGGTTCAGCATCAGCGAATCAAGCACATTGAGATGGATATACACTTTGTTCGTGAGAAGGTTGCCCTTGGTCAAGTTAAGGTGTTACATGCGCCTTCTTCATATAAGTATGCAGATATATTCACAAAAGGCCTTCCTAGACAGCTCTTCCTCGACTTCAGATCCATTCTTAGTGTCTGGCCTCCTTCCGCTCCGACTGAGGGGTGTATTAACGTGTAAATACCTTACCATAATTAGAATATATTTCATATATTGTGTAATAATTAGTAATGTATAATTATGATAGATATAGGATCCTTATTGTATTAGGGTTCCCCATTGTACACTATATATATTTGTATAAATGAGAAAGACTACGTAAGGAAGATTAATACAATCTTACAATAATGATCTGATCGACTACATGAGGCTCCATTTGTAGGAGTTAATATAAGAGAAGTCCTAGCCTACTACGACATTAATACAAGAGTCCTATTCTAGTTGCACAATACCGATTTAGACTCATCCTTAGACTAAACATTACAAGAGATTGAGTACTACCTCAATTACACTATCAAGTAACCGATCCTAATCTAAGACTTTGATCCAAAGATGGATTCTGCACTCTGTCTTGATCTCTATCTTCAACAATCTTTATCTAACATCCATAATGTCTCGAGGATAATTCTACGAATTGGCTATATTATCAGTTAAAAAAATGACATTATCAAAATGTAATTAACTACCTTTCATTTTAAGAAGTTATAAGAATAAACATCAAATAAAATATATAAGATACCTCTCTTTCTTTTTATGCCTAAAAAGTAAAAGTATTGAAAGAGACATTAATTTGTATGCTTCAATTTTTTTTCTCTCTGTCCTCTCTTTCTTTTATGCCTAAAAATATATATACCAAATTGTTAATTTATCCGACGTTTGTAACTTCCGAATTACCTTATAACTTTTGCATTATTTATTTGTAACTGAGGGATATGAAAATATGTTATTTCTTTTCAGCTAAACATTACCTAGAGGGCAGTGCATGCTTTGTATAAGCATCGATGTACATGCATAGAATGACATATATAACATAAGCTTGAAACCCCAACAAGGGTTGTGGAGGGATGGAGTGTTGGGTATGGAAAAAAAAATGAGCGCTTCCTTCTTAAATGCTCCTTATCTGGTGCGAATTTAGATTATCGGACTCAACTATGAATACCGAACACTAGATGCAAATCTAAAAAAAAAAAAAAAAACTTGAAACCTGTCACTATGTTTTCCTTCAAACATGTTAATATAATCTTTATAGTCCCTACCACAATAAGAATGCAGATATGTCAATTTGTCTTTTGATTCCTTTTGTGAAGATGACAAGAAAGGGGGATTGAATGATTCTAAATTTGATAATATTATTGGTGTAGGGTAATTAAACATGGCCAAATCTTCAATAACTGTCGGCAAAGAGGCCTCTAATTCCAAGAAATTCGTAAAGTAGGCCATGTCCGTACATATATACACCAACTGAACAAACCCTTTTGTCTCAATTTCCACACTTTTCTGTGTCATTATGTGCTACATGATGTTGCTTGTGATGTAGTAGAGATTTTGAAAGTTATAGCCTACCAAGTCAATTATTTGAACTATAATGTCTAGGCAACTTGTTTAGCACAGACCAACTTTAATACCGTATTCCTATTCCTTAAAGCATTTATTTGTCGATCATTGACCAGCATTTTTACTTTTTTAGAATTTTGAATCTTTGGTTGTATTTTTACCACAACAATAAAGATGCTTTAATCCAAAAACAAATTAAAGTCGATTATATAAATACTCACTATTGACACAAATGATTCCGAATCAAAGTCATGTACTACCAAGAGACGTGCTAGTGAGTTTGGATAGTCCTATTAGAGTTCAGATATTCCTATTACTACTTGTATCCTATTTGGATTACACTACTGATATATCCCCTCTTCATTTAGTGTACTATATATACACATGAGCCATGTACAGAAGGAGAGTGAGAAATAACATTAATCCACTTGTATCTCAAGCTTGTGTTATTTGTCGTGCTTCTATATATACTCACTAACCCTATTTATCCTTTTTTTTTAAAAAAAAATTGCATCTCACAATCAACCAAATAAAAAAATAATAGACACACAGACTCCGTATAATTTAATTTTAGTAGTTCAAAAAGTTAGAAGTTCTCTATATTATTATTGACATATAAAGGCTAAAATGCTCATAGAAAAACATCTTAAATATAAACGTACTAACATGACTAAATATTCCTAACTAGTTGATATACCTAAATGGATCGTTTTTATCCATTGATGCCCTATATATCTTTAGCTAAGTCTACACGAATTTCAAGAAACAGTAGGTCTTTTTTGATAACTTACTTCCATGAGATTTTAGATCTACCTCGTCTCCTTTTAACATCTTATTCGCCCGTGGCCAATTCTATTTTTTATGTATACTTGTTTAATGAAGCTAAGGAAGCGGTTCTAAATGGTTGCATGATAAGCACTTGCATGTTTTCACTTCCATTTTATTTTTTACATTAGTGTATACCGAGTTTATTATGAACTATACACCTAAAAAAAAAGGCCATTTTCCCATCTTTCTTTATTTTTGTGAGCGAGGAAGGAACCGGGACCGATGATAAATAACATCACTTGAGACTTGAGGTACATTTTTTTCATTTAAGATATGGTAAAAATGTGATGGGAAATGGATTTCGAGTCGGCAAATTGGCGTCTCCTGTCTATAGATTACGTTATAGCCTTATAAGTCAGAGTCAATAGTTACATGAAATCTTTAGTCACATTAGAGAGCGGATGACCCAATCTCCGTGTTGCATACCCCGTAGAGACATGCCATGTAATTTGATTCACACTTTATAGAACTTTAATGTAGTGTGATAAATATGATCTCTTTACCATTAATTAGAGGTCTCGGATTCGAATACCGTGAAAAAAAACTGACAGAAAGCGATTCTCTTATAATAGGTTTTACGCGACGCAAATCTAAATTAGTCGAATCCCTAACATGAGTACCAATAAATACCCCACCCATACACACCAGAAAAAAAATTAATGTGGGAGAGCGGATGAACCAATGATAAGCTTACAATCTACCTCATAAAGATGTCCGAATTCGACTTCTCTGTTCTACTCCCAATCTCCAAAGAAGGGAAAAATATGTAATGGTTATATTAATTCTCTTGAGTGATCAACCTGCCATTTCGAAAAGCATATGCATGGGTGCATGAAGTTTGATCTCTTGCATCAATGCAATGTTAATGTGTGCATGAAGTTTGATTTGTTTTGTAAGTTACATGCATTTTAATGTGATTAGATCACACCCAATGTACATAAAAATTATATTGACCTAAGATTTTGTCATAACGCAAGGTTTTGGATTCACTAAGACACACAACTATTTTCGAAGAATTTATTTTGTATATACTAACACCGAGTTAGTGAAATTTATAACCTAAAATATTAAATAATATGTTATGACACATAAAGTCGTCATAATAATTTAACAATTTTACATTATCAATGGATACAACTTACATTATTTTCTTAAGGGTCTATTCAACCGAATACGTTTTTCATAAATACATGATTGACCATAAATGTTGAACCTATAGAAAGGATGGTGACAGTATAATGCTCTCTCCCTTTCCTTATAGATTTTCTCGAGGACAACCTCACATGGAAGTACAAACTATATAACCGACTCTCCTCCTAAATATTAAAGTACACTAACACATTAATACCATCCATTTTTGGGGTTGCAATAATATGGTAGACAATATGAGTAGAATATATTTGGTTGACATTCCATACATTGGTTTAGTCTTTCTAATTTTTCGTTACGCGGTGCTTTTATTAGCTTAACTATCAGGTATTAGAAATTTAAACTAGCACAATTAATTCATATTCATATAGCATAGGGCCAATTAAAAAAATATTTTCATTCTCAACACTCAATCCTAGACATCTAGTTAAGACTGAGGGAAGGATGTGATCAGTCTCTCCCCATTCCTTAATGATCACAACCTTCATTCCATCGCATTCCTTGATGGTCATTGCATGGTGTTTGTACCACAAAATATTTTTACATACTCCAGTAGTTGTCATAAAAGAAAATAATGAATAGGTTAAATTATAGTAGTACCTTTTTACATGATTTTGGTCTATATAAATTAGATCCTATATAGTTTTCCGGGGCATAGCTGGATGACAAAGGAGGGAACTAAGAAAATAATGAATAGGTTAAATTATAGTAGTACCTTTTTACATGATTTTGGTCTATATAAATTAGATCCTATATAGTTTTCCGGGGCATAGCTGGATGACAAAGGAGGGAACTTAAAATCCAGACGGAGACCTACAGCGTGGGTTTGAATTCTGATAGAAGAAATTTGTTCTCTTCTAGGGTAGAACCTTGTAGGTAATATCAGTTGCTCTGTTTTTAAACTCTGGTCATTCAGGCACATATCGTGATTTACTGATAGTAGTGCTGAGGAACCGAAATTACTATCTTTCGAAATAATCTGACGTAAGCTGGAAAGCTGGATATAAAAAAAAAATTAGATCCTATACAAAATCATGTCAAAAAGTAATAATTGAACCATATCATTGAACTGCAACTAATTTGATGATGACGTGGATATAAGACAAAAGCAAGTGAAAGTCTTTGGTAAAACTGTTGATTGAAAACTTTGTCGCCGTCAAACATGCAGTTAAAGTAATTACACCACAAGAATTACAAAATTAAAAAAGAATATAATTAGAGAAGGAAAATACAAAAGGGAAAGATGGACAAAAGATTTCCTTAGAAAAAAAACATTTTCTCCTTCATCATTCCTGTTTTCTAGCTCTCCCTAATGAAAAATCCTAACAGACTGATTTTTTTTCTCGAATAAAGTAATTAAGGATCACTAAAAGAAAAAACAGTTGGATGCACTAAGCTTCTGATATATGTGGGGTTCGAAAAATGATTGGACCACAAAAGTCTACTCTTACTCTGTATTTCTTCAAGAGATTGTTTCTACGAATTAAAATGTGATATAAAATTAAAGATGAAGAAGATGTTAATGAGCAAATTATTGCTTCTTTGTCTATTCATGAAAAATATGCATCTTAAAACTGTTCCCTTGATTTGTCTCTATGTGTAACTCCTTGTCACTTTAATTTTTCTTTTGTAGGACCTGTCAAATCTGCTTATATAAAGCCTTCTCTACTTCCTCTCATTTCAAGCAGTGCCATATATATTGAAGCTCTCATTGCATTGAGTCTTAAATTATGGCTACTTTCCTTCTTTCTCTCCTTGTTCTTTCATTATTCCCTTCAAGCAATTCAGTGGGTCCCCCTTCTCCTGGATACTATCCTAGTTCTAGAGTTGGAACTTTACAATTTAGCCAATGTTTTAGAAACTTATGGGGTCCACAACATCAGTCACTAAATCAGGATACCTTATCAATTTGGCTTGATCATAACTCAGGTACTTAAATATACCTGTCTTTTCTAGCTCGCTTTTCTTTCTATGAATTATGTAAGGAATAATAGATAATCATCCTCTCTTTTGGTTCGGTTCGGGTTAATTCTTTGTTATTTTTGCGAATTTATATCACTAGATAGTATGTCTGGCGGTCTTTTATTAATGATAAAAATAGAAAATTCTCAACTCGATAAGTACAAACAAGGAGGCTAGCCTCCTAGTAAAGTAACGAACCTCTATTAACTAACAAGCATATTTTCTTAATATTAGTTTTAAATATATATGTTTTTCTTTTAAGTACCACGACTTTTCACTGAAAAAGCCGTCAAAATGTCTACTGCATTCAATTGATGTTGGTAGTTAGAGAAATTGTTTTTCTCATTTTCATATAAGTAATTTCTAATTTCTTGGACTTGTTTTTGTATTAAAATACAGGGAGTGGATTTAAATCTCAGAGAGACTATAGATCTGGTTATTTTGGCACGTCTGTCAAGCTACAACCTGGTTACACTGCTGGAATTATTACTTCTTTCTACGTGAGAATCACAACCCAAACAGTTAAAAAAATGTTCTTCTTATAATTAATGTTGTTGAAAATCTCATGACATTTCTAATGATTAATTTACTTTATTATTATGATAGCTTTCAAACAGTGAAGACTTTCCAGGGCATCATGATGAAATTGATATTGAGTTCCTTGGGACAACACCAAATAAGCCATATGTGTTGCAAACAAATGTGTATATCAAAGGAAGTGGAGATGGTCATATTATTGGGAGAGAAATGCAATTTCACCTTTGGTTCGACCCAACTAAAGGTTTTCACAATTATGCTATCCTTTGGAACCCCAATGAGATCATGTTAGTCCTTTTGAATTATTTCTCTATGCTTTAATTTACTTTAATCTTTCTCACTTATTCTTTTCATATGTACGCATGCATGCATATATACCTATGTATATATAACGACAAACTATGATATTTAGTCGGCCCCCTAATTATTAGGTAACAGAATTATTAAGATTAGTTTAACATGGATAAAAGGAAAAAGGGTCAAATATACTCTCTACTTTATTTTATTAGTTAATTTTATCCTGCGATAGCAATTATGAACAAAAATACTTCTCTCGTTACCAAACTTTACACCTATACCCTATTTGGATGGAAAACTCCAAATCCTTCAAAATTATCCACTCTCATTTGTTGACCCGCTCCGACCCGCCTAACATCATCATCTTCTTTCATGAAGAAAAAAAGAAAGAAGCAAAAACACATACCCAAATGATGAAACCCAAAAACCCATTCATGTTAGCTATACCCTCTTGTCTACACTTAGCCCCACCACTCTAAACCAAGTTGTTTTCTACGTACTTCAAATGTAACTTTTAGTTTTTGCTATCTATTGGATTGAAAAATGAAAAAGAGTCTGCTTAACAAACAATTTTTGTGAAATAAGTTTTCAATATTGCATAATAATTGATGAATTTCTTCTTATATCTACCTAATCTGGTTTATTGACATTTTGTTGTTTGTTTATTTAAGGAGAGGTTGCTCTTTTCTTGCTCGCCTTCTAATAACTTCAAATACATTTGCATGGCGTGGAATAGCTGGCAAAAAGCATTTAGGTTGCAAAATGACAATTCATTTCTCAATAGTGAAAATAATTTAATTATTCTGTTTTTTAATACCTAAAATTAACAATTAAACAAACACCCTATCTAGCAGTATCTTGTTCAAAATAAATGGGTTTTGGGGTTTCATCATTTGAATGTATGTTTTTTGCTTCTTTCTTTTTTTCTCCATGAAAGAAGCTTCAAGCTTGATGATGATGATAGGCGGGTCGGAGCGGGTCAACAAATAGGAGTGGATATTTTTTTATAAATTGGGTAACTTGGGGAGATTTGGGGTTTTCCATCCAAATAGGAGTATATGTGTAAAGTTTGGTAACGGCAGAGGTATTTTCATTCACAACCGTCTACGAAGGATAAAATTAACTAATAAAAGAAAGTATAAGGATATATTTGACTCTATTCCCTAGATAATAAGATTGCATAAACCAAGAAACAAATATTAAAAAAAACAGAACCTACTGCTTTTAGGTGACATAAGATAATTATGCTTCTTTCTCCAAAACCAAAAAAAGGTATTCTTACTCAATAACCTAACAACATTAATGCAAGCAATAAGACCCAACGCATAAATGAAAACAACTTTTTTTTTTTAACGTGACTATGACATTGTCTCTTTGATTGTGATGTGTAGATTTTTTGTCGACGATGTTCCAATAAGAAGGTACCCAAGGAAAAGTGATGCAACATTTCCACAAAGGCCAATGTATGTGTATGGTTCTATTTGGGATGCTTCTTCATGGGCTACCGAGGATGGAAGGATCAAAGCTGATTATAAGTACGGTTAAATTCATCTGTGACTGTCTCATTTAAAACTTAAACTGCTAAGAAGGTGCACAATTATTTACTTAATTGTTATCTTTAATAGGTACCAACCTTTCGTAGGAAGATACAACAATTTCAAGATAGGCGGTTGCACCACCAACGATAGCCCCTCATGCGACCCGCCTTCTGGCTCTCCGTCGAGGGTTGGCGGGCTTAGCCGCCAACAGAGTGATGCCATGGAATGGGTGCAAAGGAACTATAAAGTGTATGATTATTGCCACGACCCACAAAGAGACCATACTCAAACACCTGAGTGCTAGGGATGGAAAAAAGAAAACCACCAATAAATATATAATATATATATAAATTATAAATACAGTTCCTTTGGAGAGTCTTGCAATATATATATAAACTATAAATACAGTTCCTTTGGAGAGTCTTGCGATGGATCATACTTGCCATGAATGTAATGAAAGAGTAATTGAAGCGTCCAAGCCTTCAAGGATCTACAGATGTGGAATTTTACTTAATTTTCTGGAGATTTGAATGTATAATTTGAGTGTATTGTACCCATAATTGTCTTAGGAGAATTTCGGGTTGAAAAGTTAGTTCAAAAACCCAATCCCCGCTTTAAAGGGAAATATAGTCATTTTGTAGGCAATTCGGGTTCGATACGATCAAAATATTATTCTAGAAAGTCAGATAAACCCAATGGTACCCATATTGACCTACTTTAAATTTGAACTCAAAAGTTACCCAAAATAGGATTCTAAGCCACTAAGGGTAAAGTAGAAAATTTAGTGTAAAATCATTTTACCCATGACTTATAGAGTCTACATACCAAAAATAATTGAAATCCATTCATTAATTGTATCCCAAATCGAGGAAAAGCTTATTTCATTTTTATGTCAAAAACCCTCATTTTTCCAACCCAAATCGTGGATAAAAACCACAACCAATAAAAATAATCATGGGAAAACAACAAAATGAAGGTTATATACTTACCTCCTTATTGATACGACTACAACGCCGCGAAAATCACCTCAAACGAAGCTCTAGAACTCAAGATATGCTCAAAATAATTTAAAATGCAGTCTAGTTTTTTTATAGCCCAGAAGTCCGCCCCAGCTGCCTAGGGTCCGCCCCAGCGGCCCAGAAGCCCGCCCCAGCGAACACATCAGGTACAACAACAGTTTTTCGCGCTAAAATGATCATAACTTCCTCATACGAAGGCGAAATGCGATGATTCCTTTTTCTATGACTTCGTAATTACGATACGAATCTATTCCAACAATCAAAACTCAATTACAACATCAAATAAATATAATAGTATATTGAAACGTCGAAGGGGAGCGAATTAAGTCAACGACTCAAACACCCTAGCTTAACCAAGCGAAATCCAAATCTGAAAGTTTCTACAAGTCATAAATGATCGTAAGAAGCTTCTCAAACTGTTAAAACACCCAAATGGATCCGTATTGACCCGATGTTGACTTTGGTCAACTCCAAACCATCTCAAAAGCTAGTTTCTCGCCCAACCACCTTAATCACATCCAAACCTCTCGAGAATAGAACCAATGACTCCACTAGGTCATAAATCACATCCCGGACCTAATAGAAACAACAAATTTGAAATATGTGTCTTATTTCTTCCATGACCGTCTTTTCACCATAATTAGGCATATATAATTCTAAAACCGATTTAATTGTCAAAAGCCAACCAAACGAACTCTAAAATTAGCTCCGTCAATTTCTACATGCCATGAATAATATTTCAAATTTAACAGGATCTTCATATCGCCAATCAGAGTATGTTTTCCCAAAATAAATAATTTATCCAAATAATTGAATGCCAAAATTTCATAGTGAAGCCTTCTCCCAAAGCGAACCAAATGACATCCGTTTGACTTCAATTTTGCAAGCAGGTCAAAATAATTACTACGAAACTTTTGGAATAGACGATACACAAAATAGAAAATCGGTTCTCAAAATGACCGATCGGGTCGTTACATTACTTGTCACAATTTTAGTTTATATGTCCCTTAAGTAACTATGTGTTTTGACTTTTATACTCTTATTTATTATCTTTAATCATTTAGAATGTTAATTTTCTTCAATAAATATTCTCTCTTTAATCTCTCTTCACTTGGGTTTTATATGCTAATTAGTCAATGTTTATTATTTCCAAGAATAATTATTACTAAGGGCAAAATGAAAAGAATGTACTCAATTAGTTTTTGATTTTATGAAATGAAAACTATTTTAGACCATCTATTTTTAGTAAGAACGACAAGTAAAGTGAACCGGAGGAAGTACCTTTTTCCATTATTGTTTCAAATTTAACCCGTAAAAATATGATTCGCTAATTTGAAAAGGGTTGGATTGAGAATATATTCATTTGGTGGTATTTCGGTTATTAACTAAATAGGCCTAATAAAAAATAAATGTCTCTGCAGCATTAGAGCTGATGCTTACCTGAAAGTTCTACTTAGCAGTTACAAATTTTGAGGAAACATGATACATTGTTTTTGAGAATTTGAGTGAAACTGTATAAATGAGGTGCAGTGCGAGTGTGAGATAGATATGGGAGGAACTAGAGATTAGATTTGACAGATGAAGCAGATTGTGTTGGTCTGCTGGATTGTAAATATTCACTTTTAGTGTTAATAATATACTGTTAATTACCAAAAAAATAAAAAGAAACAAATGTGCCTATTGATAATTGATTCAACCTATTTTAAACTCGATCAAATATAACACATTGACGTGACTTGTGTGTGTAAAACAAATTGTATGGACAATATAATATACTATTAGCAAATATTACCATATATTCGTCATATATTTTGTAATTAATAGTAGTGTATAATTATGGTAAATATAGGATCCTTATTCAATTAGGATTCCACATTGTACACACTATATATATATTGGTAATAATGAGAAATATTCTCAAAGGATATTAATACAGTCTTACATGGTATCAAGAGTCAAACCCTAAAAACACCTAAACCCTCCTTTCTTCCTCTTGCTTGCCGCTGCCGACCCCCCACCCCCACCCCCCACCCCACCACAACTTCGGCCGACGAGGAAAACCATAATTTTTTCCCCGTTTTTGTTTCTTGTCCCTTGTTTTTGTGACTACCATATCTACTCCTACCTCTCCTAAGGCTTCCGCCTCCTCCACAGTTGTCATAGACAACCCCCCTGCTCCCTCCTCCACTTCTTCTTTCCATTCGGCGTTCGCCGTCACAAATATCAAGAATTTCATACCCTTAGTCTTGACGCTATCGTCAAACAGTGAATTTATGGCACCATCTCTAAAGACTTGTTTCATACGGTTATGAAAACAGGTGCCTCGGCTCGTGAGTTATGGATACGTTTCGAGGAGATATTTCAGGATAACAAGCACACTCGTGCCGTGTATTTGGAGGAACAATTTAACAATACACGTCTCGCGAATTTCGTCAACATGTCCGAGTATTGTAAACAATTGAAACTTGTTGCGGACTAATTATCCAATGTTGGGACACCAATTTTCGAAACAAAAATGGTCCTACCAGGTAACTGCGATATCCCGCAATCTATAAGAAGCAAACTTTACCGACTCAGTATCGGAAGCATTCATTACCTGCAAGGTACGCTGCATCTGATCCAGAAAATTTTGCGGGTCCACGTTCAGGTCTTATCCCATGAATATTGGAGGGTCTAGGCTGATGAAATCCCGAGCTCTCGCACTAACTGCTCTATCAGAAGGACCGGTAGTCTGACATTGGTCCTGGGCAGCCACCAATCGAGTCAATAATTGTACAACACTTCGCATATCAAGATCATCATCTGGAGTATCATGTGGAGGAACTGGGGTACTGCAGCCCCACTAAGCTCCTCTAGAGGTGGTGGAGTAGGAGAATCATGCGGAGGAGTCACACTGTGGGCCTCACTCTGGCCCTCACTAGCGGGTGGCACTCGGCTAGTACCCTCGTCCGCAACCGCATTTAACGCCCTCATACTCTGGAATTTCTTCCTTGTTGTAGGCATTGCTGAAATCATAAACACGAGACAGATTAGGAGTGGAATACTTATAACTCAGCTCTACTGCACGATCTAGAACAAGAAGGAAAGGTAACCATCATAAATGCCTCGTAACCTCCTGTATATAAGTGTGGTGCATGACATACCCATAAACAATACTCTACTAGGCATGGCTTGCAAACTCCGTAGGACAAACCTAGCTTTGATACCAAGTTTGTCACGACTCAAACGGAGGCCATTACAGGCACTCGGACCTTACTCGCCGAGCACCACTAGACATACACACATCACATAATCGTAAATAAGTATGGGCCACGAGGGCCGTCACGAGGTAACCTGCTGACTCATAGAAATAATAAGCTGAAAAGGTGCAAGACCGACAAGGCATATATGTACATACATAGATGTTGGACATGACCGTACGAGCCGACAAGGCTACCATACATGACTATACAACAAAAATATAGGCCTAGGAGGCCACATAATATCTGACTGCATCATAACTGTCTACAAGCCTCTACTAGAGCACGTGTCATCATAAGGTCGGGACAGGGCCCCGCCATACCCATATGCATATCAAAAATATCATACTAAGACTAGACTGCAACTCTGGAACAAGTAGGATGGTCCAATATGAGCTAAATAGGCAACCTACTGGTACGTTCCGCCGCCCTGTCTACCTGAACCTGCGAGCATGAAACGCAGCGTCCCCCCAGGCGAAAGGGACGTCAGTATGAATAATGTACCAAGTATGTAAGGCATGAACATAGCACAATAGAGACCTGAGTAACATGAGACAAGAGAGAATCAACCTGCACAGAATGCCTTTGAGGGCCATAATATGCATAAGTATCATAGATGTGCGTATATAACGCCTGGTCATACATATATATGTGTATATAACGCCATCAAGCCTTTGTGGGCATCCCAACATATCATATCGGCCTCTGTGGGAATAATCATCATCATATACCAGTTGATCAGGTGGTGGTGCGTATATAACGCCATAACCTTTCCCATACCCTATATACATATCATATAGCGTATATAACGTCTGTGAGGTCATGTTATATACATGTATATAATGAAGAAATGATACTAAGACACTATGAGTCTATCAGAGTGACGTAAGGTCATTGCACCTCCGATTAACATTATAGAACTAACATATAAACAGACATTTCATTATGAGTCAATAAGACAAGATATACATGAATCAACAAACTCTTCAATAGAGTGAAGTACATAAACATTTCTATCTTTCAAGAGTAGAGTTACTTTGGACGGATATTCGTTTACGTTCGTTTACATATGGGTCATGCCAAAAGAAGGAAGAGTAGCCTTAACATACCTTCAGCGCCGAACTCCTACTAACGCGGTCGAAACCAGCCTCCATTACACCTTAATCTTTAAAATACAAGTATACACCCTTATACAAGTTTGGAAGATTCTTGAACTCCGCAGCCAACGTAAGCTCCAGTACTTAATTAACGATCAATAAATAAGAATTCCTACGTTGATGACACTCTTAATTTCTACAAATTATTTTGACATAAACCTCCATGGTCATAATTGTATCCATCTCTGTAGTTTGATGAGATACGATATCTTTGTTCCTTTCTAGTGAAGAGTTACCTAAGAAACCTTATTTCTATTTGTATAAAGTGCAGTTCGTACTTTAAGCTAAAGAAAAGACCCACAAACTTTTATATCACCACTTATATACTACATATAACAAAGACCAATTCTGATTCCTTTTTGTGTATGGGCCAGCCACGTATTACTCCATCATAGTCATTAGGAATTGACACTAAGTGGCACAACATTAGGTTCTATAATAAGTAGTCATCTAGTGCTTCCATGCCATGCACACACGTGGCAAGTGATCATAATACTTGTCTCCCTTATGTTCTTTTAACTAAATCACATTGTCTCCCGTAATAAATTACTTTTCCCCAATTTGACACACTTTAGATACTCATTATCTTTGTCATGTGATATAACACTAATCCACAGTCTCCATCTATACCTACACAATATTATTTTCAATCACTATCGTCACAATTGTTAAATAGTAAATCATTTTGGAATATCATTCTTTTATACACCAAGCTCTTTATTTGAATTGATTATGACTAAAATTCTCTGAGGCTTAGGTCTACTTACATATGTCGAGCAATCCAAATTATAGCCCGGAAGTACGAAATATTACCTTGATGAATCTTACTTTCTTCGATTTATTTAACGTCTAAACTTTCTAATACTTACCAATCATGATCCCAAACCCTTATAGCCTTAGGATGAACATGTTTAACGTCTTATAACCTCAAAGATAGTCTCATTGCCGATCTTACATTGGCTAACTTACGATGAAACTTAACGTATAAAAACACGGGATGTAACATCCTTCCCCCCTTAGAAACATTCGTCCTCGAATGGGAAGTATACATAAGCGACCAATTAATCCTCAAGGTTAAATAATTTTTTTTTGGACCGAATCTCCCCTATAAATGGGATTATCCGAACCCTATCAACGAGTAGAAGATATCCAAACTTGCCTCATACGGCCATACAACAACATATACATATCACCGGGCTTCATATAGCCGTAAAACATCAAACATAACATGCTTAGAGGGCATACTAGCATGGCTGAAGATACAAGCAAGGAAGTAGATATGGATGTCTTGTGGACTAGACTGGCAAGAAAGGTTACTGGAAAGCTGAGCAAAGCACTCATCTGGGTAACTCTTGCAGCTTTGATTTATCACATCTGGCAGGCAAGGAATGGAGCACTGTGGAACCAAGTTGTGCCACGACCACAAGAGGCGTTGAAGAGAATTAAACTAGAGAGCAAACATAAAATATTTGATATACTTCATAAGAAGCATAGTTGTAAAGATAGAGAGTGGATAGAAAACCTATATGAATAGGAGATCGTACAGATAGATAGAACTGGGAAATAGCATAGTGTGGGTGGTCGATTTTTTGTTTTTGCTGATGCAGGTTAAGTTCATCCTTGTAATATGTTTTTTGCTGGTTGATTTTAATAAAATCTGTTAGTTCGACCAAAAAAAAAAGTGTGACTCTTGTGATTCCAAACTGAGTAATTTTCAAATTTATATATCTAATTTAATCGAGATAATTAGTACTCCAATTGTATTCGAGGGTTATAGATACAATGCATGGTTGTGATCAAAAGTGTTGTTCGCCATAGCTGAAACCGTAAGCATGGATTGCAACTCGTATTCTCCAAAAGTGTCACAATTTAAATCGTAGACTCGCAGTTGCAATCTTGCTGATACCATTTGAATTTGACGGAGATATGCAAATACAACTTATAGTCTCCAAAGAGTAGAGAAGAAGATGACCATGATCTGGAAATATCTTGTGTATTCAATTGAATGAAAATATTTACAAACTATAAGCTACTTATAGAGAGGAAAGTAAAACTGCTCGATCATTATTGTACTAATTGCCAATTTGTTATCCCTGACTAATATTCTAACGGCCTATTTAATTAATTTCTAACTGCTTCCTCTATTTATAAATAAATCTACCCATGTACATTACCTGTCGAGCCAGTTCCATTTTTGATAGAAACTGTGTGTGTATATTTGTGTATATTTAGATTATTTATCATATTTTGTAGAAGTCTTGTATAAGAGTAATTAGGATATTAATATTATAGTAGGAATATGATTTTCCATATTTAGAGATCGTATATTTTATATATAGACCTCTTCATTAATGAAAATAATCAAGGGATTATTTCTTTCATGATATCAGCAGTCTAGGACAAATTTTTCATTCTCCAAAATTCCTCCTTCCGCTGCCCTACTTGCCATTGGCCGTCGGCCAACCTCTCCCTTCAACGTGTGGTTTTTTTTTCTCTTCCAAAAATCCCTAATTCTCCTCTTGTTCTTTCCTCATGTCTTCCTCAAATAACATGTTTCATCCTGACCTTACAGTCTCCAACATCAAGAATCACATCTCTATCGTTCTTGAGATGGAAAACGTCATATAAGCTACATGGGCGGAATTATTTAAAGTTCACGCACGCTCGCATCAAGTCCTTCATCACATCATCCCCGCGGAAGCAGGCAAGCAGAATGTGCCTACCGCCGATGATGACCCTATGTTATGGATGGCTCTTGATGCTACAGTTCTCCAGTGGATTTATTCCACTATCTCTACGGACCTATTGCTGACAATTATTGAACCAGAAGCCACGACAATGGAAACTTGGATAACGAAAATTCCCGTGCCATCACTCTTGAGCAGGAATTTTCTCATATCAATATGGAGGATTTTCCGAATGTCTCAGCCTATTGTAAAAGGCTAAAGGAATTGGTGGGTCAACTCAAGAACGTTGGTGCGATCGTTACTAATGATTGTCTCGTTCTTCAAATGGTTGCAGGCCTATCTGAGGCTTATAATGGCGTTGGGACGCTTCTTCATCAAAGTAATCCTCTTCCACCGTTCTACCAGGCCCGTTCCATGCTCACATTAAAAGAGGCCGGCTTGGCTAAAAAGATGGCTACCAGAGCAAATTCTGTCATGATGATGGCTACGTCCGATGACCCTCACTCATTCTCGGCCAACTCTATCCAAAACCGTAATAATGGTGGCAGCAAAAAGGGTCAAAATCAGACAAATAGTGCAAAGAACCACAGTGGCGGTCGCGGCAGTGGCGGTCGCGGTAGTGGCGGTCGCAGTGGCAGTGGCGGTGGTCGGCTCAGTAGCGGCAGTGGGCCTGCTAGGTCGCAGCCTTGGGCCACTGCACAATGGTCGTGGGGTTGCTGGGCTAGTGGCCAGTGACCCAACATGGCCTTTCCTAGTTGCCCAAGCGTTCTAGCGAATTGGGCCAGCCAGAGGCCCAATTCCCAGTTCCAGCAGTACCAGCCAAGCAATCAGTTGGGCCTTAGCAGCAGGTCTTTGCTGTTACGGGCCCAGTTTCCGGTCTGACACCTACGGATATTGATGCCACAATGCATACACTTGGATTAAATCCCCCGTATGCAAATTGGTATATGGACACCAGAGCCACTTCTCATATAACGTCCACCCAAGGTAATCTCTCGTCTTATTTCAATTTGAGCAATAATCGTGGCATAATTATTGGTGATGGCAATTCTAATCCATTTCGTGGTTATGGTGACACAAATTTGTACCCCCCCCCCCACATCCACATCTAGTCCTAAACAATGTCCTTCATGCCCCTCACTTATTTAAAAATTTGGTGTTTGTCCGAAAATTCACAACTAATAATTGAGTTTCTGCTAACTTTGACCCTTTTGGTTTTTTTGTGAAGGATTTCACGATGAGGATACCTCTAATGAGGTGTAATAGTCGGGGAGAGCTTTATACAATCACCACCACCATTTCCACAAATCAAGCCACACCTTCTACATTTTACGCTCTTGCTCCTTTGTGGCATGCACGTTTGGGTCATCCAGGGTCGTCTATTATTTCTTCTTTTAAAAATAATAATTTCATTGATTGTAAAAGTGCGCGTAATACTCATATTTGTCCTTCTTGTCCTCTAAGGAAACATGTTAGATTACCGTTTGTAGCCTCTACTTCTAGTATGTTGATGCCTTTTGACATTATTCATAGTGATTTATAGACATCTCTCGTTTTGAGTTCTTTGGGCCATCGTTATTATGTTTTATTTTTGGATGATTATTCTAATTTTTTGTGGACTTTTTCTTTGTCTAAAGAATCTCAAGTTTTTTCCACATTCTTAAAATTTAGAGCTTTCATCCGTACCCAATTTGAATGGAAAATTAAAAACATTCAATATGACAATGGTAGGGAATATGATAATGAGCCATTTCGGGAATTTTGTGACACTCATGGCATATCTTTTCAATTTTCTTGTCCTCATACGTCCTCACAAAATGAGAAGGCCGAAAGGAAAAATTATACCATTAATAATATTGTCCAAACTTTACTAGCTCATTCTTCATTACCTCTGTCTTTTTGGCATCATGCGTTACAAATAGATACCTACCTACTTAATATACTCCCTAGCAAAGGTTTAGCATATCAATCACCCCTAAAAATTCTTTATAATAAGGATCCCTCGTATTCTCATCTTAGGGTGTTTGGGTGTTTGTGCTATCCGCTTTTCCCGTCTACTACAATTAACAAACTACAAGCTCGTTCTACCGCTTGTGTGTTTTTGGGTTATCCGTCTAATCATCGCGGTTACAAGTGTTTTGATTTATCCACTAATAAAATCATAATTAATCGTCATGTCAGTTTTTATGAAACCCAATTTCCGTTTGCTAAATTGTATAATTATGTGTCTAATTCGTATAATTTTTTGGATGATGTGCCCTCACCGTATATTATCCACCATTTATCTGAGATGTCCCGTGACCAAAATCAGCCAGCAGGCCCACTGCATGCTGGCACAAATATTATCGATACAATCTCTACTTCTCGGCCAGTAGGCCCACTGCCTACTGGCCCAAATGTATTCCACCCGAGTCCACTGTTTCAGCCAGCAACCCCACTGCCTGTTGGCCCAGCTTTACCGTTACAGCCTTCTACCACTGGGCCAGCAAGCCCATTACATGTTGGTCCAGTTTTACCCGACCCGACTCTTACCCAAAACATGTCCCCTCTTATTTCAAGTCAAAGGCATGTTACTCGTAGTCAACGTGGTATTTTTAAACCTAAAAGACATTTTAATCTAAATTATAATGACAACAAATCACCGATACCATGTAATCATGTATTTGCCCTTCATGGCCCGAATTGGAAAATGGCCATGGATGATGAATATAATGCTCTTATTGCAAATAAGACGTGGGAGTTGGTGCCCCGTCCGCCTGGTGTCAATATTATTCGTTCTATGTGGATTTTTACTCATAAAGAAAATTCTGACGGTTCTTTTGAAAGGCATAAGGCACGTCTTGTAGGTGATGGTAAAACACAACAGGTTGGGGTGGATTGTGGAGAGACATTTAGTCTGATGGTCAAACCGACAACTATTCGCATTGTGCTTAGTCTGGCTCTCTCGAAAGCATGTCTCATTTATCAGCTGGATGTGAAATATACTTTCTTACACGGTGATCTCCAAGAGACAGTATACATGCATCATCCCTTGGGTTTTAAGGACCCCAATTATCCTCACCATGTCTGTTTGCTGAAGAAGTCCTTATATGGGCTTAAGCATGCCCTATGGGCTTGGTATAAGTGGTGTGCAGATTATGTGTCCACTATTGAGTTTTCTCACAGCAGGTCTGATCATTCTCTATTCATCTATCGTCGTGGTACTTCTGTAGCATACATTCTGTTGTATGTGGATGATATTATTTTGACTGCCTCCTCTAATAGTTTGCACAAGTCTATCATGACCCTTCGCAGTTCAGAATTTGCTATGAAAGACTTGGGGCCCTTGAGTTATTTTTTGGAAATAGTTGTCACTCGTCATGCAGGTGGTCTATTTTTATCACAGAGGAAGTATGCGCCTGAGATTATTGAGAGAGGTAGCATGTCATCTTGTAAGTCCTCTTCTACTCCGGTTGATACCAAACCGAAAGTTGAGTGCTACGTCTAGCACACCATATGAGGATCCAAACCACTATCGTTGTCTTGCAGGGGCTCTTCAGTATCTTACATTCACTAGACCAAATATTACTTATGTAGTTTAGCATGTGACTTTATTTATGCATGATCTGTGGATTGAGCACATGCATGTGATCAAACGCATTATACGATACATATAGGGCACACTTGATTATGGTTGCATTTATGTCCATCCTCAGTCTCTACTCTCGTGTCATACACAGATGTTGATTGGGGTGGATGTCCAGATACCAAACGTTCAACCTCTGGTTATTGTATGTTTCTTGGTGATAACTTGGTCTCCTTGGTCGGCAAAATGCCAGGCTACTTTATCGCGATCCAGTGCGGAGGCTGAGTATCGAGGAGTAGCTAATGTGGTGTCTGAGTCATGTTGGTTGTGTAATCTTTTATTAGAGCTTCACTTTCCTATTCAAAAAGCTACCTTGGTCTACTGTGATAATGTTAATGTTGTCCATCTCTCTGGGAATCTGATCCAACATCAGCGCACTAAACATATCGAGATAGATATTCACTTTGTTCGTGAAAAGGTAGCTCATGGACAAGTACGTGTCTTACATGTCCCTTCAAGGTACCAAATTGCTGACATCTTTACTAAGGGTCTTCCCTTGGTTCTGTTTGAAGATTTTAGGGACAGCTCAGCATACGACAACCGCCCGCTATGACTGCGGGGGTGTGATAGAAACCGTGTGTGTGAAACCATGTGTGATATTTGTGTATATTTAGGTTACTTGCCATATTTTGTAGAAGTCATGTACAAGAGTAATTAGGATATTAATATTCCATATTTAGAGATTGTATATTGTATATATAGACCTCTTCATTAATGAAAATAATGAAGAGATTATTTCTTTCAATTTTATCATATGACAATGACAAATATGAGGATTTGCCAATCCGCAAGAGTATGAATGGACAAAAAGTGTAACGGAAGATAGAATTAAACGATTTCAAATAGCACATGAGCAAATTTGGATATTTTCTCTTTGAAGAATATAAAAAAATAAAAGAATATAAGAGATCGAAATGTTATTTACCTCAATTTAATTGATTGATATAAAATAAGATGCGAGCAAATTTCAGTCATTAATCAATGCAGATAGATGTATGCTTAAAGAATGAAAGTCCGTTGCTTTATGGGCAAACGAGACTTGCGTGTACGTTTGTGAAGGGCCACATGTCCCTTATAAGCAACTTATATATTTCCATATTATCAATGTACAAAACTTGCTCAAGGTATTTGATTTAGGTATATTATCAGTGTAATTTTTTTAAACATTATTAGTCTTTTCTAAAATATATATTACGATATGTTATTTGTCTTACTTTAGTTTTTCATTACCAATCAAACCTGTTATGAATATTTTCCTGTAGTTATATTTATTTATATTTTTAAGTGAAAATATTTAAAGAAATGAGCATTTTGTACTTTATTTTCTCGGCTTTTTGCTCTAACTAATTTAGTTTATGCTCTTTACGCATGACAAAATAACGTATCTCATATTAGTTGAAGATTTTACTAATTCAAGATCATTTTTGCTTTATATTTTTTAGTTATCTCTTTAGGATTAGAGTTCTTTTAGTACCAATCAATATTACTTACGTTGTGCCCTTTTGTTTAGGTTTGAAGTTCACTTTACACTTGGGCTTTAGGACTCTTTTATCAAAATTATAGTAGACCACATATGAAAGAAAAAAATTACGTTTAGGATTAGCTATGTATAATCAGACATATCCAATAATAAATCATAATGGCAACAAAAGAATCGAGTACAAAAAATGCATATATAAAAAAAAACTAATTTCAAATACAACTATATCCTTTACCCTAATTATAATCTTTTCAATCTCTATATCTTCAGGATATGATAAAATAAATTAAAGTGATCTTTTAATAAAAAATTTAGAGTGATCTTTTATCAATTACTATTTTCATAAATTGATGCAAAACTTTTATTGGGTAACCTATTTTGATGCCGAAATTTAATTTGCACCTATATTTTAAAAGTTTTACACGTATACTCACTTCAAATATGAAGTATCTGAAGTTAGGTTTGACAAAATCAAACTTCAAAAATAGACTTTTTGACTTTTTAAAAAATCAAAATTTATTAAAAGCACCAAACCCTGAGCAAAATGTCCCCTTTTTACCCTTTAAAAGAAGATTCCACATTAGACAAAATTATAATTTAATAATTTTTCTAATAATTAGGACTTTAAAATCAATTTAAATTTGATTATTAGATCTTTCCTTATTTAAACTATGTCGAAATTCTAATGTATAGGACTTTAAAATTGCTTCAAACTGTTCTATTTATATAATTCCTTTCCTTATTTGAATTATGTAAATCACTTGTAAATATTTTAAATGTTATCATGATTTAATTCTAAATTATAATTCGTCATTTGATTAAATAGAGATAAGAAGTCACACAGTCATTCAAGTCTTCTATGACATTACTTTTTTTTTTGTTGTTGTGCTGACGTTTTCCTATGTCAATTATTATAAGAATTTATATCTAAAACTTATAAATTCTTAACCCCGTAAATATTTTTTAAAAATTACTATTTACTATCACTAGAAAATCATTCAGCTCCAATCCTAATCAATCAAATCTCCAGATTCAACTCCAATTGTAGTTTAAGAAGAACTGAAATTGTGTAGAAAACATTCCTAAAAATTCTTAGGGTAAATTAAAACAAAATTAGCATTAAATTTTATTTAACATAGAATGCATTTAAAATATTTTGATTTGAGGCTTTGTGTTTTTTGAATTTTAGTATATCTTATTTGAGGAGAATAATTTGATAGTGTTAATTAGCGTAATAATTTTAACGAACATATTATTAATATTGAAAGATTGTTCAAACATAATAAACATGCTTATTAAATACTGAAAAAGTTAATTTTCAAATAAATTGATAAACATAAACTGGTACATTCTAAAAATATTAAGTAAAAATAATATAATAATTTACTTTTAGTTATGGAAATTTGGTTAGCAATCTTTGTTCAATCAATCACAAATTTTCGTTGATGCAAACTCTTTTTTGTCGTAAGGTCATGCGTACGATTTTTGTACAATTTGTTTTACCTCTATAATACAGTATATAAACTATAAACGCCAAATAAATTTTACCTAACAAACGTAAACGACAAGAACAAACACAAAGAATCATATTATATAATTACAATAATTTCATGCAACAATCTATATTTTTTTTATAATATTATCATAATTGTAGTTTCTTAATGTTCTGAAATCTCATCTAACATATTGGATTGAAATTATGTTACACAAAAAGGTATAGGAAAAATACCATTTAAGCATTGCATAATATGCAATTTATAAAAACACATATCTATATATAAAGTGCACCATATAAAAAAATTATTGAAAAATATTACTCTTTTCAGAAAGATTAAAATATAATAAAAAAATAGATCGCGAAAGTGGATTGAAGTCACGTACCTTAGCTTGAAGGCTTGATTTCCTGAGAGCAATTGATGTAAAAAAAAATATTGAACTATCATAACTAATTATAAAATAGTGATCATAATCGATCTATTTGAATAAGTTGATTGCCTTAGAGCAATTAATGTGAAAAAAGAAATCTAACATGTCACAACTAATTATAAAATAATGATCATAATCAATCTATTAGAATAGCTGAAACTTAAAAAAAACTCACCTATTATTATGAAAAAGATTCTTCAATAATGAAACAAGACAAATACAACTCTTTCCAAAAAGATTAAAATAAAAATTAGAAAATATTTTTTGGAAGTAAGTTGAAGTCACATACCTTGATGACTTGATAAAGATAACGTATCACAATTGACAAAATAATTATCACAATTGATGTACCAAAATATTTCTACTTTCAAACTTCAACAAACGAACTTAAACGGTACAACCTCTAAGATGACAAACTCGAATAAAAAAATTATTTAGCAAAATATTTGCTTCATCTTACAATTTTCCAGGGCAACATTAGGCTCCACAAAAAAACGCCTGTCTCACTGACTGGCTTGAGATTAGTTATATAGCCATACAAGAAGGTCTTTCTTCAAAATTGTCTTTAGTTTAGGACTCTCCAAATTTACATGATACGGTAATAGCAATTGGTTTTGGTTTAGGACTTTTATGAATGTAAATATTTGTTTCCTATAATAATTAGTACAGATAGATTCTAGTCAATGAAGTACCAATTTTTATAAAGTAGGTAATGTAAACTATTAATTTTAAAGCCCTACATATTAGGTAAAATAAAATAATTAAATAATTTTAAGGATTATTGTAATGACAATTTTGTCTATTGTAGAGTCTTTTAATGAAATGACAAAAAAATCAATCAATATTTCTAAGGCCCTTCGTGCTTTTAATATAACATAGATAGATTAGGCTTACTGTTTTCATTGAACTTTCTTTTCTACGTTCTTTCTTTTACCCCCTCAATTCCGGTTTAATTTACATATTTTATTTTAACTTGTATAAAAAAAATGACACACTTCTAAATTTAAAAAATAATTACACATATAGTTATTCTTAATGAGAATTTTTTTATAACTAATATGTTTAAAATTACAAATTTTAAATATTTTACATACAGAAATATTATGAGAGGTTACTCTAATGATATGTTTTAGATAAAAATTAAAAATCTTAATTGTTTTTGTTTGTAAACCGAGTATCAAATTAAACTATGTCATATATTGGAAGGGATGAAATAATATCTGGCATGGAAAAGTTCAAAAGATAAATGTGAAGAAATAAATTAAAAAGATAAGTAAGAATACAATTTGGGTAAAAGCAGATGTAATTGCTAGGCCTTTTTAATTTGCACTTGCCAAAACTATAAGATATTCAAAAACTCTTAGATGAAACAATGATGGCCAAACAATCATCGCCCCTATCATGTAAGGATGGGTGAGAGATTGAATTCTTTCTAAGAAGAAATAATAAAGCAAAAGTACTCCAATGAGTGAATAGACCAAGTACCTAATTAGGACTGAACTCTCTCTAATATGATTACTTAAATCTATAAATAAATATACCAAAGAATCCTTTGCCTTATCCTTCACCTCCACGGCTCCACCCCTCCCATAAGGCTGTCTAATGGGACGAATATCCCGTCCCGTCCCGTCCCGTCCTGTAACCTTAGTGGGCTAGGACGGAATTAGTGTTTCGTCCCCTCTATCCCATCCTACTTTCGTCCCGATCCCTCCTTTCCCTTTAAGTTCGTTCGTCATCCCGTTTCGTATTTTATCTCATCTCTTTCGTCCCACTTAAATTTTAAAAAAAATGTAAGTTTTGAATTTGCAATGTTATCAATTTAAGTTTAACGTTCACTTTAAATTTGTCTTCATTTACTAAATTTATGTGATCTTGCGTCACACTATGATTCTTTTTAAGAAATCATCATGTCCCGTCCAATTAAAAGTGTCCCTTCTCGTCTCGTTTGACCCCCTTACACCCCCCCCCCCCCCCCCCCAAAAAAAAAGAATGAGTAGTTTGTCCATATTAGCATCATTCTAAACAAACAAAGCGTTTTAAATCCCATGTTGCTTCCCAACCCTTTCTCTCTCACACAGACACAGAGTGACACAACACAACACACAGAGCCTATTTCACACTCTTCCTCCTACTTATAAATATCAATACCCCAACAAAGTCATTTCAGTGTAACAGCCTAATTAAAGCTTGAAATATGGCATCCTCTTTTTATTTTCTCTTTCTTGCTTTACTTCTTGTTATTCTCTCTCCACTTGCTCTTTCTTTGTCCAATAATGATGATGAGTTTGTCCTATCATCAACTAAATTCCCTGTACCAATGGCAGAAAAACTCATCAAACAACTTAACTTGTTCCCTAAACATGATATCAACAAGGCTTCACTAGGGAAATCTGTAGCAGCCACTGAGCAAAGTCTTTTTGAGAAGAGATTCAATTTATCTTACCTTGGTGATTCTGGAGCAAGTGTTCAAGATTTGGGTCATCATGCCGGTTATTATCGTCTTCCACATACTAAAGATGCAAGGTTTGATTAATATATATATATATATATATTCAGTTTGTCCAATTTTATACGTTACTTTCTAAAAGAAAAATAGGAATTAGCGAAAGACCAAAAATATATAGCCGCTTGACCAAAATTAATTACTATACAAAATATATATATACATTAATTATGTGTAAAATATGTATGTTTTTTGTATATATTAAAATTGAAAGAAATAATCTCTTGATTAATTTTATTAATGAAAGAGTATATATACAATTTACAATTTTCTATAATAGGAAAATCATATTCCTATTCTACTCCTAAAACCATATTCTACTTGTACAAGAATCCTATAATTATGATAAGTGTACAAGACTAATTTAATACAATATTTACACTAAGTAAATCTTTCCATAAACCGTGATATACACGGGTTTGTATACCGTGTATACCACGGTTTCACATATGGTAATTTTGCCTTGTGATACCGTGATATACATGGTATACAAACCCATGTATATCATGGGACGGGTATAACTAACACACCCCCGCAGTCATAGTAGGCGGTCTTCGTACGCTGAGACTGTCCCTAAAATCTTTAAAGAGTACTAACGGAAGACCTTTGGTAAAAATGTCTGCAATTTGATACCTGGAAGGGACATGTAAGACGCGTACTTGCCCATGAGCTACCTTTTCACGAACAAAATGGATGTCCATCTCAATATGTTTAGTGCGCTGATGTTGAACCGGATTGCCAGAAATATATATTGCCCTAACGTTATCACAATAAACCAAGGTAGCTTTTTGAATGGGAAAGTGAAGCTCTAAGAGAAGATTACGTAACCAACATGATTCAGAGACCACATTAGCAACCCGTCGATACTCGGTCTCTGCACTGGAGCGGGATAAGGTAGCCTGCCATTTGGCAGACCATGAGACCAAGTTATCACCAAGAAACATACAGTAACCGGACATAGAGCGTCTGGTGTCCGGACAGCCACCCCAATCAGCATCTGTATAAGAGACAAGTGTAGAGACCGATGACGGATATAGATGCAACCCATAATCAAGTGTGCCCTGTAAGTAGCGGATGATGCGTTTGAGCGCATTCAAGTGCTAAACTCGAGGATCATGCATAAAAAACACACCTGCTGGACGACATAGGTAATATTAGGTCTCATGAAGGTAAGATACTGAAGTGTCCCTGCAAGACTGCGATAATGGGTCGGATCCTCATACGGTGAGCCAGCCGCAACACCCACCTTGGGTTTAGTATAAACTGGAGTGTAAGTAGACTTGCATGAGGACATACTAGCTCGTTCAATGATCTCAGCTGCATATTTTTGTTGTGATAAAACTAACTCACCTACATGACGAGTGACAGTAATCCCCAAAAAATAACTCAAGGGCCTCAAGTCTTTCATAGCAAACTCAGAACTGAGCATGGTCATGATAGACTTGCGCAACGCATCAGTAGAGGCAGTCAAGATAATATCATCCACATATAATAGAATATAATCCAAGGAAGAACCACGACGATATATGAACAATGAATTATCAGACATGCTGTGCGAAAACCCAATAGACGAAATGTAGTATGCAAATCTCTTATAGCAAGCTCGTTGGGCCTTTTTAAGCCCATACAAGGACTTCTTCATTAAACAGACATGATGAAGATATTTGGGGTTGCGAAAACCCAAGGGCTGATGCATGTTAACGGTCTCCTTAAGTTCACAATGTAAGAAAGCATTCTTCACATCCAACTGATGAATGGGCCATGCTTTGGAAAGTGCCAGACTAAAACAGTGCGAATTGTAGCCGGTTTGACCAACGGACTAAATGTCTCACCACAATCCACGCCAACATGTTGAGTCTTACCATCACCTATAAGACGAGTCTTATGCCTCGCAAAAGATCCGTCTGAATTATCTTTATGAGTAAAAATCCACATAGATCGAATAATATTAACACCAGAAGGACGGGGTACCAACTCCCACGTCTTATTTGCAATAAGAGCATCATATTCGTCGGTCATAGCCAATTTCTAATTCGGGTCATTTAATGCGGACAATGGGTTATGGGGTAGGGGGATTTAAGAACATTTGAATTTAAATTAAAATGCTTTTTTGGTTTAAAAATACCCTGTTGACTACGAGTGACCGGTCTGTGACTCGGAGGAGAATTAGGTGGATTTTGGTATAAAGATGGCGGGTGTGGCACGGGCTGACCAGCATGCAGTGGGCTTGCTGGCCCAATATGGGAAAAAGTAGCTGGAACCGTAGCAGGAACTGAAGCAGTTTTGATATTGGGCTGGGCAACTGACCCAATAGACAAAACTGGGGCAGAAATTGTGAGAGGAGGCGGAACAGTAGGTCCAGTAGGGTAGTGGGCCCGCTTGTTGATTTTGGGTGTAGGACACGTCCGATAAATGGTTGATCATATACGGGGATACATCGTCATCTAAAATATTATACGAACTAGGCCGGAACTATTTACCTTTGCAAAAGGTAATTAGGTTTCATCGAAAATAACATGGCGACTAATGATGATTTGATGGATAATCTAAAAACACACAGGGAGTAGAATGGGCTTGAAGTTTATTAATTGTAGTTGATGAAAATAGTGGATAACATAAGCACCCAAAGACTCTAAGATGTGTATACGAATGAGTCTTATTATAGAGGATTTGAAGAGGGGAGGAATATGCCAATCCTTTGGTAGGAAGTATGTTAAGGAGATAAGTAGCCATTTGTAAAGCATGATGTCAAAAAGAAGGGGGTACGGAATCATGGACCAATAAAGTGCGGATAATATTATTAATGGTACAAATTTTACATTCGGCTTTCCCATTTTGTGAGGACGTATGAGGACAAGAGAAACGAAAATTGATACCATTAGTACCACAAAAATCCCGAAATGACCCATTACCATATTCTTTGTCATTATCACATTGAATATTTTTTATTTCCCATTCGAACTGGGTACGGATGAATGCTCTAAATTTTACAAAAGTGGAAAAGACTTGAGATTTTTTCTCTAACGGAAAAGTCCATAAAAAATTAGAATAATCATCCAAAAATAGAACATAATAACGATGGCCCAAATAACTGAGAACATGAGATGTCCATAAATCGCTATGAATAATATCAAATGGCATTAAAGTAAGAGAAATAGAGTCTACAAACGACAATCTAACAAGTTTTCCTAGTGAATAAGATTGACAAATTAGAGTACTACGCGTACCCTTACAAGAAATAAAATTTATTTTATGTAAGGAAAAAACAATAGATGACCCAGGGTAACCCAAACATACATGCCATAGGAAGGAGCGAGAGCCGCAAAAGTAGATGGCAAGGATTAACTCGAGATACCGGATATGGACGTGATAGGATAAAGATCTCCCCTACTATCACATCTCATGAGAGTTATCCCCTTATTGAAATCCTTCACAGAAAATCCAAAAGGATCAAAGTTAACAGAAACTCAATTATCAGTGGTGAATTTACGGACAGACACCAATTTTATAATTAAGTAAGGGACATCAAGGGCATTTTTTAAGACAAGGGGTGGATGTGGGGGAGATAACATTTTATAACCATAACCACGAATTGGAATTGATTTGCCATTACCAACAATTATGCCACGATTGTTGCTCAAATTGGAATAAGACGAGCTAGTACCTTGGTCGGACGTCATGTGTGAAGTGGTGTCAGTGTCCATATATCAATTCAGGTTTGGGGGATTTAATCCAAGCGTATGCATCGCGGCCTCAATAACTGTCGGAGTCGATGTGGGGGCCACTACTTGGAATGCCTGCGGAGGCAGAGACCCAAGCACACCGGCCTGCTGCCCCGGCCCAGAAAACTACTTGTTTGCCAAAGCTAGACCCGATAAACTGGGCCTGGCCTGTTGTGAAAACTGGGCCCAGTTTCCGGGTAAGGGATCAGAAAATATCCAATGTTGGGCCACGACGGACTGGCCTAGTTCCACTACATAGGGGCCCACTGTTGAGCCCAATTGGGCTGTTGGCCACTGCCCCGAGGGCCACCGCCGCCGCCACCACTGTTCCGGCCGCCACCATTGTTGCCGCCGTGATTCTTACCATTATTTTTACGGTTTTGACCTTTCTTGCCGCCACCGTTACGATTTTGGCCTGAATTGTTAACAAAGCCATGAGAATTATCGGACGAAGTCATCATTGCCACGGAACTGGCGCTGGTAGCTGCCTTTTTTGCCAAACCGGCTTCTTCTAAGGTGAGAATCGAGCGGGCTTAATAAAAAGGGGGGAAGCGGATTACTTTGACGAAGGAGAATTCCAACGCCATTATAGGCCTCAGAAAGGGCGACAATCATTTGTAGAACCAGACCATTATTGGTCACAGGTGCGCTAACGTTATAGAGTTGGTCCGCCAACTCCTTGATCTATTTGCAATATGCAGAAACGTTCGGAAAATCTTTCATGAGGACTTGGGAGAATTCTTGCTCAAGGGTGACAACACGTGAATGTTGGTTATCTTGGAATATATCACGTAATCTATTCCAGGTAGCCATAGCTGTAGTGTCCGACTCAATGATCGTCTCTAAAAGGTCGGTAGAAATAGTGGAATAAATCCACTGAAGGATAGTAGCATCAAGAGTAATCCATAACTGAGGATCCTTCGTGGGAATAGGGATAGCGGGAGGAATTATGTGATGAAGGACTTGATGAGAGATAGCGTGAATTTTAAACAACTCTGCACACATCGCATATTAGATGTTTTCCATCTCAAGAACAATAGGGATGTTGTTCTTGATATTAGAAACAGTAAGGGCAGGATTAAACGTGTTCTTTGAAATAATGAAAGAACAAAGGGATTGGCAAGAAAATTTGGGAAGAGAGGAGGTAAAATTTAACACGAAATCCGAGGAAGGGCACGGAAAATGATGCAGTTTCGACTGAGAAGGGGCACGGAAACCGAGAATTTTTTTGGAGAAGAGCGGAAGCAATTTAGTCCTAGACTTCTGATACCATGAAAGAAACAATCCCTTGATTATTTTTTTAATGAAAGAGTATATATACAATTTACAATTTTCCATAGGAAAATCTTATTCCTATTCTACTCCTAAAATCATATTCCAGTTGTACAAGAATCCTCTAATTATGGTAAGTATACAAGACTAATTTAATACAATATTTACACTAAGTAAATCTTTCCATAAATCATGATATACACGGGTTTCATACCGTGTATTCCACGGTTTCACATATGGTAATTTTGCCTTGTGAAACCGTGATATACATGGTATACAAACCCATGTATATCACGGGTATAACTAACAAAAATTAATATATAAAGTATATATTTAACAACATAACAACAACATGCATACGCAGTGAAATCCCACAATGTGGGGTCTAGGGAGGGTAGAGTGTACGCAGACCTTACCTCTATATTGACAGGTAGAGCGGTTGTTTCCGAGAGACCCTCGGCTCAAGACAAAGCACAAGCACCAGCACAAGAAAAGTAAGACAAACAAAGCGAATAAATCATGATAGCGCATTCTGAAAAAGAAGCAATAACTAATTCAGGTAAATAAGACAAACAAAGTACACTAGAGAACACATAGCAACATAAAACAAACGACATGGGATTATAAAGTAATATTGTGCCTACTAGTATGATAGGCTAAGCGGGCCTACAATAATAACACTACAACTACCAGTTTGTAAGCGTAGGTAGGACTACGTTGGACTACCTACTACCCTTCAACTCTAATCAGCGTCCTCCAGAACCCCTTATCTAAGGTCATGTTCTCATTGAGTTGTACCTGTGCCATATACCGTCTAATCACCTCTCCCCAATACTTTTTCGGCATACCTCTACCTCTCTTGAACCCGTCCATAGTCAACATCCCACACCTCCGCACTGGGGCACTTGTGTCTTTCCTCTGCACGTGCCCAAACCATCTCAATCTCGCTTCCCGCATCTTATCCTCCACTGAAGTCATTCCCACTCTGTCCAGGATATCATCATTTCTAATTTTATCTCTCCGTGTATGCCCACACATCCATCTTAGCATCCTCATCTCTGCAACTTTCATCTTTTGAGTGTGCGAAGTCTTGATCGGCCAACACTCCGCCCCATACAACATACTCGGTCTAACCACCACCCTATAAAATTTGTCTTTAAGTTTTGGTGGAACCTTTTTATCGCACAAGACTCCAGATGCAAGTCTCCATTTCGGTCACCTACCCCAATACGATGTGTGACATCGTCATCAATCTCTCCATTCCCTTGGATAATCGACCCGAGGTAGTTGAAGTTTCCTTTCTTTGGAATGACCTGAGTACAAGCCTCCACGCCTGTCTCAAGGTCGCTCCCGTTACTGAACTTGCACTCCAAGTATTCTGTATTGGTCCTACTCAGCCTGAACCCTTTAGACTCTAGAGTCTGCTCCAAACCTCCAGCTTAGCGTTCACTCCGCTGCGAGTCTCATCAATCAGGACTATGTCGTCTGCGAGTCGTCTGCGAATAACATACACCATGATAAAATATATATATAAAAGTATATATTAACTCGCTAATATTTTGATGAGGGGTTATATAGTGCGATAATCCCAAAAATATTTGGTTTTTAATGTTATTGTTTTCTTTTGTTTTGATAAAAAATGAAATCTTGGTTATTCCGAAGTTTTTCACTTTTCGGTGTTTGTGCAGGATGTTTTATTTCTTTTTTGAATCAAGAAGCAGCCAGAATGATCCAGTTGTTATATGGCTAACAGGAGGACCAGGATGTAGCAGTGAATTGGCTGTGTTTTATGAAAATGGACCTTTCAATATAGCAGACAATATGTCACTTGTCTGGAATAATTTCGGCTGGGACAAGGTTCTTGTTTTTTTCTTCTTTTATTTTTCTTTCAAGGTTAAGCCAATTTATTTCAAAAAAAAAAAGAAGTGGTAAGTATTGATGTAAAAAGTCGAGGTGGATATAAATTGATATTAACGTAACTAAATTATACTTTTTCTCTGTCCTAATTTATGGGACATTTGTCGCTTTTTTAGAGTCAAATAAGAAAATATTTAACAACAATTTATTCATGTGGACTTTAAATATTTTAAATTATTAATTATTACGACTTATAATACTTTTTATGTAATTTTTAAATACATAAATTATTTTTCAAAAATATTTAAAATTGTATATCTGAATTTACGATCAAAATAAAATTTTACTATATAAATTGAGACGAAAGAAATAACTAAAATATGGATTTAGATCTTTTGAAGATTACAATGAGAATTCACGCCACGTTATTCAAATTTTTTCTTATCATGCAAATTATCTTTTTACCTACTTAGAATTTCTTTTCTTGACTACTTGCTAACATATTCAAAAGTAGTTCAACGTCTAAAATCAGGACGAACTTGGATCGTTTGATTTAAGCCATAACTAATTTTCTTTTCTTTTTTATTTTGCTTGATTAACGGTTGAGATCTTTGAACTAAAATTTGCCAGTTTTTTGCTCTCTCTTCATTTACACGTAAAGTCCATTCCAGTGTGTGAACCTGTTCATCTTTAATTCTTTTGTCCCCTAATCACTTTATTTCTTTCATTTTCCTAAATAAGTAAGATTCCTCTCTTCGAATTTATGATAGATTTGCTGATTGAAGATGCTTTTTCAGTAATCAATTATTTACAAGCAAAGGCCACAAATAGAAAATATTGAATGGGAGAGCGCAAATTCCAATTAAACTAACCAATGGGCTCTCGAATATCAAATGGTTAAACCGATAAAAAATAAAAATAATTGAACTTCACTTTTGATTTATCTTTGATGGTTAAAGAATGATAACGTGGAGTTGATTGCAATTTGATAGGTCTCGAACTTAATATACGTTGATCAACCAACTGGAACTGGTTTCAGTTATACTTCTGATGATGACGACATTCGTCACGATGAAAGGGGTGTAAGCAATGATCTTTATGACTTCTTGCAGGTTTGTTACTCTCTGATTTGTTTTTTTTTCTTGTTCCAAATCTCATTTTATACCTTTAACAACTTGTTTAGATGGTTGTTACTTAAATTGTAATGTATTATCTTGTTACTTTAAATACAATATTTGATTTGATTGTTATTTAAATTTTGTTGTCTCATATCGTTAAGTCTATCGTTATGTAACGATGAAAACTCTCATTTTATGCAAAGACCAATTTGGTTGTAGCCCAGTTACAAAATGTTTTTATTTTTATGTCCTATGATGTAAGAGATCTGAAAATTAACATATAAGAGATCTGAAAACGTTATTTTCTTGTATTTAAATTGTAAGAGGGCAATAGATCTTATTTCCTCGTGTTGGGATTGCGTCGTTACCTTATATTTTTCTCACTTTGCTGGCTTATTATTCAATAATTATATTTTATCTTTTATCCTACCTTTATTATAATAACTCTACCCCATATAGGTTTATCATTTAGATTTGCCGATGTGTGACATTATGTAATGACGAAACACGCTACAATATATTTTGTTAAGAGTCTCATCGGATATGGAATGGGAAATGGACTCCTTATATGGACTTGGACAATCCTCACCCTACAAGCTAGCTTTTGGGATTGAGTTAGGCCCAAGATCCATTCTTTACATGGTATCAGAGCGAGACCCATTCTAATTCTTTGTTCACCGATGTTGGCTCCCAAATTATATTATTCACGCTCCATTTAACAAGGTCTGGGCGTGCGGAGGAGTGTTAAGAGTCCCACATCGGATATGAAATGGGAATATGGATTCCTTATATGGACTTGGACAATTATCACCCTACAAGCTAACTTTTGGGATTGAGTTAGGCCCAAGATCCATTCTTTACGTATTCAAACGTTGAAAGATTGAAGAATATTATTGATATTTGAATGTCATTCTAGCTTACAAATTTTAAAGTAAAACACCTTATCTATTTTTTTCTTTTTTTTATGAATAGGACTTCTTCAAGGCACATCCTCATTATGTAAAGAATGATTTCTACATTACTGGAGAATCATATGCTGGCCATTACATTCCTGCATTTGCGTCTCGCGTTCATCAAGGTAACAAGAACAAAGAAGGAATCCACATTAACCTTAAGGTAATTATAACTAATTAGCTCATCTTCCATTACTATTTTTTTGTTTGTTTGGACTTGTTACGGTGCTAACTCAGTGAATAATATTATATTTGATTAGGGATTTGCCATTGGTAATGGGCTCACTAATCCGGAAATTCAGTACAAAGCCTACACTGACTATGCATTGGATATGAGATTGATCAAACAATCTGATTACAATGTCATAGACAAGTCATATCCAAAATGTCAACAGGCAATTAGGCTTTGTGGTAATCCTTAAATTTCCACGAAGTGTTTTCTTTATCCTTAAAATCCTTCACTATTCTTGACATCAGCTGTGTGCTATGCAAATTTTTTTAGGAACTGATGGTGGAAGTGCTTGCATGGATGCTTATCTTGTTTGCACAAGCATCTTCAACAAGATAATGAATGTTGTGGGTAACAAAAATGTAAGGAAGCATCATTTCATTCATTTTTCTCTTCGAGCTAATCATATTGCAACTAGAATGACCCCGATTTCTAACCATAACACTACAAAAAAAATTGAAATTAACTACGAACTTCATCGTTAATTTGTCGCTAAATCGCTCTTAGCTAACAGATTTTCTTGATAATCTGTTGCTAACCCGTCGTTAAATAAAATATACAGAAGTTGTGAATTGCTAATTCCTTTTTTAGTAGTGTAACATGTGTATGTGTTAACTCGTTACCTGGGACCTGCAGTACTATGATGTCAGAAAGACTTGTGATGGTGATCTCTGTTATGACTTCTCCAACATGGAAAATCTTCTCAATGATGAACAAGTTAAACACGCCCTTGGTGTCGGGGATATTGAATTCGTCTCGTGCAGTTCTGCAGTTTACCAGGCAATGCAGTTGGATTGGATGAGGAATCTTGAAGCTGGTATCCCTCCACTCCTTGAGGATGGAATCAAGCTACTTGTCTACGCCGGGGAATATGACCTTATCTGCAACTGGCTAGGTAAGCTTCATTTGTTTGTGATCCAACAAAACTAGTATGAGATGGCTTATTAAATGGTCAGCGAAGATTCATATAGCTGACATCAACTTACTCGGGATTGAGGTATAGTTTTAGTTTTCCTGATCCAATACTAAACTATTCTTTCATGCTATGGACAGGGAACTCGAGGTGGGTGCATGCAATGGAATGGTCCGGGCAGAAAGATTTCGGGGCAGCACGATCGGTTCCTTTTACGGTCGATGGTGAAGAGAAAGGAATTCAAAAGAACCATGGGCCTCTAACTTTCCTCAGGGTCCATGATGCAGGACACATGGTCCCAATGGATCAACCTAAGGCAGCACTTCAAATGCTGCAGAGGTGGATGCAAGGGAAATTGTCCAAGGAAGCTCACTTTGCTCATATGTAACTTCTTCAATACTAAGAAACAATAACAGTTTTACAAGTTCATATGCACTTCACAGGAAATCTGATAAAAATACTGTAAATACACTTTCACCATTTCATGTTACCCTACACGCTGTCAATGAAATGTTTCTGTTTTAAGGAGAATGGTGTTTGGCGTATTCTTTATGAGGTTACACTATCAAAGGCGGAGTCAAAATTTGAAACTTTATGGGTTCAAGATTCTATCCCTTTAAGTTACTGAGTTCTAAATTATAATTTATACATATTAAATGAATTTCTTAAAGCAAATAAATTGTTTGCACCAAGCCTATTAGGTTTTACCAAACTCGTAACTTGATCTCTAGCTCCGGCCCTGATTACACTAAGGATTAAATGTTGAAGAACCAAATCAACTATTGAAAATTGTTATTTTTACCTGACCTTGTGCACCAAGTCAAATGCTTCCATAGAATTCATGTCCAATTAATAACCATGTCAAACATTTTGCATTTACAAATGTTGGAAATTTGTCTTTGGCGGGAGTTGCGACCGATCAACTTTAACGGCTTAAACACTAGTGTTACGCATGTTGGAGAATCCGGTTCTTCACACATGCATGATCTACTAAGTACGTAGATAACCGTAGGGCCAAGAATCGTCAAATTTCGTTGAGAAATGAAAGATATATTGATCCACGAAGTGAGGTGTTTGAAGCATGGAAAAGTGTGGTTTGGGATCAATTCTCCCTCATCGGTGGAGGAAAAAAGAATTGTTGTGTTTATAAGACTCAAAATTGGTTTGGGGTTTGGGACTCCAAGGGGTATCCCATGTGTTTAAAGGAGGGAGGACCTAGATGTGCTTCGGTTCGAGGAAAGCCCACACGCGCGCCGCCCGTCCCGTCCGGTCCTGTTCCGGGTTCACGGGTTGTGGGTTGTGCTTCTTCTGATATTATCTTTTTGGGCCAGAGAACTTTACCAGATGTACAGTTTGATCCCAGAAGTTTCATATATACAGTTTGAACCAGAATTCTTTCATATGTACAGTTTGGTCCCTGAAGTTTCAAGATGTACAGTTTGGTCCCTGAAGTTTTCATAAAGTCAGAATTGGGCAGAGAGATCAGAAACGCCACAGCACTCAATTCAACCATTTATTTTGGCTGAATTACTCCTCCTATAATGGTCAATCCGTTGCACATCTTCACCATTTATTTTGATGGTATTACTACCTCCATAATGGCCATTACTTGGCCAGTAATGGCACTTAAGGAGACAGTTCTTCAGCCCCTCCTTCTACTATATAAGACCCCATTGTCACCATTGTTGAGCACACTTTACACTAGACGAAAAACAGAAAACATAATTCTTCTTCCTACAATCTTCCAAACATCATTTCGTTACTCAAAATTCTTCACGGTAGCACTTGAGTTTCCTTTGCTCAATTGTTCCATTGTTTTTTTTTATCTTGGGAGGCAATTGTCCAGGATGTATAAAGGATACATACTTGGCAATATTGTCTTAAAGACAGAGTGTCACACTCGACTCAGCATACACAAAACAGTTCTAGTTTCTTGTTCAACATCATTGTAATTTCAGTTTGTTATTGAATTGTAATTTCAGTTCTTGTATTACGTAGCAGTTATTTGTAATTTTCGTTTCCTGCACCTTTGTATCCAACAACAAATTCTCCTAGCATTTGTTTCAAGTGTTAGCCCTTCCCACTAAAGACAAGTAATAGCATCATGCTCTAACAATTTTAAAGGGAAAATAAAATGACATGTAGGCAAATAAGTTACATGTAACAACTACTCATGGTGAGTCATGAACAAACTGGAAACAATTCACAACTCTATCCAGATTCACCCAGGTTTACTGTTTTAACAATTATTGTCTCCAAACATTCATAATGATGTACAAAAGCAGAGAAAAATCCTTTTCCAGATCTCATGCCATGAAAATAGCGCTTTAACCCTAATCAAAATGCTCAATAATGCAAAAAAAAAAAAGTCATCATGTGTAATAAAGGGAGTAACATTATCATTATTAGTTAGTGGATACCTTCATTGGTGGAAGCTTAGGTAGCCAATGATGTTCAACATATGTGTAAGATGATTCAAATGCCTACATTACAAATTTTATATGTAAAAAATATTAAATATATTTTAAGCCTCTTATTGATATTTGGCTTTAGGCTACATAATTAGTTGACCCGCCCCTGAATGCAGGTCCCCATCCCTTGTCCTGAGTGAACTTAATCAGAACTCCATGTTTGAGTTCTGTGAATTATCAAGAAGTGAAGAAATTAAAGAAGAAGGCAGTTAAGAAAATAAAGAAGAAGAGGTAGTCGTAATGAAGGAAGAAGAGATCATTTCATTGAGTAACAGATTAATTTTCAATCTGCATAATTTTGTGTTGTATGTGATATATATACACGCAAGTGTCAACTAAGACTAGCTCAACTAATCTACTTACTAACTTCATGAAAGAGGTTACAACTATCTCTAACAACTAATTAACTAACTAATGGAAGGGGTGAAAAGACTACACTACCCTTCACTATGTTAAATTGTTTTCTTCAACATCCCCCTCAAGTTAGGTGGCATGAATACGCTTAAGACACATAACTTGAAATTTAAGTAATGATGTTGTACTCTTGTGAGGCCCTTAGTGAGTAAGTCTGCAGGCTGCTACTTTGTTGAGATCTATTGAGTTCGCACATTTCCTTGATGAATTTTCTCCTTAATGAAGTAACTATCAATTTCAATGTGCTTAGTCCTTTCATGGTAGACTGGATTAGTAGTTATTTATATAGCTGATTTGTTGTCACTATAGATGATCACAGATAGCTTGATCTCAACTTCCAATTCAGTCAATAAGCCTAATAACCAAGTAAGTTCTGATAGAGCAGATACCATGCTTCTGTATTATGCTTCTGCATAACTCCTAGAAATGGTTGTTTGCTTCTTTGACTTCCATGATATCTATGAATCACCTAGATTAACCAAGAAGCATGATACTGATCTTCTAGTATGTGTACATGATGCCCAGTCTACATCACAAAACACTGTTACAGTTTGAATAACTTTGCTTGACTTCAAAAGTCCTTGGCCAGGTTGTGATTTATTAAATCTAACAATTCTAAGTGTTGCTTCCATATGAGATTTCTTTGGTCTCTGCAGATATTAACTTAGTGTTTGGACACCAAATACAATATCTGGCCTTGTGACAGTCAGATACAACAATTTTCTAATAAGTGTATGATAAGCAGTGATATCTGTCAATAGTGTATCCTCAACATTGTCTTCATTGACATGCTCACTATTGTATTTCTTGAGATGTTCATCATACTTCTTTATTTTTAGCTTAATATTTGTATCAATTGGAGTGCAGGTTGGTTTAGATGTTGCTAGTCCAAGTTCTGATATTAGCTCTATTGAGTATTTCCTTTGGTGCATCAGAATACCTTCTTTAGATCTAGCAAATTCAATGCCAAGAAAGTATTTAAGCTGCCCAAATCCTTCATTTTGAACATTTGTTGTAATATATCTTTTTATCCCTCAATTAATTTCAAGTTGTCACCAGTTACTAGCATATCATCAATATATACCAAGATCATTACAGTACCTTTTTTGCCCTTTTTCACAAACAGAGAATGATTAAGTTGACTTTGTACAAAGTGTAGTTTTATCAAAGCATCTTTTTATTTAGCATTCCATTGTCTAGGGGCTTGTTTGAGCACATACAATGACTTTGTGATTTTGCACCCCTTATTCCCCCCTTGGCTCACAAAACCTTAAGAAAGATCCGTGTAAATTTCATCATGTAAATCCCCTTGCAAGAAAGCATTGTACATATCCATTTGATGGATGTACCAATGTTTAGAAGCTGCAATGACAAGCACTATTCTCACTGTCACCATCTTAACAACTAGGGAGAAAGTCTCTTGATAGTAATCCCTTATTTCTGGATGTATCCTTCTGCTACAAGCCTTGCTTTGAATCTTTCTATCTCTTCAGATGCTTTATTTTGATCTTGTAAACCCACTTGCACCCTATAGTTGTTTTCCCTTATGGTAAGTTGACTAATGTCCAAGTGTTGTTGCTTTGCAATGCTTCTATTTCAGCTTGCATTGCTTCCACCCACCTTGGATCTTTGGTTGCTTCTATGTAGTTCTTTGGTTCTATATCAACAGATAGAGCAGATCAGTAACATTGATATCTATGAGAGATTTTATCATAAGAAACATTGTTTGAAATAGAAAAAGGTGTGTCTTGATTTATAGATGTTAAGGATACAAAGTCCTTCATCCATATTGGAGGGTGTTTGCCCCTTGTAGATGTCCTAGTTTGAATTGGAGCTGGTTGTGTAAGCACATGCAATGACACTGCTTGATTTGCTTCTATTTGATCCACAACTAGTTCAAGTACTGCTTGGTCTGTGACCTGTTGTTGTTGTTGTTGCATACTCTCTGAACTGATATGCTCTTGTTGATTATCTGGTAAAAACAAATCACTTTCCTCTACATCAAAGTTGTTAGTAGTAGAGTACATATGTTCTTCACAGTGAGGTATATCAATTTATTTGAAGATTGGTAGATTAGCAGTTTTTTCTCAAAAGAGGAATAATGTCTCTTTGAACAACACATCTCTATTTACAAAGAAGCATTTTGAGGTTAAGTCATACAATTCATATCCTTTTTGAACTTTTGAGTATCCATGAACACTGTAGTTCTAGTTCTAGACTGTATTTTTCAGTTTGTTGCACAATTTTTGCATGACATAGACAATCAAAGACTCTAATGTGATTTAGAGATGGTTTTTTTGTGCAACTTTTCATAAGGTGAAACACCAACTATAGAAGATGTCATCCTATTTATAATATACTATAGTTTGGACACAGTAGCCCCAAAATTTCAATGGAATGTTAGCTTGTAATCTCAAAACTCTTGTTATTTCTAAAATGTGTCTATGCTTTCTCTCAGCTACTCCATTTTACTGAGGAGAATATGTACAATACCTTTGATGAATAATTCCTTCCTTTTAAATATAGTACTGCATAATTCATTTACAAACTAAGCACTATTGTTTGTTCTGCATATTTTTCCAGATTTATTGAATTGTGTTTTCACATAGGATAGGAAATACTGTAATATAACAAATACATCAGACTTCAACTTTAGAAGATAAATCCAAGTCATTCTACTATAGTCATCAACCATTGTTAAGAAGTATTGGAATCCATCAATAGTAAGAATTTTATAAGGACCTCAAACATCCATGTGTACAATATCAAAGCATCTAGTGCTCTTTATACTACTTGTAGGAAATGGAATTCTAGTTTATTTTGCACATAGACTTACAATACACGTATTGACTACTTATGCTATGCTATTTTTTTCATTAGACAGTAATTTGTACAATATAGATGAAAAATATGCCCAAGTCTCATATTCCATAGAGTGACCTCTGATTGACTATATTCTTGCCTATTTTTGCAACTAGAACTGCACCAGATTTATGATCTTCAGTTGTTTGATTTAGAAGATATAATCCATCTTCTATTCTACCAATCTCTTTTACCTTACCATTTGAGAGATCCTGAAATATACAGAAATCAGGATAAAATAAGGCTACACATTTTCTTATGGCCTTTGACACATACATTAAATTATATTTTAACTGTGGTAACAAGAATACATTTTCAAGGGTACCTCTAGGTGAAATAGAACTAGAACAAGTATGAGTGATCATAGAAATATCCCCATTTGGTAAGTAGAATGATTTTGGATTCTTACTCTTGATAATAGTAGACTTATCTAGTATTTCCATATTTGACACCACATGATTAGTTGCTCCAGTGCCTATAATTCATTTTACTAGTTTAGCTAAACACGCAGTATTGATACCTATAACCTTACCAGCTGAGTCAACACCATCAGTTCCTGCATTGTTTGCATTTGCTGAGAAACAACTACTTTTGCTAATCATTTATAGAATTTGATCATACTGGTCTTTGGTGAACATACAAGCTCCAAGTTGAGTCTGATCTGCTTAACACATCATAAGAATAGGCGTGGTATTGCTTTATAGCCTTCTGTAGTTTTATTTCTTCTGCTATGCGTTCTTTAATGTACTTGGTTTATCTCATTTATATGTGTTAGTTACTGCTTCTTCTTTCTTCTTTCTTCTTTATCTCTTCTTTTTTCAGGATGCTCTATTATGGCGTATTCGCGTTTGTTGTTAGCATTTTCATACTTCTTTAAATTTTTAAATTTTAATTTTTTTAAAAAAGAAAATTACCGGGGCTGACTGTTTTTTCTGCTTTGTTTGACTTGATAAGGTCTACGTACACTCTACCCTCCCTAGATCTCACGTTGTGGGATTGCACTAGGTATGTTGTTGTTGTTGTAGTTACTCGAATCACCAATAGCTCTATTCAAATGTGTGTTGGTCAAAATAAAAAAATGTGTGCTAATCTTTATTCTCTCTCTTTGCATGAAATGCCTCTTTGGGAGTCCACTGGACTCTACTCTTCAGCCCATTGCCTAACATAAATTTCTCATCGAGTCAGGCCCATTTCCTGCGGAGAATCGATGAGCGGTAGAATTGGGCCTAAGGTCCAAAACGCAGAAACATTGACAACAATTGCGGATAGAAGGCCCACTCATGGGTAAAATGACATTTGCATATTTAACTAGTGGGCCGGTATGCCCATTAGCATGGCCCGATTTCCTCTTTTATTTTTATGTATTGTGCTTCCTTTAATTGTATTATTTGTAATTTTTAATTGTCGGAACCCTAGGCTAGAAACTAGAGAAAATTTAACTAAAGGTACTCTTCAAGTCTTGAAATTAAAAATTGTGATAACTTTGACCAGCCCAAGGTCAAAACCCACTTAAAACTTGATTAAGTTAAATAGGGTTTCTAATGTAATTTTTAAAATTTGTTAAACTTTTAGAAATTATAAAAAAACTCCAACTTAACCCTAACCACCCCAAATCATTTATTTCAAAAATCATTAGAAAGAATTGCTCTTTCAAAATGCAAACGAACTGCTCTTCTTCCTCCCGTGTTCTACTCCGGCAATTTGCTCCCGCTACTCTGGTGAACTGCTCTTTTTCGTCGATTTTTCTGCTATTGCTTTGTCATTTCTCTCTCAAGTAAGTTCTTTTTCTCTTTTTACTTGGCTCAAAAAGTTATGATTTTGAAATCAATTTCTCAAAATGATAATTTTGATTAAATAAAAAAAAGAAGAATAATATGGGTTTCTCTTCAAAGTTGTTTATTTTGATGTTTCATGCTTAAGAAATTCTTATTTGGTGTATTTATTTAACTTGTTGTGGTTGTGTGTTTGTAGATAGCGTATGTGGTAGTGAAATTTACGTGTTTATTGTTGTTGTGGTTCTTGTTCTCCTTCTATGGTTAAGGGAAGATGAGCTGCACTTCTTTTAATTTCTTCCAATAACTGAGGAAGTCGTTGCAACAATTTTGGACAAAAGCAAATAGTTGTTGAGGTTGCAAGTTTAAAAACTCCTTATTTGGTGTATTTGTCAACTTGTTATGGTTGTGTTTGTAAATATAGTATGTATGTAGTAAAATAGATGTTTTTGATGTTCTTCTTCTTGTTGTCCTCGTATGATTTTGGGAAAAGAGGTTTGCAATTGTTTTGATTTTTTTTCAACTGTTGTTGCAACAGATTACTCAGTTGTTGGAAAAAATTAAAACAATTGCTAAGGTTTGCAACAGCCGAGGTAGTTGTTGCAATAGATTTCGCAGCTGTTGGAAAAATCAAACAATTGATGAGGTTGTTGTTGAGGAAGTTGTTGCAACTGTTTGATTTTTTCTAACAATTGAGGAATATGTTGCAACAATTGTTTCACATGTTACAGCTATCTCCTCAGATGTTACAACATATTCGTCAACTATTGCAACAACTTCAATACTTTCTGTAATTGTTTAATCAATTGTTTTAGTTTATTTTTTATGTTCACTTTGACTGATGCACAAATTAACTGTTGATTTCTGTTTGTCTCATGTGTGCGGATAAAATGACTCCAACCAAAAGAAAAGGTAAATCAACTACAGTTTTCAGTATAGATTGCAAAAAGGCGAAGATGCAAATGTCATTAGATGACCTTGCTTAATACGCAACAACTATTTTCGGAACAACAAATAAATCTCCAAGTCATAATCAATATGAAAAGAGGGCTTAGAGGCCAAAGCCATCTTCAGATCGAACAGAGGGTTTAGAGGCCAAAGCCTCTCAAATATAGGAAGAAAGCTCAGAAGCTGGCCAAAAAAGGAATTGAAGATACACCGTCTAAAAAAGGAGGATGAAGTGGAGATGGATTGTGGGTGTGATTGATAAAATGTTGGAGCCTTAAGGTGGGCTGATGAACTGTTTCTTTAAATTATATTGTTTGAGGTTGTAAGACAATTATATTTAATTTATATTTTGGGTTGAGGAACAATTATTTTTAAGTCGTATTTTATGTTCTTTGTGGATTATGGTGGATGATGAAAAAATTATGTAATTTTTATTACATATGTATATTTTGTGTTCAGTCCCAATATACTATATGTTTCAGTATGTATATCAATTGTTAAAATTATGTTCAGTAATTTCAAACAAGTCACAGAGTTGTTGCAATAGATTTCTCACATATTGAAAAAATTCAAAGAAATGTTGAAGTTGTATTTGGTTACCTTATTCTAGATTATTACCCTAGGCTATAAATTGATATTTTTATTATTATAGAGGCGTGATGGGATTTACTCTAAGACTTGTAAGCCGCCTTCTCTCATTCTTATTATCTTTACTTTATTTGTTTTCATAGAACCCTAGTTTTTCTCATGAATTCATTCGTTGTTCTTCAAATCATGAGTATCTAAACTTCTCTTTTTTAGGGTTATGGCAAAGAATTGAAAGTTAGTTTAATGATAGATTCTACTTATTAGATTTCCAATATTGGATTGCTTATTTATTCTTGTACCTAATTGCTTAATTACTTGATTAACTATCTGTGGCGTATGAATTGAACTAGGGATAGGGAATTTGCGTGCGTAATAAAAATAAATAGGGCTTGTTCGTATTAATACATTTCGCTAATGAGGATAGGAATATACTCTTTAGCCTTGCTTAGTTGAATACGGAGACATAAATACGTTCTTGCTATTTTCTGGCGACCATAGGGATATAGGCGTTAGAGTAGCATCTACATGCTTGTGAGCAACTCGGAAGATACTTATAAAGTTAACATCAACCCGTCAACTAGTAACCCAAGAAATCGAATAGGTAGAACTATCGGAAGACTTAACTGGATTATCGAAAGTCGTGACCCTGGATTCCATTCTCATCTGATAAATCTTACAATCTTAGTCATAATTATCTCAGTCACAAAAATACTCAATTTTATTTATTTCTTTCAGTCATAGTTAGTTCCAACAAACATCTTGATTTTTACTCCCTTGAATAGTTACGAAAGAGTTTGAATTAGTTGAGCAGTAGAAAGTCTAAGTCTTTGTGGGTACGATATCTGAACTTCAATCCTATATTACATGTACGACCACATATACTTGCGTGTGCATTTGGGAGCAACAAGTTTTTAGCGTCGTTGTCGGGGACTTGAAAAAATAATATTCTAAAATTATTAGAAAATTACCATTTTCCCCCGAGGCTCGAAAATTAACTTTTCGGATAAATTTTGAGACTGTTTTTTATTGCAATATAGATGTCTATGAAATCGTATTTTGACATATTTTTCATATTTGAATATATTTTGATATTTCTGAGGTAATTTGAAAAGAAAAGGTACAAGTTAGATAGTTCGTGGCGCCCGCTTGACATCGAGGTAGGTTACGGCTTACTTGAGTTAGACTTTGATTAGAGAATTGTATATATATCGTAGAAATTGATGGAGATAGCATGATAGACCTTCGGGCATGGCAGTGGTGATAAATTCTACTGGTCTGGAATGGATGTTGTTTACGTGGGCTTGTTGCCATATGTGTTATTTTCTATGATTATTTCTTGTCTGTTTTTCTATCACATACTAGGACATTCAACTCATGAAAAGAAAGAGTAATATTGATTGATTGAAATGTGAATGATAATATGACATGTACTTGTTAATTAATTATTTGTAGTACTGTTGAGATTGATATCATGCATGGCATTCTTTACTTATTACTCTGATATATTCATGATGGAGAGGTGAGTGATTAAGATACTCTGAGGTCTTTTCCAGAGATTGAGAGTGATAGAGATACTCCGAGATTTCTGTTGGAGACTATATTTATTGATGCTTTCGAGGTTTTACCGGATAGCCGAATGATACATGGACTTCATGGGTCCCTCATGGGTCATGGCTCTGTGACTTTGTCCTGGGCATGTGTGTACGGGAGTGGAGTTGGAGAGAGGACTGTTGTGTTGCATTATACTTACCCATTATTACATTCTCAATTGTTCTGTTTGTGAGCTATACCTGCTTTGGAGGATTCCTAAATTCTTGATATTAGACTTGTTATTGATATTTGATCTTACCTATTTGCTTTATGTGCTACTTTTTATTTATTTCTGGTGCTTATTGTGTTATCTAATCTTAGTCGGCCTGTGATGCTTACTAGTACTAGTGTTGTACTGATACTACTCTTGCTGCACATTTTGTTGAGTACAGAGCTTGATCCAGGATTCAGTTCTAGACTCCGTGGTTGATACGTGAAGGTGACATCCTTTGGTCATTTAGAGTGATCTACTTTGTCATCCATGGCCCCTGGATGACCCTCTTTTAGTTACTTCAGTATTTGCATTCGATAAATAGTATGTATCCTTTGGGTATTTCCAGACTTATATTTTCCATATTATTTTTAGTGCTCTTGTACCATTTGACCAGATTTTGGGGATGTTGGTTCTTTCCATTTATGATAGTATTTAAGACTTGTTAAATTATTCTTATTTAATTTCCACTTATTTAACTCATGGTTTCTAAATATTGGTATGTCGCCTACCCGGGGGATAGTGTAGGTGATATCATGACCCGTTATTTGGATCGTGACAAAAGATTATCGAGGACATTTGTCATCGATATCGTGTTTTCTTGGGCCAAACTGCTCCTCAAATTTGGAGACTGGTATATTGCATCTAGATGTTAGTTGATCGTGCCAACGCACCATTCATAATCGACCATATTTTTCTCCTCTACTACCCTCGGCTATTTTGGGGTGGTATTATTCATTTGTATCCACGTGGGATTCGTAGTCTTATTAGTGCCGAATATGACTTCGACCGAAGTTGGCTAACTAGGTTTGCGATGATCCAGACATACCAAATTCATCAGCCTTCTTCCGATCCTTTCTCAGAAGAATGGAATACCAGTCGTAAGTGTATTTAATGAAAGTCTTATTTCTCTGTTGTAAATAGGGGGATCCCCCTACTTATGCATAAATACTTTATCTTTGCACCCATTCTTGTTAAGCCACATCTGATCGATGGGTATTTTTTAGTGGGTTATTAGTCTTCTTTGTGCCTCTCCTAATACCGTTCGGTCATGGAAGAGCATTACTTCCAAGTGGTGGAAGGGAAAATATCACGGTAAGACTAACCCCGATAGGTCTCATTATATTATTTTAATTTTCGAAATTCCCCCTTATTCTCTGCATTCCTCCCGTAGAACTCTAGACGAGAAAACCTGCTGCTTAAAAGGTGCCTTCTCATGCTGCCACTTTGACCAACATACTTCAATTGGCTTCCAGCAACCGAAAGCAGAAATCCCAAGAAGGAACTCTCGATATCCCAACGAGGATTGGTTCTAAGGTTAGGACTCGTCGTGGGCTTACTGAACTCTGAGGAGAAACACAAATAGGTGTTATCCAAATTGATGATGAAGAGAAGGAAACCGATGTAGATATGAATCCTAAAAACCTTCCATCTGATGCTCTGGCATCAGTCCCTAGGCTACATCCTTCCATGAATAGCTATATTCCTACTTCCGGTCCTGAGGCTGGGACATCCGCCTCCTCTCACCGGAAATGCTCGAGTGTAACTTTGGAAGCTTCCCTCGCACATCTAGCGAACTTGATTCTCCAGGTAAATTGTCACTTCCTCCTTATTGCCTTTAAAAGTTCAATTCCTTACTAACACATTCTTTCCTATTCAGTGTCATGCCACCACTCTCTACGGAGTATTTAGCTAAGGTTATGCTCCTTCACACAAAGAAAAGAAGTTGTCAGAGGAAGTTCAGCATTTACGAGCCAATGTTGAAAATCTTTGAGCCGATATCAAATATTCTGACCCTCTTCAAGCTTTCTTTAGACTACGTCTGCAGGACATTGTTGACTCACTTCAGGTCCTGACCTTCTCATACATGAGTCTTCAGGGAACACTGCTAGACCGGAGCTGATTTGGCCACAGCCCGGGAGCAATTTATCTCTGCCGAGAATACCATAACTGAACTCCAAGACAAATATCAAACATTAAAGCTCCGCAGGGACCTGGCCGTTTTAAAAACTCACAAGGGTACCCTTAACATCCCTTCTAAAATCCTAGATGCGGAGTTCATAAGGTGGAGTTATCCTTGGAAGAATTATGCGGAGATAGAGATGATTTGGATGTAGAAGCCAATGATGCCCCCCCCCCCCCCCCGCCTGACCTTTTGATCTTTTCAGAAACACCCCTGACGGACCATGGAGCGAGCGTATCGTAACCTTTCACACAAATTTTTATTTTGTTGTTCTTTTTATATAATCAGATCACTTTTAAGCTCGGTAGTACTTTTTGTAACCGGGTTAGTTTTTGCCCGATAGTATATTAATGAATGAATTTCCCTTTTCTTGCAACTTCGCTCAAGGTTTTCATTTCATGCTTTTATTTATAGAAATAAGTTTGTATTCCTCTTATAAATTAAACTCGTGGTTACACCTTTACCACATCTTAATAGGATAAACAAAATTTGAAGTTTAAGAACTGCTTCACTAAAGATTCTAAGTCCTGAAATTTCTTTTAAAGACTTTTAATCGGACTTGAATTTATTTTAAAAGATGTATCTTTCATTCGGGCTTCCCATGACCTTATAGATTGTCCCGATTTTTCTTTGGTTCCGGTCAACTTCTTACTCTGGTGCTTCGAGAAACCGGAGTCTTAACCTTTTATTTTATGTTAAGGTTTCTTAATAAGAGAGGGCCCTTATTTTTTAGTGGTGCTATAGAAAAGGACGTCTCCCATTTAATATGGCACGGAATTTTTGATATGTTTGTAACAACACATGCTTTATGAATTCAGTGGCAAAGATTTATTTAATCATAAAAGAATAATTTTATTGATTCTTTTAACTCACAATTGTAAAGACGAGCGTAAGAATAATCCGACTGTCATCTAGTTAGGTCAGTCTGGTTACATTTATATAATATTTGATGATCCGAAAAGTCCCTGGTGACAAGTGCTTTATCCTTAGAGCTTTGAATTTACTCCCATGATACGGGTGTATATGTCCCCCCCCCCCCAATGTTTGGGTGTTCATATTGTGGAGACATAGACACTGGACAATATTTTTATGTAGAAAGACTCTTAACATGATTTTTATTGGTGATATCTCATTAAAAACCTTACTGGAAATACCCAATTGGGACAAAAACCAGACGAAGGGAAAAAGAGTGTAGTGCATGTTTGCCTTACTAAACATAATACTTCTTCAAGTGACTTGCATTCTAATTGCTAGGAAGTTTATTTTCTTCTTGATCTGTCAATTGGTAAGATTATTTGTCGGCGCTCCTGGTGACTGTATATGGTCCTTCCCAGTTTGGACCTAGTTTCCCTGCATTAGGTTCTCGCGTGCTCTGAGTCACCCTCCGGAGCACCAAGTTCCCAAGTTTGAAGTGTCAGAGATTTGTGTGTTGGTTATAGTATCGCTCCATTTATTGTTTTGGGCCACCATCCAGACGTACGCAAGATCTCGATGTTCTTAGAGCAAGTCAAGATGTACGAACATTGATTCCTAGTTATGTTGTTCCTCTGCCCAGATGTACCTCAAGCTTGGAGTTTCAACTTCTACCAAGATCAATGATTCTGCATCATAAACCAAGGAAAAAGGTGTTTCTCCGGTACTTGTATTTTTTGTGGTCCTATATGCCCATAACATCTATGGTAACAGGGAAGGCCATTTTCCTTTTGTTGCTTCCATTTTTTTCTTCAAGTTTTGGTTATAGTTTTATTCATTGACTCCGCTTGACCATTTTCATTGGGATGATAGAGAGTGGAGGTGATGCATTTGATGTTCAAGTCATCCAGGAACTTTGTAACTTTTGCCCCAATAAATTCCCGATTGTTGTCACAATTTATCTCCTTTGGGATGCCAAAACGATAAATGATATGTTGCCAAATAAAGTCGATCACTTCCTTCTCCTGGAGCTTTGTATAGGTTACAACTTCAAGCCACTTAGCAAAATAATCAGTCATAAATATAATTTCAGATACATGTTCCGGGGCTGCAGGCAAAGGTCTGCCTATATCCATCCCTCATTTCATGAATGGTCATAGAGACGTAACCGAATGTAATTTCTCTCCTGGTTAGTGCAGCAGTTATGCATGACGCTGACATTTGTCACTTTTTCATGAATGCTTTTGTATATTCCTCGATTCGAGGCCAGTAATATCCGACCCTCATGAGTTTTCTCATCAGGGATTTTGCTCCAGAATGGTTTCCGCATATCCCTTCATGCACTTGCCTCATCAAGTAGTCGACTTCTTCTGGGCCCACACACTGAGTCAAGGGACCATAATAGCACCGTCGGTAAAGTTTTCCATCGACAACACAGTACTGAGCGGCTTTGGTCTTTAGCTCTGGATGTTTTCGGGTCCTCCAACAGCTTTCCATTTACGAGGTAGTCCAATAATTCATTCATTCTATCCCAATTTAGGTTGGTTGAGTTTACCTCATCCTACCCTTCTGGGTCCAAGGCTGAGTGTAAAAGCTGAACAACCGACTTGGCTTTAGGGCCTTCTATTTCTGTGTTGGAGCCCAAGTTTACAAGTGCATCTACCTTTACATTTTCCTCTCGGGGTATATGTACCACCGTCCACTCTTAGAACCAGGAAAGCAGCTTCAAAACCTTCTCGAGGTACCCTGACTTAAGTTCCTCCTTGTCTTCAAATACTCCATGAACCTGGTTCACCACCAGCAGCGTATCACATTTGACTTTGATTATTTGAGACCCTAAGCCTCGAGCTAATTCCAAACCTACAATCAGAGCCTCATACTCGGCTTCATTGTTAGTCAAATGAGAACTATGAATTGTCTACCTTAAGTCTTCCTCGGTAGGAGTATGTAACACTATTCCCAAACTGCTCTCCTTGACATTAGATGCTCTATCAGTGTGAAGTATCTAAACCTCGAAGGCTGTCCCCGAGACAAAAATGGCTTCCCTTTCCACCTGCGAGGTTACTCCCGGACTGAAATCAGCCACAAAATTCGTGAGGACTTGTGACTTGATCGCAGTTTGGAGTTTATACTCAATATCGAATTCACTTAATTCTACCGTCTATTTAGCTAATCACCTTGAAAGTTCGGGCTTATGCAACACGTTTCTAAGTGGAAATGCAACTATCAGGTGACACTAGAAATACAGTTGAAGCTTACGCGATGACATAACTAAGGTGAAAGCCAATATTTCGAGTACCGAGTTTCGACTGTTCACATTACTATACTTACATAATAAATAGGGAATTATGTATCTTTTTCTTCCTATGCTAGAACTGCGCTTACTGCTACCTCCGAGATTGTAAGATATATAAGGAGTTATTCCCTGTCCTTAGGCTTTGACATGAGCGGAGGACTGGATAAGTAAGTTTTCAGGTCTCGCAGGGCTTGCTGACATTCGAGCGTCCATACAAAGTCATTTTATTTTTTAGAAGTGAAACAAACCTATGACATTTTCCAATGATCGAGAGATAAACCTGCTGAGAGCTGCAACTTGTCCGATCAACTGTTGTAGCATATCCAGAATATCTTTGATGGCCTTTATCTTGTCAGGGTTTATCTCGATTCCTCTTTGTGAAACCAAGAACCCCAAGAATTTTCCAGAGCCTACCCCGAACTCGGGGTTAAGCTCTATGTTGAATCTTCTCAACACCTCAAACGTTTCCTGTGAATGACTCAAATGGTCTTTTGCACGAAGACTCTTAAAAATCATATCATATATATGTACATTCATAGTTTTTCCTAACTGTTTTTCAAAAATCTTATTTACTAATCTTTGATAAGTAGCCCCAACATATTTTAATCTAAAAGGAATAACATTATAACAGTAAGTTCCAAAATTAGTCAAAAAGGATGTTTTCTCTTGGTCTTTCGGATGCATCCTTATTTGGTTATACCCAGAATACGCATCGAAGAAACTCATGATCTCATGTCCGGCCGTAGCATCGATCATTTGATCTATATTCGACAGCGGGAATGAGTCTTTTATACTTTATTTATATCCCTATAGTCAATGCACATTCTAAATTTGTTTACCTTCTTAGGCACTACGACTACATTTGCTAACCAATCTGGATACTTTACCTCCCGGATTGACCATTTATTAAGCAGCCTAGTTACCTCTTCTTTAACAAACATGTTGCGGACTTCAGCTATAGGTTGTTTCTCCTACCTCACAGGAGGGAAACTAAGATCCATGCCTAACTTATAAGTTGCGACTTCTGGAGGGATGCCTATCATATCTTTATGTGACCAAGCAAAATAATCATTGTTAGTTGTAAGATAATTTAGAATTAAATTCCTAAGCTCTGGGGTTATCCCCGTGCCCAGGTATACCTTCCTGTCGGGAGTTTCCTCTTGTAATGTTATATGCTCAAGCTATTCAGTTGTAAATTTGGTAGTGTTTGACTCATCCGGTACCTGAAAATATCTAGGCACCTGATACCGATCTGAAAACTTCTCTTCTGGATATATTGGTTTTGTTTCTACTGGCGGAACTTGATGGATATCTTCTGACATAGGCTTCGCTTCCTTTAATTGCTATTTCGGGTCCACCGCTGCTTCTGGTTCCTCTATGGCATACGTCTCTCTAGAAGCAGGTTGTTCCCCCTTAATTTGTTGGACTCCTTATGGCATTGGGAATTTCACCAGCAGATGCAACGTCGATGAGACCGCCTTCGTGTTGTGAATCCAAGGCCTCCCAAATATAGTAATATACCTTATGTCACTATCGATGACATTAAATTAGTTACCTTATGACTCTCCTAGCATCCACCGGCATGTCAATCTCACCCTTCATGGTTTCAGTAGACATATTGAAACCCGAGAGTAATCTGGTGGCCGAAACAATTTTGTGTGCTATCTTCATTTCTTCTACGACCTTTAGCCGAATGATGTTAGCAGAGCCTCCAAGGTCGATCAAAATTCTCTTTACGTGGAAGCAATCAATAGGTACCATAATGACCAGAGCATTATGGGGGAAATGACCCTGGTAGCATCTTCATCAGTAAATACAGTAGTGTTTTCATCTGGTACTTCCCAGAATCATTTCTCCAGGGTAATTGAAATTTTCATTTTCTTAGCCGCAGTGAAGGATGTAGAAGCGATCATAGACCCACTAAAGTTCATATTTATCATATAGTGTGGTGCATCTATATTAGGTTTGCATTCAGCAGAAGGTCTCCGCTCATAGTTTTTGCGAGCTCTTTCGCTCAAATATTCTCGTAGGGCCCTTGCTTAACATTCCTGCTACCTCTTTCTGTAGGTGTCTGCAATCCGCAGTTTTGTATCCATAAGTGCCATGAAAATCACACCAAATGGACTGATCTCTAGAATTTAGATCAGACCATAATGGTTGTGGAGATTGAGATATCGGATGAGTTCTTAGTAAGGGTGGCCAGTGGGTCGGGATGGCCCGACCCCGTCCCGAGCCCGCCCCTACCCCGCTCAAAAAAAAAATGGGAGCGGGACTCGAACTCGGGATGGGACAATGTCTCATCCCGCCACACCCGAGCCCGCCCGCCCCGACCCCGTCCCGAGCCCGACCCTGACCCCGCCCTTTGTCCCCCCTTTGCAAATATGGCTGTTGCGCCAACGGCTATTTTAGATTTTGGCCGTTGGCCAACAGGCATTTTAGGCCTCCCCCCTACCCCTTAATATTTATTTTTAACCCATAAGTTATTATATTTACACTTTAACCCAATTTTCCAACTATAAATAACTCATTTTCTCTTCATCTTTCTCACAAATCTTCCTACAATCTCTCTAATTTCTCAATATATCTCTCTACAAGTCTACATTGTTTGCTAAATATTCAATTTTATTTGTTCATTTGGGAATTGGGAGTGAAGTTGGCAACTAGCTTGAGGATCTTCCATCGAGCAAAGTTTCAATTTTCAACCTCTCGATTACACGTCGACGTTACGTCGGCGTTTGGTACATTCGTTCCTTCATTAAATTATTATTGTCTGTTTATTTTATTTAGCGCACTTAATTTTATTGTCTTTAATTATTTATTATCATAATTAAAATGGAAGGATTAAAAGTTATGTTTAAGGGTAAGGGTAAGGGTGCTTCTTCTAGTAGGGGCAACCAGGGCAATGGTACTTCTTCTAGTCATCTTATTCCTACACAGGATGATTTTGTTGATACTCAACATTTTCCTACAATACCATTAGATTTAGACCAGGAGCTATTTTCTGAAACTCAAGAAGACTTTAATTTAGACGATGATCTAGATGATATACCCACTAATGTTGATGACAACACACTCATTAGTGCACCTTCAACTGAAATACCTCATATTCCCCCTAGTATGAGACGAGGTCCAGTAAAACGACCATTAAAATCAGATGCATAGACATTTTTTGATAGGGACGAAGAGAATCAAGCAGTCATATGTAAAATTTGTAAAAATGTTTTAAAATTTAAAACTGGAAAAGGTCACGGTGGGACGGGGGTTTAATTAGACACGTAGTAAGTGCTCATCCAGCTAGGTATGCCCAATACCAGGCTTCAAAACCGGGTGCGCAAACGCCAGCTCCATCGGGAGAAGGTTCACATACTGATACTGTCCCGGACCAAGTACAGGGTCAAATTAACCGTATGACGGGGGGAATTGTAGGCTCTAAATACAATAAACATAGAGATAGGGAAGCAATATCAAAATTAGTTGCTGTGGAGGGTTTGCCTTTTTCATTTCCTTCATCTCCCGGTTTTATTCATTACATTAGAGATATATATAATCCTGCTTTTAACGGTTTTCCTAGATCAACTGTAAAGAGAGATGTATTTAAATTCGCGCATGAATATCAACAATATTTACGTTTTTCATTATATCATTTTAATGGCAAAGTATCTATCACGTCTGATATAGGTTGTAGTACTAACGGCCATGATTATTTAACTGTAACTTGTCATTGGATAGATTATAAATGGTCTATGCAAAAACGTATTTTAGCGTATAGATATATAGATGATAGGCACACTGGTACTTTTATTGCAGAAAATTTTTATCAAGTGTGCGATTATTACGGAATTACCGATAAAATTATGACTATTACATTAGATAACGCTTCTAATAACAATTACGCAATTACAATGTTAAAAAATAGTTTAACTTCATCTTTTCCAGACCATTTTCATATAAAATGTGTGTGCCATATATATAACTTAATTGTAAAGGATGGTCTATCACTTTTTGAAGACATTCTTAGTAAAATACAATTTGCTATAAACTTTATTTTTAAAAGTAATAAAGTACAATGTAGAAAAGAATATAAAAAAACTTGTCACGATTGTGGACTACCTTATAGAAAAATTCCGCAAGAAGTATCCACTAGGTGAAATTCTTTATACGAGCAACTACTTGTTGATTATGACTATAGAAAACCTATAACTTTATTTTTTAACTCTCATAATAAAAAGCCAGCTGATATGATTTTAGATAGTGATTGGGTAAAAAATTCCGAACTTATTGTATTTTTAGAGAAATTTTTTCAAGCAACAAAAGAATTTTCCGGTATATATTATCCTACTATTTCAACTATGTTATTTTATATAACTCTAATATTTTTATTACTTAGTGAATATATGAAAAAACCAGCTTATAAGGCAGCTATTAAAAAAATGTTTGTCAAAATAAAAAAATATTTTATTCCTATTCCCTCTATTTATATTATTGGTTCTGTATTAAATCCTACTATTAAAATAGACGGTACTAAATCACTAATTGAAACTATTTACGATTGTATAGAAGTACTACCACCTCTAAGTCCCAAAAATCTAAATCACTCACCACCTATTGAACAAACTAAAGAAGAAGTGTTGAATAGCGTAGAACACCAATGCAAAAATATATATAGATTTTATCAACAAGAAAATGCTAGTAACTTACCGGCTTCCATACCATCTTCTTCATCTTCAACACAACCTCACAAAAGACATGCTGTTTCTGCGGCTAGTATTGAAAGCCTCAGAAATAGAATGTGCGGCCGTACCTCTACTACTAACCAAATTAGCGAGTTTGATATTTTTGTTTTGCGGGGTTCATGTACCGTATCAAGAAGTTATCAATGAAGATGGACATGAAGACTTGCTTTGAAATACTTTGAGGGGGAATGAGAAGACCTTTCGACACTTTCATTGATGGCTCGAGATGTTTTGAACATTCAAGCGTCATCAATCGCGTCGAAAGCGCTTTTTCTATAGGCAGATATCAAATAGGAGACCACAGACACTCATTAGCCGGAGACAGCTTGGGAATTGCAGTATTATTCAGAGATTGGATACGAGCGGAGCGGAGAAGGTGCGGTCAACCGGAGATCAACGAAGAAGATGATGAAAACTACAACGAAATCTTAACCGAATGTAGTGGAAGCGACGTGGATCAATTTGACCAATAAATACCAATTTCAACCGAAGAACCACAAGAAATCATCAAGAAATTAGAACAGATTTTTTTGAGAATGTAATTTTTTTAATTGCAATTTTATTATGTAATTTGAAACTTTTGGACAACACCACAAAGTTGCAATTTATATTTTAGACAATTGTATTTGTATTACAAAAAAATCATATGTCTATTAAATAATATAAGAGGCACAAAAACAGCCTTGGGATGTTTTATTACACTATCTTGTTTTGTTTATTGAGTTTTTTTTATACATATGTTATTTTAAAAAAAGCTGAAAACCCGTTGTACCCCGCCCCGAGCCCGACCCCGCCCCGACCCGATACCGACGGGATCGGGATCTGGACGGGACTGGAGCAAGTCTCGCCAGGCCCCGACCCCGACCCATTCTCCCGTCCCGCCCCGACCCCGCCAGACCCGGCCCGCCAGACCCGAGCCCGGCCCACTGGCCACCCTTAATAGGGACGTAGAGAATCTAGTAGCTATATGTAAAATTTGTAAAAATGTTTTAAAATTTAAAACTGGAAAAGGTCACGGTGGGACGGAGGGTTTAATTAGACACGTAGTAAGTGCTCATCCAGCTAGGTATGCCCAATACCAGACTTCAAAACCGGGTGCGCAAACGCTCGCTCCATCGGGACAAGGTTCACATACTGATACTGTCCCGGACCAAGTACAGGGTCAAATTAACCGTATGACGGGGGGAATTGTAGGCTCTAAATACAATAAACATAGAGATAGGGAAGCAATATCAAAATTAGTTGCTGTGGAGGGTTTGCCTTTTTCATTTCCTTCATCTCCCGGTTTTATTCATTACATTAGATATATATATATAATCCTGCTTTTAACGGTTTTCCTAGATCAATTGTTAAGAGAGATGTATTTAAATTCGCGCATGAATATCAACAATATTTACGTTATTCATTATATCATTTTAATAGCAAAGTATCTATCACGTCTGATATAGGTCGTAGTACTAACGGCCATGATTATTTAACTGTAACTTGTCATTGGATAGATTATAAATGGTCTATGCAAAAACGTATTTTAGCGTATAGATATATAGATGATAGGCACACTGGTACTTTTATTGCACATAATATTTATCAAGTGTGCCATTATTACATAATAACCGATAAAATTATGACTATTACATTAGATAACGCTTCTTCTAACAATTATGCAATTACAATTTTAAAAAATAGTTTAACTCCATCTTTTCCAGATCATTTTCATATAAAATGTGCGTGCCATATATATACCTTAATTGTAAAGGATGGTCTATCACTTTTTGAAGACATTCTTAGTAAAATACAATTTGCTATAAACTTTATTTTTAAAAGTAATAATGTACAACGTAGAAAAGAATATAAAAAAACTGGTCACGATTGTGGACTATCTTATAGAAAAATTCCACAAGAAGTATCCACTAGGTGGAATTCTTTATACGAGCAACTACTTGTTGCTTATGACTATAGAAAACCTATAACTTTATTTTTTAACTCTCATAATAAAAATCCAGCTGATATGATTTTAGATAGTGATTGGGTAAAAAATTCCGAACTTATTGTATTTTTAGAGAATTTTTTTCAAGCAACAAAAGAATTTTCCGGTATATATTATCCTACTATTTCAACTATGTTGTTTTATATAACTCTAATATTTTTATTACTTAGTGAATATATGGAAAAACCAGCTTATAAGGCAGCTATTAAAAAAATGTTTGTCAAAATAAAAAAATATTTTATTCCTATTCCCACTATTTATATTATTGGTTCTGTTTTAAATCCTACTATTAAAATAGACGGTACTAAATCACTAATTGAAACTATTTACGATTGTATAGAAGTACTACCACCTCAAACTCCCAAAAATCTAAATCACCCACCACCTATTGAACAAACTAAAGAAGAAGTGTTGTCTAGCGTAGAACACCAATGCAAAAATATATATAGATTTTATCAACAAGAAAATGCTAGTAACTTACCGGCTTCCATACCATCTTCTTCATCTTCAACACAACCTCACAAAAGACATGCTGTTTCTACGGCTAGTATTGAAAGCCTCAGAAATAGAATCTTTGACTCATACCGATTGTGCACATCTTCCCAGGTAGTAGCTTGGAATTCCAGGAGATTCTTTTTGAGTTTTCGTGAGGCATCCGAACTCAAAGGGTTCAAACCCTTTGTGAAAGCCTCTACAACCCATTCTTCTGGGACCGTGGGTAGCATGATACGTTCCTTTTGGAACAGTGTAACAAAGTCTCTAAGGAGTTCAGTCTATCCCTGTTTAATGCGAAAGATATCAGCCTTTTTTGTCTTCACCTTTCGTGTCTCGCATAGACTTTTATGAACATATCGGCAAGTATGGTGAATGATCTAATAGAATACTCAGGGAGAAGTGAATATCATGTCAAGGCTCCCTTAGTGATCATTTCAGCAATTTTTTTAATTAAGATTGATTCTATCTCATGCTCTTTCATATCATTCCCTTTGATGGTTGTAGTATATGTAGTTATGTGTTCTTGCGGATCCATAGTTTTGTCATATTGGGTATGAATGAGATTTTAAACCTCTTGGGAATATATTCGAGCGCAACCTCTAGCTTATATGCAATTGAATATATCTCTTCGCGTCCGATCCTTCGATCACAAGAGGGCCCCCAGTATTTGATTTAACTGGTGTCGGAACTCCTTGGCATTTTTCTCCGCCTCCTTTGCATTGGTATCAATTTTGTTTGTCATATCCTTCATAAATTTCAGAACCTGCTCCTGGAATGGATTTTTAGGAACAGTTTCACTTCCTGAGGTGTCACCATGTCTCGGCCCGTTATAACAGTTCCTTCCAGCATCAGTGGCATTGATACGATTGCCAGAGTGCTGTCAGCATTGTTGGACACAAACTCGGAGAAGAAACGCTTTAGGCTGTCCAACTGTCCACTAATCGTGACAATCTGTGCCCTTAGGATTTGTATGGCTTCCTTGGCCATTTCATCATTGGGAATATCCTCGCCTATGGTCTGTCCGCCTTCAGATGTGGCTCTGTCTGCAACCATCGAATCATCTAGTACCTGGTGTGCTACCGGAAGGTCATCTGGTACGTTGTCAGTATTATCCCCGGTGTTGCGGGACCCCCAAATTCTTCTGTCATCTATTTGCATAAACAAAAATAAGACTTAAAGAAAAGATTATATTATATTAGTAAAGAATAAGTCACTTGTGACACCACTACTTCCCAGGCCCCAAGGTGGGCGCCAAATTGTTTACCCGTAAATTGGTATAATTGAATTTATACACGTGGTCAAGGAGACGTGGGTCTCAAGCGACTGACTTGACAAATATATTAGTTGATAAATAATATAAATAAATAATAACAAGATTTGTTTAAGAGATAATTAGCGTGAGTCTACTAGAAGCTTCTTGCTAAGGCTTCCGGACAGAGTATTCTCATAGTATGAAAGCATAAATATTGATATAAAGAATGATATCGAAAAGTGGTATTGTAATAACTTGAATCTGATGATTTACAATGGGATACTGAGCCCTATCTGCACTTTAGCTTACAGGTACACATTCCTCGAGTTATGCCCCTATTAATACAAATGAATAAATATTGTAATAATTAGATAATTAGTGTCTTCATAAATGTCATTAATGCACCCTTGAAAGATGCAGAATTGGACAAGTAATGGCTGCTCATTGGTATTCAAACTGTTCACCTGATCTTCCCGATTTCCGGTACCTCGCGTCCTTCCAATGCCTCTGGTGCCACTCCTGCTCAACCGGTAGCACGGAAGGTTGAGTTGGCTCTAACTCATCGCCTCTTATCATGTGTCATGACATAATTCCCCCAACTATATAATACAAATTATACCCTATACAATATCCTTGGATGCTTAACTTTCATTGGTTTTTAATTAAAAGATAAAGATAATTTTATCTTTTTGCTACTTTATATATGAATTAGTTATTTCACGTTGTTAAAGGAATAAAATAATATATCAATTGATATATTAAGTTATACACGAATTCAAATTGCAACCCCACATTGAATAAAGTTGTACCAAATGAATTAACGCAAAAAAGCACTGAATGAGTTAACACTTAACACTACAATGCTAATGTATGGAAAGAAGAAGTTACTGATTGTCAAATGAAAGAAACCAAATACCTACCAACCAGAGCAGACTTTGCATGTAGCCAAGAAAATTAAAGGCATTGAATTTGATGAGACATGGCAGAGGATACGATTTGATATTGACGTTGAATGACTCTTATATACTGACGTGATTGATTTAATTCAATTCAGCTTTGTAATTATCTCTTCTTCCACACACGGAGTAAAAAAAACTCCATTTTTTGGCTCATACTAAACCCCCTTACTCCTGCAATCCCTAGTGCTGTCAAATATGCATGAGTAGCAAATTACTTCATGTATCTCGGTTTAATTTATGTGTTTTTTTTTTGAGTGTTAAATTAAGTAGATTTTTTACCAATATTATATTAACATGAGAAAATTATAATTTATAATATTTCTTGTATAATTTTTTAATATCCAAATTTTAATTTTAAATATTGAGTTGATCTAATTAAATTTAACTTCAAAGATTAAGTCAAGTTGATTTCTGAAAATCGAAAAGTATCACATAAATTGAAACGGAAGGAATACACCCCTTGGGAATTTGCTTTACTCTTCGGTTAATTCTGAGAAGTTTAACTTTATAAAAAAATTACACCATCATATATATACTTGGAATGTAATTGTAAGTAATTACTCATAGCCCTCATACAATAGATTAAATTGTATTGATTATATTAATTAAAGTTTCATTATAGGTTTAGTATCACATCCTCAAACTAAGGCGGGGTGTGATTGACACTCAACCTTCACTACCCGTTGAGTGAATCCTGTATTAGCTAACTGAATGTCTGAATTGATCTTAGTAATAGAATTAAAATCGATAAGGTCCTGATTAAACATTGTCAAACAAACTAAATAAGGAACATAACCTCAAAGTGTTTATAAAGCTAATTCACTATCAAGTCATGAGCCTCTAACTGAAAAATGAACGAATAAAACTTTGGGGCATCTCCCGAGAATAAATATTATATTTACCAAATAATATGATATAATGAAATATATTATGATATAATATAGTATATTATGGAAGTACGGGTAATAAACATCCAGACATATTGTATCATATTGTGAGATTTTTACATATGTATAGAAATAATTACTCGATTTAGCAACACAATCTGTTTTTAAAAAAAGTAGCGAGGGTTTCTTTTCACAAAATACATACAATCTAGTCAAACCATACAACTTGCATACAACTTCTTGTTGTATAGAATCTGCTCAAAACATATTATTTGCATAACATTATTTTGTTGTATATATTTTGTTTGTCGTGTGTATGTCACTTTATGTCTAGTAATACATTGGTCATACAAATAACATACACCCAAAAAACAAAATACATACAACTTATTGGTACATCGTGATCTGAAGAAAAAAAAGCATTATTATTCTTTCTTTTCGAGTTTCAATATGAATTTCTAGCAAAAATGTTACTCTCATTATAAATGATATTTTTACATTTTCATTCTGTTTTAAATTAAGTAGAAAAATTTGATTTTCTTCTTTCAATTTTAGTCTTATTTAAATAAAAAGAGTTTTACATAATCAAAAGACTAAAAATATATCTTACTCTTTAGAAGTGAGTACTTTTCTTAAAGGCCTGCCCAAGTTAAAACATCACTTATTATAAAATGGAAGAAATATTATATTTTAGAATAATATAAAAGTACTATAAAAATAATAAGTAAATCTTAAAAGTAGCTTGTCCTTGTAAAAATTTCAATCGTATATTCGAGAAAATTCATAATAATTATGTATATTATCGAGTTAAATGGGAGTAATAGCCGCCCCATATAAGAAACCTTTGACACGACAACCTTCAAATCGAATCGTGTGAGCTGGGTCCAAGGAACCTCGAGGTAGATGGTACTGGCACTGGCACGAATATCTATACTGATTGGCCATCTTAAATAGTAAATACTAAGCATATAATAAAAGCACATGTGTTATGGACCCAACAGTTTCTCTAATCAAGTTTTTAGGGAACTCACGCAACTAATGACGTTATTCTGACAACGATACTGTACTGTTGTCCTTAAAATCCCAGTTAAGAATGCCCTTAGACTTTCTTCCTTATTGATTTTTCTGTCACACAATTGCACAACACATCCCTTGTCCCTCCCACTTGGTAGAGGTCTAAAACTTAACCCATCAAACCATAATCAGCTTAAGTTTGAGCGGGTTATTGATTCGTCAATTTGTTAATTCAACTCATTTAAGTTTAATTTATTTTAGTTCATCAAAATTTAGATTGATATTTAGTCCAAATTGATCAATGAAAAATCTATCAAAATATGTTGAAAAATATTGTTTTTTTATTTGATATGTTATATATAGTCATAATATTAAAAAAAAAATTATATGGTACTAAAAAATTATAAAAAAATAAACAAGGCAATTAAAGCTTAGTAAGAATTGGGTGGGTTGGGTTTTGACCCGATTGTTAGCCATTTTAACCCAACTCATTTCATTCCAAGTAACATTTGGGGTTACTTAGGCGGATCAATAACCCGCCCATTTATTAACTCAACTCATTTTGACCCGTTCAAATTCAGCCTAACCCTCCCATTTGTCACCCCTAACCCTTACTAACCTTGTCTTTCTTGTTGCGGAGGAACAAAATGGAGTTGTCTATGAAGGAAATTTACGGGAGGAAATAGATATATGGGAAAAGTTCAATTGCACTCAGTAATTTACAACTCCCTTGGTCTCAAATTATTTGTCGTAGTTATTAAAAATAGTTATCTAAAATTTTTTGTTGTTTTAGAAGTTCAAGGCACAACTAATATTTTACTCTTAGGTCTCATTTGTTTGCACTTAATAGATGTCTGAATCTGAATGGTTCAGATCTTAGGCCATTAAGTGCATTTTTTTACATTTAATATCTAATCACTTATTTGGTCTGAATATGTTTTAATTATTAAGATCTTGAAAAAATTCTTAATATCATTAAGAAGTATTTTTGTTGATAATATTTACCACCACTATGTTCATAACCACCAACTCCACCACCAAGGCACCTCCACCACCCACCCTTACCACCCCACCCACTCCACTCCCATCACACATCACCCACCACCCCATCACCAACCCCCGACCCCCCACCACATGCACACACCACACTCTTCCCACCCCCACCACACTTCTCCCCCACCTCCACACTACCCCTACCACACTCCAACCCCCACTAATCATCTCTGCCATCACAATCATCACCATTGTCAATTCAATCACCACTACCGTTGTCAACCATCAGCCACCGCTACTAGCCATATCTACCATCAGCCACCGCTACTAGCCATATCTACCATCATTGACAATCACTACTATTAGTCGCTACCACACCTATCACCTTCATCATTATAATTATATCAATAGCCACCACAATCACTAGTGTCGCCGCAACACCAACCAGCTCCACCATCACTACTATGACAACCATCATTACTAGCCACTAACATCAACCATCACCACGACCACCACTACAAATCATCTCCCCCATCACTAGCAAACATACATTTTTCATTTTTTTTATCAAATAATAATTTTATTTTATTAAAGTTATATTTATTTTCTAATATTTAGTTATTTTTTATTTGAATTGTATATGTATTATGTTTAAGTATATACGTTATGCATATTCAGATGTTGGAAAATAAATAGTCTTAATCATTCAGTGTTCAGATCTACAAACAACATCTTAGTCATTCAGTTGTGTATTCACATTCAGACTTCTTAATCTTAATGAAAACAAATGAGGCCTTAGTAGAATTTTGTCATTAATAGAGATGACACATAAATAGAATTAGCATTTAATGGAGAGATATTTTAACTTAGATATAAATAAAGATAAAAGTAGTCAAATACCTCCTAATTAATATTTCATAAGGGACATGTAAAACAAAAAATGATAGATAAAAGTAGTCAAATACCTCCTATAAAGTCTCTGGTTTTAGAGAACTTCGTAGCAGATTTTACACCCGGAATGATTTTCGAGGTGGAAAGAGAGCTTATATTAACCTCAAAAGCAACGTCGGGGGTCTAGACCTTATACACAAATGGAGCTTCGAACGTGAAAGAGTCTGGGCTCGAGGTAGTGCTTAAGACACTTGCGGGTGATGTTATTAGGTAGTTAATAAGAATTGTGAAATTGACTAACAATGAAGCCGAGTATGAGGCCATGATTTCAGGTTAAGGCCTAGACATTGTCATAGAGTTCATCATTTTCTGTATCCAAAACCTTGTTCTCCTCATTAGCGAGCTCGAGGTCATTCACATTCCAGAGGTAGTCGTCTTTGACATAGTCCAGTTCTGCCTTAATAGCGGGCAGTTCATCGGCTTGCTGCAGCTGAGCTTCTTTCTGTTGTAGAAGCTATTTGAGGTGCTGAATCTCTTTATCTTGGGCGGCCAGCTGTCCTTTGAGGTGTTCATTTTCATCCATACATCGGATGAAGCCCTCACTAACTAAAACATATTACTGTAAGGATATGAACCAAACCAAAGTTATAACATAAAAGAAGGAAGTCAAGTACGTAACTTGAAGTAAGAAAGAGAGATATGTACCCAGTTTGATACATGCATGCCCTTGTTAAAGAGGTATTTCCATGAGACATTCTTCATTTTCTCTTTGTCGGACTTCGATACCAAGGGCCTGAAATAACTGGCAACCCAAATTGGCCGATACAAGAAATTGGTATCTTCGGGGAAGAAAAGAGTGGCAGTTCTCACCCTTCTCGGGTCCGCACTCGGGGCTGGGAAGACAGTCACGAGTTTGGATCGGGAGCTGGAGTGATTCTTTGGACTTAGGTGGATTTGGTAAGTTTCTGGAGGATAATTAAATGGACAAAACCGGAGGTGTTCACCTGCGACGATGGGTTTGCAGAAGTTCCAACTTCATTAAAGAAGCGGTCAAAATCTTCTTGCCCAAAAGTTTGGGTTGGTTGTGTTGGTGGAGGTGGAGTTGAAGTTTTTTGTTTCTTAGCTAATGGCTCCTCATCCGTGGCTTCATCATCATCCTCGATAATGAAGGAAACTAGTTTGATAGTCGGTGGCATGGTAGTAGTAGCTAATGCGGCACCGGATATTGACACAAGAGCTTCGGCAATAATATTTTACTTATCTCTAGTAGGAACAACCTCTATCATAGTGGTGGTAGTTTTTCTCACCTAAACATCATCTGGGGAGATGTCGGAAGGTCCACCCACTTCCGGAGTTCTTTTTCTCTTTGAAGCAACCGAGGGTAACTTCGGAGGCTTTAAGGATTTGGATTTGGCGGTTTTCTTTTTCTTTGGTACTTCGGCGACACGACTAACTGATGCGGCCAGGTCGAGTACCGGATTGGGTTTAGTTGAAGCAGCTGAAAGGTTGGACCTTAGGATCGAAGTGTCCATTGGTAAATCTGGATATTTGAAAAAAGGAAAACTAAAAATATGAACAAAACTAGCAAAGGGAAAAGGAATTCGGAGGATACAAACCATGATTTTGGGCTTTCCATCGGTTTTCAGAAAGCACTTTCCATGTCCGTTTCTTATGTGGATAAATGCTGATGATTTTCTCAACCCAATCATGGAGTTTCTTGACATGGGCCAGAGTCCAACGAACAGTTGGGTAAAATGACAACATGAAACTTAGAATTTATTGAAGGAAGTGGGTAAAAAATAGCACAAAGAGAGCAATTGTTGATACTTACGATGCATGTTCCATTGCTCCAGGAAAGGCATGAACCTAGCCAGGATAATTTCAGCAATAGGAACTGCAACAAAACATTCCATCCAGCCCCGGTCTCGATTCTCATCGATGCTAGAGAGGATGGGGAATTTTCCTCATTTAGAGATTTGTACGATCCCGCTTCGGAAGAATATTGGAACATATAAACGGATCAGATGATCAAAAGTAAAATGTTGGTTGACCAAATTATCCAAGAACCGGAGGCAAGTGACAACCCTCCAAACACTTGCACAAATTATAAGTCATGTACTTCTCGAGGATTATGCGGCTGCCTGAGCTTTAAAGGTCTCACCGGCGCTAGTGGCTTCATCAGAAGCCGACGGTGGAGAAGATTGTATAGAATAGGATCGGGTAGATTTTGTCATGGTGATGAAGATATAAATATATGAAGGCTTGAAGTTATGAAGTTATAAAGATTGGAAGGTTTAAAGCTATGAAGATATGAAGATTATAAGGTATGGAGTTAAGAAGATTCGAAGATTTGAAGGATGAATGTTTGAAGATTTGGAGAATTGGCAGAAAGTAAAAATTGTGAAAGGAAAAGAGAGGGAGTTTTATAGGGGTGTTGCATCATTACGAAACTCTTCGGTTCACAATATGAAGTGACGGTTCAATCAGAGAGTGACATATGTCCAAAGTGGCAGAGTGATAAGATGTGAATCAGATTTTGTGGGAATTGGAAGCGTTTCATTTCCCACCTATTTCGGAGTAATTTGAAAAGAAGCTTGAGAAAGAAGACACCAAAAAATTCATTTACACTTTCCATCACTTCGGTAAACTCTGATCTGGAAAGTGTGGGGACTATCTATATATGGTGAAAACCGCCATGACGCATGGCATGGTTTTGATATGCAAATCGAAGGAAGTAGTGATGTTCAGCATCAGATGCGAGTTGAACCTAGGTGAGTCCGGGTATTAAAGCAAGACCAGATAGTGACCGAACCAGGTAGAACCGGATGGTGACCGGACCAGGTAACACTGGATGGAAGACCAAAGAGGCTCAGAGCGTACCCGTTTCGGATATGGTGCCAACTGTTACTCTTTGTTCATTAAGTGGCCGTTATTGTCATTTAATTGCATTTAATGAGGGAATGATTCTCGCCTATAAATGCCTTGTAATGATAGTTATAAAAGGAGAACAACCTTCATGTTGGAAGGGAATCTCATTCTCATTATTCATACTTGCACGATTTACTTACATCAGTTAAAGCTTTTTGTTCTCATTGTTGGCTCGAGCCCGAAGCAAATCAGATAAGGATCAGACCAAAATCATTGGACAGTTTCAACCAAGATCATATTATTTCAGGCTAATTTACTTGCTTGTTATCTTTATTTGCTTACTTATCGTTAATTGCTTATTACACTTATTTACAAATCGATCCATGTATCCTTAAAACCACTTACAAATTCAACTATATCTTTTTTGGGTAAACACTATATATTTCTCCACAAGCCCTACAAATGCAAACAAAACTATTGTTGAAATTGCATCAAAATTAAAACTTTCTTAGATTTTTAATATTAATTCTTGGAGGATTATAAAATAATCAAAGAAGAAAAGAGCTTGCAAACTTTTTCCACCTTAGTTTGCCAACCGTTGAGAAGTATGAAGTAAAGAGCAACAAAAGTCCACGTCTTGGCTGGCTAAGAGTCAATTGTCAATGAAGATGCTGATATTGTATATCTTTTCTTCCTCTTTTCTTAATTCATATCATACAATTATTGCATTTATTTTTTTGCACTGTCATATATAATTGAGAGCACCTACCTATTATGTTTTCGAATAAAAAGATTCGATGTTGCACTTGCATGAGAAAAGACACAGATGCTTTATTTTTTATTTATTTATAATATTGGATCTTATCTACAGGATTAGTGCTTTTGAAGCTACTCTTCTATAAGCACCTAAGAAATGGTCTTTGGCTGCTACATTTTCTCGTCATGTCGATGTTAAAGCACTAAAAAACAAAGCATGTGAACCAAAACTGGAGGTTCATGATAATTAATTTATGAAAAATATACTACTCTTTAGTACTCCCTTCTTCCCAATTTAAGTGATACTTTTTACTTTTCGAGAGTGAAATAAAAAAATATTTGACTGTAATTTATTTGTAATGCCCTTTAAATATTTTAATTTGTTAATTATTTTGACTTAAAGTACTTTTTGTATAGTTTCTAAATATGTAAATTATTTTTCAAAAAACTTAAAGATTGTATGTTTGAATTCACGATAAAAATAAAAAAATTAACTATCAAAATCCAAATTGTGTCATATAAATTAAAACAGAATCAGTATGAATCATGTTTAGATCACTCGTTCTCTTCAGTAGGTCTTTTCTAAAATCTATACTTCACAGTATGAATTTTGCCGGACTGAAAATAACTCCAGATTACAATAATCACGGCTAGAAATAAAGGTTTTCCATTGATATTCAGTGAGAAATTTGTGCTATAAAGTATGATTTTTCCACCTCATTCTCACTAAACCAATTCAATGGGAAAACACATGATGAGAAACAAGTTCCCATTGAAATTTTTGGAAAACTTCATAATAATTCTATGTAAAAACACTACTATTTATATTTTTTTTCTACCAATATTCAGTAAAAAATAGGCACTAAATATTTTTTCGTGAGAAATCAATAAGAAAAAATAGTAATTTTGTAGTAGCGAATAAAGGTGCTACTGTTTTCCACATTGATCTTCAAAATTTTGGTTGCTTGTGAAATGAAGTTAATTAGTTTATCGACTCTTATGCGCCAAACCTTCACACCTTCAATTTATTTTATTATGTGACTCACATATCTTATATTAATTATGTGACGCTTTTTTTGTTCTCACAAGAAAATATATCCAAATTTTGTGAACCTTAAATTGCATGGTTTGAGTTCATCTAACCGTGCGATTAAAAAAAACCTCACACTACTAGTGTCAGTGATGTTCAGCAAGGGTGGAGCCAGGTATAGAGGCTAGGAGATTCATCCGAATTCCGTTCGTCGAAAATTTACATGGTATATATAAGATTAAAATTATTTTTTATATATATATAGTAGATGTTGAACCCTTTAACTTCTTTGTGTGTTTACTTTTTTTATATTTTTGAACCCCTAGTAACAATTATGGCTCCATTGCTCAACACGTAATAAAAAATTTCTATCAGACCCTAGTGTTAAACAGCTGTTTGTTTGCATCATCTTTGACTTCATCGTCTTCATTGTCAAAAGATAGCAAGAGGAAGTATAACTGTGGATTGAAAATTTATTATTACTAGTCAAACAGTATTTCTTTGTTCTAACTTCAAAGTTAGGCAGCAGCATGTTACAAGTCCAACTTTTGTCTCTGCTCCATAGCCAATGACAAAACTTTTCAAAGTCGTGAAATTTTCTCTGAAGGAGTAATTCTTGAGAATGCCATTATATGCTTGATCATCATCTAGAATTAAATAGTATCTAGTATTTTCTTGGCTAATTATTCTTAGTTTTTGTTCAGAGCAAGGTACGAAAAAGTTTAAGAAATATTTATGTATACGCTGAAAACCGGCACGACTCGTGGCATGGTTTAGATATGAAAATCGAAGGAGGCAACGATGTTCAACACCGGATGCGAGTTGAATCGGGGTGAGTCCGGGTTTCAGAGTTGAACCGAATAGCGACTGAACCAGGTGACACTGGATGAAGGACCGGGGAGCTCATCTCATGCCCGTTTCGGATATAACGCCAGCTATTACGCTTTGTTCATTAGGTGGTCGTTATTATCATTTAATTACATTTAATGGGGGAATAATTTTCGGGCATAAATGACTTGTAATGATACCTATAAAAGAAGTCCAACATTCATGTTGGAGGGCATCTCATTTCTCACTTTACACTTCTGCGTTTTGTTCATTGCAATCTTAATCATCAAATTCTCTCTGTTGGCTCGAAACCGAAGCAGTTAAGCTAAGGCTCATACAAATCTTGTTAAAGGACTACACCTCAGTTATGACGTGACATGCTATATTTCTTTCCTATTATTTTTATTTGTTTACTCACTGTTAATTACTTATCATTATTTACTTCAAATCGATCCACATATCCTTGAAACCACTTACAAATTCAATTGTACCTTTTTTGGGGTAAACAATTTAGCACCCACCATGCGGCTAAGGATAATAGTGGTGATTTGTTCAAACTCAAATTTCAATTGTTTCTTTCGAGATTTTGTGATTTCAGGTTAAAACCAAGTGCTTCAAAATGGCTAGTGATATCCAAGTTGAGGTCATCAACCACGAGGACAACAATAACGGTGACAATGTTGCTAACAACCTCAATAAAACACAATTTCTGCCAATCGATCCAATGAATGGCATTCCGTCCGTTGATCCGTTGAATCCTAACTCCGTGATTTCACCCAGGGGTCTAGAAGGTTACGTGGAAAGACACCAGAGGATGATGAGGATGGCGAATAAATTTGGCCCGAATCTTTAACATGCTGAAGGAGCAACAACAAGCTATAACCCAGTATAGAAGAAAAGCAGCGGAGCAAGTTGTGTTATTCTTCAATTTTTGTTTAACTATTCACTATATGAAGTCCATTGGTTCGACTAACCCGTATTCTTGTCGGGATGGCCTTCTAAGAGAGTAAAACGTTACAACCTAAAAGCTCTCAATTTTCAGAATTTCAACCCAATATCTCAAATTAAGGTTCGAGGAATCCCAGTCAACTCACCACAACCCTTAATAGTATACACAATGATAGCCAAGTTGATGTAGCGGTAGAGCGCGCGGGACCGCAAAGTCACGGGTTTGATCCCCTGCATAAACCTTCTTGGTTGAGCCTGTCACACATGGCTTGCCAAGTGTGGTTAATCGGCTGACGTGGTTTGCAGGCTATTGCGTCAGTCCGGGGTTTACCCTGTGCGCATGCGAAAAAGTAGCGGCTGCGGATTCCTTCGTCAACAAAAAAAATGCATATCGAGGTAACCTTTTCAATGACTATTTCCATTGTATTATCAAAAAACTTTGTACTGTTATGGAGATAATTATTTTTTTTCATTTTCCTCCCTAAAGAAACAGGTAGTCACCAACTTACCTTAGCTTCAGTCCATTTAATGAATATATGAAAGCAAAAGAATAAACTTGTTATGATTGACAACTTACAATTTTGTTTACATTATTTGGTCATATATGTGATTCATGAAACGAAAATTATTACGCAAGCAAGTCTGTGATACATTATATTATGCATGCGGCCATCAGAGATTATAAAATTAATACAACATCGTCACTTGGTCTTCTCTTATACTATTCTGGAAGTGATCAATAGCCCTCTTAACTATTTATTGGCATTTGTTAAGCAAAACCGAAGATCAAAGGAAAAATAAGTTCTTCCATATGTTTACTAATGCACAATTACAAGCTCAAACATGTAATTGAATGCACTATTTTTCAACAACTTCCAAAGATTCAAAGGGACATTTTCAACTGCATAAACGACAACTCTCCAACACTAGAATTAGAAATGGCGGAGCTAGAGCCATCAACGACACATGTTTAGAAGGAAAAAAAGGTAGATACTTGATCAACCTAAAACTGTTTTTAAAACTGAAAATCATAAATTGGGATAATTACTACACTTTTTAAATTTATTTTTGGTTTGAAAAAAAAAACTCTAAGATTTTACCAAATATCAAAATAAGTGAAAAAGTGCAAAAAAGCTAATCCCAAAAGCCCGTTAAATTGTATTGTTACGGTAAAGTTTTCATTACACAGTCAGTTGATATAAGTCAAATCCTCCTGATAATGAGCTTGCGCAGTATATTATTTATTAAATAGTATTTCCTCCGTCTCAATTTAAATGTCTTAGTTTGACTAGGTACGAAATTTTAAAAAAAAAATCTTTTGAATTTTATGATCTTTAATTAAAGATATGTGGAATTTTCATACCATCAGTAAGAATTGCACATGAGCAGGGGATGGCCTAACTCAGCATTACAAAAATTATGACTGTGCTTCATTACAACTACTCTATTTATTACCTCCATATGCACAATCTTAACTACACAAACAGATGCAGTATGAGAAGCTGGATACACAAACATATGCACGATTAGAATCTAATCCTGGTGGGAGCATTTTGCTCTCTTCTAGGGTAGGATCTTATAGGATATCAGTTATTTGTTCTCAAACCCTGGTCATAAAGGCACATACCGCGATTTACTGGTAGAAGTGCTGAGGGACCAGGACTACTATCTCCAAGAATAGTCTGGCGTAAGCCGAAAGCTGGATATCAAAAAAAGAAAACACTATTAGAGCAGTCCAACACAAATTCAGCATATAAAGTACTCCCTCCGTCCCAATTTATGCGGTGTAATTTGACTCGACACGGAGTTTAAGAAATAAAGAAAGACTTTTGAATCTTGTGGTCTAAAACAAGCCAAATATATTTGTGTGGTTATAGATCATCTCATTAAGTGTAAAGTTAAAATTTAAAGTTGAATTGTTGCCAAATAAAAAAATATGTCATTTTTTTTGGACTGACTAAAAAGAAAAGTGTGTCATATAAATTGGGACAAAGGGAGGAGCATTTATACAAAAATATTATTTCTAGTCAGTAAGGTCCAAAATCTTGTGGTTTGTAACTTGTCAAAACTTACTTAATATAGAAAAATGCATTCTTTTTGGAACATGCCAAAAAAAAAAAGTAAGACACTTAAATTAGGACGAAGGGAGTATCTTTTTTTTCTCGGTTTATGTGACACTTATATTTTTAGTTTGTTAAAAAAAAGAATGATATGTACTTATATTTAAAAATAATTTACCTTTAAACGTCTAATTCACCATTAGTAAAATGATTTATGACTATATAAATTTTTAAAATTATTTAGTTTAGAGCACAAATTTAAAACTTTTTCAAACTTTCGCCAAATCAAATACTATCATATAAATTTGGTACGGGAGGGAGTACTAATATGATTATTCTGGGATCTTTTGGCTTGGAACTTCTAAACTAAATAACATGTTAGAGTGCGAAATGTACATGTAATTCAACTGTTTCTCCCTTAATTAGAGGTCTTGAGTTCGAGCTCTGGTATGAATTTTTTTTTAGTTGGGAACGCTTTCCCAGAAATGGGTCTTATCTAGCGCAAATTTGAATATAATTGGACTCTAATACAGACAACGGATGTAATTCTTAAATGCATGAAGAGTTGATCCTTTCCTCATTTGCTCTTTTAAATGAAGAAAAAATAAATTGAAGCTTGGTAAAAATTAAAAAAAAAATAGTTTGTTCCCCTCCTAGTAACTTTTCCCCATGTGTCTGATTTAGCCTAGTGTTTGGTACGAAGAAAAAAATTTTACATCGAAAATGTTTTCCTAAAAAATATTTTTTTGGAAAATAAGTGAATTTCTTAAATATTTTCTAGTGTTTGGTACGTAAGAAAAAAATTTATCCTAAGAACATTTATATGTAATCTACCAAAATATTATGGGGGTAAGATAAGTGGGGAGTGGGTGTTCGGGGGTGGCAGAGGGTGAAATTGTGAAGGGGCTGGGGATTGGGGACTTTGGATGGATGAGAAAGAGACAATAAACTTGAAATATCACTTATAAACTTATTTTTTCTATTTCCATTAGAAAATTATTTTTTTCATTTTAAAAAAAAATATTTTCCTAAAAAGAATATTTACCAATATATTTGACCAACCAAATATAAGAAATTGAAAAACCTTCGTACCAAACACACTCTTAGTGAACTTCCTTTTTCATCAAGTTTGGATTTGGACTAGCATGGGTCATGGGGACTTCATTGGATTTTGTGAACAGTATAATTTAAAGGAAGTACAAGAACCAGTAAACTTAATTGTCTAGTATGGTGTAAAGACTGACACTGCACAGATTAGTCAATTCACAAAGCACCTGATAATTATGGAATCTCTGTAATGACTATGATATAAAATAATAATATGCATTTGTCACTGTTGAAATCCCATATACAGTATAGTACCAGGATTCCGCGATAAGGGTTTGGCAGACAAATCTTTTCAATTTTCGACGTGCTTTTATGATTGGTCATTTGTTGGGAAAACGAGACATCTCACACAATCTTTTTTTTTTTTTTTTTTGATAATCCAGGTTTTCAGGCTTGCGCCTGACTACTTCACTTGGTATTATCCAGACGTTCGGAGGTAATAGCACCGGTCCTTCAACACTATTACCAGGTAAATCGCGGGATGTGCTCCGGTGGCCAGTTTTTTTGGGAGCGTACAACTGATCAATGAGACAAGGTCAAATTCCCCAACATGCAGAGTTTATTCGTGCTTGCGGGGAATCGAACCCACGCTGTCCTATGCCAGAGCGCCTTATAGCGCCCAGGCTTTGTCACTGGACTATGCCCCGGAGGACTCATCTCACACAATCTTTGATAGAATTAATACAATATGTTTCCATAATTATTGAAATATAATATATTTTATATATGATAGGTGTATATTTAGTCATTTAATATCTTAATTTTAACCTAAAATAATGCTTATATTAAATGACTAAATATACACATATCATATATAAAATATACTATGTACCAATAATTATAATAAAATATTCTATTAATTATATCATCTTGTTAGACTCGACCACCCACCCTAGAATAGTCTTACACCAATTGTTGAGCTAAGACTTTGTACCTCTTAGGGTCGTTGGGAAGGGTATATAAGAATAATGATGAATGGAGTGTAGTAATAATGATGGTATTAGTAATATTGATATTATTAATTATGCTGACATTAATTATGTTGAGATTATTTCTTATTCACTGTTTGATTTAATGTATTAGACATAAGATGCATTGCATGATTCTTTTAAAAAGTTTATTGTTTACAAAAATACTTCATACTATACTATTTGAGGGACTTTAATGGAAATTATGTCTTTAACCATGATTATGCATGTATTAAAAACCTTATATTGCTAATAACAAGATTTGTTATGTATTACTAATGCATAGGATAAGTATCAAACAGGATGTATAACAAATACTTGTATTAATCATACATAGATTGAAAGTGTACCAAATAAGAAATTAAATAATACATAACGTTAATGCATGCATTGTTTTATCTAATGAATCATACCAAACGACCCCTTATTAGTATTACTAATGCCAGGATTGGATTCTTGGAAAAGTTTTATTATATGCCTGTCTCACAAAACACTAATTATGTGAGTTTTTTTTTAATCTCACAACAAAAAAGATGTACTCAAAATTTGTGAACTCAAAAATGTAATTTTTTTTTTGTGAGAGAAAAAGAAACCTCACACAACATACATGTTATAAAGTTTTTCGGATTTTTGAATGTTGGAAACGTGCCAAGCGTAGAGGAATAATTTCATCTCTTGCATTTTAAAAAGATTGACAAAATTATGACGTAGGAGAATACCATATAAGATTGGAATAATTTTCCTTAGGGAATCCTTTCATTAATCACAATATATATAGTTGTACAGATGTTGATTCCTAATACAATAAGAATCCTAACTTACCTTAAATGGTTGATTCCTAATACAATAAGAATCCTAAGTTACCTTAAATATACATCTATCATAATTACAAAATATACTGTGAATATTCGCTACTATTGACTAATTTCTATAAGAAAAATGTCAACGTATCAAAAATTGTAGTAAAAGAAAAAATATGAAAAAATAATCTAACTCTTTTAATAATAATAATGTGGTAGAAACTAAACTATAAAATATCATCTTAATCGGTAATGTAAAGAAACTACTACTGTGTATATTACGATACTAGTTAAATTCATTATCTTTTATTATAATGCCCTCAATGGATATTGTCCAATTGAATAATGAATATTGTTGGCTGAGAAAGACACTGAGTTTTTTAAGTTCTCTTTGTCTTTAATATAGTGTACAAACCAACTTACACGTACTTTACATTATGGTTTGTAGCAAAGTTGAACATGAAATTTGTAACTATCTCGTTAGAAGATAAATTGCCAATCTAAATTAATCTAATTTTTACACTTCTGCACATTGAATTTATATATTTGACTTTTTAGTGTATGCATCTGATTTAGGGACTGTATTTTCATCATACATATAATGTTATCCTACTGATTTTGTTAGGTACTGGTATTATTCTATAATCTTTACAATGTGTTGACTAAGCTAAAGAAAAACCATATTAATATATGCTTTAAAAATTAGAGTGTACCTAGAAATTATTGCCCGCAGAAGATGTCATCAAAATTTTCAGCGACTAGCTAGAGCCATCAATTAGTTATAAGATAGCTTTATTATATTCCAACATATAAAAAAAAACTGGGATTCATGAAAAGTTTAAGGTAAACAACAAAACAAACAAAAGATACATAATTCATAGAACTTCCAACAGCATCAGTATAGGAAGTTGTATGAGCTACTACTTAGTCAGCAAAGTAAGTTAGAAATAGGCTTGTCCATTTTGACTTATATACCCCTCCGTTTAAAAAAGACTGTTCTATTTTGACTTGACATTAAATTTAAAAAATAAAAAAAGACTTTTGAATGTGTGATTCAAAACAAACCTTAGATACTTGTGTGTACGTAAATCATCTCATAAAGTTAAATTATTTTTAAATATTGAAATATGTCAATCTTTTTGGGACAAAGTGCTAATAAGGAAAACAAGACAATTTTTTTGAGACGGAAGGAGTAACTCTTAATCCCTCATCTCAATTTATGTGATATTTTTCGAATTTTGAGAGTCCAATAAATTTTTTGTCTCGTAATTTTTTCATATATTTTTTAAATATTTTAAATTATTATAATTTATAGTATTTCTTACCTAGTTTTCAAATATAATTTATAGTACTGCAATTATGCATAATTATAAATTTTGACTCTCGATATTGAAATTATGCATATAAATGGATACAGCATTAATAAAAACTCACTTTTTTCTCACTGTTTAAAATCAAGTCTCTCTATTAATATAACAAGCGGCCTTGTCCACTTTTCTAGAAAGTGAGCAAAGAAAACTTTCTCACAAGTTTTAGAAACCACACTAGAGAGAGAGAAAAAGAGAGTTGAAGAAGAAGAGGAAGAAGAAAAATACAAAATGGGGAGAGCTCCTTGTTGTGATAAGGCTAATGTGAAGAGAGGGCCATGGTCACCAGAAGAAGATGCAAAACTCAAAGAATTCATTGAAAAAAGTGGAACTGGTGGAAATTGGATTACTCTTCCTCAAAAAGCTGGTAAACACTTTAAAATAAAATCATCCTTTAATTTTACTTCCCTCTTTGTGATTATTTATTTATTCTTGAGCCCATCGGAAGAAGCATCTCTACCTTCTCAATGTATGGGGAAGATCTGTGTACATTCTATCATTCTCAGACTTCAGTTGTGGAATTAAACTAAATTTTTTATTATTGTTGTTTTGTGATTTTTTGTTTGTGAGTAAGTGCAAGATTTAAAATTTAATTTGATGGGTGCAGAGTTTTTTTATACTATATATTTATATTTTGTATGGAAATACTAGGTTCAGTTGAACCCAAATTCGATAAGTTGCATCCCTGTCTGTTGAATACATGCATGTATCTATGTTTTTTTTTAATGTATGTCTGAAGGTGTGTGGTTGTTTTGGATCAGGACTAAAGAGATGTGGGAAGAGCTGCAGATTGAGATGGCTAAATTATCTAAGGCCTAATATAAAGCATGGTGACTTCACTGATGATGAAGATAGAGCTATCTGCAGTTTGTATGCCAATATTGGGAGCAGGTAACAAACTGTACACTACACTTTCTGATTTAATAACTCCATTTTTTCTTGATTTGGGCCATTCCCTATTTAATTTTAATTCATGACTTGAGACTTGAAAATATTCCCACTATGAATGGAAAAGGAGGAAACATCTAATAGGAAAATATAAATGAGGATCAGAAAGATATGCAATAGATGACAGTTGGATTTTCCAAGAAGATTTTGCCATTTATGGTGCAATTTTCCTGCATGCATGCCAGGTTTAGATCTTTGATCAAGTCTTCTTTACTCAATCACAGCTGTTATGACAAAGTTCAAAGACTTCATTTTTTCTTTATATAAAATTTGTAAATTAAATCTTCTTCTTGGTCAATTACGTGATATTTTTCGTTTCTTGATATTCAAATTATGTAAATCTTGATTAATATTTTAATTTTTTGTTGTTTATGATATGAAAGAATTGCAATTCATAGTACTTTTCGTATAGTTTTTAAATATCTATATTTTAATTTTAAAATAATAAATTTATTCATCCAATTTAGTTTAAAAGATCAATCAAATTCACTAGCGAAAAAGAAAATTTACCACGTAAATCAAGACCGGGGGAGTACTAATATAATTGATTTTAACTTTTATATCTAAAAAATTAGATCTTCATAACAAGCTACATTAATAACCTTAAAAATATATACGATAGGGTTAACTTATTAATATCATGTTCGAATAAAAACTTTTTATGTCAATCATCAGTATAAATCCAATTAGTTTTAACATGTGCAAACAGGTGGTCAATTATAGCTGCTCAATTACCAGGAAGGACTGACAATGATATCAAGAACTACTGGAACACAAAGCTAAAGAAGAAACTCATGGGGTTGAATATTCCTTCATCAAATAATCAAAGATTACCATTCTTTCCATCTCTAATAACACCACCCCAACACCAGACAATTTCAAATCTTTTTAGAGACACATATAATTATACCCCAAATAGGTCTCTCACTGGCCAACAAAATAGCATGTGCAACAATAACATTAACTTCTCTTTGGTTACTAATAATCAATATTCTGATTATTTACAAAGTCAAGAAAGATTGGTGAATTCCTTGAAATATTGCACATTGAGAGATAATTTACTAATGTTTGGAGGGAGTACTGATCAAGCAAGTTGTTCCTCATCTGATGGAAGTTGTAGCCAAATGAGCTATGCAAAAGAAATCAAGAAGGAAGATCAAATAGGTAATTGTAATTTCTCTAATTATGAGGAAACGCAAAAGTTCATTCTTGATTATGGAAACAATAATATTAGCAGTACTTGGGCAGATCAACAAAAGCCAAATCATCAACTCCAGTATGATCTTGATGAAGTTAAGCAGCTGATTGGTAGTTGTAATAATAATTGTTTGTTTTTTAATGATGAAAACAAGACAGATGAGAGGGGGATGTACTATTACCTAGGAAGTGATCTAAACTGACTGTAGGGAAAAAAAGTGTTTTATCAGAAAGATTTGAAGTGAGGAGAGATTCAGATTCTAGTGAAAATAACAAGGATTTATTAGTTGTGATGTAATTGAGTGAAAATAACTCCTTTGCTTTGGCAGTACAGTACGTGTTAATGCTTTTCTTTTGGGTAACTCATATTTGTTGGTTTGTTTATCTCTCTGCCCTCCGTTTCCTCGCCTTCTCAACTCTTTATACCTACTTTCTGTCTCAATTTAAAAAAAAAAAAATTAAAACCTTTTTGTTGACTCGAACTCGCAATTTTCATTTTAAAACTGAAGTACGTTAAAAATTAAAATTTATGATCTAAAGTAAATGGTTATAAATTATTTTATTAAAATTAAATTACTAATAAATATTAAAAAAAAGTATCATACATTTAGACTGACTAAAAATTATGTCACATAAATGTATACCGGAGAGGGATTGTGACATTACGAGAAGTTTATCGTTTCTAAGATTGAAGATTAGAAATGAAAGACAAGTAAATCCCCTTCTTTCTTTTTGCACTAAAAACAAATATTGTTTTAGGGGGGCATAAAACCTGTTTGAACCGAAAAAACCGACGGTTCGGTTTGATTTTTATTCGATTTAAAAAAAATGATTCTTTAAAAAATCGAACCGAATTAATATTAAATATTTTGGTTCAGTTCTTTAGATTTTTTTATGAACCGAACTGAAAATCGAGAAAAATTTGTAATTAATCTTATTTTTTATTTTAGGCTATTGTTATCTTTTGAATCATAGCCATTGAAGCCAGTGTATGAAGTTTTTATGGAAGTGGAATGCGACATGAACTTAATTAACATATTGCGGAAGCATTGACATAAAATGTAGGGAGAGAAAGTAGTTGTAAATTGGTGTAACTTTAAATGGTCATAACTCTGCGCTCAGATGTTCGTTTTACCCGATTTTTTTTATTTTGCGTATTTTTTTAGACGTGGCCAGTCAAACTGCTGCAAGGCGGTTTGGCGCCACCAATTTTTAGGAAAACGTCTCTTTTCCCAATCAATTTGTGTTTCCCCCAAATCGGTTTCTAATTTTATTTTTCTTTAGTAAAGATCTCACGATATACAATAGATTTCAACGTCCAAATTTCGTGGTAATATAGGTGTGAATGTCAATTTTAGTGTTGGAAATTCAATTTAAAAAAAATCACCCAACCTGTTTATTTTATTTCAGTGTTGGACTTTATATTTGAAATGAAAAAAACCGATATAAACTGATATTTTCGGCGATATAAACTGATATTTTCGGCGATATAAACCGATATATCAAAAAAAAAATTAAAAGTTTGATTCAATTTTTTAAAATAAAAACTGAATTTTATTCGGTTCATACTTTTTTTATACAAAATCGAACTGAACCGATATACGACCACCCCTATATTGTCTACATTATATTACTCCCCTATTTTAGTTTATGTGACTATTTTTTTTTAATTCATTAATGACCTTTCATTAAATTTACAAATATTGAACATCTTTTCATTTTATCTAATGATTTAAAATGTCACAAATTTAAAATCTTCTCTTCTTTTTTAAAAATCGTATCAAATCAAACTCACACAAAATGAAATGAAAAAAGTATTATTGATAGTTTAATTTCTACACACTGACACTTCAAATTATTTTTACTCGGTCGAATCATTCAAAAAAAGAGAAAATGCATATTTTCACTCCTTAACTTATTCGAAAATTCACTTTAGTAATTTTACTTTGCGGGCGTTTAAGTATCTCCTTATTCTTAGCGATAGTGTATTAAATTTTCCCGGCAAAGAGAGTGCAATCACCTTCTTAAAAGCAAGTGAGAAAATACTTTTTTTAAAAAAACAGACAAATAAATACACATGTCATTTTTTTAATGGTTAACATTTAATTAATACTTTTAATATTATTTCTTGTGGGTCCAATTTTTATTTTTTTCTTCTTTTTTTATTTATTATCTTCTTCAATAAACCTTCTTCTCCACTGCCACAACCTCACCTTCTCCATCGCTACAACCTCATCCATTCCATATACACTTCATTATCATGAGCACCAGTGTAGAACTAAATGTTGGAGAGAAATAAATTGATTAATTAGATATAGGTCACGTAGAATCACACTTGATTACCCAAACAATCCAGCATTAATACCTATATTCACGAAGCAAGATACAGTTGTTTTGAAATAGGATCTTGAAAAAGAAAATTCAACCCATCACATAGCCAAGTTTTTTTCCCAATTCGCATTCTCAGATACCAAAATTAAAGGCCAAATTCAGAAAACATTAACCAGAAACTAGAAACCCCTCATCAAAATTTACATATACATATAAATCAGCAAAGAAGATAGTTCTTCATGAATTTTGTGAAGGAAAAAAATAAACACAAATTGTGTACAAAGAAGCTCAGATCTTCATACCCACCTCAATTTCACTTTCCCTTTTCAATTCTTGGTTACCCATTTTCATTTCGTGGTGATTTACATGGGGGTGAGGGTTTCGCTGGGTGAATGTTTTGGAGACCGAGGATTTCGTGGCCGGAGTATTCTCTGGCGAGATTTTACAGAACTCGCCGGAGTATTTGTTGGAAATTTACTAATGTGAAATTAAGTATATCCCACTATTTATGACTCAAACAATTGGGGCCCCACACGTCGGAAACGTCGTTTCCACACACGTGTACACATAGTGCCAAGTATCGCAAATTTCATTAGTGAAAGAGATATTGGTACGTATGCAATACGTTTGAGACATAGAATGATGGACGGTTATTGGCCAAATGACAAAGTATTCCACATTGGTAAACGAAGGAAGAAGTGTACGAAGTGTAAGATGAAACGTGTTGGAAATCGCCGCGAAGGGCCGCGGCGCAGCCCCGTCGGAGCCAAGGCGCCAGAGCATCGCGTCGCTAATTGGGTCTTCAGTTACTGGAGCCGCAACGCTAATTCACAGAGTCGCGACGCTTCGGAGGCAGAATGCTGCGACGGAAAGTTGGAAAGTTCTGACCTTTGGGCTATTTTTGGAGCATTGAATCTCCATTACTTGGCACATGAATTCAGCCATTATTTGGTTGAATGTAACCCCTCAATTAAGTGTCATTACATGGCTATTGAAGGCCATTAGTTAGCTAGTTGAAGGGTCATCTCCTTACACTATAAATTGAGGTATTTGGCTCAATTGTTCAACACTTAAAAAAAATTTCAGAATTTTCTGACTTCATCTTCTTCCTCTCTAGCAAGTTTACTATACTCAAAGTTCTTCAAGAGTAACACTTGAGTTTTCTTTGCTCAATTGTTAAGTTGTTGTTGTATCTTGGGAGACTATTGCCCGACAACGTAAAAGGAGATATACGGGGAAATCTTGTCTTAAAGACAAAGTGTCATCACTCGACTCAGCAAATCACACAAGGAGTTTGTTTCATTCTTGATTTCCAGTTTTGTTGTAATCTTTAGATTATCCTTTCTAGCAATTGTAATAATTACCTACTTCCTGTTCCCTGCAATTGTTGTATCCTACAAGTTTTAAGACAAGATTCGTTGTAAGTACCTAGAAAGATGACTGGAAGAGAACAACTCGCTTCTGATTTTGCTGCTGCTGCTACCCAAGGCAACCCCTCTGCCTTTCCCACTGCTCAAGGCACTCCCAATGCCTTTCCGGTTGCTCAAGGCTCATTCAACATTTTTTCTGTTGCTCAAGGAAACGCTCCAGTTCCTCCACCCTCTAGATTCCATGATGAACGCCCAGAAAAGTTCATGGGCTCAAACTTCAAGAGATGGCAGCAAAAGATGCTATTTTATCTGACTGTTATGGGAATGGTTCAGTTCCTAACAAAAGATCATCCACAAGCTGGAGATAAAATGGACCCTTCACCTACTGAAACGACTGAAGGGGGCTAGGGTATCCATGTCATTAATGGCATGAAGATGGTTCTTGATGCATGGAGTCATAGTGATTTCATGTGTAAGAACTATATTTTGAACTGCTTGTCAGATCCTATCTACATGGTGTATCGCACCGTAGGCACTGCCAAAGAGTTGTGGGAGAAACTGCAGAAGAAGTACAACGCACAAAATGCAGGTACTAAGAAATTCATCGTTGGGAAATTTCTGAAATTTTAAATGGTGGATAGCAAGACAGTGATGACCCAAGTCTAGGAATTCCAAATGATTTTACATCACCTGGATTTGGAAGGTATGAAGCCAAATGAGCAGTTTTTGGTTGCATCACTGATTGAAAAGTTACCACCTTCGTGGAATGAGTTTATGAGTTACTTAAAACTCAAGACAAAGGAGATGACCTTTGAAGAACTTATTATCAAACTCCAAATTCAGAAAAATAATAAGAAGGCCTTGCCTAGGGGTAAACAACCCGCTGAGGCAAAGGCAAATCTAGCTGAGGCCAAAGGGAACCCAAGCAAGAAGCGCAAGTTTCAGAAAGACGGCAAGACCCAAGCAGCGAAGAAGTTCAAATAAAACTGTCACCACTGTGGGAAACCTAGTCACATGATCAAGGACGGTCGCAAGCTCAAGACTAAGCAACAAGAGAAGGCCAAGGCCAAAGGCAAGGCTCAAGCTAACGTCGTCAAAGACAGGCTTCTGGACGATATGATTTAGGGGTTCTCAGCGGTGGTGCTTGAAGCAAACCTTGTTGAGAATCCCATGCAGTGGTGGATGGACACAGGTGCTACAAGACACATCTGTTCCAATAGAAATGCCTTCTCCACTTATACACCAGTTACTAACAAGAAGTTGTTCATGGGTAACAACGCTTCCTCTGACGTGCTGGGGTAGGAAAGGTAGTCCTGGAGATGACTTCTGGAAAGGAGCTCACTCTGAAGGAGGTGATTCATGTTCCTGAGATTAGGAGAAATTTAATTTCAGGTCATTTATTGGTTAATGCTGATTTTAGGCTAGTATTTGAGTCCAATAAGTTTGTAATCACCAATAATGGAACCTTTGTGGGAAGAGGCTTCGTCTGTGAAGGTCTCTTCAAGGTTAACTCCATGTCTGTAATACGTGCAAGAAATAATATTAAAGCTTTTTCTTATTTGCTTGAGTCATCTAATTTATGGCATCATAGATTAGGACATGTTAACTACAAGTCCATCCAAAGATTGGTCAAGTTGGAGTTATTGCCGTCTATCGACGTAAACCCTCAACATAACTGTGAGGTGTACATAGAGGCAAAACTCAAAAAGCTTCCTTTTCGATCCGTCGAAAGGAATACCGCTCCTCTAGAATTTATTCACACAGATATATGTGATTTGAAGTTTGCACAAACTAGGGGAGGGAACAAGTACTTTGTGACATTTATTGATGATAACACAAGGTATTGTTACCTTTACTTGTTGAAAAGTAAAGATGAAGCCTTTGAATCATTCCGACGTTACAAAGCAGAAGTTGAGAACCAACTAAGTATGCGGATTAAATCCATTCGTAGCGATAGAGGGGGATAATACGTAGCGCCATTTGAGGAATATTGTGCCCAATAAGGCATTATTCATCAAACGACTGCTCCATACGCACCTCAGTCGAACGGTGTGGCAGAACGTAAGAACCGTACATTGAAGGAAATGATGAATGCCTTGTTCATCAATTCCGATCTTTCCAAAAACATGTGGGGAGAATCCGTCCTTACCGCTAATACGATTCTTAACAGAGTCCCACATAAGGGTAAGGATAAAACTCCATATGAATCATAGAAGGGAAAGAAACCCACCTATAAATATTTAAAGGTGTGGGGTTGTTTGGCAAAGGTCGAAGTACTCAAGCCAAAACAGGTCAAGATTGGTCCTAAGACTATAGATTGCATTTTCATCGGATATGCAAATAACGGTAGTGTTTATCGCTTCTTAGTGCATAAGTCAGATATTTCAGATATTCACGGGGGTACAATCATGGAATCAAGGAATGCTCAATTCTTTAAAGATACCTTTCCTAGAAAGGAAAAAGATTTAATCTCTCGTAAACGAAGTTATGAACAAAGCTCGCAGGAACAGGGAGTCGTTGACTGCCCGGATTTAGATGGTTCAGATCTAGTGGACTTCAAAGTGGCTGAATATCCGGAATTTAGTGTTCCAGATTCTCAGAACTTGGAGACTTCAGAGATGGAACCAAGGCGAAGTAAAAGGGCCAGGAAGGATAAATCTTTCGGTCCTGACTTTGTAGCTTATATGGTTGATGATGAACCAAGGACAACTGGTAAAGCACTGTCAACTCCAGAGGCACCGCTCTGGAAAGAAGCTATTGAGAGTGAAATAGACTTCATCCTGCATAACCATACTTGGGAGTTGGTTGATCTTCCTCCGGAAAATAAACCGTTGGGTTGTAAATGGATACTCAAACGGAAGTATAAAGCAGATGGGTCTATAGATAAGTACAAGGCTAGGTTAGTAGTCAAGGGCTATCGGTAGAAAGAAGGCCTTGACTATTTTGACACGTACTCTCCGGTGTCTAGGATGACATCCATACGAGTATTCATTGCGATTGCAGCATTGCGTGACCTTGAGATACATCAAATGGATGTCAAGACAGCCTTCATAAATTGTGATTTGGAAGAAGAAATTTATATAGAATAACCCGGGGGTATGTGGTTCCAGGGCAAGAGAAGAAAGTCTGTCGGCTTGTCAAATCTCTGTATGGGCTGAAATAAGCCCCGAAGCAATGACACAAAAAAATTGATAGTACTCTGCTATCGAAGGGTTTCGCCATTAATGAGTGTGACAAATATGTCTACGCGAAAGGTAACTCTGACTCATTCGTCATGATATACATGTACGTAGATGACATGTTTATCACATGGAGCAGTCCTAGCTTGATCCTAGAGACTAAGAACATGTTGAAACAATGCTTCGACATGAAGGATATGGGTATCGTAGATGTCATCTTAGGAATAAAATCTCTAAGACATCTGACAGACTGGTCTTATCTCAGTCTCACTACATCGAGGATGTTTTGAGAAAGTTTGAGTTGTTTGACAGTTCGCCTATGAAGTCACCAATGGATAGAAATCAAAAGCTTGATAAAAATCGCGGTGCACCCGTATGCCAAGAGCAATATGCATAGGTGATTGGTAGTTTGATGTACATAACAAACTACACCCGACCTGATATTGCTTATGCAGTCAATAAGTTGGCTAAGTTTACCCGTAATCCGAGTAATGATCATTGGAAGGCGTTGAATCGAGTACTACAATACCTAAAATACACGCTAACTTACGGGTTGCATTACTCGAGATATCCAGCTGTACTAAAGGGGTACAGTGATTCAAACTGGATATCTGATATAGAGAACACCAAGTCCACCAGTGGGTATGTATTTACAATTAGTGGTGGAGCTGTATCTTGGAAATCCTCTAAGCAAACTTGCATCGCCCGATCCACGATGGAATCAGAGTTTATCGCTTTAGACAAAGCAGGAGAAGAAGCTGAGTGGCTTCACGACTTCTTAGAGGATGTTCCTTATTGGAATAAACCCGTACCTTCTGTAATGATCCACTGCGACAGCCAGTCGGCTCTAGGAAGGGCACATAATTCTATGTACAACGGCAAGTCTCGTCATATTCGACGGAGACATAAGAACGTTAGGCAGCTGATCACCACATGTATAATATCCATTGATTACATAAAATCAAAGGATAACATAGCAGACCTACTGACAAATGGCTTACCTAAGGATTAAATGTTCTGCATGTCTAGGGGAATGGGCTTAAAACCCAAGCTATAAGGACCAATATGGTGGTAACCCAACCTTACTGACTAGAGATCCCAGGAAATAGATTCAATAGGAAAACTAAGCTGTAAAGGTTCAGTTGAGCGCTTCGGTGAAAGCATGAGCACTTCGGATAGTGATTTATGTAAAGAAACACCAAATCCAAAGTCGTTCCCGCGATAGACTATAAGTTCTATCTGCAGTGTGGGTAAAGGTTAAGTTTCCAAAACCTTTAATGATCCTCACCGGTTGAGGTTAGGTTTAGGAAAACTTTTAATGGTTCCTAACACTTGTAAAGTGGGGTATAACAGGATACCTTTTAGGAGACCACCTATTTAAGTGCGAGGACAGAACACCTAAAATGAACAGACTTAAGAATCCAAGAAGTGTCCACGGCCACAAGAGACAAAACATTACGAAGAACGGAGTAAGGGAAGTTGTTGTGTTGGTACCGTTGACTTGGCTTACACTAAACACTAAGGGTTCAAGACATCACATTTACCGCACAGTAAGTAAGTCCGATGGTATTCAACTATGGAAGGTTCAAAACGGAAGCTACCTATCCAGATGCAACATCGATCCGCTGAAAGATTGCTGGGAAAGGCACAATGTGCGTGCACCCAAATCTCTGCAACACAACAAGGGAGTCGTTAGCTAAGTGTTGGTGCCGCTTTCCTTTTTCTAGCTCTTATTTGGGTTCCCTATCGATGCGTCTATGCTTGTTCGGATATTGACCGGATCTGAGCTTCCCAAGCTCTATGCTGTTGGGGAACTCTGCAAGGGTCTTACCACCACCTAAAACTAGCTCCTACTCCTCCTCATTACCCATTAGGATAGGATCCTCCTCGGTCCTTTTTACATAACACTCTCGTCCACGTAGCAAAGAAGTTATCCCCTATTAACGTATATAGTTGAGGGCAAACCGAGGGTTTACCCGCAGCTTATGTCCACGAATCCTCTTTCCCTAAAGCGAAGAAAGTGGGTTTTGCCCCAGCTATCGCAATCCTTGGGCAACCAAAAAGCTACCGAAGGAAAGGGATGCAGTCTCTCCCTTGGCGTTTGGAGAGGAGAGGGCAGAGAAGAAAACGCATTGAAAATAGAAAGAAGTTGTCGGCGATAAAATAAAGAAGCGTTCTACAGCTTCCCAAGAGGGGATTGTTGGAAATTTACTAATGTGGAATTAAGTATATCCCATTATTTATGACTCAAACAATTGGGGCCCCGCACGTCGAAAACGTCGTTTCCACACATGTGCACACGTAGTGCCAAGTATCACAAATTTTATTAGTGAAAGAGATATTGGTACGTATGTAATACGTTTGAGACATAGAATGATAGACGGTTATTGGCCAAATGACAAAGTATTCCACATTGGTAAACGAAGGAAGAAGTGTACGAAGTGTAAGATGAAACGTGTCGAAAATCGCCGCGAAGGGCCGCGGCGCAGCCCCGTCGGAGCCAAGGCGCCAGAGCACTACGACGCTAATTGGGTCTTCAGTTACTGGAGTTGCGACACTAATTCACAGAGCCGCGACGCTTCGGAGGCAGAATGCTGCGACGGGAAGTTGGAAAGTTCTGACCTTTGGGCTGGTTTTGGAGCATTGAATCTCCATTACTTGGCACATGAATTCAGCCATTATTTGTCTAAATGTAACCTCTCAATTAAGTGTCATTACATGGCTATTGAATGCCATTAGTTGGATAGTTGAAGGGTCATCTCCTTACACTATAAATTGAGGCATTTTGCTCAATTGTTCAACATTTAGAAAAATACTTCAGAGTTTTCTGACTTCATCTTCTTCCTCTCTAGCAAGTTTACTATACTCAAAGTTCTTCAAGAGTAACACTTGAGTTTCCTTTGCTCAATTGTTAAGTTGTTGTTGTATCTTGGGAGACTATTGCCCGACAACGTAAAAGGAGATATACGGGGTAATCTTGTCTTAAAGACAGAGTGCCATCACTCGACTCAGCAAATCAGACAAGGAGTTTGTTTCATTCTTAATTTTCAGTTTTGTTGTAATCTTTAGATTATCCTTTCTAGCAATTGTAATATTTACTTACTTTCCGTTCCCTGCAATTGTTGTATCCCACAGTATTCTCCGGCGAACTCCATTAGTACTTGCTCCATCATTTTGTTTGTTTCTTGTCCGGTCCCTATAGTAAATTTTGATATTTAAAATTGGATTTTGCCAAATTTTGAATTTTCAGCCGGTTTGTGGGTGCTGTGTTTGGTCGGAAAGGCTCCGATGAAACTTTCTACGTTGACATCAAGAAGAAGAGGAGATGCTAGTGAATTTTATTTTTTAGTTTAGACGATTTTTTTTAAAAAGAAAATAATTAAATGACGTGGATCAATTTCGAAGCGAGTGGTGGAATAACACCCAGCTCTCATCTGATTTGGGCAAAGTAAGATTGAACATAATTGACATATAAGTTGTTTAGAAGGGGTAAAGAATTACATGTAAAATTTAGTTGATAAAAGTGAGTTTTCAAAACAAGTTTGGAAATAAAAAAAAATGTATTTTCTCTTCAAAAAATAAACAAAGTACTTAATTATCTCTAGCAAGTGATATTAATAACTTGAAAAATAAAACATATAACGTATTACAACGGCTTAAAGATGATCAACTGCTTATACTAGTCGACACTACTCAGCAATTGTTGCTTGAATTCCTCTAGTGAGTGAAAGTCTCTGCACTCTATAATTTTCAAGGTAGTCATAAATGAAAATATAATAGTATATGTTTAGTGTAAGAATCAAAGAATCTTGTACTTTTAAAATGAGTCATGCCAGAATAAAAATAGACAATAATTCATGCACAACGATTTTTTGGTAGCTCCAGAAATGAAAATGACAAAATCTCAGTCTTGTTTCATGATTAAAGTTCTCAATATATAAATATAAGTCGGATAGTATTATAATACCGTGTGTGGGAGGGGACAGGCATCAACTTCTGTACATGCATGTGTTGCTATATAATAAAACTAAAGAAAGAAAAAATATGAAGTTAATCCCAAGGGATGAAATAACGCCTATCACGGCAGTGAAGACTTTGGTCTCTCATATTGCTAAATGGTCCCATAATGTTATGATTTGATTGATTGATTACTGACCACCATACCATAGGATAATCAGTATGGGATGGGGTCTACATTAATTTGACCCTTGCTTAGCTATATAATCTTAGGTAAGCTATTTTTTTTTTATTATATTAGTACATTAAGTGAATATATTCCGTTTGATGAAAATTAATTATATTAGTCAAACTTAATAATCTTTTGTTGCAAATAGGCAACCATTTAAGCTACATACATTAAAGGATGGTTTGGTTTGCAAATAAGTTATATGGAATTATCATGTGGGGATTATACTATGGAAATTAAATTGTGGAGACTCATTTTTATGAGATGTGATTGCCACCTAACGAGTTACGACGCATTAAGCAAGCCATTGCAATTCATTACCATAATACATCCTCGTGAACTCAAACTTCGTTACATGGAATAAACTAAGCATAGAACCCACGAAACAAATATAGTCAAGGAGCATTTAGCAACGTAGAGTCAGAATATAAGAATCTGGGATGCAGTCCGAAAACCATAGAAGAAAGTAGGGGAAAACAAAATCTACCACCACGAAGATATGTCACTGATGTTAGGCGTATTTATACGTCTAATCGCCATATTTTACACATATTTTATCTTATTTAGAGGACGAATTAAGTTAAATACATCTAACTAATCATTAATCTTGCATTACAAACTAATACTTGGGTGTTTGTGACAATTAGGTACTTTACAAGAAAAATGTGGTGATTCGGACGAAAAATGGAGTTGGACGTGATATGTGTTAGCTATAAAGAGGAACAACTGTTGAAAACTTTCAGAAAATCATCTAAGTGCAAAATGGACCATAGACCATGTTGAGCTCAGCCCAAAGCAAGACGTAGTCATACTATGACCCTCGCTCGGCAAGGTAGGAGGGCCAAAAGTGAATTGAAGAAATTTGTCGAAGTAAAAAAGGGACAGCCCACCTTGCTGAGCACAAGCCAAAGCGAGGTGCAATTGTGCTTTCGACCTCGCTCAGCGAGGTAGGGTGACCAAACGTGCACTTGTGCCAATTTTTAGACCCGTTTTTAATGGGCCTTGGAGGGTTATTTCCCAACACTATAAAAAGGTCATTTGCATGACTTTTACCCAATTTTTGAACGAGGGAGAGCTAGGATCCGTCGTGGAGGCCGGAGATTATTGGGTTTTACCTTTTCTTCTCCTTACTACTAGTTTTTTGTATTTTCTTTGGATGATTCGTTGTTTTTCCTCCATGTCTATGTGGAGCTAAACTTCTCGTTCTAAGGTTGTGGTAAACCATGAATATTGATATTTGATGACTATTTCTTATCTTAATACGAGTTATTGATTTTGATTGTTTCTTTAATTATGTGCATAATTGCTTGATTGTTTGGCTACAGTTAAGTTCTATCAACTATCTAATATACATACTTGGGGAAAATGGTGTTAGATTAGAGAAGGGTTAGCGAGGGGCTGATCTGATTATCCCTATAGTTGGGCTAGAATTTGTGGCTAGGATAGGAATATACCTAGACGCCGCATTCAATTAAATATCATGGACGAATTGCGTTCTTAACAGGTCAATTCCATAGGTATATATGTGGCGAACTGTTCTGAATCGACGAGTAGTGATTCGGAAGAATACTATGAGATTAATAATCCAGTTAGTTAGCAATCGTCAATAATTTGGATTAAGGAGAAATAGTTTGATAGCTCAATAGGATTAGTGAACCAACCGCAACCCTGAAACATTCATCTCATTGATAATATAAAAACTCGATTTTACTTGGTTGAAGTTCATTGTTTGTTTCCTTTTTATTTTAGTAGTTTATAATTAAAACCTTCGTATGTCATCTCTTGTATAGATAATTAAGATAGTTTGATTTAATAAATAGTTAATCACAAGTCCCTGTGGGTTCGACATCTGATTTCTAAAATAGCTATATTACTTGTACGACTGCGTATACTTGCGTATGAGTTTGAGAGCAACATTGCCGGGGACTTGGAAATTAACTGTTTATCTATATTAGAATTTTCTTGTTGTCTATTAAAAAAATTAATTTATTTTTATTTAATTTTTATTTAATATTTGAGTATTCTTCTTGACATTACATCTTGGAATAAAAATTACTCGAATATTGGTTGTTCTAATTTTTGGTGATCCTTGTGTGATATGTGGAGGACCCTACTTGTGGTCACACTGTGATAATATTTCCGAGAACGGATTGTGTGCACCTCCCCAATCCTTTGCGTATAATATTTGTAGTATATGTGGTGGTCAAGATAGACATTGGAATGGTTGTTCTAATTCTTATTCCCAATCTTCGAACCCCTATTATGATTCTCCTGTTGTTTGTGATGTTGACAGGAGTAATGAAGTGGAGGATGCGGAAAATGTTGCTCGATTCAGCGATTTTGTAAAACAAATGCTTGAGATGAGCACAATAATAAGAGAGCGCTCTACAAAATAATGGAAAGCCATAGGGATTCATGCCAAACTTGCAGAGATACAAGGCCGAATTGAAACTTGTAATGATCTGCAAGTTACAAGCTTAGCCAATACCCAAGACGAACCTCAAACAGAAGAAGAGAGTGAGTTCCCGTAAGGAAATAACTTTAAAAAAACTGAGATAGTGGGCCAATCTTGGCTAGAGGAACAAGCTCAACAAATAAAACTTCACATGTTTCTTCGTGAAGGTCTTACAAACATGGCGATACAATAGATAGAAGACAGTGCTAAGCTAAGACAAGAGATAGATCAGTTTGGCTCAGATATCCATGACTTACAGGCTCAATTAAATAAAAAGGTTGAGGTGTCTAATGTCCAACCACTAATTATTATAGAGACGAGCCAATTTGTGGAGCAGAAAGAGGAATACCAACCATTCTACCAGAACTTTATTGATGATGTTGATGTTGAGGAGGTGTACAAAAGTGAAGATGTAAAAAATAATATAGTTTTAGAGTTGGGGCGCATTGGACCTTGTTCTAAATATTTGCCTACATTTTGTTTGGTTAGAGATATGGAAATAGAGCTTTTCAAGTCGGTGGAGAAGTGTAATGATGAGGAACAAGAGCCTTACATCCTAAAATTTGCCACATCGAAAAGACAAAATGACATTTCTCACTTAAGGGTCAAGAAGTGTACGATGCGATATCTGTTGCTTGATTCCTTTATTTTCACACCACCGCTCAAAAAGCATGATAGAAAATTTCATGCAAAATTGGAGGCACACTTTATATCCTCAAAGTGGAAGGAAAAATGGTGAAAGTGATGGCGTCGTGCTGCGACATTAAATCAAGCGTTATTGGGAGGCAACCCAATGTGTAAAGGATTTATTTTATAGTGTCACATTTTGTTTTATTTTTGTTTTGCAGATTAGGGGAAGTCTGAGTACCCAAAGTTGAAAGATGAGGAGCATGTTTGAGTTTAAGTGTGGGGTCATGCCGACCCCTGATGTTGAGGATCATGTTGCTCGCTAGGTCCTAAAGAGTCACATGGAGTATTTCTCACCATTGGTTTAATTTTCTCTCTGCTATCCATGCATTGAGGATGACACATAGTTTCAAGTGTGGGGTGGGAGTACTTCCGATATTTTTTGAGTTCGAGGATGATTATTCCATATGATATTTTTTTTAGTTCTTAGCCTGATATATATATATATATCAGAAAAAATTCAAAAAGATTTTACTTTGTTCCTTCTTTTATTTTTCTTTTATAACTTACTTGTCCCTCATTAACGTCATAGATCATCTACCCCTAGGTTTTTCTTATGGCCTCGGTTCTTTTCAGAAAGGGGGACCTTTGAATCGGATAATGTATTTTTTGGGATTAATTTTTTTTTTTTGTTAGAAGTAGTAAAAGAGGAAGAAGGTAGGAGATGAGAGTCCTTAAAACTAATTGAACGCTAGGTGCTCGGGATTAGGTACACTATTGACAACATGAGTAGATCTCGATATTTTAAAAGTAAAATGGTGCTTAAAAATAATAACTTGTGTTGAAACGCCTAAGCTCTTCTATTTGACTATGAGATGAAAATTGTTGGCTTAAAAATGTTTGCATTGAATTTGTGTCATTGTTTGCTAAGTAGAGGGTCAATGTGGATTCATCTTGAACCATGAGTGTGCCATGTGGGGTGAGTGTTTGTGTATATATTCCATGTCTCATATTGATATCTAGAACTTGCCCGGTGTGTCTAGAAAGTGAAACTTGGTATGTTTAGTTAGGAGATGATATAGGTATTTCCTTGTTAGCCATGAATTTTCACTATCTATTTTCCTACCTGTGATATCCTTTGTTAACCCTTTTTGAGCCTTTAGCCTATTTTCTTTGATAGCCGCATCTTTAGTCATTCCCTTTATTCGTATTGCCTGTAATATTTGATCCCGAACTCCTAAAGCACTTTAGAAATTTAGCACTTAAAAGTAAATGGAAAGTAAATGTAAAGGAAAGTTAAGATGTGAACTCGAGAAAAATAATGTTGAGGGTGCACTTGTTGAATATGTTGTTAGTAGGAAGCGGAAAAAAAGAAAGAAAATTTGGTCTACTTGAAAAAGAAGAACAAAAAAATTCTCATTGCTAGTGACTGACGAAAAATAAAGAGAGTGCTTAGTGATAAAGGGGGACATAAGGTGGATTGAAATATAATGTTTAAAAAATTGACAAAACAATGGAAAGTGCATAAGGATGATAAAGTCTGTGTCTTAAAGTACTTAGGGAGGTTAGTCACTATTTACCCAAATAATTTCTACCCATCCCCTAGCCGACATTACAACCGTTAAAGTCCTATTTGATCATGTGCTTAATATGCCTTGTTTAATAGAGTATGACCTTAAGGGCAATCTTATGGTACGTCGTATGCTCATGTGAATTTTTCTTGTGAGAGTGAGAGGAATTCTTTCGATTTATTGCCCTTGTTGTTTAAGTGATTTTTTTAAATTCTTTTGAGACAACTCTCTTTGAAGTGATGGCACATAATTGGTAAGACATTGATGACATGTTTGATTCCTTTGTTACGTTGCAAGACAGTTCTTGCCAAATTCATATAAGAGAGTCAGTTTTAGAGGTTAAGAGGTTTTGAAGCAGTTGTTGGCATGTTTGAAATTGATGTTGAACTTGGTATGATTGCTCATATATGTTTAAATTGTCGTGGTGACCTTATTCTGATGCAAACCTATTTAGTTTAGTAACGTCTAGCGAATCATAAGTGAAGTTTGGTGTGTGTGTTTGTTCGAGGACGAACAAAGGTTTAAGTGTGGGGTGGTGATGTTAGACGTATTTATACGTCTAATCATCGTATTTTACCCATATTTTATCTTGTTTAGAGTACGAATTAAGTTAAATACACGTAACTAATTATTAATCTTTCATTATGAACTAATACGTGGGTGCTTTTGGCAATTAGGTACTTTACGAGGAAAATGTGGTGATTCAGACGAAAAATGGAGTTGGACGTGATATGTGTTAGCTATGAATAGGAACAACTATGGAAAACTTTCAGAAAATCATCTAAGTGCAAAATGGACCATAGACCATGTTGAGCTCCGTCCAAAGTAAAACGAAGTCATGCTATGACACTCGCTCAGCAAGGTAGGAGGGCCAAAAGTGAATTGAAAAAAATTGTCTAAGTAAAAAAAGGACAGCCCACCTTGTTCAGCACATGACAAGGCGAGGTGCAGTTGTGCTTTGGACCTCGCTCAGCGAGGTAGGGTGACCAAACGTGCACTTGTGCCAATTTTTAGACCCATTTTTGATAGGCCTTGGAGGGTTATTTTCCAACACTATAAAAAAATCCTTGCATAATTTTTACACCATTTTTGAACGAGGGAGAGCTATGAGCTACCGTGGAGGCCGACGATTATTGAGTTTTACCTTTTCTTCTCCTTACTACTAGTTTTTTGTATTTTCTTTGGATGATTCATTATTTTTCTTCCATGTCTATGTGGAGCTAAACTTCTCGTTCTAGGTATTGACACCTAATTTTTACCCTTTAATAATTTTATTTAATTATTAAAGGTTTCCGGGTCACAGATGTAGTGAGATATACTTTTCACAAAGCAAATATAATTTTATAAAATTATTCCGGGAGCATTTTGTTATTTAATTTGATAAAATATCACTTGATATATTGTAGATCATATCCTAATTTTACGTTTGATCATTAATTGTGATTTTAGAATTTTAACAGAAAATTATAAATGTAATTATCTCAAAAGAATTTTCAAAATTAAAGGATTAATGTTCCATTTCGTTAAATTCGGGAAAATATTAACTAAATGTGATAATGGAATTATCTCAATTTTAAATCATGTTTTAGAATTTAAAAAGTCTTTGCATGACTTAAATTTCCTAAATCCTGATCAATGTCAAATTTAGACTCAAAACGAAGCTTTAAATTTACTTAAATTATTTATGAAATTATTTACTCATTAGTTAATTTAAAAAGTGGCCACATTTCCAAAGCTTGGTGTCCTATTCTCTTTTAAAATTCGACCAAGCCCAGGCATAGAGGCCAAAACATGGCCCAAGCCCACCATCTGGACGTAAGTCCAGATGAAGCAAAGGCCTTTTGGCCATTTCCCTTTTCTCCAATTGACGAACCCTAGCCGTTGCTTGTCCTCTTCATCTCGACGCCAAAAATGGCACGCTGCAGCTGTACAATGCTTTACGCTCAGTTTGGTTTGCCTATTTCGGGCAAAGGCATTAAATGCTCTTGCCTTTATCCCACCATACCCCCTTTCCCCACCCCAGGTGAGGTTGCCCGTCTACTTATCTTTTCAGTGAGCATTTATTGCTCCTTATCTCATTACAATTTCAAATTATGCATTCTTATTGGTTGAGAATCGGATGGGAGAGAAAATTCCCCTCAAATTTGAGTTCTCCCATATCGACCTTATGTGCTCTGTTAGGATTTCTATTCTTCCTATAAATACAGATCCTTTGTCAATAATTTAGCGGTTCCAAAAACTTGATTTAGGCATTCACATTGATTGAAAGCCATTTTTGAGTTTTGAATCGGTTAATTAATCTAAGTTGGGATCCAATCTCTTTGGTGGAACCCAGAGCTGATTAATTTACCTTCAGTTTCTAAAACCTTTATTTGTGTGTGTGATTTACGAGTTTGAGGTGTGGAGAAGGAAGAACAAGCCACCTTCGACTTTTCGGCTGCGTAAACTTATTTCCTTTTAGTTTTTGCCATTCAATTTACACTATGTGGTCTGCATGATATGATTATGTGCTTGTTAAATGTGTTTAGTTTAATTTAGTTGTTATTTAGGTCTGTTAAACTAGTTTAAATCATGTTTAGTTGATATTATTTGTTGTTTGAACCTGCTAGATTAATTTGTAGCATATTTAGTTAGATTAAATTAGTTTATGTTCGGCAAAGTTTAGTGTTAAGCATGTTTATGAGAGGTTAATATCTATTTATGCTAATTTGACTCATTGTTGAGTATGTATAATTAAGAGTTTGTTTAGGATTATTAGGCTAATACTCAGCTTGTCTTAGTTAAACTATGTGTTTGATGTCTATTACTATGGCTGTTTGTGTTCACTATGGTGATATCCAATGTGTTTTATTGATTATAATCACTGTTAAGATATATTAGGAAGGTTATTTTCATGTTAAGTTATTTATTGTGTTAGATTAAGACAGTTTAAACATGTGAAGATCCTTAAAGTTGTAGAATTTGTAAGTAGGTTGCTCATAGTCTAGTTTATGTGTTTAGGTGGATTTATTCACTATTTGTTGACTGTTGTGTGTGATTAAGTTAATAAAATGATTTTCATGTTAGTTTATGGACCTGTTTGATCACATGTATACTGTTTTAGTTAATCTAATACTCAGTCTTGTTGGTTTTAGGAGTTGCTGATTATGTGTGAACTGTTTAGGTGATGTTAGGATGATTTAGATGTTCATTTTAAAGTTTGTTAGGCAGTTTGTGGTAGCTTGGCTCATGTTCTGTTAAAAAAATACATCTGTTAGGCTAGGATAAGTCTAGTATAAGAGCTGCATCTATATTAATATTTCATTACGCTTGCCTGCCTATGCCTTTGTGTCACTTATTAGCCATTTTAAGTTTAGTGTAAGCATGATATGACCTTTTAAAGTTAGCCTAGATGTATTACATGAATCATGTGGTTTGTGTGCATATTTGACATTTATGTTATGTTCATCTTGAATCATGAAGTGGCTACATACTGAATCTGCTCACCTTATGACCCTAAGTTATTGTTTAAGCCAGTGTAGTCATATGTGTAACATATAAAGCCATTTGTGTGCATTTTATCAAATGTATGCTATTCTAATACTATGAATAATTATGCCATAGCTGTACTCATGTTGAATCTGGTAGGACTAAAACACCTAGTGGAATATTGAGTTAAAAGAGAGGCTTTGAAGCTCTGTCTTTGTGTATTATGATGTTGGATGTCTATTTTATCTTGCATATATTTGGATTGATCTCATGATAATCTAGGATTGATATGCCTATCTGCTGATACTTATGCTAAATGCTTTAATGTGTGCCTATTTGACTATTGAATGTTAAATTGCATCATGTCTGTCGATCTAAAAGAGCCTGCTTACTTAGCCTTAGGTCTCATGTTTGGTGTATCCTATTTCATATGTGCCCACTTGAACATCTTTGTATACTTGCTGAAATATAGGCTTGTCATGAGTAGGAAGTGGTTGCTTACACTAGTGGATTAGTCCTTATGCTATATATTTTAAGCCAATGTCTGTTGTGTTACCTAGTATGTCACAGGTCCTTGTCTAACATTCCAGTTTAGAACCTCGCATATAGGGATACCTCTTAGTATTTCTATGTGATCCCAAGGGGTTCACATGACCATACTTGCATATCTGGAATGAAGGATTGGGGTTTGGTTCTCTGGTAGTGTGCTCATCAATCCTCATGTCTGCATTAAGTTGATCTTCTGCTATATATGTGAATCCATGTGTACTGGGAGGAGGATAGCTTACATATGCCAGTATTGTGCATAAGATCATAGTTTCTTGTTTAGGATTGATAAAATTGAATAAACATGTTCATGGCATCTAATTATCAAAAGGCATGTATTTTGGTGGTTTTAAGGTCAAAATTGCTAGAATTAGGTAGAAGTGTATAATTCAGATATGTGTCTTCATGTTGTGTGGATCCTCTTGATTTGAAGGTCTATCAGGATGTATAGGTGCATACAGGTCTTGCTTGCTCCTATTCACATGTAATACCTTTTTTCCAAGGTGATATACAGACTATTATGATGTATACCAAGTATATGAGGTGTATATGGCTGGCATATTTTTTGTGTGGTATTTGGATACCTCAGCTTGTGTGCTTCTTGGGCCTAGCCCACTGTCTGCTGCTCCTTCTTTGTCTTATTCATTGATTGGTTGGTTGGTTTGGGCCGATTAGAATGTTTATGATTAATTTCATTGTCATAGGCTGTTTATGTGCTTTAATTTTCATTTATACATGATAATACTGGTTACTTCTAACTTGGGCCTTTGTTTGTTCCTTCCTTCTCCTCTTGTTGCATTCCGCCGAGACGAGCCCTTACTGGGCCTATTATCTTCCTTCAGTAAAGTCGAGTGCCCAACATATGATTGAGCCGGTTGGGCTGAGGCCCAATCCAATATATTATGATTAAGATGAATACAATGGAACCTAATATTTGCACGAAGGGCCAGCTATGGGTAAACATTGCCAACTTGTGGGCTTCGGTAGGCCCACCAGCCTGAACTCCCTCTTTCATTTCATTTTTTGTATATGTATGTATTCTGTGTAATAAACATACTTCCAAGTATTGGAACTTATTTATGATCGGGATCTAGGATAGACAAACTATGCGTATATCGTTTAGCTTATATCACCTAAAAATCATTTTTAAAACACTTGTGTAAATCTGGAAAATAACTGAAATAGTGGACTGATTCGGAAAATAAAGAGACTGTTTTGGTTAAAAATGGATTATTTTAGACATTTGAAATTGGAAGTGAAGACTGATTTTTGACCAAGTGTTAAACTGATTTTAGACTTTGAAGTTCAAATTGGGCTGATGATTTAAAGGACCCAAATGTTGGGCCTGAGTTGTTACACCCCATACTTTTGACATCAATTGCATTGCCAGTTAACTAACGTAAGCTCGGAGAAGTTAAGATCCCTCTAAAAGGTGAAGAGAGGTTCATTGGATTGTTAAGTAGATCGTAATAGCCCGTACTTTTGGGACAAGGCAAGGAGTGTGTAATATGATAAGAAGATATAGTTAAGAGTTGTATGAAAAGCTTTGAGCTCAAGAAAGTTGTAAATCAAAAGTTAGCAAAAGTCACTGCAAGTTATGCTAAAAAGTTCGCTGAAATTTGGGTCCGATGGCATAGTCTATTTCTCTTGATCTACTAAAAATTATGGGGTGATAAACCCATATAATTTAAGGTCTACTAGTCTAGTTTTCAATGCAACAAATCGTTCGTCGATACAACATCGGAGTTGAAAGATATTTGCGTTTTCGTCGGACTGTACAACTGTGAGGTGGTATCTCGCCCTGGGCTTCACCCAACGAGCCAGAGAGCCAAAAGTGAGGCGGTGGACTTTAATTTAAGTCCCTAACTCGACCAACCTCTCATTCTTTCACCTACTTCAACCCTAAGCAACCTCCTAAGCTCTCTCAAGGTTCTCCAATGGTTTGTTAACCATCCAAGCCGATTTCGGAAGTAATCAACGTCAATCTTTCGTGGGCAAGTTCGTGGTGATAGTCTACCACTTCCCTTCTCTCTTGGTGTTTCCATGGAGTTTATAGTTGTTGGAGTTTAAGGTGTGCTAGAGGATGATTTTTATCTTTAAGGTGAGTCCTACCTTCTCCTTGATTTGTTGAGGTTTCTACAAGTTGTATTAGTGAATTTTGTTAAGAGCTTGTAGCTCAATTTTTGAAGGAACTTAGACTTGTGTGTATTGATATAGAGGTGCTCAATTGGAGCTAGTTATTGATGTTGAATTTTTGGATATTGGTATTTATTGCATAAGGGAAATAAGGAAGTCGAGTAGAGTTGAAAAAGTTATCTTATTGATTGAGCCATCTTTGTTAAACACTATGGAATTTCTATGCACGTGAAGTGTTCGACGAAATGTATAAATGAAATGACTTGTAGTTTATTGAGTTTCTATTGATCAGAATAATTCATATAATGTATATTATCATTTATAGAGCATTTGAGAGATCGCGAGCTATCGACAAAGGTATGTAAGGCTACCCCATTTCTTTCAAAAGCATGAAATTCAAAGAGTTACGCTTTAAAAAAGAAACGTCAAAGCTTTATTCTATTTTATATTGAAATCTCGTCGAGAAGCATTCATTGATTATCCTTATTCTCATAATCCTTGTTGTTGGTTATTGGTTTATCTTATTGTAAGTCTTCGAAAAGAAGCATTCTAACGAGGTAACTTTCAAGTCGACTAAAAGTCGTTCCAAGAGTAAAGTCAAAGAGTTTATAAGTTTAAAAGAGACTAAAGAGTTATTTTTATCATAGTATGTTGTTCACACCATCAATTTCCATTGGTGTTGATATATTTGTCATTGACATTTGATATCATACATACATATACATATATTGGACCGGGTTGCACGTTTCGCAACATATACATATATTGGATCGGGTTGTACGTTCCGCAACATATACATATATTAGATCGGGTTGCACATTTTGCAATATTTACATATATTGGATCGGGTTACACGTTACGCAATATACACATATAATGGATCGGGTTGCGCATTCTACAACACATGCATAAATAGGTGTGTACATTGCATTTCATATCCATACATACACCTTTGAGTATACCTAAGGGAAGTGACATGTTATACACCTCACACTATAAGACAATTGTAGTTTATATAGTAAAGGCCTATACAGACAGGTTGTATTTGAGTTTCAGAGTTTCATTATTCGCCTAATAGGGCATCCAAGTTGTTTATGCTTTCATTTACAGATTCATATTGTTATTCATGCTTTACATGCTCAGTACATTATTTCGTACTGACGTCCCTTTTGCCGGAGGCACTGTGTGTTCGTGTCGTAGGTTTTGATAGAGACTCTACTAGGCCACTACTGTAGGAGCTATCGAGTTCAGCCGTCAGTAAGTAAGCTTCGTCTTTTTCTGAGCTTCCTGGTCATATATGGAGTATATTTCGCAGGGTTATGTGCGGTATAGGTAGGTCGGGGCCCTGTCCTGGCCATATGTCACTTCAGTTACTCGTAGAGGTTCACATGCTTGTTTTAGTATGTATAGTGTTGATGTATAACCTTGTCGGCTCATTTGTCTTTTCTTGAACCAGGTTGTGACCTTGTTGGTCCTGTTGTGTATATATGTTGGGTTAATCCCTCTTGTTCAGTGTTGTTGCAGTTATATATTCCGGTACGACCTTATTGGCCAGAAGTTCTACTCTCAGAGTGGTATGCTCGGGCCAGTAGGGCACCGAGTGCCGGCCACACCCCCTAGTTTGGGGTGTGACATGAGTAACATTTACAAATGGATTGTTGAACTGAATTAGGCCTAAAGATGAACATTTTCGTTTAGATTATAGTCCGGACTAAGCCTAATAGGATTAGTATTTCGGAGATAAAAGTTATTTTGGACTTGAGTTTAGTTAAATGTTTTAAAAGTATAATATAGTTGGCCTTGGGCAATATATCATGCTAAAAGAATAAAAAGAAAATCATTTTTACTATCTTCTTTCAAAAACTATACTTGTCTTTTTCAAATGAAACTATACCACTTTTGAAACCTGCAAAAGATTTAAAACAAAAAATGCAAGTGTAAAAATGATCAATATAGTTAACCTAAATGTGGAGTCCTACTCAAACTCGCATTTGAGTGTTCTTAGTCCGAAAACTAAATTGATTAAACATCTCGTGTATACTACTTTCGGCGGAAGATTTTCACTTTTTTTTAAAAATAAAACTTTGAGTTTTTGGATACATGTAATGAAAAATTATGTTGCGGATTTTAAACCTTAAGCAATTTTATCACTTTTAAAAACATGCTATAGAACCCGTAGGTCAACCATATTCTGCGGATTCTTAATACCGGGGTGCTAATACCTTTTCCGGGAGTCACCAGAACCCTTACCTTGACTCTAATTTAGATAGAATTTTTCAAAGGAATTTGAATAAACCCTTTCACAATGGTTTTCCTAATTTACCTATAAATTAGGTGACGACTCTAAAATACATTATCCAATTTAGAGCACCATCCAAACTCTTAGTAGTTCTTTATGCGCTAACCCGTATAAAAAAGAAAATTGTAACACTAGGGTTGTGGTAAACCATGAATATTGATGTTTGATGACTATTTTTTATCTTAATACGAGTTATTGATTTTGATTGTTTCTTTAATTCTGTGCATAATTGCTTGATTGTTTGGCCAACATTTATGTTCTATCGACTATCTAATACACATACTTAGGAAAATATTGTTAGAATAGAGAAGAGTTAGAGAGGGCGTGATCTGATTATCTCTACAGTTGGGTTATGATTTGTGGCTAAGATAGGAATATACCTAGACGCCGCATTCAATTAAATATCCTGAACGAATCATGTTCTTAACAGGTCAATTCCATAAGAATATTGGCGGCGAACTATTCTGAATCGGCGAGTAGTGGTTCTGGAGAATACTATGAGATTAATAATCTAGTTAATTAGCAATCGTTGATAATTTGGATTAAGGAGAAATAGTTTGATAGCTCAATAGGATTGGTTAACCAACCACAACCCTATAACATTCATCTCATTGATAATATAAAACCCCATTTTTTTTGTTGAAGTTCATTGTTTGTTTCCTTTTTATTTTAGTAGTTTATAATTAATACCTTCGTATCTCATCTCTTGTATTGACAATTAAGATAGTTTGATTTAATAAATAGTTAATCACAAATCCATATGGGTTCGACATTCGATTTCTAAAATCACTATATTTTACTTGTGCGACCGCGTATACTTGCATGTGCGTTTGGGAGTAACAATCACCACAAAAAATAAAATCTGGAATTAGCTATGAAGTATGTCGCTAACTTATCATTGAATATTTCATAGCTAATATGATGTTTTGATAAGCCATCATTAAATAGGGTTAGAAATGGTCTTTTACAGTTAGTTTAATGACATAACTTGTTCATTGCTAATCTCTGTTTTTTCTTGTAGTAAGTGGTTGACTCAGGTTGACTAGAATAAGCTAACGCCGTAAACAAGATCAAATTGATCCAGCTACAATACTAGTATAAGGATTTGGATGGACAATACTAGTATAAGGATTTGCTCCTCGTATTCAAATAGTGAGGGAAGCATTTGACTTGGGTATTCTTCCGCTTTACCTTGTTGTGCAGTTTGGTATTTGCGTGTTTCTTCCCAACAAAGTGGTATCAGAGCTTGTAGTTGTATTTGATTGTATTGATTGTCTAGTTGAATGTTGGAGATAAATATGAGAAAGATGGTTTATTTAAATGGTAGTAATTACCATATTTGGAAAGACAAGATGGAAAATCTTCTATTTTTCAAGAAAATACATTTACTTATGTTTGCTTCTAACAAGCCCGAGTTTATAAATGATGAAGATTGGGAATTTGGACTCCTACATGTTTGTGGTTATATCAGAAAATGGGTTGAAGATAATGTGCGTAATCATATTGTGAATGAGACACATGCTAGAAATTTCTGGGATAAAGTTGAGACACTTTATGCTTTGAAGACTGGCAATAACAAGTTGTTCCTGCTTAAACAATTGATGAATATCATATACAAAGAGGGCAGTCCTATTTCTGATCATATTAATCATTTTCAGGGTGTCCTTGACTAGCTATCTAGAATGAGTGTCATGTTTGATAAGGAAATACAGGAACTTTGGCTTCTTAATACTCTGCCAGACTATTGGGCAATTCTTCGGGTTTCTTTGACTAATTCTACTCCTAATGGAATTATAACTATGGAATATACTAAGAGTGGTGTTTTGAATGAAGAGATGAGAAGAAGATCTCAAGCTTCGTCTTCTTCAGCTTCACACTCTGATGTTTTGATTACTAAAGATAGGGGGAGAAGTAACTTCAGAGGTCAGAATGACAGAGACAAAAGTAGAAGCAGGTCAAGATCCATGTACAAAAATGTTACATGTCACTATTGTCACAAGGAAGGGCATGTCAAGAAATACTACTACAGGTTTAAGAGAGATAAGAAACATCAAAAGAAGGGTGATGATAATGAAAATCGTGTTGCTATTGTTGCTGAAAATGATCTTCTTGTTGATTGTGGTAAAAATGATATCAATCTTATTTGTGATGAGTCTACCTAGTTTGTGGATTCAGGTGCCAATTCTCATATCACGCCAAAGAAGGAATTATTTTCTTCTTATACTCCAGGTAATTTTGGAAAGTTAACAAATGGGAAATGATAGTGAGGTTGAGGTATTTGGCATTGGTGCAGTTTGCTTAAAAACTAAGAATGGTTCGAAGTTAGTTCTTAACAATGTTAAGCATGCTCTAGATGTTCGTTTGAATTTAATTTCTATAGGAAAGCTTGATGATGAGAGTTAATATCAAACCCTTGGTGGTGTCTAGTGGAAGCTTTTTAGAGGTTCGATGGTTGTGGCTTGAGGTTACAAGATATCTGACTTGTACTTATTTCAGGGCTCCATTTGTAGCGGTTTGGTAAATTTAGTGAAGAATGATACTTCATTAGAGTTACGGCATAGAAGGTTGAGTCATATGAGCGAGAAAGAGATTGATAGTTTGACTAAGAAGAATTTAATTTCTGGCGTGAAACAAGCAAAGTTAAAGAGATGTGTTCATTTCTTAGTCAGAAAATAGAAAAGAGTCTCTTTTCAGAGTCATTCACCTTCAAGAAAACTTTATTTGCTGGAGTTGGTACATTCTGATTTGTGTGGTCCTTTAAAAGGAAGGTCTCATGGTGGTGCACTTTACTTTATGACTTTTATTGATGATCATTCTCACAAACTCTAGGTATTTCCTTTGAAGTCCACGGATCAAGTACTTGATGTGTTCAAGACTTTTCAAGCCTTGGTTGATAGACAGATATAGAAGAAACTAAAATGCATCCGCTGAGACAATGGTTGTGAATATATTGGTCCTTTTGATAATTATTGTAGAGAGCAGGGTATTCGGCATTAGAAAACTCCTTTAAAGATTCCTCATTTAAATGGTTTAGCATAGAGGATGAATAGAACTCTAGTTGAGAGGGTTAGATGTTTTCTTTCAGATGCTAAGTTGCCAGAGTCATTTTGGGCAGAAGCACTTAATACTACTGCTTATGTTATCAATTTATCTCCTACTGTTGCTTTGGATGGTGATGTCCCTGACAGAGTTTAGTTCGGTAAGGAATGTCTCTTATGCTCATTTGAGAATTTTCGGGTGTAAAACATTTGTGCATGTTCCTAAGGATGAGAGGTCAAAGCTGGAAGTTAAAACTAGGCAGTGTATCTTCATTGATTGTGGTCAAGACGAATTTGGTTATCGTTTGTATGATCCAGTTGAGAAGAAAATTGTTAGAAGCCATGATGTTGTGTTCTTTGAAGATCAGAGAATTGAAGATTTTGACAAAGCTGAGAAGGCTGATTCTCAGAGCAGTGATAGCTTAGTTGGTGTTGATCCAGTTCATGTGACTATTGCACCTAAAGAAAATCTTCACAATAATGAATATCAAGTTGATAATGAAGATGGTGATCATGTTCAGAATGACCAACATGATGTTGTTGATGCTCAAGTGCAAGATGATGTGGTTGGCCAGTCCTAACAAACATGGAAAACTAAACGAGCTGTAAAACACATACAATATATACACGCCAATTGATGCTAAGTTGGCGGCTAGCCTCAACTAGGTCTCAATCTGTCTTTAAGACACTTGCTCACCTAATAGTGATAACATATGCATTAATTTGGTCTAAATCACCTTCTTAATTTTAATTTATAATCGTTAATATATTCAGCTAATAATTAGAAAAAAAATTCTTAAACGACTCTATTATTAATTAATACAGCAACCGACTACATGTACATGCATGGAACTTCACAACCATGGTCTGGTTGTGAAAGGAAATACACAAAAAAATAGATAGAAGCCAATTTTTTTTTAAAAAAATTCATTTATTGCTTCATTTAATGGCTTTTCACCATACATGAGCTCCAGTTAACACCTTCAGCTGATCTTGAATCAGTCCCTTCCACCCATTGTTCTGCCATGATTCTATCCAATTCACTTGGCCTGCATGGTATTGTAAGTGCACCTTCATGATCAAAACCATATTCTTCAGCAGCTTGTTCTAATAGCCTCAAGAATGAAGGGTGTGTTAAGGAACTCAATGGAACTATAAATCTCTTTAGCTCATCATCGTCCATAGCCAAAACGGCGAAATGTCCTTCCTTCACGTCCTCCGGCACGTTGATCGAGTCATTTTCGAGCTCATCGAGTTCCGCTGCCTGTAACTTCTTCCCTAATAGAAGACTCTTTTGTAGCTTCTTCACCATTATTCTTAAATTTACTATCCCATTCTTCTTCTTGCCAATTGTTCTAGCCTTTGCCATTATCGCAAAAATTTAAACAAAATATACTTTTTTCCTTGGTTTGAAGCTAGGGTTTATTTTGTTTTTTTGTAGGGTTACTTTGGATACCTTTTCTAAGTATGTTACCTAGATTATATATAGTGTGAGGGTAGGAAGCCGCGTGAGAAATAAGTTGGGCTTGTGATATAATTGGACTGACTTTGGTGTATGTTTGAGGAGACCAAAGCATGTGAATGAAGTTTCAATTCACGTATGAAACGTCCCGTTTAGCTTGTCATATCTGCCTCCCCTCAAATGAAATACTATAGACATAACTATTTAGCTCTAACAGTTATGTAATTTCTCTGTTAGAAAACATAATTTTGTGACTTTCATAATTGCGCGAGCATTTATAAAATTTACCCCTATCTATAATATTCGCATTCACTCAATATCGGCACCAATTAAATTGTTTTGCTAGGCTGTACGTGCGTAAAAAGTTGTTTAAAATATTTTAATATACATGAGATATTCTTGAAATAATTTCTATCGTTAATCCGTAACCAATAGACTAATTACTCATATATTTAATATACCCTTATATATAAACATAAAAAGTCAAGGCGAGAAAAGACTGTTTTTGAGATAAACATATTAAATTCTAAGTGATTTAAATCCCTTTTAGAAAAAGGTCACCTGAAGATTGTTTCAATAAAGATGAAAAAAGTCATGTATGAGCAAGCCAAGCACAAATGTGATTTACGTTGCAAAGCATAAGAATCACATTTAAACCCCAGATGCAATTCTTAGCATTGTAAATGTGTTTGGAGCAAACGTATCATAAACACATTGACAAACTTTTTATTTAAAACGAATATTATGGAATGAACTCTACCTACTGTTGCTTAAACTACGGACCTAAATTATATTATATACTATATTGATAGTGTATACTTTTTTGTTATTACCATCCAATGCAATTCAATCAGTTATAGCATGTTATATCGCTATTTTCTAGTTTATCATGTCATTTTACTTGCTACGGAAAAATACATGTGATACATGACTGTTAGTTTAATCTATATGCATAGAACATTAATATTCGAGAACCATAAATGCGCATGCTTGTAATTACAAATTAGTGGCACACAGAATATTGAACGAGACTATCAAACAACCATGTTTTAATGTCGGAATTTGTGACCTTTCTTTAAATCTTGCCCCACATGTATGAAATGACGTTTCATTGAAATGTACGATCAAAAGCGAAAATAATTGAACTAGCTCAAAAGTTGCTGAGATCTAGAACCCTCTTCTTGAGTTCTAGAAAACTCTCCTTTATCCTACTCACATCCTTGCTAAAATTAAATTCCATGTACCCATGTACCCATGTCAGATATTTGTTGGTAGACTACGGGTTTCGTATGTTTTTGAAAGATTAATGGTGATAATGTAACGCTATGTCTTGATGATTTGACAAATATGTACGAGAAACCAGTTTGGTCTTTAGAGGGATCTGTTCCGTCGATGCAAGTCAACTTTACAGTTGTAAAGCTACTGACAACAGTGGCAGTGTCGCAGCACTGCTGCAGAGTTGCTGCGGCCTTTTCAGTGGTCCAAAGTTTAAGGTTTTGTCACTTCCTTCACCTCTCATATATATATATATATATATACAATATGTTAAGGAGTGAAAACATAATCTTGCGAATCCAAATTATTCACACTTTCATCTGCACACCGTCGTGTTCATCAGAGCTCCAGTGAAGACCAAAGCTGCAACAAACTGAAGGACTAGTTCTCTCACCAATGAAGATGTCTAAGTCCTAGGTTCGTTGAGTCTTTGTTTCTTTGTTCTTGAACTTGTAAACCTACTCTTCTTATAAGAAGTTGTTTGTAGGTCGTTTGTTTTCTCAAGTCTTTAAGCTGTTACTTGGCTAGAGCTAGTCAAGGTGTGTCTTTGTAATAGAGGTATTGTAGAGAGCATGCAATAGAGTTACTGTAAGGGTGAGGGATTAAGAGTTTAATTCCTATGTTGCAAGAGGTTGTAATCTAAATATTGTTCAGTTTTAGTTAAGTTTTGGGAAAATTCTACTAGGGTAGGTCGTGGTTTTACTCCCTTGAATAAGGTTGTTTGCATGTAAACATCCTGTGTTATTTACTTACTGCTTTAGCTAAGGGAATAATTAGAGAACCCGGTTCTCTAATTATTTGTTGGACTCGTATAATATATCAATTGGTATCAGAACATATTCTTTCTAAAATGTTAACACCTAGAAAAGATCTTTCTCATGGCTGCTCCACCAAACCTGAAAGAAGGATAATCTACATGAAGACCACCAAGATTCGGTGGAAAATATTATGGATGATGGAAGACAAGAATGCACGATTTTATCATGGCAGAGGATTCTGCGTTATGGGACATTGTTTGTGATGTTCCTCATGTTCCCATGAACACAGATCTAGAAGGTGTTCCAATGACTGAAAAGTCAAGAAAAGAGTACAATGATGCTAATAGAAAGGCAGTGAAGAAGAACTTCAATGCAAAGAAAATCCTTTTCTGTGGAATCAAACTAGATGAGTACAATCACATTTCAGCATGTCTAACTGCAAAGGAGATCTAGAAAGCTCTCCAAATTGCTCATGAAGAAACAAGTCAAGTGAAGCAGTCCAAAATAGCATGCTCACTACCAAATCTGGACTCTTTAAGATGAAATAGGGTGAGTCCATTCTGGACATGCACACCAAGTTCACTTCCATAATAAAAAAGCTCCATTCTCTTAGTGAAATCATTAAAACCAAAGGCTCATTCTCAAGCTTCTTAGTGTCGTACCCACTTCCTGAGAAAGAAAAGTAAATGCTATCTCAGAAGCTAAAGACTTGCAAAAGATGATCATTGATGAGCTTATTGGAAATCTCAAAACTTACGAGTTGAAAAGACAAAAGATGATGAAAGGAGAGAGTCAAAGAAAGAAAAGAGCCTAATTCTCAAGGCTGCTAAGAGTGACTCAAGTGGTGATGAGTCAGACATGGCTTATCTCACTCGGAGATTTCAGAAGATGGTTCAGAAAAATGATGGGTTCCCTAAGGAAAGGAAGCGCAAGCAAAAATCCCAGAGGAAATGAATACTGTCACAAGTGTGGAAAGCCTAGAAATTTTATCAAAGAATGTCCTCTTCACAAGCAAGACTATTACAAGAACAATTTAGAAAAAGCAGCAAAAAGGAACCAAGTTCATGACAAATTCAAAAGAAGAGATGCAATTGACATTATGGTGAAGCACGCTCTGGAAGCTTGGGGAGATTCCTCTAGTGAATCTGAAGACGAAGATCATCAAAAATATATATCCATGATGACCATTAATGACGGATCTTCAACATATGATTCAAAATTTGCACTTATGACCAAGTTTGATGCTGAAGATGACAATGAGAAAGGTGAGGTAAATTTTCTTAATGTTCAGAAAAACTTGAAAAATTACTCTAAAAAAAAGTTGATGTCACTAGCAAATGTGTTAATTGATGCTTATCATAGTCTCATAAAGGAGAATGATGTTCTGACTGAAGAATTTAGTGAAACAGAACAAGAAAAGGATGACATGACTGATAAGATCATAAAATTGAAGGAACAAATTAAGGATGTGTCTAGAGAAAATTCCCTGTTAAAAAGTCAATTTAAAATATGGATGGACACTCCTAAAGGAAAGAATGTAGGCAGTGAATTTCAATTTGAGCTTGAAAGTGAGCTCAAAAAGGTCAAAATAAATCTTACTGCTGAACTTGAAAAGAATAGGCAACTTCAAGAAAATCTGAACAAGGTGAAAAATGATCTTGACAAGTCACTTCGCTGGATCTGGTCCTCTGAGGTGATTGCATCTATGTACAAGAGTAACACGAGTGGTAGGGAATGTGTTGGATTTTAAAAGGCAAAATCTACTTATAATCCACACAGTAAGTATGTTACCAATCCTGATAACTGGATATGTACTTACTATGGTCAAACATGCCATAATAAAAGTACATGCAAAGCAAAAATCCAAGCCATTAAGAAAAATATGAAACTTGTTGAAAATGAGACTAACAAAGGGGGACCCGGTACTGAAGAAAGAAATCTGGTCTACCTTCTTAGATCAGAAGAAGTCTCATTCATCCTTTTTACCATCCTAAGGGACCCAAACTGATTTGAGTTCCTAAATCTAATCAGTGATTCTATTTGCCGGCCGAAGTGAGAGGAAGCAATCGAAAATAGTATATGGATAGTGGCTTCTCGAAGCATATGACTGGAAGAATAGATGATTTTCTCTCACTCAAATCCTTTCAAGGAGGAAGTGTGTTTTTTGGAAATGGCAAGAAATGGTACATTCTTGGCGTGGGAAAAATTGACAAGACACACTCTCATGCAATTGAAAATATGTACTATATGGATGAGTTGAAATACAACTTGCTGAGTGTTTCACAAATTTATGACCAAGAAATAAAGTAAACTTTACTTCTTCGGCATGCACTATCACAAACATTAAATCCGAGAAAGTGGTTCTTATATAAAAAAAGATTCAAGAACATTTATGTGGCTGATTTTGAGTCTCTGATGGGAATATTCTAACTTGTCGATGATACTGAACTATGGAATAAACGACTTGGACATGCAAGCTTCTCATTTCTGAATAAACTGGTAGCGAAGGACCTGGTTCGTGGGCTGCCAAAAACCAAGTTCTCAGGCCACAAGGTGTGTGATGCATGTGTAAAAAGGAAGCAAGTTAGATCCTCCTTTAAACCAAAGAAAGTTGTGAGTACCTCTTGGCCACTTGATCTTATTCATATGGATCTTTGTGGACCAATAAGGATTTCAAGCAGAGGAAGAAAAAAGTACATCTTTGTTATTGTCGATGACTACTCCAGATTTACATGAACTTTGTTTCTAAAATCCAAAGATGAAACATTTTATGTGTTTGTTGCATTTGTGAAACAAATTCAAGTCAAGCTGGGGAACTAGATTGTGAGTATCAGGTCTGATCATGGAACTGAATTAGAGGGAAAGTACAAGTAGAAAGAAAGATTTTTGTTCTTTTAGCGAGGAAGAGAAAGAAGAAGCAGATGCTAACTCAACCGAATAAGGAGAGGTTTTAGGCGGAAGAAAACAGCTTGGCTAACAAGGGTTGCAGTTGAACTATATACAAACAGCTCTAGCTGGAAAGGGGGATAAGCTCGACAAAGACTTCGAAGGAAATGAGGTAACCAGCTAGTAGACCGAAAGGGAGGGGGTTTACCAACAGATCAATAACCCAATGCCAAAATGGCATCGCCCTTTCCTCTTTCTTTGAGAAAAGTGTACGGCCTGGCAGGCCTTCCCTTTCCGCCGGAGCTTCATGGGCATTGCCCCGTTCCCCAATCAGATGTTTGGATTAGAAAGGGAAGTTTTTTCTTTCTTTCAATCCAAATTCTAACGTAAAGTTTGATGAATTATATGTTGAGAATGATATAACTCATAATTTCTCTGCACCAATAACACATCAATAAAATGGTGTGGTGGAAAAAAAATATAACTCTTGAAGATATGGCTATAACTTTTCTAATAGACAGTGGTGTATCGAAGAGTTTTTGGGCTGAAGTTGTCAACACTACTTGCCATTTGACAAACAGGTGCATGATCAGGTCTTTGCTCGAGAAGACTACCTACGAATTACTCAGTGGAAGGAAGCCCAAGCTGACTTACCTACGAGCTCTTGGGTACAAATGCTTTGTCCTCAACAATGGTAGGGAGGCTCTGAAAAAATATGATGCTATAAGTGATGATGGTAACTTTCTTAGATACTCATCACACAGTAAGGCTTACAAAGTGTTCAATAAGAGAACTCAATGTATTGAAGAACGTGCGCACGTGATTTTTGATGAGTCAAATGTGCTTTGTGAAAAAGGCAAGAAAAATGGAGAATTTTCAAAGGTTCATGTCGAGGCCATTTGAATCTCAAATGGAAAGACAAATCTGATAAGTCAAGTCAATAAGGATGATTATGCAAAGTCTCTAAGAAGCACGCAGAGACCTAATGCCTCCACTATTTCTCATGAAGCTGAACATCAGGTCACTAAATCTGTATCAGGTACCTCAGTGTCTAGTCAAATCAATAATGATGATCCAACCAATATTGAAGATAATGATAGAGTACATTCTGGGGAACTTGGTTCATCAAATCCTCAAAGCAGTGATCAATCGAGTACATTCTGTGGAACGTAGTTCATCAAATCCTCAAAGTAGTGATCAATCTGAGGTATGAGTTTTAAATTGGAAGCACAAGGTATCTCGTCCTTTACATAATGTTATTAATCATTTAGAGTTTGGTATTCAAACTTGATCCAAGGTGAGAAATATGTTTGCTTTCTCAGCCTTTTTACCTCAAATTGAGTCTAAGAATATCAAAGAAGCTCTGAAGGATGCTAACTGGATTGCAACCATTCAAGAAGAGCTTCATCAGTTTAAAAGGAAAAAGGTATGGCACCTGGTATCCAGACCTTCCAACAGAACTATCATAGGGACCATGTGTGTGTTTCACAACAAGCTTGATGAATTTGAAAACACTACCAGAAACAAAGCAAGTCTGGTGATTCAAGGATACAATCAGGAATAAGGAATTGACTATAACGAGACCTTTTCTCCAGTTGCTAGAATGGAGGCAATCAAAATTTTCATTGCCTTTGCATCTCATATGGAATTCAAATTGTTCCAGATGGATGTAAAGAGTTCCTTCTTAAATGGTTATCTATAGGATGTGGTCTTTGTCAAGCAATCTCCTAGGTTTGAAGATCACAAACATTCTGAGCTTGTTTACAAGCTTGATAAGGCCTTGTATGCCTGAAGCAAGGTCATAGGGACTGGTACGAGAGGTTGTCGAAATTCCTCCTTGAAAATGGTTCCAAAAGGGGGAAAATTAACAACACTTTATTTCTGAAGAAAAGAGAGAGGAACCTGTTGATTGTCTAGGTCTATGTTTATGATATCATCTTTGGTGCCTCAAATGATTCCCCGTGTGAGGAGTTTGCAAAGCTCATGGGAAATGAGTTTGAAATGAGTATGATGGGTGAGATAAACTTCTTTTTTGAGATACAAGTTAAACAAACTCTAAAAGACACTATGATCAGTCAACAGAAGTACATCAAGGAGCTGCCGAAGACGTTTGAAATGGAGAATGCTAAAATCATAGATACTCCTATTGCCATTACAAATCGACTAGATGCAGATGAACTTAGTTCTCCGGCAAATGAAGCCATATACATGGGTATTATTGGATCCTTGCTCTATCTTACTATAAGCAGACTTGACATTGTTTATAGTATTGGCCTGTGTGCTAGATTTCAATCATGTCCAAAGGAGTCTCATTTGAAGGATGTAAAGAGAATTTTAAGGTATCTGAAAGGTACTCTGAACCTGGTCCTCTTCTACCCCTCAGATGATAATTTTGATCTGGTTGGTTATGTTGATGCTGACTATGCCGATTACTTGGTAGATAGAAAGAGCACTTCTGGTATGGCTCACTTTCTTATATCATGTCTAATCTCATGGGTTACAAAGAAATAGAACTGTGTGGCTCTTTCTACTACTGAAGTTGAGTGCGTAACTGCTTCCTCTTGTTGTGCTCAGCTACTTTGGATCAAGTAATAACTTAAGGATTTTGGTGTGTTTACTGAGTATGTGCCCTTATTGTGTGACAATACAAGTGCACTTAACATGGCAAAGAATCCAGTGCAACACAAGAGATGTTAGGCACCACTTCCTAGGGATAATATTGAAAAAGGGTTGATCTTCATGAAGTTATGTAGAATGGAGGTCCAGGTAGCTGATATTTTCACAAAGGCACTGAGTAGGGAGCATTTGGAAAGGAATCGTTCGGAGATGGGGCTGATCAAGATGAACTAACTGTCTCTTTACAAGATCCTTCCATGTTTTGGCTATGATTAGAGGACATCTATATGTTGGAAGTGTCTTTTTGGTAATGTCTAACTCTGTTCTATACTGTTACAGGTATGCACACATGGTGATCTCAATATAATACAAGGATAAGTGATATTGCACTCTACAAAGATGCTGCCCCCATTTTCAGAAACAGTTGCGGGACCTAGTTCCTTAACTCAGGTTAGTATTTCTATCTATACCTATGCATTTTAAACTTGCTAAAGTGCCATGTCATTATAACTTCTCCTTCCCATTCTCAAGTTCAATCATGGACGAACCCCATTTTCTGTCAGTTTCCGCTTTCCATGCATCACATCCTTTACTTTACCAAAATTCACTTCTCCCTTTCACAACTCACTTTCTGTCTTCTTTAACCGTCAACCTTCCAGTTTCTCCATCGTAACCTCTATATCCAAACATCATTCTCACTTATATTCTCCACTGAACTTCATCATGTATAACCTTGAATCCACCTCTCCAACCTCTCATAAACCAACTTCTCTAGTTTCTCCTCCAGAAATCCCAAAACCCCATTTCGTCACCGTCAAAGTCCATACCTTCTTTTGATCCTCACACCCATGCTTCTCCCTCATTACCTACCACATTTGTTCCTCCCCAACAATGTAACAATTTAACCCTAAGAAGTTTGTCTCGGAAACTGAACCTCCTGCTCGTAAAGAAATTACAACTTCAAATGTCAACGATGACTTTATGTCGATGTTCGATATATCCTGTGACATAGTTGAGATTGAGGAAAATGAAAGGAAAAATATTCTGAGGTTTCAAGTCAAAAAGTGGGTACAGAGGAGGAAAACAATGTTGAATCTCGGGATATTAAGGCCCATGCAGTTCAAACGGCTCCGTCGAAAAGTGCTTCAAAGGAACATATGCCGAAAATAAAAAAAAATAGGATCAGAATGAACTAATGTTGAACAAGGTAACTCTACTCCCTTAGAGGGTAAAAAGGTTGTTGAGTCCGACAAAGGACACTTTGAGTCCTCTATCGACCATCTGTTTGAGTGTAACCTCCCTGAGTGGGATAAAATGAGGTCCAATATCTCAGAGAGTTAAGATGAGATTGTGGCTGGGTTTTTCGATGTTGTGTCTATGATAAAGGAAGGGGATCATTTGAAGGACCTGGTGCTCCCACATAGGGGGAAGAAACTTCCCCTATTTTCAAAATTGCTCATAAGTGGGATAAGACACCAGGTTCTCATCAAGTGCCTACTACTATTATACCTTTATGGGATATTCCTGCTAGTGAATCACCAGTGACTGTCGCTTCTCTTGGATGGGTTGATGATGATGAAATACCTATGAATTTGGTGTTTAAAAAGAGCACAAGGTCCTCATGGAAGGACAAAGTGAGCAAAAAGGTTGCGTCTAAGCAAGAGCCACTAACAAGAGGTAAATTCAAAGCCCAAATGGACTCGGCCTTGAAAGAAAACAAAGAAAATACTGTGAAAAGGAAAATATTTATGACTAAGTTGGTTGATAAAGAGGAGGTATCGCCCACTAAGATGGTGGAACTTGATGATGGTGGAACTTGATGATGGTGGAACTTGATAGTGGTGAAAATGAACAAGCGGTAGAGGAAACTCCACTTGAGAAAGAAAATCTAAAAGAAACTATAAGAAAATGGAAACCAACAGCAGTTGAGGAACCTGGTACTGCAGATGCAACTGATACTGGGATCAGGGGTAAAAGAAAAAGAAGGAAAGCTCTCATTCTTTGAGAAAGAGAAAGGATGTTGAGGATGAGGAACCTGCTTCCTCATCCATGAAACAAAAAGTGGAATTTACTGAGGAGGAAAGAAAGGAGATACTGAGAACTCAGAAAGTATTAAATAGAAGGGTTTTTGACCCTGACATTGCTAACCAACTTAGGATACAAGATGTGATCGAAATCGTTGAGGCATAAATATGGGGTCATCTGTTCGAGCCTTCAGTGGCCTTGCTGTTTAGTCTGAGGTGATAGAGTTTTATGGGTCTCTGTTCTTCACTGATGATGGTGACGCACTTGTCGCCAGTGTAAATGACACTAACTTCATGTTGGATGAGGAGGTACTTGGGAGGATTTTGGAAGTTCCAACTGAGAGTGTGAAAACTGTATACAATAAATCAGGCTCCAGGAGTTTTCTGAAAATGATAGCCATATAGGAAGAGACCCTAAAGGGGAACATGTCTTCAAGAAGTAGTTGAAGCCTAAATTTCAACTTCTTTTTGAATTGGTTAACAAGGTGTTGCTTCCTCGTTCTAAAAGAAGATTTATAGCAGTTGTTACAGACCTATATATCATGGAGAACCTAGCATCCTTCACCCTAATCAGTCTTCTTGCTATAATATTAGAGCACATGTTGAAAATAATCAATGTTAAGGTTGGCATACATGAGTTGGGTTATGGCTTTTTCCTCACTAAGGTCTTCAAGCACTTTGGGATCAAGACACTCAAGGAAACAATGGGTACAAGAAAGTAGATGTTTATAATGAACCCTATGAAGGAGTGTGAATGTGTGCCTAGAAAATGAGGGGTGGGTTAGGAGTAACTCCATGATCTCTAGTCTGATAGAGGCTCAGGAAAGGGCAACATATGAGATTAACAATCTGACTCTGCTTCTGGATCAAAGGGACTCTGAAATTTTTGTTTTAAAAGTTGAGCTTCAGTAGAGTTCACAGAAAAAGAGGGACCTGGCACCTCAGAGGAACTAAAGAATGAAAATACTCTACTTAAGGCTGAAGTAGCTGATATGAGGAGACATGTGGCGGACCTGACCCAGCAGATGCTCAGTGATCAAAGGGCTGCGAGTGAGCGGATTGATAGGCTCCTGGCCAGATTATGAGCAGTCCCCTATTCTAGCCTCTTTTTTCATACCCGTAGTCCTTTTTGCCATTTTCCCTTAATCCTTATCTTGCTTTGTCCTCTCTGTATTTATGTCGTATTTCTCTTGGGTTGTAATTGACATTGTCACTGTTTGCTTGTTTTTATTTTGTTGGTACTTAGGGATCTACTCTGTTTTTCTATGGTAATCAAATTAAGCATTATCTTACTACTTATGCAATATTGGTTAACCATGCTAGTTTTTTATTTTGCTTATGTTAGTGTTGCCCCAGTAGCCATGAGTTAACATTGCCTTAATTCATTCTCCTCATATTATTGTTTTACTGTTTTTTATGATGCCAAAAGGGGGAAGACATTGCAGGGGGATAAAGGGAAATAATAAATATTATTTAATTGGGTATGATGTGATCAAGTCTCAGGTGGAAGAAGCATGGATCTGGTTCTCAAGGGGAAGTAAAATTATGAGTTTGTCACCATCGAAGAGGGAGAAATTGATAATGTAATGTTATGCCTTGTTTTGATGATTTGACAAACATGTACGAGGAACCAATTTCATCTTTATAGGGATCAGTTCTGCGAATGCAAGTCAACTCTATGACTGTAAAGCTTCTGACACAATGACAGTGTCGCAGCACTACTGCAGAGTTGTTGTGGCCTTTTCATTGGTCCAAAGTTTAAGATTTTGTCACTTCCTTCACCTCTCATATATATAAAATATGTTAAGGAGTGAAAACCTAATCTTGGAAATTGAAATTGTTCACACTTCATCAGAGCTCCAGTCAAAACCAAAGTTGCAATAAACTGAATCTAAGTCTTAGGTTTGTTGAGTCTTTATTTCTTTATTCTTGAACTTGTAAACCTACTCTTCTTATAAGAAGTTGTTTGTAGGTCATTTGTTTTCTCAAGTCTTTGAGCTGTTTACTTGGCTAAAGCTAGTTAATGTGTTTTTTTTTAATAGAGGTATTATAGAGATATTGCAATAGAGTCATTGTAAGGGTGGGGGATTAAAAGTTTAATTCTTAGGTTGCAAAATGTTGTAATCTAAACATTACTAAGTTTTAGTGAAGTTTAGGGAAAATCCTACTAGGGTAGGTCATGGTTTTACTCCATTGAGCAAGGTAGTTTCCACGTAAATATCATGTGTTATTTACTTATTGCTTTAGCTAAGGGAACAGTTAGAGAACCCGATTCTCTGCACTGTTTGGTGGACTCGTGTAATATATCTAATGGGTTGTAAGCGGCTTCTAAATTCAAAATTGACAAATTTAAAGTACAAGACTGTTAGTGATAAATGTTATCACCGAAATTAGATACACTCTGCCTCATATTCATTACTCTTTTATTATGTTTTAGTTCATTTCGACCACTTCATTCCCAAACATACCGATCGAGTTAAGCACATGAGGGCCAAGTACACATGAAAAAATTTGAAAAAATGACTTATCACGTAATTTGGCTTGGTGGGTTGCATGGGGTAGGTACCCTGTGCAGCGCACCAATGTAAATTTCTGCAAAACCTACAGATTTCACTCTTTAAAGTTTTGACTTAGTGAGGCGCATAGGTATGGTACCCTGTGTGGCACACCAATGGATTTTTACTACATTCTGAGTCAGTTTTGGACTATATAGGAAGAAATGTGGCCCAACGTTAAATTCTAACACTATAAATACACATTCTACACATTTTTAAAAGGGATTCATACTTTTGAGAGGAGAAAATACAAGGACAACCAAAGCATTGTGGAGTAGAGATTTACACAGTTTATTTTTTCTTTCTTATATTTTTATAGTTGAACTATTATAGATTGTGTAGTCACCACATTATGAGTGGCTAGTTTCTTATTATTCTAGGATTGTGTGATTATCCATGAATGTTATTTGTTGAAGCTTTATGTTAGCACACGTTTAATTATTACTTATATCTATTGGTTAGTTAGTGTACTTTTGTTATCATGCGCTTAATTATTTGATTGTTTGATCACCAATTGAATACAATTTACGAATTTAGATGTGCACAGGAAAGGGAGGTCTATTTTGCATTAGAGAATAAGGTGTGGCTTGTTCGGTGATTCGTCGATTAGTTCGACACTGATTAGCGGCTCTAATTAACTTATAGCTAGCTAGCAAGTGACATGTTAGTTATAGACCTCTAATTGATTCGCCTTGCTTAGTCAAATACAAGAAATACAATTCTGTTCTTACTACTTGAGATGATCATGGAACATAGGTCTCTCAATAGTTTGAATAAGCTTCAGTTTATTAGGAATGAATTCTAAAGTGAAATCAACCCGTGCCTAATAAAATAGATTTTCAACAAACTAACTAAAGTGGATACACACTTTGTTGTGTTGTTCTTAGATTAGTTCATTAACTTTTGTTTTCCTTTTTTACTATTTTCTGTTTTTCTTAGAAGACCTCTTTATTTTATTTATAGGTCATCGGGCTGCTTCTTTAGGTGACTTGTTTTATCCAAAAAAAAAAAGAATACCCTAAAAAATGAATGTGCTTTTACTCGTCATATTTAGAACTTGAATTGTTCATGTCTTTCCTTTCAAGATGTTTTTAGAATTTCTCAAATCCTTCGTGCTTAAAATCATGTTATCAAAGTGAAACATTACTTTTTTTTTCAATTTTGAGGACAATGTTATTCTATAATGGGAATTGTTGGCCAGGAAGAGTTTGAAAATATTTTATGATTTTATTTGTTTGGTTTACAAGGATTTGCAGGAAACGGAAATTACAAGTAACTGCTTATGTAGGAATTGAAATTACAATTCAACAAGAAAGCTGAAAATTATAATATAACAACAAAATTGAAATTACACTTTTGTTGAACAAGAAAGCGGGAAAGTTGTTTATGCTGAGTCGAGTGTGGCACTCTGTCCTTAAGACAATATTGCCCCGTATGTATCCTTTATACGTCTGGACAATTCGTCTCCCAAGATAAAACAAAGAATGGAACTATTGAGCAAAGGAAACTCAAAAGCTACCGTGAAGAATATTGAGCAATGAAATGATGCTTGGAAGATTAGGAAGAAACCGATTTTTGCTTTGTGTATTTTCGTGTATGTTAAGTACTCCTCAACAATGGTATAAGGGGTGTTTATATAGGTGAGGGAGGGCTGTTTAACTGCCCCCATAACACCATTATTGGCCAAATAATGGCCATTATGGAGGTAGTTAATCCACCAAAATAAATGGTGAAAAATGCCAACGGATTGGCCATTATAGGAGGTGTAATTCAGCCAAAATAAATGGCCGAATTGAGTCTTTGACGTTTCGTTCCGGACCGTCGAAATTCGATTTTCGAAAAACTTCGGGGACCAAACCGTACATCTTGAAACTTCGGGGACCAAACTGTACATGTTGAAACTTCAGGGACCAAACTGTACATCCGAAAGAATTCTGGTCCAAACGCACATCTGAAACTTCGGGATCAAACTGTACTTCTGGCAAAGTTTTCTGGCCCAAAAAGATAATATCAGAAGGCCCACAGCCCACAGCCCACGGCCCACGGCCCACAACCCACGACCCACGACCCGTGACCCGTGACCCGTGACCCGTGACCCGTGACCCGTGAACCCGAGAACCCGAGAACCCGAGAACCCGAGAACCCGAGAACCCGAGAACCCGGAACCGGACCGGACGGGCGGGCGGCGGCGGCGCGCGTGTGGTCTTTACTTGAACCGAAGCACATCTAGGTCCTCCCTCCTTTAAACACATGGGATACCCCTTGGGGTCCCAAACCCCAAACCAATTTCAAGTATTATATACACAACAATTCTTTCTTCCTCTACCGATGAGGGAGAATTGATCACACACCACACTTTTCCATGCTTCAAACACCTTACTTCGTGAACCAATATCTCTTTCATTTCTCAATGAAATTTGACGATTCTTGGCCCTACGGTTATCTACGTACTTAGTACATCATGCATGTGTGAAGAACCGGATTCTCCAACATACGTAACACTAGTGTTTAAGCCGTTAAAGTTGGTCGGTCGTAACTCCCGCCAAAGGCTAATTTCCAACAATCCCCTCTTGAAAGAGATTTTGGCGCACTCACATGGTGTCTTTTCATTTCCAGCAATATTTCAGCGGACCGATGTTGCATAAGGAGAGGTAGCCTCGGCTTTGAACCTTCCATAGTTGAATACCATCGGACTTACTTACTCGCGCGGTGAACGTGATGTCTTGAACCGTCGGTGTTTAGTGTAAGCCAAGACAATGATACCAACACAACAAATTCCCTTACTCTCTTCTTCGTAATGTTTTGTCCGTTTTGGCCATGGACAACGTCTTGGATTCTTAAGTGCGTTCATTTTGAGGCGGCTTTGTCCTCGCACTTAAATAGGTGGTCTCCTACAAGGTATCCTGTTATACCCCACTTCACAAGTGTTAGGAACAATTAAAAGTTTCCCAAGAACCTAGCCTCAACCGTTTGAGGATCATTACGAGTTTTGAAAACTTAACCTTTACCCATACTGCGGATAGCACTTAATGTCTATCGCGGGAACGGCTTTGGATTTGGTGTTTCTTTTCGTAAATCACTATCCGAAGTGCTCATGCTTCTACTTTGAAGCGATCAACCGAACCTTTACTGACTTAGTTTTCCCATTGAACCAAATTACTCGGGATCTCCAGGTTCGTAAGGTTGGGTTACCACCGTATTGGTCCTTATATTTTGGGTTTTAAGCCCATTCCCCTAGACAGGTAAGCCATCCGATCCTTGAGTAGGCCCTTTGTCAATGGGTCTGCTATATTATCCTTTGACTTGATGTAATCAATGGATATTATACCCGTGGTGATCGCTTGCCTAACGGTCTTATGCCTCCGTCGAATATGACGAGACTTGCCGTTGTACATAACATTCCGTGCCCTTCCTAGAGCCGACCGACCGTCGCAGCGGTGGATCATTACCGAAGGTACGGGTTTGTTCCAACACGGAACATCCTCTAAGAAGTCATGAAGCCACTCGGCTTCTTCTCCCCGCTTTGTCTAAAGCGATAAACTCCGATTCCATCGTGGATCGGGCGATGCAAGTTTGCTTAGAGGATTTCCAAGATACAGCCCCACCACCAATTGTAAATATATACCCACCGGTGGACTTGGTGTTCTCTATATCGGATATCCGGTTTGCATCACCGTACCCCTCTAGTACAAATTGGATATCTCGAATAGTGTAACCCGAAGTTTAACGTGTATTTCGGTATTGTAATACCCGATTCAACGCCTTCCGGTGATTATCACTTGGATTACGGGTGAACCTAGCCAACTTATTGATCGCGTAAGCAATATCGGGTCGGGTGCGGTTTGTTATATACATCAAACTACCGATTACACTGTGCATATCGCTCCTGGTATACGGTGCACCAAGATTTTTATCAAGCTTATGATTTATATCCATTGGTGACGCTATCGGAGAACTGTCTAACATCTTGAACTTTCTCAAAACATCCTCGATGTAGTGAGACCGAGATAAGACCACCCGTCGACGTCTTAGAGATTTTAATCCCTAGGATGACATCTCGCGATACCCATATCTTTCATGTCGAAGCATTGTTTCAACATGTTCTTAGTCTCTAGGATTATCCTAGGATCGCTTCCCCGTGATCAACATGTCGTCTACATACGGGCATATCATAACAAATGAGTCGAGTTACCTTTCGTGTAAACACATTTATCACACTCATTAATGGCGAACCCCTTCGATAGTAGAGTACTATCAAATTTTTCGTGCCATTGTTTCGGGGCTTGTTTCACCCATACAGAGATTTGATAAGTCTACGGACTTTCTTCTCTTGCCCTTGAACCATGTACCCCTCGGGTTGGTCCATATAAATTTCTTCTTCCAAATCACCGTTTAGGAAGGCATCTTAACATCCATCCGGTGTATCTCAAGGTCACGCAAAGCTGCGATCGCAATAAATACCCGTATGGATGTCATCCGGATACCGGAGAGTATGTGTCAAAGTAGTCAAAGCCTTCGTCCGTCGATAGCCCTTGACTACCAACCCGGCCTTGTACTTGTCTATAGACCCATCTCGCCTTGTATTTCCGTTTGAGTATCCATTTACAACCCAACGGTTTATTTCCGGAGGAAGATCAACCAACTCCCAAGTATGGTTATGCGAAATGGAGCTTATTTCACTCTCAATAGCTTCTTTCCGGAGCGGTGCTTCGGAGTTGACAACGCCCGAGCAATTGTCCTTGGTTCATCATTAACCATGTAAGCTACAAAGTCGGGACCGAAGGATTTATCCTTCCCGGCCCTTTTACTTCGCCTTAGATCCATCTCTCGGAGTCTCCAAGTTCGAGAATCGGAACACTAGATTCCGGATGTTCGACCACCTCGAGATTCGCTAGATCGAACCATTTAGATCCGGCAGGTCAGGACTCCCGGTTCTTGAGAGCTTTGTGCATAACTTCGCTTGCGAGAGGTTATGTCTTTCTCCTTTCTAGGAAAGGTACTTTCAAAGAATAGAGCATTCCTTGATTCCATTATTGTACCCTGGTGGATATCTGGAATATCTGACTTATGCACTAAGAAGCGATAAGCACTACTGTTATTTGCATATCCGATGAATATGCAATCTACACTTTGGTCCAATCTTGACCTGCTTTGGCTTAGGTACTTCAACCTTTGCCAGACAACCCCACACCTTAAAATACTTGTAGGTGGGTTTCTTTCCTTTCCATGATTCATATGGAGTTTTGTCCTTACCTTTATGTGGGACTCTGTTCAGAATCGTATTAGCGGTAAGGACGGCTTCTCCCCACATGTTTTGGGGAAGTCCGAATTGATAAGCAAGGCATTCATCATTTCCTTTAATGTGCGGTTCTTACGTTCCGCCACACCGTTTGATTGAGGTGAGTATGGAGCCGTCGTTTGATGAATAATGCCTTCTTGGGCACAATATTCCTCAAAAGGCGCTACATATTCTCCCCCTCTATCGCTACGAATGGATTTAATCCGTAGGCTAAGTTGATTCTCAACTTCTGCTTTGTAACGTCGGAACGCTTCAAAGACTTCATCCTTACTTTTCAACAAGTAAAGGTAACAATACCTTGTGCTATCATCTATAAATGTCACAAAGTACTTGTTCCCCCCTCTAGTTTGTGCAAACTTCAAATCACATATATTTGTGTGAATAAGTTCTAGAGGAGCGGTATTCCTTTCGACGGATCGAAAAGGAAGCTTGGTGAGTTTTGCCTCTACGCACACCTCACATTTATGTTGAGGGTTTATGTCGATAGAAGGCAACAACTCCATCTTTACCACCTTTGAATAGACTTGTAGTTTACGTGTCCTAATCTATGATGCCATAAATTAGAAGACTCAAGCAAATAAGAAGAAGACTCAACTTTATTTCCTTGACGCAATACGGACATGGCATTCACTTTGAAGAGGCCTTCACAGACGAAGCCCCTCCCCACAAATGTGCCATTTTTAGTGAGTACAAATTTATTTGATTCAAACACTAGCCTAAAGCCGCATTAACCAATAAAGGTCCGAAACTAGATTTCTTCTAATATCTCGGGACGTGCATCACTTCCTTCGAGTGAGTTCCTTGCCGAAGTCATCTTCGGGACCACCTTTCCAACCCCTAGCACGTCCGAGGAAGCGTTGTTGCCCATGAACGACTTCTTGTCGGAGACCGGAGTGTACGTGGAGAAGGCATCTTTGTTGGAACAGATGTGTCTTGTTGCACTGTGTCCACCCACCACCGCATCGGATTCTCCACCAAGTTGGCTTCTAGCACCACCGCAGAGAATTCCTCGATCATGTCATCCGGGAGCGTGTCCTTGACGACGTTTGCTTGAGCCTTGCCTTTTGACTTGGCTTTCTGTTGTTGCTCGGTCTTGAGCTTGCGGCATTCCTTGATCCTGTGACCAGGTTTCCCACGGTGATGACAATTACCTCTCGAACATCTCTGCTGCCGCGGGGGCTTTGCCGTCTTTCCGGAACTTCCGCTTCTTGCTTGAGTTCCCTTTGGCCTCTCGCCAGTTTGCCTTTGCCTCGATGTTGTCTACCCTTTGGCAAGGTCTTCTTATTATCTTCCTGGATTTGCGGTTTGATAACAAGCTCTTCAAAGGTCATCTCCTTTGTCTTGAGTTTCAAGTAACTCATAAACTCATTCCATGAAGGAGGTAACTTTTCAATCGACGATGCAACCAAAAATCGCTCATTTGGTTTCGGTCCTTCCAAATCCAGGTGATGTAAAATCATTTGGAATTCCCGGACTTGGGACATCATCGTCTTCTTGTCCACCATTTGGAATTTTAGAAATTTCCCAACGATGAACTTCTTAGTACCCGCATCTTGTGCGTTGTACTTCTTTTGCGATTTTCCCATACGGCTCTTTGGCGGTGCCAACGGTGCAATAGACCGTGTAGAGAGGGTCCGCTAAGCGAGCGTTCGATATATAGTTCTTGCACATGAAATCGCTATGATTCCATGCGTCACGAACCATCTTCATGCCATTAATGACATGGATACCAAGGCCCCCTTCACCCGTTTCAAAGGCGGGCGAAGAGTCCATTTCATCTCCAAATTGTGGAGGATCTTCCGTAAGGAATCGGGCCATGCCCATAATCGTTAGATAAAACAAAGATCTTTTGCTTTGCCATCTTTTGAATTCCCGATCCCATGAATTTTTCGGGGCGATCATGGTGGTGTGATGAAGAGGGTGGAGCTCCAACGGTCGGGAAGGCGGCGGTGTTCGCCTTGAACAGGAGCGAAGCAGCGAGCGCGGTGAGGCCGGCGGAGTTACGCGCCTTGGCGATAGCGGCGAGCGGCGATGGCGGGGAAGGCGACAACATTGCCTCGAGAGGCGACGACGATAGCGAAAGCAACATCGGTCATATTTCCACCATGTTATTGCGATTCCGTAAGCAAAATATTGTCTTAAGTTGTTTGCGATTACAAGGATTTGCAGAAACGGAAATTACAAGTAATCGCTTATGTAGGAATTGAAATTACAATTCAACAAGAAAGCTGAAAATTATAATATAACAACAAAATTGAAATTACACTTTTGTTGAACAAGAAAACGGGAAAGTTGTTTATGCTGAGTCGAGTGTGGCACTCTGTCCTTAAGACAATATTGCCCCGTATGTATCCTTTATACGTCTGGACAATTCGTCTCCCAAGATAAAACAGACAATGGAACTATTGAGCAAAGGAAACTCAAAAGCTACCGTGAAGAATATTGAGCAATGAAATGATGCTTGGAAGATTAGGAAGAAACTGATTTTTGCTTTGTGTATTTTCGTGTATGTTAAGTACTCCTCAACAATGGTATAAGGGGTGTTTATATAGGTGAGGGAGGGCTGTTTAACTGCCCCCATAACAGCCATTATTGGCCAAATAATGGCCATTATGGAGGTAGTTAATCCACCAAAATAAATGGTGAAAAATGCCAACGGATTGGCCATTATAGGAGGTGTAATTCAGCCAAAATAAATGGCTGAATTGAGTGCTTTGGACGTTTCTGTTCGGACCGTCGAAATTCGATTTTCTGAAAAACTTCAGGGACCAAACTGTACATCTTGAAACTTCGGGGACCAAAGCGTACATGTTGAAACTTCGGGGACCAAACTGTACATCCGAAAGAATTCTCGGTCCAAACTGCACATCCGAAACTTCGGGATCAAACGTACTTCGGCAAAGTTTTCGGCGCATAATATCGAAGGCCCACCCACGGCCCACAAACGCCCCACGACCACGACCCACGACCCACGACCCGACGACCCACCCGCGACCCGCGACCCGCGACCCGCGACCCCGCGACCCGCGACCCGCGACCCGTGACCCGTGACCGTGACCCGTGACCCGTGACCCGTGACCCGTGACCCGTGACCCGTGACCCGTGAACCCGTGAACCCGAGAACCCGAGAACCCGAGAACCCGAGAACCCGAGAACCCGAGAACCCGAGAACCCGAGAACCCGGAACCGGACCGGACGGGCGGGCGGCGGCGGCGCGCGTGTGGTCTTTACTTGAACCGAAGCACATCTAGGTCCTCCCTCCTTTAAACACATGGGATACCCCTTGGGGTCCCAAACCCCAAACCAATTTCAAGTATTATATACACAACAATTCTTTCTTCCTCTACCGATGAGGGAGAATTGATCACACACCACACTTTTCCATGCTTCAAACACCTTACTTCGTGAACCAATATCTCTTTCATTTCTCAATGAAATTTGACGATTCTTGGCCCTACGGTTATCTACGTACTTAGTACATCATGCATGTGTGAAGAACCGGATTCTCCAACATACGTAACACTAGTGTTTAAGCCGTTAAAGTTGGTCGGTCGTAACTCCCGCCAAAGGCTAATTTCCAACATTATTTTCATATGTAAATACAACTGTATTTATGAATTTTTTCTTTTATATTATGACATTTAAGTAATGAAAAGTTTTGTACTTCTCTTGTTGTATTTGGTATTATCTTTGTATTTGTAAAACACTACTGTCATATTATCGGGAAAATCAATAGTAAAATAAATTTTATATGTTTTTTTTATAAAGTTAGTATTTGTGGTGACCCCTAGTCGCCACTAAAGTATATTAACAAAAGAAAAAAGAAAAAAAGAACCCAAGTCTTTTCTGGCGAGTTAAAATCGCCTCTAAAGTGTTTTAGTGGCAACCAAGTCGCCACTAAAGTCTCTTCTTCTGTAGCGACCAACAATAGATGCATTTTGATTGCTACATTATTGCGTATTTTTCATACTTTTGTGGCAAGTTTAGTTGCTACAAATGTATTCTATGTGGCGACCTTAAGGAGTCGTAGGTACTTGCAGGAACCTTAAGGTCGTCACTAAAAATATTTTGCGGCGATTTGCTACTTCTTAGTGTTGCCACAAAAAATTTAATTTTTTGTAGTGAGTCACTATGGTGAAGCACGAGCAACTGGAGAGAAAGCTCCTTTGGCTTCCCTTTCTCCCATTGGGGTAGGGAGGGATTTTCATGCCAAGAACTCCTTTTTTACATTAAAAAAAATTCCTATAAAATTTGGATATTGTTTCTTTTTTGATTTATTTTTATTTTTTATTAATATATTAAATGTTAGCTACTATAATAGTAGAAAGTTTAAGGAATTATCTTTCTAGTCTTTTAAGTACACAACAAAAAGTAACTGAGGTGACTCATCAAAGTACAGGACAATTAGAATGTGCTACACATCTATTTTAGCTACTCTCTCCCCTCCATTTTACTTGGCTTTATACTAAAAATAGATATTTTTTTACTTGTTTGTTTTAACAAATTGAGTGCGAGTTGTTATTTTCTTTCAATATTAAATCACAATTCATAACAATGAATCATGTAGAATGTGTATGAATGATATGCATGTATCAATCTCAAGTATAAATCATAATCAAATCTCAATCGTGCCACACATGGACACATACCATAATATCAGTATCAAGTCAAGTTCTTTCCTCTATCCATGATAATACCAAGATAAATGAGAGACAACTATATCATAATTAAGATACGTCAACTTAGTGCAAATCCAATGTCAACACTAAACAGTCAGGTCAATAAATCACGAGAGACAACAGTCCACAAATCAGTCAACCATAGCCAACCTAAGTAATTCATCCCAACTTCATACCCGAAGGCGTACATGCTTTCTTCAACAATATCTAACTACATATATGCTTCACTAATCGAAGTCTGACTAGAAGGTAAGTCGTAACCTACCAGGAATGCCGAGCGGGAGTCGCAACAATCACACTTGTGCCTTTTCCTTCCGAAGACCACAGTCGTACTCGAAGTCTAATATTATCGAAATCTAAATTAGAGAATGAAACCAACAACACCCAAAACACTATACTATTCCTTTGAATCCAAACTGATTAGGGGAGAAAGAGGAAGCGGGCCCATAAGGGTAAAATGGTCATTTTAAAAATGAAATATGAAATTCAATGTTCTAGGAGTCCAATCCTACTGACCATTTGCTAAATTAACTCAAGATTAGGCCAATTTTATCAATTAATACAAACCCCCCAATTTGGTTATGAACCCTAATTTTCCAACCTTCAAATTCATCACAATAAGGGAAGATTCAACTTAATACTTACTAATTAGAGGAATTCATGTTTAGATTAACAAAACCCATCAATTAATTCTCACTTTCAAGCTTAAAAATCAAACAAACTCTAACTAGGTTGAACTCATCTTCCCCAACTAGTTTCTAGGTTGTTTCCATCATTAAATCAACTTAAGGAAGTTAAATAAAGGTAAAACAAAGCTAAGGGAGCTTACCACAAGAAGAAACCACTAGAAGTTGCTTGGAATAGCCCTAGGAGTGCTTTGGATAACTATTTTTGAAATGAGGGAGTGTACGTTTTTAACACACTTAAACACAATCTTGAAATCCCGTCGTCCGCTGCAGCAGCCAGAGGTCCGCTGCAGCAGACCCGCGCCCGCAGTCCACACTCGCGGTCCCAAGCCAAAATTCAAAAAGCTTGCTGCAGTGGATCGCGGTTTGCTGCGGCGGTCTTTTTCTGCTGGGGCCCGGGCCCAAGCGAGTACACCAGAAAAATCAACAAACAAGTCTTATACAATTTCAACCCGAAATCCGACAATCACCCGAGACCTCCTAGACACAAAACAGATATGTACACATATGTAAATGCAAGCTACAGACTCACTCGTGGTCTTAGAAAATGCATTGGATTTCTAATTCTATGTGTCAACCCTCAACGGGCTAAACTAGCTTTCCAACCAACGGTCAAGAACACTCTTGAGGGCCTCGGGAACTGAACCAACTATCCCACCAATTAATAAATGACCCTCCGAACTACGCGGAATCAACAAAATTCTGAAAAAGGTCTATTTACACATAAGTCAATTATAGGTCAATACTTTCACTCTTTAAGGTTCTAATTTCTCAACTTCTACTAGAATCGTCTGATAACTTCGGGGATTTGATCAACATGAGTAAAATAATCAAAATGTATGTAACAACTGAACAGGTCGTTACAAGAACTCTTTGCCTTTCACCTTTGTTTTACGTCAACTTGGAGAGAATTACGTGCACATGTAAACACAAGAAATACAAAAGAAATAAAGAATCATTCAATAGGATACAATTTGTCATTACAAGTTCCTTTCAATTCAAAATGCGTCCTAAATCCTATATTTTGATGCTAAGATATAATAACCCAATATCATTGTAAACAGAACTCAAACGTGACTCACCTCATTGCACTTCAAGCGTGGGGGTTCAAACCATTATTGCAATGAATTATAACATCTCGCAAAATAAATTATTAGTAAAATGTACGCCACCTTAGTTTTTGTGGCGTAATATGAGAGACTAAAATAATAAATCGACAAAACATAAATTAAAGTTTAGAGTAGGAGAATAATATGGGATCAGTACATGGCGAGGCTAGAAAAGGGCCCAATGCGATGTTACTCTCCTCTATTTTTGTATAATAGCCTCTCGTTAAAAATTAAGACGTGAAAAAAATGTTTAAAGTAGTCCAATGGTACAAAGTACATGTTTGGGTGCTTAAAAGTAATACAAAGCTTAAAACTTATTTCTTAGTGTTCAAGTTTTATAAAATGGGTCAATGACTCGAGAATTTATGTGGAGGGATTTCACTCTCCCTGAACTTATGTTAGATAAATTATGATGACAATGATGTATGAAGTATGGGGTGTAAGAACAACCTACTTCCTTCAGCGAGCTTCGTTGAAACATATTTCTTTCTATTTGATTAGTCTCAAACTTTCCCAATACTTGGGGCTTGGTTAAACTCAAGATCATCCACTTATGGGATCTTAGCCTCCTTAGGCTTAAGTTACTTTACTTACGACACATACGAACGCGAAAACACAGGGTATAACATTTATGCCATGTTAAGCTTCATTTGATTTTTTCTTAACCCACATTCTAAAAACTCTTACCTAAAAGTGTTATTCAATCTCTTTAGGTAGCTGCGCAATACTTTTGTTCCTTCAATCTGATTTCTATTGATTTTTCTAGCTTGTCAAACTGGAGTTCGATCTTGACAATATAAAATCAAACTTTCTTCCTTTGAGGCAATTGTATGATCTTACGAACTTGAACTCTAGGAGGTCGTTTGGTTGGTGAGATAAAAATAATAATTACAGGATATTTCATGGATTATTTTATCCTGCGTTTGATAATGGATATTATTTAGTCCAAGAATTATTTTATCCCACCATTTGGTATAAATTGCGATATGTTTCGCATATAGAAAATAGGATAAAATAATTCCATGAAATATCATTATTTATCATATCCCACCAAACAAACGAGCGGATGGTCACATTGCAATCTTTTCAAAAAAGGTACAAATTTTAAAAATTGGCTTCAATACAGTGTTTTTTTATATATAGAATATCAAGGGGAAATTCTCTGAAAGAAAAAATGGAAACCAAGAACAGGTAGAGGAGACACGGTAATCAAGTAAGCGTTTGGCAATCGATTCCAAATATTTTTTATCGAGTTGTATTTGGTTATAATTTTTTGTAAAGAAGAGACGAGAGCACTTACAGAGATAGAGTTGGAAAACAAGTTTGGAGCAATTTCCCAAATTTTTTACTCCAACTCCAAGTTGGATTAGAAAATCTTACTACCAAACACTAATTTTTTTTAAAAAAAGTGAAGTATCCAAAAAAAAAATGAATAATTCTCATGATCAAACGGTTCCTATGTTTTTCCTCTATTTTTCAAGTGACCGTATTAGGCTTGAAATGCAGTTATATCTTAATATAGATCAACATAACCTAAGCATAAGCTTAACAGATTTCAATAACACACAGCCAGAATTGCTAATAGGGACGTCACCAACGTTTTTCCATATTACATGTAAACTTTGGCAAATTCTTAAATCTAATAAGGTGCTTAACAGATTTCCACACTCATCAACATCGAAGCGCTAGTCAAAAGGCATAATTTAACATAATTGCTAAGCCAAACTAACAGGGACATCACTAACTTTAAGCCATAATACATGTAAACTTTTTAAAACCATCGAACATCTAACTTCAATTATTCAAGTCCAAAGGTACCTGCTACCATATTTTCCTACAACTAGCAGCTGGGAAGAAATAAACATTCTCCACTGCAGAACTTCCTGTGTATTTACGTCTACCGGCATGCTACCTCACCTTCTTGGGACGGGTTTGTAAAGCACGACCGTAACATATTTTGAGCGAAAACGATGTGTTACACCGAGTGCTACAACTGACCTCGGGACTTCTCTGTTCTCAATATACAGATGGTTTAGTACTTCATGCTGTGGTAATGGGAGGGATGTTGATTGATCTCTTGTTGTTGGGTGGTTTAGCAAGGTGTGATGCAGATGTGGTGGTACCACCGGTGGTTCCTTTCCTACATCATCATGCCCAGGATACACATTGTTGTAACTTGCATCAGGTGATCTTGGAACTTCAAAGCCCATGACAGTGGCTTCCTCCTGTGTGCATAACTTAGTTTTATGATCTGTTTGGCCAAAGGCCCAAAAGCATTCTCGAAGGCTAAAAGTGTTTTTTTTTCTAAAAAAAAATAAGTGTTTCTTTTATCAGGTGTTTGGCCAAGCTTTTAGGAGAAGAAAGAGTGCTTTTGAGTAGAAGCGGAAGTGGTTTTGAAAAGCTGAAAAAGTAGCTTCACCCAAAATACTTTTTTGAAAAGCACTTTTGAGAAAATACACTTAGAAGCCCTTTTTAGAGGCTTGATCAAACACTAATTGCTTCTCAAAAGTGTTTTTCAAATTAATTAACCAAACATAAACTGCTTCTCACCAAAAGCACTTCTGAAGAAAGTACTTTTCAAAATAAGTTGATTTTACAAGTTTGTCCAAACAGGCTATTACGCTTAGCGAAAAAGATGGCAGAGCTATCGGTTACAAGAATTTATGACTTACATGATCTTGACCATATGGATGAGGGTGGTTCATGTTGCTTCAAAAACAAACAGCTAAGAAAGTTTTGAGCAGATAAAACTTTCTTAAGTTAACCTGAAAATAAAACATAATTCGATTGTAAGCAAGAAAATAGAACCAATTTTGGGCACATATTCCTCGGGGGGGGTTGACGTAACCATGTCTTTGTAAATCAAAATACTATAAATTCACGAGCTATTTTTATGTCTTCTCTCCAATTATTAATGCAGGTATACTTAGAAATGCTCAAAAAAAAATCCATGTTGCTCATAAGATAAGCTTACCAAATGAGAAATGCTGTCTGCAAATTAGATCAAACATCAAGATATCAACAATACAGATAAACAGAACTGATAAGAAAAACTAAAGTTAAGTGAAATATACATGGAACATGAGATGGAAGATAACGGCCTAACTCAGTGAAGCTTTCAATTTAAGAGGACAAAAGTTCTGCCTTGAAGTAGTGTCTACCACTTTCTATACCCAAATCGAGTCCTAGAAAACCTAGAATCAAAATAAGGTATCCCCCTCACCTTAAAGAAAGAGCTACAAAGAGCTGTTCTCCAGAACATGCCAAGCCCGAACAAAAGCATCATCAAGGCAACTATCAACTAATTTGTAGAACTCATTTCATATCACCACCTCTTCCACTGAGAACAAATTCAATGTCTATATGCAGGTGAACATTCCTATAGTATGCCCTTCAATGACATTTTTTTCGACCATATGGCATTACTGAAATTCATTTTTGGTGATCTAAATCATCGTATGTAAGATGACGCATAGCATTTCACTAAGGACCAAGACTCACGATCTACTAAATGTTATATTGATTCAAATCCAATCGTGACTGACAGAAAATTTTACTACACAACAAGTCGTCGAGTATTACACGCATGTGTTGGGGAAATAGAAAGTTGCAAATCTATGCAGGGCTCAAATTCAATACCTCTTGATACTGACATTTGAATCACATTGACACCAAAGGAAGAATAGCTTTCATTGGAAACAAGATGGCTCTAGTCCCTAATGTATGTGCAAGATGGCATGGACACACCCAAGAGGGAGAGAGAGAGAGAGAGAGAAATTGAGTTTGCGTGTGTGCGTGTGTTTCACAAAAGCACCAACAGTAAAAGAATATAGGATTTTCAACGAAAGAAGGAAAAAATGCAAACACTTAACCCCCTTAAATTTGCCATTAAGTTCTTTTCATCTAACACTTAACCATTAATTCCTTCAAGGACTCTTAAGTCTCCTATGTCAAGCTCTTTTCTTTGAAATGTCATATCCTCCGGCCTAATCTAAATTCCACTTTTCCAGACAATGCACCCAAAGCTAACAAAAAATCTGATCGCCAGCAACTACTAGCGTCTAACTTTGTGATCATACATAAATCTTTGAAAGATCGGGGTTTGTTAATATATAAGGGCATTAACTTAGTGACAAACTAAGACACCCACTACCTACAAACATATTGTTCTCAACCCAAGGTTCTTCTATCAAGGATCTATTCATAAACCCAACGGCTCTAAGAGCAAGCACAACTCTCTCCAATCATTAAGCTTTCTTGGCTGCCTCCGTGTTTTCCCGGATCTTTATGGGACTACTGATGGCTCAAACTCAAAGGACACTCAATTATTCACTCTAATCGGATAAGATCAAATTAAGAACTAACTTTTGATTACGATTAAGAATTAATAAATTGAAAAAAAATCAGAAAAAATTAATTTCTTTGCCAAAATCCTGGAAGAAATTTTATAAGAAGTCAAGGTAAATTTCAAATGTGGTTAAAAGAAACAGAAGAAATGAATAGCTAAAAGATAATGGAAAATGAGAATTTCTGTTGAATGACATTAATAATTTGGATTACATTATCTTAAAGTAGACTTAGTTAAAATATGTAGATATTTTAAATACATTACATAAGTTGAAGCATAATTATATTCCCTGTTACACTTTTACAAATTAGTTAATGCTAATAACTTGTGCTCGACTAAGATGTTTCATCGAGCCTAGCTCCCCTATTTTTTATACACCAACTTATACTAAATAAAATACAAACCTCACAATAAGTTTGTTCCAATACAGCAATTAAATCGATGATTAACACCCATTTGACCTCGTATTGAGATCGGCAATGACCCCATCTTTTACCATAAGATGGCGACATCTGTTGCTAGAATTAACCGAGTAGATCCTGGAAAACTATACTCAGGCTTGACTCTCTGTTTAGGGGACTAAGCCAGGTGTGACTGAGTTCCCAACCCTATACACTTAGCAGTGAGCAAAGTACTATCACCACCCATGCATAATTTAGCAGGTTCGCTCACAATACTCTTTAAAAAAATCACAACCGAACCATTTTCATTCCTCCTTACCATTAAACAGAGGTGGGAAACCATGTCTACATCTAAACAAAAGTGATCATTGAAGGAGCAGTCTTTTCTTTTTATAACCATGGTATCCGGGCCACCTTGCGTGCACCTCGACTAATTCCACGGGATACACACCAGCAACAAGTACCAGGTAATTTTGTCCACCAAGGCTAGGACAGATGGAAAGAAATCACCTAGTGTTTTTGTCTCGGCTGGGATTTGAACCTGAGACCTCATGGTTCTCAACCCACTTCATCTACCACTAGACCACACCCTAGGGTGTATCGTTGAAGGAGTAGTCTTACAACTGGAAATAGTGGGGAAGGAAACTAGAAGTGCAAAAGGAACGCTAGGAACCTCTATTGGAGCATTAGTTATGCATAGACTAGCTAGGTTGAGGTTTTCCTGGCGGTTGGTATTAGTAGATAATTAAAGCTACAGAATAGTATTGGGAAGTAAGTAAGAGATATGAGAACTTGAAATCTGAGAATTAGGAATCCTTAACCTGAAAAGAGAAATTCTCATTTTGTTCCTAGGGAGGTGGAATAGATCTTCCAAATCATTTTGGAAGGCACTTTCACCTAGTCAAGGTAGATTAGGTTTAGCCAGAGATACCTGGTACCTGTGTTGGTGGGAGTTAGCAGATACCCAATAAAATAGTTGAGGTGCACGCAAGTTGGTCTGGACACCATAGTTGAGGTGCATGCAACTTAACATCCACAAGAAATTTTGCACTTAAGACACCAGCCACGTGTCCCCATTCCTATCAACCATGGTTTTTGACTCCACAAAATTTTAGACTTCCTTAATGGCATTCCGAAGCTAAAATCCAGAATAAAGTTACATAGAACACTAACTTTATATACACACAGCAATACACATTGACAATACATGTATACAGTTATTTACACACATACATATAAGGTTTTAGAAACTTCTCATTTTCTCTCGCAGACCATATATGTTTATCATGGTTGCATTTAAACTCTTGGTGAAACCAATGAAGACATATTTAATAGCATTTATGAGGCTAATGCTGATATAGAGCCTATGAATTTTTGGTGTTGTATGTTTCAGTGCCTCCTTGGTACTTGCTTTAATAAAATTACCTTATTTTATCAACAGAGAAAAGAATGCATGCATAATTAATATTTCAATTTCCTCTCTTAACTGAAATTGGTAAAGTAATTAACAATGTCACTCCCTTCACCCTATTTCTCTGAATCCATCTCTAGAATCACAAGCTTTAAAGAAAACACCTACAAACACACTAGGTAAAACCATTACCAATTGTTTGCCAAACTACTGTTCAGCATGTTAAGTTGATAATTTTCCTCTATTTAAATAGCATTGTTAACTTGATAGATAACTTTTTCTTTTGGATGACCAAGAAATCCATTCAGGGCCAACCCTTAGGACCAACTGTAGACTTCGAAAGTCGGGGGTAACGGGCCCCCTCTACCCTTCTCAACTTAAACACTAGGTTTAATTCACATGAGGCAGGACTCAAAACTGTGACTTGCCACTTGGATTAAGCCCTGTGGCAACTTGACGGTTACTTTTTGGTGCTCATTCTAAAATCAGAGGTTCAAAGATTATAAATACGTACAGTGCCAATTTGAAAGTGGACTACATCTGGGAAAAGCCAAAACAAATAACGGAAGGAAAAGGAAAAGGGAGAATAGGAAAAAAAGGGACACGCGGAGTAGCAACAAAAAAATGACTAGAAGGTGAAGACATCTTTGAGAAATAAACTAGATTTTTTTTTAACAATAGTCCTCAATCTAGATAAGTGCATGAAAGAATTTTATCAGTAATATTAAACTGTATAAAATGAATTTAGCCAAATGTAATAGGTATGTCTGCGGGAAAAAGGAAGCCTTAGAACACAGATGTGGGTCCTTTGATGCACAATCAAGCATGAATAAAAGCAACCAGGTACTGTTTTTCCAAATCACAAATTAGATCCTGATCTACATGATCATGCATACCAGATTAAAGGATCAATGCTTATGTCCAATTGGTGGGAAAACTGCTTTCTATTGCCATGAAATGTTTTATATAATTGACACCTAAGTTGCTCGGACTCCATTTTCAGTGCCGCACCCGTGTCGACTGACATGGATGTGGGTGTGGGTGTGGGTGTGGGTGTGGGTGTGGGTGTGGATGTGGGTGAGGGATCCGTACCGGATATGGTAAACCGATTTTGGATACTTTGACTAAAATTGACGGAGAAATTCGGGACGAATACAATGATTTTTATAATAAAAACAAAAGCTAAGATGAAATTGAAGAAAATGGAATACCTTGTATATAGAAATTTATATGTCAGTCCTTTTCCTTATATCTCATTTTGAGATTCTCCTCTTAATCAATATTTTCTCCTCGGAATACCTTGTAAGTTTTCCACATAATTTAGACATACAACTCTATTTTTAGATATTTGATTTATTTTTGGCCAAATCCCCGTACTCATATTTGTACCTAGATCCATACCCCCGAATCTTAAAATTTAGATCATGAAGGATTCGACCTCTAGATCCCCTCCCATATCGGACACCCGCACCCAAGTCCAAGCAACTTGGACTGACACTTTGATTATTATAAAGGGTAAGAAACTGGAGCTTGTATTTTGAGAAAGTCTTTTGACTGCATATTTCTTTACCATGGGAAGGCATAAATGTACAACAGCAATATCTACCATACATTAAGCTCAAATGAGAAAACAGCAAAAGACTTGCTTACCAAAAATCTTGAAATCTTGATCTCCTAGAAAATCTTAAACTCCCCTCTAAATGAACACTAAGTTGTTTCCTCACTCACCATATCTTGAATATAGAAAAATTGCAAGGCAATCACCCATATTTATATTCAACTGGCTACTGATGCACTCTATCCATGCAAAGTAATATGCGTACACGTCTCAGAAGCCACCGCTCATGAGACACATAGTACCAATATTGACAACTGGTTTTGGAGACATCCAGAAGCATGCAAAAAAATGTTCAAATCCAGACAATGCTAGGAACCACTATGTACTGTTATATTAATTCTGTTCTCCTCTAATTTAAGCATTAAAATAAATTTATCTATCATGCAGAACACCAGGTGGCCCATGGATTCCAATACAGACACTTTTAGCGTAACTGATGTTTAAGACACGTGGTATCATTCCAAAAGTGTTTCAAACGGATGGTAGACTAACACCAAGCTCACCAGAATATAGAAAACAGTAGGTAGTAACTCCACAACAACTTTAAGAAGTCCAGAAAGAGATTACGTGGCCAAAGAGCTTTATTTGAATTAGAATCTGATCCAACCCAACCTCTGACGAAAAATGATCTAGAATTAAATGCAAGATCCAAAGCCTCGACAAGAGAATTAACATTCACCTACATGAGCCTTGAATAGTTGGCCCGAATCCCCGATAAAAGGAGGATTGAGGTAGGTTGAGGGGGTGAGCATACATTGTACATGTAGTATTTAACCGTAAATACTAGCTTAGGAGACTTACGGGTTTCTCCTTAGTGGAAGCGAATCTGCAGCAATAACAATCACAGGTTGTGTCGCCGGTTGTCGGGAATCCTCACGAAGCGGATAAATTTGTCCAGAGTCTAGATATCCTTAGGAGATGCAGAGTGTATTTTGTGTAAACTCTAACCGTCATATTATTGGTGGAAAAATCTTCTCTTTCCAACACCTATAATGGTGTATTTATATCTTATAAATACGGTGAGGAAGAGGACAAGCTAATGGGCTAACTAGCACCTCTTATGAGTGAACCGGACCCAATAGCTACTCCCAACAGTACAGTAAAAAGGGGGATTCATGTTACACATAGTTTAATGCTTAAGCCTTTCAATCATATTTGTTCCAAGATCTGACTCTATCCTACTACAACCAATACAGGAAACAATAACTATTGCTTTCAAAATAAAATATTCTTTGCTATCTATATTTAGCTCTTAAATGACATTTCCTACTCCCTAAGAAGAGTCATTAACTTGTTTGGAGGGTTGTTACCTATTGTATTGTATTGTACTATTGCATTGTTTAAATACAACGTTTATTTTGATTGTTACTTAAAATTTTATTATCTCATATTGTTAAATCCATTGTTATGTAATGACGAAAAGTCTCATTTTATGTAACGACCAATTTAGTGTAGTCGCGTTGTTACCTTTTCTTTTTCTCACATTTTGTATTTGCTTATTATCTAACAATCCTACTTTTTCTTTTATCAGAAGCATCTAACAATCCTATTTTATCCTTTACTTTACTTTTTTATAATAATTGTACCCCGTACCCTACTTTTGTTGTAGCTTTATCCACCAGTTGATGTGTGATATTATGTGACAACGGAAAACGATACAATCTATCCAAACGTTGCACTCATCAAAATCATACAATACAATACAACATTATGAAACAATACAATACATTATGACAATCATCCAAACAAGTTCATACCAATTGCCTAATTTCGGCTACTTCAATTTAAAGGAAACCAAGCTAAGTGCCTATAGTAGGAGAAATTTGGGGACACATTGGAGCTACCCACTTTGATCAACTAGCCAAGAATTTCCTAGATACAAAATTGCTGGTGCTTGATTTAGTAATATTTTTGTGGTAATTCTACTTTCCCCTATAGGAACTTTAATAAATCCTCACGTTTAATGAAATTGCGCATGGAGGGAAATGCTCCTTATATAACCGAAACGAACAGAAATACAGAGGATTTATATAGCAAACCCCAACTAATGAATGATTAATGGATAGGTAATTGATTGATTGATTGAACCACTTGTTCTCTAAGGGATCGTTTGGTATGAGAGATAAGGGATATTTAATCCGGGATTAAATTTGAGATGAGTTTATCCCATGTTTGGTTGGAATAAAATCGCGATATAGCTAATCTGGGGATTAGTTATCCCGGGATTGTAGTGTTATTTGTATCCCTGTGGGAGGGTGGAATAACTAATCCCGGGATAACTAATCTCGGGATATCCTGGGATTGTAGTGTTATTTGTATCCCTATGGGAGGGTGGAATAACTAATCCCAGGATAACTAATCTCGGGATTAACTTGTTCCCAACCAAACGACCCCTAAGGAAATAAGAAACAAGGAAATCGAATAAATTTCTCAAAAACTGAAAGCTCATAACTTACACTATAGATTATGCAATACATGCATCCATGTTAAATATGTAACTCAAGATTCTTCAGTCAATTTATGGCTTAGTCAACAGAACTGAGAATTACAAAATACCATTTTCATTCTTGAATTAATATAAATTCGTCGAGTCGAAGGTCTATGGGAAACAGCCTCTCTTAACTGAGGTAAAGTATGCGTACATTCTATTCTCCAGATCTCACTTTGCGGGATTATATTAGGTATGTTATTGTTGTTGTAATTAATATAAATTCGAAAGTCTAAAACATACCTAATTTAGCTACCCTTTGGCACTTCAATGAAATTTTTACAACTTTCCCAGAAAGCCCTTGTCTTGGGAAAGAGTGAAACGCACTCACAGAGGAATGAAAAGAACTTTATAAGCTATGGAGGATTGGAATGATAATTTCTTACTTGGAAAATTCCGTCTTAGAATGTAAAGAATCAAATTTTCAAAAATCCTAATGAATTTATGTTTAAGGAAAGAATATGATGTCTGGTTACTTTAAAAATAAATTGTTCCATGAAGTTGCTAAAATACCACTGGTAATTTTCTCCAATAAATTAAAGGGAAAATAAATAGATTGCACGTGTAAAAAAAACACTTACACACTTAAACTAATTGAACCACCTAATACCCCTAATCATATCTAAAGTGAATTTTTTCCCCTTCTTAGGCCCAGTAAATGTCCGTTTTGGTCAACATTTTTTGAGCACGTATTTGCCCATATTATAAGCATATAACAAGGAAATAAATGGGAATAACATTTTAAAATTATTAAATATAACCGCCAACAAAAAAAAAAATCTCTCGCACCAAATTTAAACTCGATCTTCCTCCATCAGCCAAGACAAAAAAACATAATTTAGTCACTCCTAGTTGTTATAGCGGCTACACATCCAACTAGAGGTTGTTCTCAGTAGTAGGGGATGAGGTAGAGTTGATAGTCATATCGAGAGATGTCAAGCCTGTTGCTGTACTTTTCTAGGATGGCCCATGCACAGCAAAAGGCATTTCTAATGCCTGATGAATCAACCAGTTCTTTTATCTCGCTGCTTTCCCTTCTCTTTCTATCACTATTCCCACCTAGGTCCCCTGAGCGAAAAAAGAGAGGAAATGGACTATCTGGTTTGGCCACTACATTTTATGAAAAAGGTGGAGATGAATCTCAAAGAGCATAGAGATCAGAAGGAAGTAGGCTCTTAGATAGAGCGAAACTATTAACAAATGACTTGATCCTTGACCTCTTATTATATGCAAGAGCAAAGTATATTACCAGCACTCCGTTGGAAATTGAACTTGAAATGCAACTTTTTTCTTGACCATTAGGCCACACACCTTTGGGTGTTTGTAAGTCTATTTTTTATGGTTAAGCTATTGAGGTTTATGTTGTTGCTGTTGTAGAAAATGGCGGGGGAAGTGATAAAGGTGTTATATAGAGTGGTAATAGAAGATGAGGAGAAGAGAGAGGAATGTTATGAATCAATGTCAAGCCCAAGTCCAGTAAGTCCAAGCCCATAGATAATTTGATGATGCCATTGCTTACAATTGCAACGAGGTTGTGTGGTAGTGATTAAATTTAGTTTAATTAATGTGTTTGTGTGTTAGTAATTAAATTTAGTTTAATTAATGTGTTTGTGTGTTAGTAATTAAACTTAGTTTAATTATGTGTGGTGTAGATTTCATTTGGTTTTCTATAAATACCCAAGTCCGTAAGCCCTGTAAATCATCCAAAAGAAAAACAAAGCTATTTGCTAAATAAGAAAATCTTTGTTAATTAAGAATTTTGTGAGTTCTCTTTAGAGTGTGCTTTATTTTCTTCTTTGGATAATTAGAGTTTTGTACTCTATTTATTCAACAATTGGTATTAAGAGCTAAGGTTGTGAGAACTTTTGAAATTCTTACTATGCTCTGTGGTTGCGGTTTTTAACCGATCCTCCACACCAGAAAAGATTTCTAGATATTATTGCAAACCTTTGTAGAACGTTTCTGTGTTGAGAGTAGTTGAGTATTTTCCAAACTTATTAAAATCCTATCAGTACGATGGTTGATCTTCAAGTAGTTGGAGGAATCAAAAAGCTCAACAATCAAAACTACAACACATGGTCAACGTGTATTGAGTCTTACCTACAAGGTCAAGACTTATGGGAGGTTGTTGGTGGTATTGAAGTTACACAACCGATGACAGAAGATGCCAATTGCATCTTACGAAATTGAAAAAATAAAGAAGGCAAGGCGATGTTTGCTTTGAAGACCACAATAGAAGAAGAAATGTTAGAGCATATTCAGGAAGGTATGTCAAAACACCGAAAGAAGCGTTGGACACATTTACTACACTCTTTTCAAAGAAAAATGATACAAAATTGCAAATTCTCGAGAACGAGCTGCTATCGATGGCGCAATGTGACATGACGATTTCCCAGTATTTTCACAAGGTGAAATTGGTATACCGCAAAATTTCATAGTTAGATTCGACATCATCTATTGGGGAAGCTAGGATAAATAGAATAATTATCCATGGTTTGAGACCCGAATACCCAGGGTTCATTGCCGATGTACAGGGATGGCTGACACAACCATCGTTTGTTGAATTTGAAAACTATGGCCAAGCAAATGGGAGGAGTCTTGCTGAAGGGTGAAGAGGAAGCACTCTACACCAACAAAAGCAAAAACAGTTTCAAACGACATACTGGTGGTGGATCTAAAAGGGATAGCGACAAGATAACAAGTTACCAAGGAAATGGAGGCTCTCGTCCAGGGGGAGCTTCGAAGAATCGCAGTAACAGAAGAAAGTTCGATGGAGAGTGTTACAACTGTGGGAAGATGGGTCACATAGCAAAAGATTGTTGGACCAAGCAAAAGCATGCTGAGAGTAATGCTGCTACTTCCAGTTCTAAAGAGATTTGTGAAGATGGTTGGGATGCCAAAGCGTCGTTCGCTATGTAGGAAGAAGAATTAGCTCTCACAGTAACAACATCAGAATGAATTTATTAACAGAATGATTGGATCGTAAACTCGGGTTGCTCAAATCATATGACGGGTGATAAAATGAAGTTGCAAAATCTGTCTGAGTACAAGGGAAGTCGTGTGGTGGTGACAACTGATAGCTCACATTGGTAAGATGATAGTTACACCTCGATATAATTCTAATCAAGTGCCACTTCAAGATATTTATCATGTCCCAGAATGAAGAAAAAATTGCTATATGTGGCTCAATTGACATCATCAACCCACTATGTCTTATTTGGTCCCCGAGATGTGAAGGTGTATCATGATCTCAAAATATCAGAAAAACCAACAATAGATGGGCAATGATTGGAGTCCGTCTACATGATGTCAGCAGAGTCTGCATATGTAGACAAGATAATGAAAAATGAGACAACAGATTTGTGGCACATGTGGTTAGGTCATGTCAGCTATTCAAAGTTAAGTGTGATGATGAAGAAGTCGATGCTTAAGGGGCTTCCTCAACTTGACGTGCGAACAAACAAAATCTGTGCAGGATGCCAGTATGGTAAAGCACACCAATTGCCATATGAAGAATCAAAGTTTAAATCAAATGAACCATTAGAGTTAGTTCACTCTGACGTGTTTGGGCCCATTAAGCAATCATCAATTGGCGGTATGCAGTACATGGTGACATTCATTGATGACTTCTCCAGGTATGTGTGGGTTTTCTTTATGAAAAATAAAATCTGACACATTCTTAAAGTTTAAAGAGTCTAGAGAGTTAGTTGAAGGAGAAGTGAAAAAGAAGATTTGTTGTTTGCGCACAGACAATGGGGGAGAATATAGCTCAAGTGAGTTCTCTCAATACCTAAGGGAATTCTGAATACGTCATCAGTACACTTGTGTCAACACACCGCAATAAAATGGTGTAGCTGGGAGAAAGAACTGACATCTCACATAAATTTGTTGAAGTATGCTACATGCAAAGAACGTATCGGAAAGGTTTTGGGCTAATGCAATGAGGACTGCAGCCTTTGTGATCAACAGACTTCCTCAACCAAGGTTAGGATTTGTTTCACCCTTTGAGAAACTGTGAAACATGAAACCTACAGTTAGCTACTTTCAAGTATTTGGCTGTGTATGTTATGTATTTGTTCCTGATCATTTACGGAGCAAGTTTGATAAGAAATCTGTTAGATATATCTTTGTGGGATACGACATCCAGAGAAAATGGTGGAAATATTGCGATTCAATGAGTGAAATGTGCTACACTTCACGAGATGTGGTGTTCGATGAAGCATCTTCTTAGTGGTCTTTAGAGAAGGAGGTGCTGCCAGACTCTAGAGAATGTGGAGACAAGCTACAACAGAAGATGAGGGAGTATATTGTTCAACTCCAACCAAGCTTAGATGAATCAAAAGATCCAAACGGTGATGATGTCAAGCAAAGAGTAACTCAGAATCATTGGCAAATTGGTGTGTATCAACAACCAGATGAAGAAGGTGGGCCTAGTGAAATAGAATAATCAACTTCACAATCTCAACTTCGAAGGTCAACAAGAACACGAAGACCAAATCCCAAATAATGCAACCATAATTAAATAAGCAACTACAACAGAACCTGAGACATTCGAAGAAGCATCGCAAAGTTCTGAGTGGGTGACAACTATGAAAGAAGAGATTGATGCACTTGAGCAAAACCAGACTTGGGATTTGGTACCAAATCCAAGAGATGTGAAACCCATATCCCGTAAGTGGGTTTACAAGATAAAGTGTCGTCCAGATAGGTCAATCGAGAGGTAAAGGCACGATTGGTAGCTCGTGGTTTCTCTCAACAATACGGATTAGACTACGATGAACCGTTTAGTTTAGTGGCGAAACTTACAACTGTACGAGTCCTACTTGCACTTGCAGCCAACAAAGACTGGAATTTATGGCAGAATGCTTTTCTTAATGGAGAGCTAGATCGAGAGATCTACATGATCAAACGAATGGGTTTTCAGAACCAAGATCATCCAGAATATATGTGTAAGCAGTGAAAAGCACTCTACATATTGAAATAAGCACCCAAGGCGTGGTATGGTAAGATTGCTGAATTTCTAACACAAAGTGGTTATTCAGTAACACCTGCAGATTCTAGCTTCTTTGTCAAAGCCAATGGAGGAAAACTAGTTATCGTGCTAGTAGTGATGATAAGTCAGAAATTCTTCGGACAAAGGATAATTTTTCAGTTCATTTCCAGATGAAGGAACTTGGACAGCTCAAGCACTTTATTGGTCTAGAGGTTGATCGCATACAAGAAGGAATATTTCTCTGTCAACAGAAATAAGCCAAAGATTTGTTGAAGAGGTTTGGAATGCTCGAATGCAAGCTGATTTCGACGCTGATGGAGCCAAATGCCAAAATGTGTGCACGTGAAGGAAAAAATTTGGAAAATGCTATGATGTATCGACAATTGGTAGGTAGTCTGATCTACTTAACCCTAACTCGACCTGATATCTCTTATGCAGTTAGTGTGATGAGTCGGTACATGCAAAATTCAATGAAGCCTCATTTGGAAGCAGTTCGACGAATACTGAGATATGTGAAAAGTACAATTGATTATGGTATTTTGTACAAGAAAGGTGAAAATTGTAAGTTAGTTTGTTACTGTGTTGCAGACTATGTAGGAGATCATGACATCAGGAGATCAACAATTGGGTATGTGTTTACACTTGGTTCTGAAATAATTTTTTGGTGTAGCAAGAGACAGCCGACAGTATCTTTATCAACCACAGAAGCTAAGTATCGAGCAGCGGCAATGGAAGCTCAAGAAAGTACATAGTTGATACAGCTGATGAATAATCTACATCAACTAGTAGATTATGATGTTCCATTGTATTGTGATAATCAGTCGGCAATTCGTTTGGCAGAGAATCCAATCTTTCATGCTAGAACTAAGCATGTTGGAGTGCACTATCATTTCATCAGAGAAAAGGTTTTGCAAAAAGAAATTGAGATGAAACAGATCTAGTTGCAGACTTGTTCACAAAAAGTTTGAGTACATGCAAGTTCTAAATGTTTCGCTGTCAGCTCGGCACAGTGCAAAGAACTAGAGTTGACATTGAGGGGGAGTGTTAAGAATCAATGTCAAGCCCAAGCCCATAGATAATTTGATGATGTCATTGCTTACAATTGCAAAGAGGTTGTGTGGTAGTGATTAAATTTAGTTTAATTAATGCGTTTGTGTGGTAGTAATTAAATTTAGTTTAATTATGTGTGTGGTGTAGATTTCATTTGATTTTCTATAAATACACAAGTCCTTAAGCCTTGTAAATCATCCAAAAGAAAAACAAAGCTATTTGCTAAATAAGAAAAACTTTGTTAATTAAGAGTTTTATGAGTTCTCTTTAGAGTGTGTTTTATTTTCTTCTTGGGATAATTAGATTTTTGTATTCTATTTATTCAACAAGGAAGGGAAAGAGTCGTTGTTCAAGTATACACGTCCTGTTCTGCAGAGCACACTCCAACTTATGGGATGCAAACCCCGACATGCCTTGTAGGTACATTTCCAGTCACTTTCTTGTTTCACAATTAGGGGTCATTTGGTTATTGGTTAGGAAGTTAATTATTCTATGTGTTAAAATCAGCATAACTAGTACCATGTTTGGTAGCTATGTATAAAATTCAGCACACCAAGTACGATATTTGGTTACTAGTTTAAAATCCTGCATAACTAATACATTCATAACTCAAACCAGCACCAATTAGGGTAATTTAACCTATTACTATAGCATGTAAAATATGATTGATCAGCTTTTGAACTTCAACTTTTTCCTCTAGTGATCAGATAGATAACAATTTTGATGAAACACCTAATTTGTTAAATGTGACATCTTTCTAATCGAGTTCTCTTTTTTAATTTGTTGCTCGGCCTGAATTCCTTTATATTAACTAAGCTTTAATCCTAAGTTGAGATATATGAATCTTCTATGTCTATTCATAAGATTACAGGTTAACTTTTTAACATGAACCACCAATGCTGGCCTGTAGTGTGTGTTTGTTTTATCTTAAGGGTTTACATTGTTTTGAGCTCAATTATAGCTCTCAGCCTCTCACTAACTATATGCTTTGATAAATTTTCTAGTTGATTATTTAGGTCTACCAGGACTATGACTTTGTAGGCTTCCAATGATAGGTATACGTCAAATCTGATTAACCAAGCTATTCGCCTAGTGTCGTAACCGGCTTTCATAATGTTGTAATAATGAGTGAGGTTTCTGCTTTTGATGATTAACAAGACCGGGTTTTGTGGTGGTGAATCCGGCTATTGATTATACTCGGGGTTCAGTTTCGACTGTTCTTCTCTAGATTCTTTGGTACTGTACTTCCCAATTACATATTGTGATAAGCTTAATTGATTTTTCATGTTACTGAGTCTTTTGACTTTGTATGATCAGATTAGCGGAACCGTTTTTAAGAAGTGATGATTTGGTTTCTGCGGATAAAGTGGATGATTCAAAGGGACTTCATCCGGACGAGGCCAGTAATTATATTGATGCATGCTTGGATAAAGTGGATGATAGAAGTAACAATAAGCGGTTTGAGTTATACAAAAAGCGCACCACCATTGTTGTCAGAAGAAAAAGTTTTCTTGACGTCGCGTGTGATGCTCTAACTGAATACAAATATATGGGACCAAACCAGAGGGCTGACTTAGCTATAGCTTGCAGGTAAATCAGTATATTTCATGCTCGATTAATATTACACATTTCTGCAGTTTATATGGTATTCCTATCTTCATAGACTTCATCTGGCTGACTGTATTTATGTTTCCTTCCACACCCCCCTCTTCTCTGAGGCATTTAAACTGCACAAACATGAGAAAATTAGGGAACTGGTCGTTATGTGTTTGTACAGCATGATGAATGAATTTTGGAAGCTGATGGCCCGTTAGTGTTTTGATATGTGCTGATCAGACTTATCACATAGCATTGTCTGCAGATAGAAGTTTCTTTTACTTCTTGTTTAAGTTCCTTTGATTAATTTTCAGTTCACGTTTTTCTCTGTTCCCTTTTTAAATTTCTTCATTTGTTTCAGGATCCGAGAAAGAAAAGAATCTGTTACCAACTTTGTGTTGTTTCTAAGTTTGTCATAACCGTCACACACTATAAAACTTAATGTTTCTATTGAGACAACAATTTTCTGGGTCATCTTTAGTAGGGATTTACCCAAAGTGAAACGCAGCAAATGTATAATATACGAACGGATGACCGGTCAAATGTGTAACTTATCCTTTTATTTACAGGGGAGCAGACTGGGAATAACAACTGTAGTGTCCACTGATTCCATCTGACATATGATGAGGAGTTTTGTAGATGATAGTTTCATTGCATGGAATGCCACACTCAATTGTCAGCGACTGGGGACCCGGTCTTCATTAGTAATTTATGGCATGAGCTCTTTCGTGTGACCTTCGCTGAGGTTTTTGATCTACCTAAATTTGGGAGTTCGCCGCGGGGGCAGCATAGACCCAACGGAGGCATTAAACCACTATCTATGCATGTATTTTCAGCCTGGACTGACGAATCTTTTGTCCATTTTCTGCTAAAGGCAGCATGAAAAGCACCTATATTGTAATACGTAAGCAAAACCCTCTACTTTGGGCTTCAACCTACCATGCTGGTGAATATTTGGATCCAGTAGCTGTTGCTGAAGCAAAGGAAAAATGGAAAGCAAACAAGTCATCTGAGATTTCAACTCCTCCATTACAAAAAGAAGACGGTGGTAATGGCGTGACTGTTGGAAAATCACCTCTTGAGGGAATCTCAAGTGCTATTGATGTCATTAGTTCCAAACAAATGGCAATTGAAGGATACAAGGCACAGAGTGAGATGGTAATTGATAGCCTTGATCGATTTATCACTGCATGGGAAAAGCGGAAAGAATCTGTTGTTGTGGAGGGCGTCCATCTGAGCCTTAACTTTGTCGTAAGAGTTAATTTGAAAACTGTCTTCTTTACTATTTTTGGTGTCAATACTTTTCTTTTCTTCCATATTTTCATCTTATCTTTTTACTCATCTTTTTTAGGGATGGCAACGGGGCGGGGCGGGGCAGGTTCCCTTTCCAATTTTATAAAATTCATGCGGTTTCCTCTCCAATTTTTTAAAAATCATTGTACATTACAATCCTTCCTCTTATTTTTTTATTTTTATGCTTCTAAGCTTCTAAATTTTCTTGTTTACGGTGATCAACTAAAAGTTCACAAAATTACTATTATCCATCATAGATTCTAAAACAACTATAAGAAACTACAGAAATATAATGCAGTCTTCTCTAATATTTCACTGTGTACCAAATTTAATTCAACAGACCTTAATTAAACTTGTGTTTTTCAAGCAACTAAAAAACAATATTGTGTATTTTAGCAAAAATAACAAAAATGAAAAAGAAAAAATATTTGCAGGGCGGGGCGGGTTGAAGTGTTTGCGGGGTCTTGCGGGTTTACCCCGCAACCGCCCCGCCCCGTTTGACATCCCTAGTCTTTTTCTCAAACCTGTATGAAAAAAGCTTTTGGAGCCGAGGGTCTAACGGAAACAACCTCTCTACCCCGCAAAGGTAGGGTAAGGTCTAAGTACACCCCACCCTCCCCAGACCCCATTTGTGGGACCACACTGCATATGTTGGTATTGTTGTTGTAGTATTTGCCTTCTTATCTGTAATGGTTTTTCCCTTTCTCTAGTGATTAAGTGGATTTCAATTGCTTTTACCCGCAGATGGGACTAATGAAGCACCACCCTTCGATCTTACCTGTTATGGTATACATTGCGAGTGAAGAGAAACATTTAGAACGTTTTGCAGTACGTGCTAAGTACATGACTCTGGATCCTGCAAAAAATAAGTATGTTAAATATGTATGCAACATCCGAACAATACAAGAATACCTCTGCAACCGAGCTGACAAACATTTGGTGCCAAAGATTAATAACACCAATGTTGATAGAAGAGGGGCTGCTATTCATGCGACAGTTTTCAGCTGCTTACGAAGGCGGGAGGCAGGGGAACAATTTTACAATCCAATTACCAACACGGCTTGCATCATCGATGAGGAATACAGGAATCAGTGTGCTGCAAATTGCATGAGCTCTAAGGGGATGTTTCAACTGATCCAGAGACAAGGTTCTTCTAGGCAGTTGATGGCTCTTCTGAATGATGATGGATCGGTAGCAAAAGCTTAGCCAGTTTACACGTTAGGTTCCTTTGCTGATGGAACGGGGACACCTATGTATGGACCCCTGCATATTGGTAAAGCTGAACCTATTTATCTGCAATTTGGCCAATTAGGGATCAGTGCTTGGCTCAGTGATGCTGGTGGTGGTACAAGTCATGCCAGTAGTTTTGATGAAACAAGGGGAGAGCTGACAGACAATGGAAGTAGATGCTTTTCATCTTGCTGCACCTCTCTGAGGTTTTCTGATGGACATGCAAAGGAGGTATGTCACAAAATCACAAAGGCATTCCCATGAACTAGTTATAAGCTAAAACTTTGCTGCGAGTAGTTTTAGCATTTTACCCGGTTAGTTCTGTTGGAAAAATAGGACGGGGAAGCACTCTCAATCACTCAAATTCTTTTTCGATGAAAAAGTGGATGAAATGATTCTTCTTTACTTCATTCTACTTTCTTTCTCAATCAATTATTTCTCTTTTGAAGACAAGTGGAGGAAAATATACTTCTACTAATTTGACTTACATAAAATGTTGTAGCGCTTAGATATTTATAGAAAATTCTTCTAATATGTACCTACTATAATACATGTATCATAGTTTAATTATAAAGCTTTCCTATTTACTTGTTCATGAATAAAAGCATACATGCATAAACAACAACAACAACAACAACAACATACCCAGTGAAATCCCACAAAGTGAGGCCTGGGGAGGGTAGAATGTACGCCGACCTTACCCCTACCGTAGAAGGTAGAGAGGTTGTTTCCGGTAGACCCTTGGTACAAGAAAAGCATACATGCATCTTAGCATTAATTTCTAATACATGAACTAGGTAAATTCATGTACTTGGCATGAATCTAGCTAGTTTGGTTTTTCAACAAGTTCAATCAGGAATATAGTGAACCTGTCTGGCCGAGACTCGTTTATGCTTCTAGTTTGAAGAATTATATCTTACATTCATGTTTTCCTGCTTTAATTACAGCTAAAAGAGGAACAATCTGTGCATGGTAGTGATGATGATGAAGAGGTTTATGAACATGAGATACAGTGATGAGGATCTAAGTGATGACGACTCCAGACACATTGATGGGGAGGTACGTATTAATGAGATCTATATAGTGTTGATGGTTTCATTAAAATCTGCTATATTTCATTGGTACCATACACAACGATCTTCTAAGCCTTTCTGTCTTCCTTCTGAATCATCATTGTTTAGTTATCCACTTGTACTATTCATTTATTTTGCTGGCTAGTTCTTGTAAAGAGAACTTAATTGTCTGCTTTTTTTGATAAAATTTTCGCTACTTTTATTACAGTTGGAAGGCTCAGTGGATGAGGATTACACCCAATCGGACGAGGAGTATGATGATCTTGCGATGCTTGGCATTCAAGAAAACAGTTATTTTACTGATGATTCTGGGAAAGACACATACAACAAATTCGATTTGGATGAAATTGAGGAACAAAAGTATAAACAGAACACTGATCACTTTAGAAGTAAAAGTGAAAGGCTGTCAGTGTCAATGTTTACAGTTTTTCTGAAGCAAGACCTAGATTAGTACATATCGCAGTTTTGGCAAGTTTTAATTTGGTCCGAGTACTAGCTTTAGCTTTTTTGAGCTTTGTACTCAAATGTTGGAACGAGAGAATTGTTGTCTTTGTAAATAAATGGCGCACCCGAGATTGTCTTGCTGTCTTTTGAGCTCAGTTTTTGTCTGTCACAGGATTCGGAGGGGTGCAAACCTATTATGCGCCCTCACACATCACTATGCTTTTACCATTAGATAAACAGATCAGAGTTTAGGAGTATTAAGGGGCCATATAATCAGAATCTTACTCTTTTTTGTATAAAGTTTGAGACTGACTATACTTCCTTGCATAGGGGGAGGACGTACCACATCATCCGATACTTGTTGGCGGTCAACAAGGCCACGATTCGACATGTTTGGAGGAGAGCAAACTAGTGTGTCGATTTTCTAGCAAATAAGTCACAACCATGAAGAGGCATTGATACTCTAGAGTAATGCACTTAAGGACATGGAGCTTCTTCTCCTAGCGGACTTAAGTAGTGCTACTTATAAACGATTTTAAATTATTTATTTAGCATGCTTTTTCTTTCCTATGTACCAAACAAGATGGAGGAAAGTTTAGTGTAAATTAAGCAAGGCGATAAGAGGAAAAAATGGAGTGATTTAGCACCAAATCAGGGTAATAAAATGTATACCCAACGACAGTGATATATACGCAGTAAAGTCTTGTAATGTTATTGACAATAGACACCAAGCATACGGTTTCCTCTCTTCTCTGAACAAACGAAGTAAAGCTTTTTATTCTCCACTTCCCTTCTCTCCATTTTCTTTCCTTTTCGTCGTCTCCAAATAAACCGTTACATAGATAACCGAAGACAGACCCCACTTGTGGGAGGGATTACACTGGGTATAGATAACCAAAGAATCCATAATATACCTTCACAGTTGCTATATCATGGCTTTTACAATACACCGGCAGTTTACCAGATATACTAAACAAATCGGAACATACACAACTAGATTTTTGATACATTTTGTGAGCTTGGCATATCCCGTATTGTAGCCCTTCTTATTTGGAATACATGACAAGAATATTGTGTCTTCTTCTTCCAACTAACACTTGTATTTCATACCAAATCTCCATTTAAGGAGAATCCAAATTAATTCAAGCTTGCATCTAAGACATGAAAGCTTAACTGTTATATGGTTGTTGAAGGAAAACGCACCCAAAGGCGCTAATCATTTCCAGCCTGTTTTCTTTTCTGAACAATAATTTAAGCAGCATTTACCATTATATACTCATTTTCTACTTCTGAAATGTTCATCATTTCTGCAGAATGAGCATCCTCATGCTGTTTCCCAAGCCATAAACTAATTGTATCAGAGTAAAAGGACGTATCAAAGCTGTTTTCTTTTTCTTTGTGTTTGCGAACCAACTTTTCAGAAGCTGAATTTCTTAAACGATCAACCAGCAGAATAGCAGCTAATCTCTGTCTAGACACACCTCTTTTAATTAAAGGCGTTAACCAAGATATTGCCTCTTCAGTCCGATCTAACTTGAGTAATCCATCAATTATCAGCTCATATACAGACATATCTGCTATAAATCCTCTCTTCTCCATCAATGCAACTACGTTAACAGCTTCCTCTATCATTCCCGCCTTGAAGTAACAGTCAATTAAGATGTCAAACATAGTTCCATCCAACTCGACTCCCTGGCCCACCATTTTATCTACGAGCTCTTTCACCGAACTTACCTGTCCAACATCACAAAGACCTTTTACCAAAACTGAATATGTATCAACATTCGGGCAGATGTCTTTCTCGATCATCTGCCTGAACAATGAAAGTGCCCTTTCCGTATTTCCAAGCCTGCAATATCCCTTAATCATCAAATTATACAAATGGATATCCTCCTTAAACCCCTTGACATACATTTCCAAAATCAATCTCTCTGCATCATCAATCTTCCCACTACTCAAGAAACCATCCACCAAAAATTTGCAAGTCTCGGCATTTAAATCGACATTTTCCCTTTTCATCAACGCCAAAACTTTCTCCATTTCTTCGAAATTCCATCTCTTAGCACAAGAATCCACTAAGGTATTACATGTAATAATGTTAGGCTTTACCCCTTTAGACAACATTTCCTCCACCAATTCTCTAGCTTTCTTTATCTCCCCATTTTTACACAAACCATCTACCAAAACAGTCAAAGAAAATACTGAAACCTGAATACCTGATTCAACCATTTGATAAAAGAAAACAAGCGCTAACGCGATCTGATCGCACTTCAAAAGCTTAATCAAATGAACAGTACAAGTTCTCTCATTAATCTCAATTGCATTTAGTCTCATATACATGAAAATCTCCAAAACCTCTTGGAACTTTCTATTATCAGATAAAGCTTTAAGTAGCAGATTGAATATTTTTGAAGAAAACTTTGATGGAACATTGTGATTCTCAAAGAAGGAAGCTACAACAGCAAAGAGGCACCTGAAAATTTAAAAAAAAATTACATTCTTGGACTGCTCTAAAACATAATAGCCAGTAAATATATAAAGAGGCAGCCCGGTGCACTAAGCTACCGCTATGTGCGGGGTCCGAGGAAGGCCGGACCACAAGGGTCTATTATACGCAGCCTTACACTGCATTTCTGTGAGAGGTTATTTACACAGCTTGAACCCGTGACCTCCTCGTCACATAGCAGCAACTTTACTAGTTACGTCAAGGCTCTCCTTCAGCCCGTAAATGTATATTAAGTATAAATATACATATAATATGCATATGATATACATACAACAACAACATACCCAGTGTAATCTCACAAGTGGGGTCTGGGGAGGGTAGAGTGTAAGCCCCTAACATGAGAGGTAGAGAGGCTGTTTTCAATAGACCCTCGGCTCAAACAAAGTAAACCAAAGCAATGCAATATACATATGATATACAAAATTAGTGTATAGGAATGTATATTTTTTGCATATTAAGTATAAATATACATATAATATACATGAAATATACATAATCAGTGTATATGAATGTATATTTTTTGTATATAAGTATAAATATACATGGTGTTCGTATATATTTTTTTCTAGCACCCGTAATTAATTTTCACCGACGGGCCAAAAATGAAAAATGCCCAAAGTTTAATGCTTTAAGCATCAAAGAAGGAACAAACAATTCTAATTATTAAAAAGGGTACCTGAAAGTTTCAATCTTTGGGACTAAAACCAAAAGATTCTCAGCATCTTCAAAGTATCTTTCTTTAACAAGTCTACAAACAAGATTCAAATGGGTTTCAACACCAATCTTGAAAGTAATTAAAGATTGATTAATTAGAAGGAAATTGAAGAAATCAAGGCATTTAGGTGTGTTGATATGTGGGTCAGATAAAATAAGGTGAACTAAACTGGGATTAAGGTTGGAGAGAACAGTTGTAGTGGGTGTATGTGAGACTAGCAATGTATTGATAATGGTGTCTGCAATTTTTGCTTTAGGATGAAGATGTGGGTTTGGGATTTGCCATTTTTTGAGAGTTTTTAGGTTTTGGAGTACCTTTTGCACTGACATTATTGTTTTAGGAAATTCAGAGTTGGTCATGGTGGGTTATTTCAACTTTCTTTAAATTGGGCTTACATAAATAAAAGGAAAAATTTAAGGGACATGCAATATTTATAATACATAGCTATAATTTTTAAAAATTATAAAACGTAATTATATTTTGGATTTTATAGCAAATACATAATGTGTGTAACTGGATGTGTTGATACAACTGATACATGTAATTATGCGCGGATACTGCTCTAAAGTATAGCTACTATATGCGTATTATAGCTATATTTTATAAATACGCAAAGCTATGTTTCGTAGTTACGCTTTAAATTATAAGCTATTTATGAAAGATGGGGGTTTGGGATTTTGCCATTTCTTGAGAGTTCTGTGTTTCAACTTTCTTTGGATTGGGCGGACATAATTATCCAATAAGAAAAAAGGAGAAGGGTAAAAAATACCCTTAAACTATGTGAAATTAAATAAAAATACCCTTCGTTAATAATTTGGTCCAAAAATGTACCTATATTACTTAATTGGGTCAAATGCCCTTTTTCTAAAAAATATATTATTTCTTTTATTTTTAAATACATTCATTTCCTAATGAAAATATTATTTTTAAAGAACCACACTCTTGTTTCTTTTCTATTAAAATTCGATCTTTAAAAATAATATTTTATTAAAAAAAGAATATATTTAAAAAGAAAAAAATAATGGAATATTTTTTTAGAAAAAAGGTATTTTTATTTAATTAAATAATTATAGGGGTATATTTGAACCAAACTATTAACGAATGATATTTTTATATAATTTCACATGCTTAAGGGCATGTTCGATCTTTTCAAAAAAAAAGGTTTTTGAGGATGGTTAGGGGCTTTCAACTGAAGTAAGACATGTTAGTGGGCTATGTTGATAGGTCATTCACATATAGGCCTAGCCCATCTCTTAAATGGGCATTTTTAGGCTAATTTATTAAAAGGAAAAATGACATAACTAGCTATTCAGTTGAAACTATTGACACCCAATGACCCAAGAATCTATAAAGTTATTTTTAGCCTTTTCAAAATAATTTCATTTTATAGCTATTTTTTAAATATTTTCAGCATATGTATAGAAATTGTATAATTATTATATAGAATATATATCACTATTGTATATGTATAGAAAATGTATTATACTTATAGAAAACATATAAAAATTGTATCACTGTGTGTGAACATGTATAAAATGTATCATACATATAAAAAACATATAAAAACTGTATCACTATATGTATAGAATATGTATCAATCTACTATGTGTATAGATAATGATATCACTGTTGTATAATTTATGTATAATAAATGTATAATCAACGTATACTCATAACTAGAAACATATTATACAATTATTATACACATAATTTACATGTTTTGGAGATATTTCTTAAAGGCAGCTCAGAGACCCAACCTTCACATATTATCCCAAGTATTTATGTATAAAATATGTATCCAAACGTATGTCTGAAACTACCACAAAATATAACTCATTTATGTCTCCTTAAAACAAATTTATAGAAATTGTCAAAAAAAAAAAAAAAAAAAAATAAAAGAGAGCCAGCAGGAGTAATGAACCAGAATTGCATCGCTTCACAAGTGCATTTAATATTCGATGCACCTTTTCTGGCCGAAATTAGAATCGGTGTTTAGAAATTGTCATTAGTTTGCTCATAAAGTACAATTCGGACATTTTTGCTAATTTCAGGCTAAAATTTATCTTATATTTTTTCTTAAAGCCATATGACGTACTTTTCCCTTTACAAAAATGATTTTGCAAATGAGTGATTTAAATTTTTTTATTCGGTTTTCCATATGCGGGGGATGGGGGAGCAAAGGGGTCAACAGTTCAAGACCATTCATTTTCAAGGTTATTGAATGTAATTTCTTGATCATTTTTTTCTTGTATGAAGTGCGTTGGCCTTTGGATATGCATGAAAATACTTTTTATACAAAATATGCTAAATTAAAAATCAACAACTTTATTTTTCAGTATTTTGGTTGACTATTACATACATTAACATGCTGTTGCTTGTTGTTGACAGTAGAAACATTAAACTAACTTCAATCCTACATGAATCATTTCAAAAGTGTATTCCTACTGTAAGTCCAAATTGTGTACTCAAAGTCTAATTTAGCATAAATTACCCCACTATATAGTTTCACATAATATCTAAAGCAAATTCAATTAAATCAGAACTGAAAATCAAAACTATTGAGGAATTATTTCAGCTTTCTCTCATTTTACTTACAAACTTTAATCAAATTATTAATTTTATATATTATTCAAATAAATAATTCATGTTTAGCAAAAATAATCTAATACAATAAATTTTAAACTTTTGAGTTTATTTAAATTTTAAAATGTTGTAATAATAAACTTATTTTTAGTTTTAACAGGTTTAAGGGTATTTCAATCATTTTAACAGTTTTAGCACTTTTTTTTGTCAAGTACGTCAACTATTTAGTTTCAGCTCCTGCACTTTTATCCAAACACATAATTGTTTGTTCATAAATTCAATTCCAATACTTAATGCTTAAAAACTACTTATTCAGTCAATCCGAACAGGTTCTTAATACGTACAGAGGGTACAACTAGCGAGTATAATAACTTGTTGGGTGCTCTATCACAGTCTAAGTTCCAGATTTGGATCTTGATAAGTTGATAACCCACCAATTGAATAAAATTGTGTGACTATTAATGTTGTTGATCCTTGTGAATTTAAGATGCTTCAACCTATTGGAGGAAACAAAGTTGCGCTTGGTGAAGAAAAGGGTGAATTTGTTGACAGTCCCAAAAATTTAAGAGGTCTTTACACCTAATAGTAACAAAAGATCTCGAGCCCAAACTACTAAAGCTCAAAGTCCAATCGATGGAGAGGGAGAAATTTATTCTTTGAGTTTAATTACTTTTTTGTCATCCTTTTTAGTTTTTATCATGTGGAGATGTGACAAATTAGGCATTGGGTCTAACTCATATCTCAAAAGTTAGCTCAAAAAGAGGAGGATTGTTCAAACATTACAAGGAGCCCAGAGTTCACATCCGTCACCGATGTGGGTATATTTTTTCTTCACCCCCTCATGCCCAGATTCGGGGTTCCACTGTCAGATCTGGAGCGTGTGTATTCATGGACCGGAGGCATTTTCACCCCATCGGTCCCGAACCAGTCAATTGATCTGGGGAGCATTCTGCTCTCCCTTTTTACTGGAAGCCCACATCAAATCGTGTCTGGCCTAGCTTTGATACCATGTCAGATTAGGTATTGGGTCTAATTCACACCCCCAAAAGATAGCTCAAAAGAAAGAGGATCGCTCAAGCCTTATAAGCCTTATTTATTCAATACAAACAAAATAATAAAAAGTTCAGAATCTAGGAAGGGTGGGTAGGGAAGAGGGAAAAGCGGAGAACCTGTTGGAAAAATAAATTTAAAGGAAATAATAAATTGATGGTTTCGATAGAGTAATCTTAAGCCTCGTTTGTTTTTATTAGGATTAAGACGTCTGAATCTAAATGCACATCTGAATGATTAAGATATTGTCTCTAGATCTAAATATTAAATGATTAAGACTGTTTGTTTTTCAACATCTGAATATGCATAATATATTTACTTAAACATAATAAATATACAAACCCTAAAAAATAACCAAAAATTAAAAAAAAAAAAGCTAATAAAATAAAATTATAATTTGATAAAAAAAATGAAACATTTATGTTCGCTGGTGATTGTGGAGATGCTTCATTGTCGTGGTAGTGATGATTTTCTATGGTAGAAGTGGCTAGTGGTGATGGAGTAAGGATGGTGGGGTAGTTGGGTGAGGGTGAAGAGTGGGTGGGTATGTAGGTGGGTGGGGTGGTAAGGGTAGTGGTGAGGGTTGGGAAGGTGAAAGTGTAGTGGGGGTTGACAATGATGGTAGAGGTGGTTAGTAGTGGTGGGGTGGGTGGTAGGTGAGGGTTGGAAGGGTGAGAGTAGTGGGGGTTGATAATGCTGATAGTTGTAATGGTAGAGGTGGTTAGTAATAGTGGGATGGGTGGTGGGGGTGGGGTGGAGGGGTGAGGGTTGGGAGGGTGGGGATGGTGGTTTTGATGGAAGAGGTGATTAGTAGTGGTAGGTGAGGGGTGGAGAGGGGTAGGGGTGGGTGATGGAGTAGATGTGGAGTTGGGGGTGGAGCTAGTGGTTGTGATGGCAAAGATAGTTAGTGGTGGGGTAAGGGGTGGAGAGGGGGTTGGGGTGGGTGAGTGGGGGTGGAGAGGGGGTTGGGGTGGGTGAGTGGGGGTGGTAGTGGAGTAGGGTTGGGTTGGGGTTAGGGTTGTGGACTAAGTGGTGGTAAAAATTATTCATACAAAAATATCTCTTAATGATATTAGGACTTTGTTCAAGATCTTAATGATTAAGACCTATTTAGACCAAATAAGTTGCTTAGATCTTAATATAAGCAAATGTACTTAGCGCATGTTTGGCCAAGCGGCTAAAAATTGCGTATTTTGAGAAGTGATTTTGAAAAAATTACTTTTGCTGAGAAACTGTTTGTACAACAACAACAATATACCCAGTTAAATTCCACAATGTGGGGTCTAGGAAGGGTAGAGTGTACGCATATCTTACCTCCACCTTGTTAGGTATAACGGTTGTTTCCGGGAGACCATCGGCTCAAGACAAAACATAATCACAAGCAAAGCAAAGCAAAGCAAGAGAAACGGTCAGACTCAGACACAAAATTAAAGCGGTATAAACATGCTGATAACAAAATCGAATACGTCATGGTAACGCATTCTAGCAAAAGGAAGCAGTAGCTAACACATCTAAATAAGATAAACAAAGTACACCAAAGAACACATAGCAGCAGAAATCAAACTATAGGGGATTATAAAACAATACTACGCCTATAAGTGTGATAGGCTAGTCGGGTCTACATTAATAACACTACAACTATCATTTTGTAAGCGTAAGTACGACTACGCTCGACTACCTACTACCCTTCTACCATAATCCGTGTCCTCCACAACCCTCTATTTAAGGTCATGTCCTCAGTAAGTTGCACATGCGTCATATCCCGTCTAATCACCTCTTCCCAATACTTCTTTGGCCTACCTCTACCCCTCATGAACCCGTCTATAGCCAACCTCTCACACCTCCGCACTGGGGCACTTCTTTCATCTGCACATGCCCGAACCATCTCAACCTCGCTTCCCGCATCTTATCCTCCACCGAGGCCACTCTCACTTTATCCCGGATATCATCATTTCTAATCATATATCTCCTTGTATGCCCACACATCCATCTCATCATCATCATCTCCGCAACTTTCATCTTTTGTAAATGCGAAGTCTTGATTGGACAACACTCCGCCCCATACAATATAGTCAATCTAACCACCAATAAGTTTTGGTGGAAATTTTTTGTTGCACAAGACTCCAGATGCGAGCCTCCATTTCATCTACCCTGCCCCGATACAATGTGTGACATCGTCATCAATCTCTCCATTCCCTTGGATAATAGACCCTAGGTATTTAAAGCTTCCTTTCTTTGGAATGACCTGAGTACCAAGCCTCACCTTCACGTCTGTCTCAGGGTCGCTCCCATTACTGAACTTGCACTCCAAATATTATGTCTTGGTCCTACTCAACCTGAACCCTTTAGACTTCAGAGTCTATCTCCAAACCTCCAACTTGGCGTTCACTCCACTGCGAGCCTCATTAATCAGGACTATGTCTTCTGCGAATAACATACACCATGGAACCTCAAATTTACTAATTAGTCAAACACCTCAAATAACCAAAAAAGTGTTTTTTTCTCAAAAAAATATTTTCGCCTCAAAATCGCTTGACCAAGTAGGCTCTTAATGGCCTAAAGTTTGAACCATTAACAATCAGACCTCGTGCAAACAAATGAGGTCTTAATTATTAATGTAAGCCCACTAATTGATGAAAAAGAAAATTGAAGCCCCCCCCCCCCCCCTATTTGCTGCAAGGTTTGCGACAATTTCTTTTGGATTTAAAAAGCTAAAACGAAACCCAAAGTTAAGCAAATCTGGAATTTTCCCAAGAGCATGTTTTGCTTTTTTTTTATTTATATTGGGAAGAGAATAATACATATGAGTAATTTGCCAAAATAGTACTCTCTGAAAAAATTATTCCCAGAATACTACTCTCCCAAAATTAATTCTCATTTTACTACTCATTTTGCCACATGGATTGCCAAGTGGATTGCCATGACACATATGCAATCTTATTTGTCTTTCTTTTATTTTTTCAAGTCATAAACACCAAAAACTAAATAAACCCTTCTACCTTCTCAACCCTATTCATATCACCAATCCAAGTCGTCGGACGACGGCAGAACTACTCTACGGACAACATCATCAATCCAACCCTATTTATACTTTGATTAGGATGGTTAAAGACAACATAACGATATTGTGCTATTGGAACGGAAATATTGTATCGGGCTCTCATGGACTACCTTATGAAGGTGCTTCACCAAAATCGATCAGAGCTAACAACCGAATTAGTTATGATGATTTGGTGAATAAGATATACAATGTTACGGGTTCAATCGACTACAATCTTGCATTAAGATTACTTCCAGGTATCCAAATAATATACAAGAATATGTAGCTCTACCAGTTGAAGATAGTGACACTGTAAGTGTTGTTATTGATGTATCAAAGCGACCTGGAATTAACTGCCTAGAGTCATATATGGAAGAGATTCCTCAAGTAATTGATGAATAAATAGAAGTGCCGAACGTGATAACCAGTGGCCCCTTTACTAGGCTACTGACCTAAGAAACTAGAGTATCAGATTTCGATTTTGATTTGAATATTATGGGAGATTGTGACTTTTTTAACAATGCTAGCACATGTGTCATAGACGAAATTGTTGCAGATGAAAGGCATCAATTTGTTGCTCATGAAACTCATATCAATAATCATCTGCTGGATGATTATTTAGATGATACAGAGGAAGGAATGAACGAGGTAGATGAAATGGTTTATGAAAATGTTCCAACCCCTGAATTCACTACCATTGATCGAATTAATGATATTGTTGTGGATGTTTTGATGCCTGGACAAGAATATACTCAACAAAAGGATGAATAGAAATTATCTGCTAGTCAGAGATTTACCACAAAAGATGAGTTGCAAAGAGTTGTGAAACTATACTCATTAAATGTACACCAACAGTACCAAGTTGCAAATTCAACACCTCTTTGGGTTCTCAAATGTAAGAAAGCACCAACTTGTCCTTGGAGACTACGGGCTTCTATACCTCGCGGAACATCCTTTTTTGAAATTAAAAAGTACTGTGGGCCTCATACATGTGTTAACCCAATTATTAATAGAGATCACATGCAATTGGATTCGAGATTTGTTGTTGGTCAAATAAAGTCACTAGTGAAGGCCCAACTCTCCATCTCACTCACATCCATTAATGCGTTGATTTTAGAGAAATTCAGCTATGAAATTTCTAAAAAGAAAGCTTGAAAAGCAAAGCAAAAGGCAATAGTAGAACTTTTTGGTGATTGGGTTGAATCGTATAACTTACTACCAAGATATATAGATGTGCTAAAGCGAGAAAATTCGGGTACTATTGTACACTGGGATAAAGAACTTGCAGAACGGAATCCGGGGCATGAAATATTTAATCGTGTGTTTTGGTCATTTTCTGCTTCAATTGAAGGGTTCAAACATTGTCGTCCTGTAATTAGTATTGTTGGAACACATCTTTATGGGAAGTACAAGGGAACCATGTTTATCGCTATGTCTTGTGATGCGAATAATCAATTGTTTCCGCTTGCATTTGCAATTGTGGAAGGCGAGAATAATGATAGTTGGGGTTGGTTTATGGCTAGCATGAGGAGCTATGTAACCCAAAGAAATGGCATTTGTGTAATATCTGATCGGCATAATGGTATTCTAAATGCAATGAACACATACGAATTAGGATGGACCGAGCCATGTGTTTATCATCATTTTTGTATCAGTCATTTAGCGAGCAACTTCAATAACAAATTCAATGAAAAAACACTCAAGAATCTTGTGTGGTTGGCTGCTAATGAGAATCAAGTTCGCAAATTCAATAGAAGGATGGAAACAATTCAAAGAATCAATCCTGAAGGTCGAAAGTGGTTAGAAGAAATACCTTTGGAGATGTGGGCATTAGCACATGATGGTGGTCGTCGATATGGCATAATGACAATAAACTTATCTGGAGTTTTCAATAGTATGATAAAAGGTGCTCGTTGCTTACCTATCACAACTCTTGTCCAACTAACTTTTTATAGAGTAAATAGCTATTTTGCTATTGGGCGTCAACTATGAGCAAACAGAGTTGCTAGTGGGCAAAATTCCGCTCCTTTTGTAGATGTGAAAACCAGCTCTAATGGAGTAAAGGCAAGTAGACATTAAGTTGAATTGTTTAACAAGTTAACTGGTATTTTTAGCATAAAGACGGGCAAATCCATCACAAGTAGAGGAAGAGGTGGTAATGTACGGGCTGTGAAACTTAATGAGAAGTTCTGTTCTTGTCAAAAGTGGCAAATATTTGGATTTTCTTGTTCTCATGTTATGGATGCATGCCAAAAATGTAGTTTGGATTATACAACTTACATTCAGAATTGGTATTCAATTAAGACGTACATAATGACTTGGGCACATTCGCTGCATCCTATTCCTGACCAAGCATATTGACCTCCCATGAGAGGCATGATACTTTTACCGTCTGATTCCATGAGAAGGACTACTAAAGGCCGTCCCAAATGCATGCGTTTGCATAATGAGATGGATGTTAGAGAAGGCTGAACAACGGTGAAGTGCAGTATTTGCAAGAATGAAGGTCATAACAAAAAAACATGTCCCAACAAGGAAGCTTCATAGGTAATATGCTTTATTTCACTTTTTTTTCTTTTTCTTAAATCTTACTTTTTGATGTTGATTACTTTATAGGTCTCCAAATTTAGGACCCAGATGTCATATAAGAAGGAGAATAGAGAAGTGAGAAAGTGATTCTTTTTGTGGTGTTTTTAGATACTGGAGGAATGAATGCACTGTTTATTCAAGTTTGAGTCACAATATCTTTTATTGAAATCGCATTATCTTTGTTGAGATTTTTCATAATGAAACTATATGGATTTGATCATTTCAATTAATTTGTTCTCTTATTTTGGTATTGTCTCATTCTATTGATTAAGGGGCTTATGATTGCATATATGAGATGTGCCCATAATATATGTTGTGAGAATGTTCCACTTTTTATAGTGATGATTCTTTGTATTCTTGTTTTATTTATTGACTGTACATTAAAGTTTTAAGTATTGCATGAGACGGTCACGGTGAGATTATGTATAATTTAAGAATGACGTTAAATTTATTCTTGAATTGACAATTGGTATATAGTTCGATTATATAGAACTTTGTCTAGTTTAATTGACTTGTATAAGAAGAATATGATCAATGAAAAAATATATATTTTAACTTTTCTAATAGAATAAATGTACAATATAAACTTATAAATTTACATTCCTACAATATATGACATGTGGAATATTGATTAAGTACTAACTAATATGTTATTATCCACTTGGAAATCCATGTGGCAAGATGATAGTAAAATCGGAATTAATATTGAAAGAGTAGTATTCTGGGAATTACTTTTTAGAGAGTACTATTCCGGCCATTTACTCAATATAGCTCCACGTGATAAAAGGATGACAAAACCCTTTAAACATGTGTACTTTCAACGTCATCTTTTAATTTAAAATTTAATTTTCTTTTTGATCTCTTTACCATCACCAACTCATCAAAAGAATAAAAGAATTAGAAAGACAAGAGAGAAAGGGTTCGTGAGGGAAGCACCTCCTGATGCGCTTGAATTTATGATCTCTTCGTAAAATTACGTATATATATATATATATATATATATATTATTTTTTTATTTTATTTTATTTTTTAAAATTTGTCTAATATTATCTATTAGCGCTCATGCTTCATAAAAGCTAAATAGTACACTAAATTGAATGTTGAGTTATTCACCCAAAAGAATAGATATCATTTCCGACTTAATACTTTCTTTTTCCTCTTTTTATAATGATACATTAATAATTCAAAATTTCTAGATCCGCGTCTGCCTCCGATAAACAAAAGCACATGAACTTACGGTGTAAGAAAAAACAAAAGATCGAAAAGCATAAAAACACATGATAGGTAGATGCATGGCATATTGGCAATCGCCGAATACGGATCTACTATTAACTTATTCTTTCTTCCTCACGAGTGAGTGATTCGGAAGCGAAACATCGACAAAAAGGTTGTCTCCTCTTGATAATTCCTCCAATCACGTGGCTTGGCCGGCCTCATTCTCCCAACACTTTTTTCCAATAATATAGACAAAATTATATCAGTGATATCACTAAATTATTACAGTATAGCTAATACACGATTTTGAATTTGACTGTACAGTTCTATTTGCATCCTAAATTACTCATGCTTACTTTGCGTTATCATTTCAAATTTACATTGCATACACAATGTCGTACCCGTTTTTAACCGCGGCTCGCGACGTAATGGGTCGATTCCCCTGGATTGATTAATGTTGTTGAGGAGTCGCCACCTAATTATTCTACAGTGAATTAGGACACCTGAATGTTAACTAAATGATGCAAAGTGAACTCCGATTACTAGTCAGCGAAACTATGAGATTCTAAGTACGGGCTCTTTATTATCCTAAAGAGAATGGGTTAAACATTCTTTAAGATCCGCTAACTTGCGGTTGTCCGATCAAACTCAGGCTAATCATTATGCTAAGGAAAGAATGCATGTTTAAGAGTATAAAATTAAAAGGATGTTACAAGTAGTTTATTAAGAGATGCATTTTGACAATGTAAAGATTTTTACCACTTATTCTTTTGAAGAGTCTCGCAAAGGTGATTGCGATTTTTGAGAAATAAATTCCCAACATAAAAATCCGAAAAGCAGGCATGACATGGTTTATGAAAATACATGTAAAAAATTGAAAAACATGCATTTGTAAAGCCCTGTTTATAAAATATATACAAAGTTGACTTTTGGATAAAAACATGCGTTTGTATGTCATTGATTATGAAATACATGCAAAGTTGATTTTTTAGAATAAAAATATGCATGTGTATAGCATTGATTATAAAATATATACAAAGTGATTTTTTTTGGATAAAACATACATTTATATTGCATTATTTACAAAATACCTATTTTTGGCAATTAATAGTAAGGAGGAAAACAATTTGTTTATAATGTAAAGTGATTTTTATGAAAGTCTTTTGAATCGCCGAATTGGATAAAAATAAAACCTTTTTAATATGATTAATAGTGCAAATAGAAGATGACCAAATTGTTTTGCAAGTTTTAAACATGCATGACGCGCCTAAAATAAATAAGCTAGCGGCGGATTTCCAATTTTAAACTACCCGAACCTAAAATGAATAAACTAGCGATGAGTTTTCAATTTTAAACTACCATTTTAATCTATCAATTCAAGGCCTAATTATTCTAAGTATTCTAATGATCGCACAAAATTAAATAGTTAAGTTACAACAAAAGAGATAAAAAAAATACAGAATTAAAGAATTAAAGCCGCGACTTGGGCGGATGACGATATCATCCCCCTATTTGTTTAGAAATATTGAGGCAGGAGAATGCAATGACCGTGGATGCGGGTCTTCATTTGATAGTAGTCATGATGAGTCTCATAACGAGACTCTTCGTTGCTCCCGATGCATTTTGTAACTTAATTATGATGAGTCATGATGACCGTGGATGCGGGTATCACACTAGCCAACAGAGATGACAGGAAGGGCTAAAAATCAAAATAGCAAGGCATGGGTCATTCTTAATATACATTGATTCAACAACTAACAGGCAGACATATTTAATCATGTGAGGAACTTAGTCAAACACCTCTACTCATCCTACGACGTTCATAACACTTAGTCCCATCCTTAGACATGCTACTACATGAGAACATGACTCTAAGTCAACATGAGAAATGTAACTAAACCATAACTCAACATGATACAAAAGCTTATTTAACTAGGCACAGTTTGGTAGATAGGGCATGATACAAAATAACTTAAGAGGCTTTACATGCTAACTTGGAGGGGTTTTAACATTTTAATCAAGCAAAGACCAACACATGGTCAATTTAGCTGACATATGAGCAATCAACTGATCAAGAGTTGCATGGCCATTCTAATTAAACTTAAACACACATAATCACCTTTATGCTATGCGTTAGGCAAAATATTGGACAAGGAATGATGGAACTCACATTCATGGATATTGGAGAAGAACTGAACCTATGAACCATAATACCAAACCTGTCAAATGGGATGGAATATATTGAAGAAATAAGTTCTCTCACAGAATTTCAGCCTGGACAAAAAGAACTTGATTCACCCTTTTATCCAAGGAAAGGGACCCAAGTTAATATGGATTCGCAAAACCTACCCCTGACTAGCTCGAAGCTACATCTAAAGGAGAGCAAGCACAAATAGGACAAAAACTAGGCTTGCTCAAGGATATTGGAGATGATTCAATTATAATTTATCTCAGCACCTCAAAGTAAAAGTGAAAGTTTAGAGAAGGGAAAAAGAGGTGGGTCTAAACAAGAAGTTTACACATGAGCTGACACTCACACAAGGGGAACTAGTAAAGAATAATGAGTATAATCCATTGCAGGAAAGATATAACATGAACATTTAGAGAAGCAACATGAAGTGAAATTGCAGCTGAACAACAATACTTCAAGAGCAAAATAGGACATACTAAAGGACATGGAAATAGAATGAAAAATACCTCAAAGAATCTAAAGGTTAAAACTAATCATGTGTGTGTCAAGGATCAGCCCATGATAGGGAAATATGAGTACCATGAGAAGATCAGGTGTTGCTCTGAGATAACCAACCAAGTGAAGGAACATGTTATTGTACCTATTTGAGCTTAAGCAAGTAGAGACACTTATTTCAAAATGGTTCAAATCAGTAGGGACCTGCTACAAAAGGACTGATTTGAAATTGTATGGATAATCTCAAATTGAAGTTACCTTGAAGAATCTAGAGAAGCATGAAAGAAATGCGAAAGGACAATTACGATGAGGTCACGGCTGGATTAAACCATACCAATATTCTTAAATGGCTTATTAAAAGTTGTGGTTTGGATTAATTAGAGATCCTAAATTGAATAATATTTTACTCAGTCTCGTACATTAAGTTGTATGTGATATTCTCTAAATAGTGTCATAATCTCTTAATGTCTAATGAATTATTCTGTCACATCATTTAGCATAAAGGATCAAGATTGCAAATGGTTAATTATTACACTTTAGGTATGTATTCTTTTTCTTTGGAATAAATAATATAGTCAGATCATTGAAGCAACTAAGACAACCTGATCTCCCAACCCAACCTGCTTCAGCCGTCATTAAGAGTGCATTGAGAAGAGAAAAAAGTTGTGTCATGATGAATATCATAAAAGACGATCACTATCAAATCACGCCCTTTTCTCAAACCGACTTTTGAAATACCCTATTCACACTACTTTTCTTTTTGCTTCCACATTTACATCTACTTAAACCAAACACACCTCCATATTTCTCATCTCAAAATGCCAAATCACTCTCTCTCTCTCTCAGATCCTGAAAAATAGAATGAAAAGAATGTCTGACTCATCCTTTGATTTTGATCAATCTCTCTCCCCCTTATATTCCTTCAACTCCTCCGATCATACATTCCACTTTACTATCATCAACCTCTTATTCCCTCCTATACGAATCTACACTCCATCTGAAAATGGAAAAAGGGAAGGAAATCTGGTTGGGGGTCATCAAAAGGGGGAACCATCTAAAATCCCTAAAACAAGGGTGAGTTTGGGGGAAAACAGTCACAACAACCTCTCAAGAAAATGAGTTGTTGGACATGACTAGCTCTAGTGCACATGGGGTAAAAAAATAAAGAAAATATATGATGAAAATCTAACGTTTTTTGGAGAAATAAGGAAGGATGAAAAAGAAAAGAACCCTCTTTAGACTTGTGCTAAATCGCTATCAGTGTCAGCGTCAATCAAAGGGGGGAAACCCCTCATCAATCTAAGAATGAGGGTTCAGTGTCCTACTGGGGAGAAAAGGCCAAGGAAGCTGACATCAATTCTCAGCAACCTTGGTAGGGAGAACATACAGGGTCTTAGTCCTCATGTGCGAAACTGGTGGAAAATGGTGGGTCTTCTTTGAGGCAAAAGGTTGATAAAGAGGATGATTCTTCCTAGGGTCAAGGGGTTAATCCAGATGGCCACATAGGGAAGAAAACAAATAAATACATATACTCCCCTTATAGTCAAGCTTCAACTCTTCCTAGTTAGGATTCACTAGAAATTAGCCCTAGATTCACCTTCCACCTTGGTCACAGTCCCTAGCATAGTGACCAGGTTCTCCTTAGTTTTATCCAAACCTAGATCCGTAGAAGCATCTAAATATTGTAAGAATGATCTGTTGTGTATTGTTGGAACCATGGGACTGGAATTGTACTTTATGAATTTAATAAAAAGGACATTGTAGTTCTTATAAAATATGCGCCTTATTTGTTGATTTGAATATTTTCTATAGACTTGAGTGACTGATTCTGTTTGTTGTATATCTGACAACCCTAATGGTCATGAGTTCTATATTCTCTGGTTGATTAATCTAACATGACTTTTTAATGATGCCAAAAGGGCTAAGAAAGAAAAAAGAAGAAGAATATGACTGGTAATGTCATTGTTAAACAAAAGATAGTCTCGTTGTTGGTTTTCATGTTATACGCTTGATTATTTATTTTTTATCTATGTTTCATTTGTCATCATCAAAAAGGGGAAATTTGTTAGCATTAGAAAGAAACCTTGTGTGTGATTTTGATGATTGACAAAGCAATCGAACATGTTGATACACTTAAATTGTACTTATTAAATGGCGCAAAGCAAACATCATCAAATATAGTAACCCAACTAGGTTGGGGTCGAATCCCTCAGGGAATATAGTGCGAAAAAGTTACTATCATAGTGTATCACTTGACTTAGGTCTTTGTTCTAATTCCGTAAGGTTGTAAAGAGTTGTATAATTCTAACAACTATATTGAATTTGTTTGAAAGTAATATGATTAAGAAACCAAGATTGTGTTCCCGCTAGGTTAGATGTTATGCTCTAGGTATTAGTGGTGATATACTTCTAATGGATTGTATATAGTATGCACTTAACCTCTATGTGACTTCCTAATATTTCCCAATAGTTAGAAAGTATTTCTCTTCATGATTTTTCCAAATATAGAAGAGTGATATTATGAAGAATGATTAATTATGCCAAGTAAAACTCATCTTATTCCTAAGTGAGTTTATTAAATGAGAGTTAACGTCCCGAGTTCTTGTTAATTATTCCTACCAAACCCTACTCACCTTCCCAAGTAAAGTAGAATTTATGGCTTAGATTAATGTTTGCAACCACTAATCAATATGAAAGAATAAGAAATAATTAAACACTAACAACCCATTATTCGTATATCAAGATTAAAAACCTATTCGCATAACACCCACCATTGGGTTCACAATCTCATAATGGAATTTAGCTACTCATAATATTGATGATAACTTAAAATCTTGAAATTGTTCATTTAAACTTACAATTGAATAACAAAGATTAAGGAATGGAATCTTGTTCTTGAATGTCAGAAAATACGTAGAGTATTCCCAACTGTCGATAACAGACTTAAAACAGATGATGAATAATTTACAAAACCCTTAAAAGTATTTATACAAGTCAAAAACTCGAAATTAAAAATAGTCAAAACTATCTCTGTCGCTAAATTCAACGGACCGTACAATTAAGTACGGTCCGTATAAACTTGTATAGTCAACTTCGACGGCAAGATTGTATGATCCGTATAAAATATTACGATCCGTCAAATCTCTGTTTCTCTTGATCTTCAATCAACACTTAGAATATACGCTAGGTTTATCCGGTTTGTAAAAATATGTACGGACCGTCAAATCCCACCGTAACATCCTGTTCATTTTCTAATGTTTCTACCAAGGACCATCTTGGGTGATAGTCCAATTGTACAATTCCGTACAATTCCCAATTCAAGGGACTTTGCTTGAATTTCCTTGTTTTTGCTCTCGTATCATCAATTACCTGAAACAATAACAAAACACATCAAAATGACACACACTTGCTTAAAAACAAGTAAAACATATCGTCAAAAACATCAAATGTGTCGTAATTCTATGACATATCAACACCCCCAACTTAAAGTCTTTACATGTCATCAAGAAAGTAAAACAACACACAATACTAACTCAAACACTCATATATCACAAAGTAACAATGTCTATAGTGGTTTTGTCAAGTAACTACCGAAACATATCTCATACAAACATGACTCCCCCTATATCCACATTACTCAAAACGATGTATGACTTAAAATTGTTGTAACTAACAATGATGATTCAATTAGTGACATCAAGTTATTGCAAGAACCATTGTGCATATGAATCTCAACTTCCGGAAATCAATCACTTTATCAACCCTTATTCCCTCACAAAGAACAAAGAATGTCCCTACACACATATATGCAAACAAACATTAGATGAGACTATAAATAGGAGAAACACTCACACTCACAAAGAAGTTCTTAGAATATACATGCATATGCCATATGCTTGCCCTTATTTTCAATGCCTTCGACTTCGAAAGTTCGGTTGTGATCACATTAGGAAATTTTATGGCTTGTAATGTAGGCTTAGGTATGGATAGGATGTATATTTGGACAATAATGACTTACCATCCTCTAACACTACACTTATTTCACCTTTTATAACCTTTCTTTCTTCCATTTTTCTTTTGTTGCCTAAGTGTGGTTTGTTTACTACTCTATTTCTTTTTGTACATATTTTAAACAATTTTTCTTCTTATTATTTCTTTTTCTATTTTTTTCATTATTTACAACCACACCATTTCATTAACTAGGCAACTCACATCTTCCCAACCTTTAGGCATAAACTTCATTTTCCACATTTCACATAATACCCCAAACTTAGGCTTTTAATCTTTTTTTCATTATTTTTAAGTGTCAAGGAGGGACGGGTGCAAAAATAGGGATAGTCAGAACAAAGGGTATAGGCTCATTAGTAGCTAGTCAAAGAATAGGCTTATAGGCTCAAAATAGGAAACTAGGGATATTTTATGTACACGTGTTAGGCTTATAAAAGGCAAAAAAGGTTCCTTATTAAACAAACAAGGCCTAACATCATTTCACAACTCAACTTATCTTAAGAAACAAGGTACGACTCGCCAGGGAATTTCTATATTGTATATACAACAAGACAATAAATACTAAAACCTCACAACACACTGGCATAAGGGTCGTTCCACACACCGACTTCCCCATTAAGCATTCAACACACAAAGTAACACAATACTCTTCATGTCAGAAAAAGAATCATGCATGTCTAAGCAACACATTCCAAGTATACATCACCAAAAATTTTGGAGGGGAGTATTTCAAGTACGAAACATCAAACATGTCATAAGTAACTCAAACCACTACCGCATAAGTCATAATTACTGTAATTTATCTAAACACAACCTAAACATTCCAGGTTCAACAAAAATAAAACCCCTTGGGAAAGAACTATGGAAAAGAAAATATGAGAAGGTCTTAAACACATATTTACACTACATACAATCAAATAGCCCTACCCCCAACCAAAAAATCATGCATTGTCCCTAATGCATCAAAATAAGTACAAGGGAGTAAGAACTACATGAGGCGCTCTAGGCGTGCTACTTATCTCGAGGCTTTGTGGCCTCCGATGTATCAATCTCGCATCGGCAATCGCAGGTTCGTGAACTGGCAGGGGTAGGGGCAGATGAAAGGTCACTTTGTATGGTATATTGCTGGAAGAGGCACCTCTAACCTTGTTGGGGGTTGATATGGGGTAACTATCAAATACGGATCTCTACAAGGCTATCTATATGCCCTGCTCCTCCACTCGATGAAACCTAGAATGAGTCACCTCCGATGTCTCATCACCCAACTCATCCACCGTGTCCCATTTTCTCTTTCCCATGGTATTTGTGGGAGTAGCAATAGAAGAATCCTCATCCTCGATCAAATTCTCGACATAGAAAAAAATGTCCAAGTCCTCCTCTATGGTCATAGTTGAATCCTCCAAAATAAAGTGATCACGGACCTATAGTGCTTGAACGGTATCCCTCAACTCTTGTAACTCTATCCTAAGTGACCCCATATCACCACTCGAACCCGATCTCTCAAGTATCGCCAGCCTACATACGAACCCATCTAGGTGGGTGTGTAACACCTCATACGACTTTTTTGTAAAAGCCTTCAACGGCTCAAGGATTGCACTAATATCTTTAGCCACAAATTTTTGAATTTTTCCCATATGATAATATTAGTTTCTTATCCTCCCTCTTTGCTTTGATAGAGACATGTTTGAAGTTTTCTTTGGTCATGGGAAAATGGATTAGCTACTCTCAATGGAACCTGTGGCTATGTGGTAGGAGGAATCTGACTCATCAACGTACTTGGTATAGCTATAGGTGGTGGCACAGTAGTAGTGGGAGGTACAAACTCAGAGAAGGGGGCAGTAGTGGCAAGAGACACCTCTATTATGGTATCATCTGTCGCTCCAAAAGTTTGATAAACCTGTATTTCCTCATGCCTCTCAATTAGTGCTGCGGCAATACATCCACAATATCTTGGTCCTCTCTTAAGGTCTTATCCTTGATTTTTCTTAGATCATAGACATATAAAATTGGGATGTGGTGGTCTTTGTTAAGTATAGTGTGGAACATGTGCTCGCCGACAGCTCAGTAATGAGGCATGGAAGGATCAACGAAGTGGATGACTGGGATGCTCTCAACTAGATCTCATCTGCCATACACTTGACAAAGTTGACCGGGTATCAAGACATCAATATTGCGACTATCAGAGCTCGATCCATATGAGTGCATTATCGGCCAAAGTGGGAATGATTCTGAATTGCACAACACTCTACCAAAATTTAGCCTCGAGCGTCAGAATGTGTTTGAATATGTTTTGCGTCCTATCTATTACCTAACTCCATGAATTAGTTTTTGCTATCACTAAAGCCATCCATTGACGTATGCTAAGCAACTTGATTTTTATCTCTTTACTAATCAACTCATCCTCATGTGCTGGTGCAATATAGTCATCTCCAAAGTAGACTATATTGATGGCATTGTTGGATATATCTACTTTCACCCCGCGAACCTCAACCTCCTCAAGTTGCTTAATCTGATGTGTTTGTTGGTTTGGCTTATTTTTTTCTTAATAGGGCACCATATGCATCATAGAACTCCTAACTAGGATAAGGCATATAATTACTAGGAGAGTTGTTGATAAAACCTAGCTTATAGAAATATAGGGTCTCAATAGTGCGGGGCAGACCTTTTAACCCAATGAAACAAATCCGCCGCTCATCAAATATACTCTTTTGCATGTTCTTTCCAACCCCTTTGTTAATTGTATCCCTTGGACAAATAGTGTTTTGGCCCCTTCTACCATAAACCAAACCTATCCTCATATATTTGTTTACTCCTTATCTCATGTACTCTCATATCCTCATCACTATCAGCTTCCGGAGAGGTAGCATGATCGGTTGCATGTTCAGTGTTACCAACCGCATACTCGGTTGCCTGGTCAGAGTCCCCATCATTAGAGTGATATGAGGGCGATCCCTCCTCTCCAGACTGAGAGGGATCGAAGATGATGTAGCCTGGCTAGATACTGGTGTGGCTAGACGGTGTTGCGGAAGAGGCCCTATTTTATTTGTAGGAATGACCTCTACCTCTTGGTCTAAGGCTTCCTCTCATAACCATGCCTGCACGTCAACTCTACTGCTACCCCTGCCTTTTTTCAGTGGTTCGAACCCGCCACCTCTTTTGTCCTAAAAATAGATAACACAAGTATTTGTTTCATGTTTGCAGGTTTCAGTACCATTGCAGTGTTGCAGGCTTTAAAACTTTTATTTTTGACCGTACAAAAAATTTGATGGATCGTATTTGTATGGTCCGTATAAAATTTGGACGAGCCGTAAAAATTTATACAGTACTTAACTTAATTATTGTTATAGTGTCACGTCCCCTTTTAAGGAATCTTGGTGACACCTACACAGTCCCACCGGTAGGCAAACCACTTCCCCTATAAACAAAATAATATGAAAGAAATGCAGAAGTATAATCAAAATATCAAACAACCCTCTAAAATCGGGTATGTGATACAAGAGCTCTAATGCGGAATACAAGTCTGAATGACGGCAACAAAGGCCAAAACTTAATAACAAAATCAAAATGTCTAACTACTTCTTTCGGATCCGAAAGAAGCATCCTCACCCTGGAACGCCGAAATCCAATTGCCCAAACTCACACTCGAGCTTGCGAACTAGTTGAGGGACCTGTATCTGCATAAAAAAAGATGCAGCGAACGTGGCATGAGTACACAATGTATTCCCGTAGACATCATAAGCCGACAATGACGTAAGATATGTAACAAAGATAAATATCAAGTTGACATCAGATAAGCCTATACTAGATAGTTCAATAGCCTATATAAGTCACGTTGTACACATATCAATACATTTATTCATCAAGTCACATTGTTCACATAAGGTTCTAATCACAGTCAAGTATAATCAATCCAGTCACATAGACAAGGACCTTACTATCATAGTACCCACCAACTAGTACTCTATTGTCCAAGTCATATTCAAGCTTAACCCCATTTACCCAACCTTAGCACATCAATAAACAAGTCGACACTTAGATCACAACAACCCCTTTAGAACGCCTTCCTAGATCATTACACTTAAACTAACCATGATGACATTAACTCTTTTATACTTCTTAGCCTTAGATTTAGTTAAGTCTCTATACTGTTAAAATCTGACATACATAGATCATGCAACGCCTACTTTCCCAATAGCAACACTTCTTACAAGTTCTTTGCTTGAATCGGAACCCAATAACATGGTCAATTACCAGACAACACACAATGCACATATTTTCCTAAGATCTAGACAATAATACTGACAAATTGACACTTCTGACCATAGTCGCAGTAGACATCAAAAACTTAGACTTATAAATTATACCCACATAACTCATGCATAAGAAATCAAGCCACACATGGCAACAAATTCAATATTTTCCAAATGTTCACAGATCCAGGTATCCACGGAGACAAGACCAATCAGGGAAATTAATCTGATTCAATAGCATATATCCGATTATCTAGGTATATCAGGGTTTCACCCAAGTTCCAATAACTAACCATATCACATAACCAAACCACAATTAATCAATGAAATGGCATATATAGATGTATGTATGATATGAATGTAAATGCAAATCCCATGGACCTTTATCAATCCGATATATAGTACGTCAAGGTTTTGTAATGATCCGTACACCCATGGGGGACCCACAATGTCCATATACCCCCATGCTCTGGAATAACTCATCGAATTATAAAGCCCAAATCTTGGTTATAATAATATCATATTGCAGACGTGCAACTCTGATCCCCGTGTATCATCATATCCTTTGTGACATGCAACCCGAGCCATTCGTAATATTATCATAATCTCAGTGTTTCCAATAATCTCATAACTCTCTTGCCTTTTTTATCGCTTGGACCCACTGCATTTTCATACCACTCTCATGTCAATATCATCATAACCATGAGTGTATGAATGCAAATGACATACAAGGCCAAAATCAGAATGTATGAGATACAACCAACTATAGGAGATGAATAACACATGCTTTCAGAATTCAAAAACAAGCAACCCAAGTACAATCCGAATATCAAATCGCACATTCCAACCACGATAATCTAAGTAGAATCAGGATATCATATCAATAGTATAACCAAAATAATTCAAGTACAATCAGGATATATTATCAAACAGTACAACCACAATAATCCAAGTACAATCAGGATATAATATCAAGCATGTGTGATGAATAAACACGTCAATATCAAATATGGCGACGATCCCACATAATGGAGACAAGCCCATATAATATCTGTTGAAATCAACTTAAGATTGATTCCCCAAATCACCCATCAACACAGTTCAACACATGTACCCACTCAACCGTTCATAACCACCGTCTGAGTAGGACCCCCAATACCCCTCAATATTTATAACTACTATGTACTTCTATCGGAGTCTCAAAAAACTAAACAATAGCCTACCTCATTGCCAAACAGGAGCGCTGCACGATCAATCCTCGGTGATAGACTTGCCCTTCTTTTACGCCTCGTGATAGTCGAAGTCTATCCACGTATATACACTATTCATTAATATAAAGCTTACGCAATATACAAGGATATAAACCTTACAAACAAAGACTTTAAAATACCAACTCGGGCCCACGTCACTAAGACTCGAACTTTAATACCTAAAAATCATGAATGCATCCTAAGTAGTCATATCCTTAAGTTGATTGAAAAACTATACACATTTGAACCCCTAAATGAACAATATTCAAAAAGCCCCAAATTGAAACTCTAAAAATTTCCCACAATTGAAAATAGGTTTCTATTCTTAATTTAAGGCTTACAACATGATAATCTAACATAATTCAATCCTAATTCATGATATTAACACAGATTGATCTATAAACCTTTATTAAAATCAATAGCATAGCTCTCTTAATCTCCAAATAACACATAATCATTTTCCCAACTCAATAACACACTACATCACCATTAATGAACTTAGAAACATAAACTTAATTCATAAATGAAAGAATCTCATACCCCAAGGTTGAAATTTCTCCTAGGGTTCTGAAAATGCTCCAAGGCGTCGTTGGTCTCGAGGTTTTCTATTTTGGGAAAAAAATCTGACCTTAGGAATTTATAGGACACCTGATATAGTACTTCTGTCATAGTAGAATTGACTCAGCTGGAGCGGACCCGCTGCGGCGAATAAAACCCCCATTAAGGCAGTGTCACTTGACACCTCGCCTTAGTGCCACGGCGAGCACGACTCTGCAGGAGCGAACTCGCCCCCACAGACTGACCCTCTGCCTCCGCGGAAACTCATAAATCCCAGACTCCCGCTTTGGCGAGCCAACCTCTCGCGGAAGCGGACATGCCAGAGTGGACACTGTTGCCGTCGTGGCGGACACCAGACATCAATAATGGGAAAACTGTTCCAAACTCTTATCCAACACCTGAAACACTCCCGAGACCTCCCAAACACATACCAAACATGCTCGTCTATAGTAAACAGTGCTATGAACTCGCTCGTACCCTCAGATTTCACACTTAATCAAGTTAAGGCATACTTTTCTAAAGAATTGACTGGGAAAACCAAATATCCAAACTTTACAAATAAGGCCACAAAATACATCTGATTGCCTCGGGAAGCAAACCAAAGACACGACTAAGTCATAAATGACCCTCCGGAACTACCAAAAGTGATAGGACCTGGAAATGAACCCATCTAGCCAAAAGCCAACTTCAAGTCAAACCAATCAACTCTAGCTTTCTAGTTTTGGGATTTTCATTTGAAACTCATATAAATGGACCTCGGGATACATGCCACCCACTCCATGTATCACAAACCTAGCATAGAGTTTACGGGAAGGGTAAAATAGTCAAGTAAGTGTCTTTAGATAAAATGACTGAATGGATTATTACATCAGATACTAATTAAATAAAAGTTCATCCTCAAACGTAGGGAAAGAAAATACAGAAGATGACGAGAAACCAAGAAACCCCAAAATAACCTCATGAGAGCCCTCAACAGACCAGAAATAACACCATAGCAATGCCTGTTCATTTAACCAGTAGAAGCTACTATAACATACCTCAACATCCCATATCTTCATTCCTTCAACCAATATTTCTTTCACATCTGATTCTCAAATGTACGAACTGGCTCCACTCGAATTCTCTGATTTGATCATAGCTATACTTCTATATGAAAGGCGATTGAATCCATAAATTATTACAATTTCCACCACCATCCCTTAGTTATAACCACAACCAGAGTCCAACCTGCACCGACAACATAGTCTGATACTACTAGTCTTCCTTGCCAACTATCAATGTTGTTCTTTATAACAAAATTTCCTAGAAACATATAAACATACACCATAAACCCAATCTTCCTCGAATCTCTAACCACTATGCTACAGACATACTTACTGATTACTTTACCATGAAAAGTCCAGAAAATGACTTATCCATATAAAAGACTTTTCATAACCAATTGTACCTTTAAAAGTAACCATGCAAACCATTAGAATTGTCTGGCTTATTGTCATCTGAAAAATATCATCAATCTTACTTGCAATTTTCATGAGAACCAACACTATCATACCTCCATTCTGAATCAAAGTACATCGGATCCCTGTCGGTAGTTTACTGGAATACCATAAGTCCTCCACACAACATAAACATGAGACACCTAATCCCAAGTGAACAAATATGACCCTGAATAGAATACTCAATTTCTAAATCAACGATAGTCACCCGAACTGATTCTAAATGAAATGGTAAGCCTTCCAAAAACATGTTATGACCTTTTCCATCCCTTTTTCCTTTTTGTCACCCACAGCTTCCAAAGCTGGATTATATCCAAGTCATCAATTTAACACCGACGAACGATACCCTTAATTATAGTCTCCAAGTTCCTCAACTTTTACCCAATATGCAAGTCTGATAGAGCCACACGAACCCTAAATACATCAAATTTTCCTTGTACATTCTCTAAACTCGCCCACACTTTGTCCACCTTGTCGAACCTCTATCTGTCATATCTTGATACTTACCAGCCATACCAATTTGTGACGTATCAACTTTACCTTCCATTTACCATTCATTGCGCAATTACTTCCAAGTCTTAATACCCAAAATACTCATCCATGTTGTCATTCCACAATGTCTCAACATAGTAAATTGCCGGTCACTCAACACAACCCTCATGAAACATTCATCATAACACTTAATCAACTATGATAGACATACTCCTCCGAGTATACCAACCATTTGACATGGTCTGAAAGATGCAAAATTATTGACACCATAAACCACGTCTAAACCAAGAATTTCTACTATTTCAAATCTGATTCCTTTCCTATCTCAAAGTCGCACCTTACACCATCCAAATTATATCAACCATGCATTTACCAAATTTCTTATGTTTCCACCATTCGTTTCAATCATGTTCACTACTGACAACTGATCATTACTCAAACCTTTAAACATGGAAACATTTCCCAAATATCCAGCACATTCAATGTACCATCCTTTATGAAATTCCTCGATTGGAAAATACATCAACACACTATGGTTACACTAACCAACAGTCATTTATTACCCAAACAATAACCCGAACAATCACTGAACCAATCCATAATCTAGAAGTAATCCCTAATTACCGAAAATACACTCTTTCTAACATCCTCAAATAGTTTTGTCGAAACACTCTTGTCGAAAATCCTTAACCAAAAGAATCCTTCATTTATCTTAGTTCATACGCTCACTGACCCAATCATCGATATCCAAAGCTTTTCACAACCAAAATTCGATCAAACTGTTGTTAATCTATTACCATAAATATCCCCATTGTCTAACACCTTATTCGAGAGTCTAATACGATGCTTACTTGCAAAAAACCAACCCTTACCTTATTTTGCCGAGCCATAACACATCTAACTAATCGCGCAATTTTCCTGCCCTTCGGTCGACTCCAAAGTCATTGTACCCGTAATTATAGAACTTGTAAAGCATTAACCTTTATGTACCATGCCCACAAACCTTAACCAAGAACTAAGTGTAACACCCAAAAAAGATTCCTTGATTGAACCTCACACTCATCCAGTGCTAAAGTCATTCCTATTAGTCGATCACTGGATCCCATTAGCCTATGACGACTCCAACATACCAGCGCATACATGACTTCTTACACTCACTCGATACTAAACACCATAAAATAACTCACAAATCAACAATCCCTTGGTTTTAACAACTCCCCTAACATTACTAACCTCAGAATTCCAAGTGAATCCATAAACACCATCTTAGGTAAAGAAACGCGATGGTATATTCCATTAAGCTTCATTCATCACAAGTAACATTGCCACCTGATCTCGAACAGAAAGCCATTCCCTCAAAGAACTCACAACCACTAATTCTACTCTGCGATCACAATTATGTCGAATTGAAGCCACTTTAACCTTTTATGACCCGTATGACATTCACCCTCGTACATCTTGCAACATAACCTATCAAACACATTAGATACCAATACACAAGCTCGTAGCATGTCTTCGAGCGTCTGAATCGTACGATCGGCCTGCCCGTCTGTCTGAGGATGGAAAGTTGTGCTAAGATTAACTTGGGTGCCTAAACCTTTTTAAAATGATTTCCAGAAGTTAGCTGTAAATTGTGCACCTCGGTCAGATATAATAGAAATAGGCACACTATGAAAGCGAACAATCTCCTTAACATACAACTTCGCGTAGTCCTTGACTGTATAGGTAGTTTTGACCGGCAGGAAATGTGTTGATTTGGTCAATCTGTCAACGATTACCCAAATAGAATCAACCTTACGATAAGAACGAGGTAAACCCATAACAAAATCCATATTAATCATTTTCCATTTCCAAATTGGAATCTCAATATTCTGAGTCAAACCACTGGGCTTTTAGTGCTCTATTTTTACTTGATGACAATTAGGACACTAAGCTATAAATTCTGCCACGCTCCTCTTCATGTCGTTCCACCAATAGTTACCCTTAAGATCATAATACATCTTAGTAGATCCAGAGTGAATGGAATATCATGAGCAATGGATCTCCGTCATAATTCTATCTCGTAATCCCACTATATTTGGAACACATAAACAGCCCTGGTGCTTGAGAATCCCTTATTCGTCAATCTCAAAAGTTGTGGTCTTCTTCTGTTGAATGTCTTCTCTGAATTTTCTCAAATTGGGGTCTTCTCACTGTCGTTCCTTAACTTCCGATATGAGGGATGACTGACATATTCTGAATTATAAAACCACCATCCTCTGAATCCATTAGTCAAACTCCCAAACTGGCTAACTGATGGAGCTCCTTTACTAACTCCTTCATTTTGACCTACACCGGAGTCGAGCTGATTATCGACTTACGACTAAGCGCATCTGCTACAACATTAGCTTTATCGGGATGATATAAGATGTCCATATCATAGTCCTTCAATAATTCAAGCCACCTTCTCTGCCTCAAGTTCAACTCTTTCTGTTTAAATATGTATTGCAGACTCTTATGATCTGTGAAAATGTCTACATGAAAACCATACAAGTAGTGCTGCCAAATCTTCAATGCATAGACTACTGCGGCCAATTCCAAATCGTGTGTCAGATAGTTTTTCTCATGTTTCCTCAATTGCCTTGAAGCATATGCAATCACTTTACCATGTTGCATTAGCATGCATCCCAAACCTGCTCCCAAGATATCACAATATACAACATAGCCTTCTGGACCCTCTGGGAGAGTAAGGATTGGTGCCGATGTTAGTCTATCCTTCAATTCTTGGAAACTTTGCTCACAAGCATCGGACCACTGGAACTTTATAGCCTTTTGTGTCAACTTTGTTAATGGTGCTGATATGGTAGAAAACCCTTCTACGAACATCCTATAATAGCCGGCTAGGCCTAAAAAGTTACGAACCTCTAATGGAGTCGTGGGTCTCGGGCAATTCTTCACCGCTTCAATCTTCTGAGTGTCAACTCTTATACATTCGTCTGACACTATATGACCAAGGAAAGCCACTGAATTCAACCAAAATTCACATTTGGAGAGCTTAGCATACAACTTATGATCCCGGAGCGTCTGTAGTACTATCCGTAAATGATTCACATGCTCTGCTTTTGAGTGAGAGTAAACCAGAATATCATCTATAAATACTATCACAAATACATCCAGAAATGGGCGAAACATGTTGTTCATTAGATCCATAAATGTCGTCGGCGCGTTCGTGAGTCCAAATGACATTACTAAGAACTCGAAATGCCTATACCTTGTTCTAAAAGCCATTTTTGGAATGTCCCTCTCTTTGACCCTTAGCTGATGATACCCCGACCTTAGGTGGATCTTTGAGAAATATCTTGCACCTTGTAGCTGGTCAAACAAATTATTAACTCTGGGAAGAGGGTACTTGTTCTTGATAGTGACTTTATTCAGCTGCCGATAGTCGATACACAACTGTAACGAGCCATCTTTCTTTCGTACAAATAATACTGGCGCACCCCAAGGAGATATGATGGACCTAATAAAGCCTTTCTCTAGAAAATCTTTTAATTGCTCCTTTAATTCTTTTAATTCGGCTGGAGCCATTCTATAAGGAGGAATAGATATCGACTGAGTGTCTGGCAACACATCTATACTGAATTCAATTTCCCTTTCGGGTGGAAGGCCTGGAAGTTCATTTGGAAATACATCAAGAAACTCATTAACCACAAAAATTGATTGACAAGTAGGTGGTTCGGCATCGACATCTCTAGCCCGAATGAGATGGTATATACAATCTTTGGAAATCATCTTTCTTGCCTTGAGGTATGAAATAAACTTACCTTTTGGCATCGCCGTATTACCCTTCCATTTAAGGACTGGCTCGCCTGGGAACTGAAATCTAACAATCTTTGTTCGAAAATCAACATTAGCGTAGTATGATGTCAGCCAATCCATGCCCATAATAACATCAAAATCGACCATTTCTAATTCTACCAAATCCGCTAGGGTCTGATGGCTACAAATTAATACTGCACAATTCTGAAAGATCCGTCTAGCAACTACCGACTCACCAACTGGTGTAGATACCACGAATAGATCTCTTATCAACTCAGGCTTCATATTAAATTTATAGGCAATTAAAGGGGTGATATATGATAAATTGGAGCCTAGATCTAACAATGCGTACACATTATATGAAAATACCGATAATATACATGTAATGACATCAGGTGAGGACTCCTGATCCTGTCATCCCATCAATGTATAGATGTGGTTCTGGCCCCTACCTCTGCCTCGACTGGATAATGCCTGTTGACTTTGCCCTGACGGGCGTACTGAATGTGATGAAGCTACTGCAAATCAGACCGGCTAGGCCCTAACACTGTCGCCCCCTGTCGAGCATTCTCGCCTAATATGACCAGGTTCACCACACTAATAACACACATCTGCTCTTTGTCGGCACGACCCTAAATGGACCTTACCACACTGCTCGCATTGACCCAACGGCGGCCTCATCTGACTAGAACCCCCTCTATAATAAGACCCTAACGCTTGTGAACTCTGACCTGGTCCCGATTGACCAAACTGATCAACCATCAACCTTGAAAATAGTAATGATGCGCTAGCCGTCAGATAGGATGGGCGTCTTTAACATTGTTATCTGGGCCCACCTCTGAAACTTCCTTAATCACCTATGGATCGAGCCCTCGTATATTGGCCCTTATCACGCTCTTGATCTACCCACTGTTGTCTCTTACGATCCTCTAGATTCTGTGCATAAGCCTGAATGCGAGCAATATCTATATCCGGATTCAGAGAAGTCGTAGTACACTCGTTGACCAAGTGCGATCCTAAGCCAGTAACAAACCTATGTACCCCCATCACTCATCTCAGCTATAATCGTAGGAGCATATCTGGCCGATGAATTAAACTACAAGTTATACTCTCGAACACTCGTATTACCCTGCTCAAGAAGTAAAAATATATCTTGTCTGTCCCGTCGAAGTTCGACCGACAGAAAATGTTGTAAGAAGGCCTCTGAAAACTCTCTACATCTTGCTGGTGTAGCACGAGTTCCCTAGATTGCTTTCATATATCATACTAGGTTACCGCGATATCCCGCAGTCTATAAGAAGCAAACCTTACCGACTCAGTATTGGTAGCATCCATTACTCGCAAGGTACGTTGTATCTGATCTAGAAAAGTCTGTAGGTCCGCGTTCAGGTCCGATCTTGTGAATACCGGAGGGTCTAGATTAATGAAATCCCGAGCTCTCGCGCTAGCAGCTCTATCAAAAGGACTGTGAATCTGACGTTGGGCCTGAGCGGCCGCCAATCGTGTCAATAATTGTACAACACTTCGCATAACAAGATTCACATCTGGAGTATCAAGTGGAGGAACTGGGGGTACTGCAGCCCCTCTACGCTCATTTATAGGTGATGGACTGGGGAATCATACGAAGGAGTCGCACCGTGGGTCTCACTCTGTCCCTCGCTATCGGGCGGCGCTCGGCTAGCACCTTCGCCAGCAGTCGTATCTAACGCCCTCATACTCTTGAACTTTCTCATTGTTGTAGGCATTGCTGGAATTATAACTCAGCTTTACTACATGATTTATGAGATGAAAGAATGAAAATCAACCCTAAATGTTAGATAGCATCTTGTTTATAAGTATGGTGCAAAACATACTCATAAACAAGACTATTAGACACGGCTTGTAGACACCCTAGGACAGACATGCTCTGATACCAAGTTTATCACGACCCAAATCGGAGGGCCGTGACAGGCACCCAGACCTCACCAGTCGGGTATCGCTAATCACACAATCAACATCTAATCATAATTAAACACGGCCACAAGGGCCATCACCCAGTACCCAGCCGACACATAGAGATGATATACTCGAAAGGACCTATGTGAAAACTTAGCCAAAAAGCCCAACTCTTATATATATTTTCATACCAAGGCTGACAAGGACATACATGACTACTATATACAGGACACATGTCTACAAGCCTCTAAAGAGTACGCAATATCAAAAGGTCGGGACAGGGCCCCGCCATACCCATATATATACAAGCAAAAATTATCATACCAAGATTAGACCAAGACTCCGAAACAAGGAGAGTGCTCCAATATCCGCTGAATTAGCAATCTACTAACGCGAGTCGTCGCCTTGCCTACGTGAACCTGCGGCCATGAAACGCAACATCCCCCGACAAAAGGGACGTCAGTACAACTGATGTACCGAGTATGTCATGCATGAAAAATAGTATAACGTAGATACAAAGATAACCCGAAACAAAAACAAATTTAACGAAAATAGCCGATAGCAACAAAATTTACGAAAATGATCGACAAAGAATAAAATTTACGAAACGGTCGACCGCAGTAAATGCCTCTGAGGGCCCTAATACATACGCCTAAATGTCATGTATAATGCAAATGTGGTTTACATATAATTATTGGTCACACAAGGGCATCTTCCTTCTCATAACAACCTCTGTGGGCATAATATCATATTGGCCTTATTGGGCATCTTCTTTTTCGTGATATTTGTACCAGCTACATGTGGTGTTGCGTATATAACGCCATGCTATTTTCCTATCCCCTACATATATATAATGTGTACCATATAGTAGTGTATATAATACGTGTGGTCCAGGGTAATACATGAATATAATGCAAGTGCATGGATGAGAATAAAACATTCCGAACTTATCGGATGACATAATATCATTGTACCTTCGACTAACATCATGAACATTAACATCTTTCCCGTATACCTCAATAAGGGTTTAGGAACATGCTCGGCTACTAAGAGCAGAATAATTTATGGAACAATATTACGTTCACGTTTCGTACATAGAGCATGTCAAAAGAAAGAAATGATTTGCCTTAACATACCTTCGTCGATTGTTGATAAAACAACTCAAGTAGCTCGTATGATACCTAACCTTAAGCACGAATGGACCAGCTCAAAAAATGGAATTCAAGGTGACTTAGGGACCGTGTTTTGGTTGTTGCGGCTAACTGGTAAACTTGTGCTATGCATACAATTAATGGGGAAATTTCTCTAATTTGGTTCTAGGTTTTGTGAGACAGAAAGGGCATTTGCTGGGTGTGTTTAGGCATCAATTGATTTCATCCCATTAAATGATAGGAAACGAGATAATGCTTCCTCCCATAGACACGTGTCATCTCCAAACTTAATGCATGACATCCTAGCCTTATCTATTGAGACATAACACCCCCTAATTTTGCATGCACTTCAGTTGACCTGTTGCCACTTATTCACGCTACACGTAATCATTCCCACTTAGTCTTGTCCCCCACTAATAATTCATCAGCTAGCCGATCGTTGTCGTCATTTAGCCAATTTATCAATTTAGCCGACTATTGTTGTCCCACTTAGTAAGTCCTAAATTAGTTCGGGACCGCATCCTTTATATATTAAGCTATTTATTAGCATACATCTAGATGCTCAAGCCATCACCCGAAAGTACGGGGTGTTACACAAAAATTAATTTGATAGGACTTCTTATAGCAAAAACGTCACATTATCAATCTCTTAATGAATTCAAACCTAACCCAAATTTACGGAGTGTTACATAGTATTTAGTTTAGCTTACCTATCGGTTGGGAAAGAGGTGCCATCACAGCTTTTTTAGGGTCGTGGCAGTTTCTCATTCTGAAAAATCCTTGAATTCCTTTCTCTCCAAAAAAAAAAATGCAGCAACCATCATCATCCTGTATATCTCAGCTTTGTGACTTTTTCCTTTTGCATACTTTTCAGCTCAAAGTAGTTCCTCATTATATCCCATAGGAGCCTTGTTAATACCAATTTATAATAAGAGTTTCTGCCACACATGAGTTGATACTGGACAAGCAAAGAATATGTGGTTTATATCCTCATTCTCCAGCTCACACAGAGGACATTGCTGGTTTGTTGTCACTCCCCACTTAAACAATCTACTTTGTGCTTAGCCTTCCTAGAATAGTCAGTGTGAGTATAAAAATCCATCTAGGTAGTCTGATGTTACTGCACACCAACTTTCTCCATGTTACATTTGGAACTGTCCGTTGAGTCTCAAATACTACTTGCTTGAGAATAAGGGCAGTTGCAGTATCTCAGCTGCTTCATATCCAACAGCCACAAAGACCTGCAAGCCTTTAGGATTTTTTGAATAATCTAAAATGCTTGCTTAGGCGCATCAATAAGGATATTCATGCTCCTCCCATAATAACAATGAATCCATTTTACCCATAACTTGTCCTTTTTAGCACATACATTGCATAACATTTTTCCAATTATAGATTTGTTCCAGTAGCAACATCAAGTATGTTAAGGCCACCAACAACTTTTGGGTAGCAAACCATGTCCCAGGCAACCAAAGTTTTCTTTTAAGAGTTCAACATCTCCTGACCAAACAAAAATCCTGCATGTAGCTTTAATGATTTTTGATAACCTTCTTTGGTAATACAAATATCTGAGCCAGAACACTTGAATGGATAATAGAATATACTTGATCAATTGGGCTCTCCCTGCATATGAGGGGAATTTAGTGTTCGGTACTCTGCCTAGCATTTTATCCGGCAATTGTTGGTGTTACACTATAGATACTCTCTTTGTACTTAATGGGACTCCTAGATATCGTATAGGAAGTACACCTTTACAGAAGCCCAGCATATCCACAATATCTTGCTGGATATCATTTGGGACACCCCTACAATACACTGAGATTTTAGTAATATTGTCCAGAAGATCTTGAGAAACATTGGAATCTATCAAATTGGAGTTGAACAAAAGTAATATATGTTGGAAATTTACTAATGTGGAATTAAGTTTATCCCATTATTTATGACTCGAACAATTGGGGCCCCGCACGTCGGAAACGTCGTTTCCACACACGTGTACACGTAGTGCCAAGTATCGTAAATTTCATTAGTGAAAGAGATATTGGTACGTAAGTGAAACGTTTGAGACATAGAATGATGGAAGGTTATTGGCCAAATGACAAAGTATTCCACGTTGGTAAACGAAGGAGGAAGTGTACGAAGTGTAAGATGAAACGAGTCGGAAGTCACCGCGGAGCCGCGAACGGCCGCGACGTAGCCCCGTCGGAGCCGAGGCGCTGGAGCGCCGCGGCGCTAATTGGGAGTCCAGCCACTGGAGCCGAGGCGCCGAGGCGCCGCGGTGCTAATTCCCAGAGCCGCGACGCTTCGGAGGCAGAATGTTGCGACGGAAAGATGGAAAGTTCTAATTTTTGGGCTGGTTTTGGAGCATTGAATCTCCATTATTTGGCACATGAATTCAAACATTATTTGGCTGAATGTAACCCCTCAATAAGTGTCATTACTTGGCTATTGAAGGCTATTAGTTGGCTAGTTGAGGGGTCATCTCCTTACACTATAAATTGAGGCTTTTGGCTCAATTGTTCAACACTTAGAAACACTGAGAAATTCTGAAATCTTCTTCTTCCTCTCTAACAAGTTTTTCTATATTCAAAGTTCTTCAAGAGTAACACTTGAGTTTCCTTTGATCAACTATTAAGTTGATGTTGTATCTTGGGAGACTATTGCCCGGTAACGTAAAGGAGATATAAGGGGCAATCTTGTCTTAAAGACAGAGTGTCATAACTCGACTCAGCAAATCACAAGGAGTTTGTATCGTTCTTGATTCCAGTTTGTTGTAATCTTTAGTTTATCCTTTCTAGCAATTTGTAATATTTACTTACTTCCCGTTTCCTGCAATTGTTGTAACCCACAATATAATCTCTACGAAACAACAGCAGGTCATCAACAAATTCTAGTTGTATGAGGTTCAACTTTGCATATATTGGATGGAATTTGAACTGTGGTTGTTTGCCAAGCTGCTTCAAAGGTATACTAAGATACTCCATTGTCATCACAAAAAAGAAAGAGCAGAGGGGATTCTCTTGCCTCAGCTCTTTTTTTGGCATCAAAAGGTTTAACAGGCTGCCCATTATAATTATGAAATACGAGACTGTTTTGTCACATGTGATAATCCAACCAGTGAAGATAGTAGAAAGTTTAAGGACACCAGCACTTGCTTAAGAAAACATCACTCCATAGAATCATAACCTTTTTACATGTCTATCTTTAGCATACACCTAAGGGGTGTCTCTTTTTCTTTTATAGCCCTTTACTAGTTCATGACTTAAACATAGTATTATCAATAATCCCTCCCCGTACCACAAATACAACTTGCCCATTATCAATTAAACTTTCCACTTGAACCAAACTTAACAAAAGAAATGTTAACTTTTTCTTTCTAAGACTAAAAAATCTATCCATGTTGTCGACTAATGGTACTAAAGTCTTCCTTAGTCATCTGGATCATATTTGCGATTCGCGTTACCGATATGATCTAATGCTCTCCTTCCGTTTTGTGTTACATTATTTTTTACTCAATCCCAAATAGAATAATATTTTTTTATATATTTAAAAATAATTTAATTTTAATCTTTGCATTTTGATCATAGTCATACAAAGGTCGTGACATGTATATAAAATCATAAGTTCTTAAGCTTTTCTTTTTTAATTAAACTCCAAATTTAGGGTTGTCAAATGTGCGGGTTAGACTGGATTTAGGCTGGTTAAAATGGGTTGATTTAATAAATACGTGAGTTCTTAACCCATCTAAAGGCTACTTGGGTTGGGTTAAAATGGGATAAATAATAGGTCATAGCCAAACACGTCCGACTCTTACTAAGTTTTAATTATTTTATTTGTTTTCTTGTAATTTATTTGATTATCTAATATTTTTTTTCTTTATTATGTTTATACATAACATGTCAAACAAACAAAATATGTTAAAAATATTTTGATAAGGTTCCTGGTGAGTTAATTTATGTTATATACCAATCCGATTTTTAGATGGATTGAATTTTGACGAATTAAAATAGACTAAATTAATAACTAAACGAATTAAACGGTTCATGTTTACGAACTAATTTTGGCTTCCCTAACCATATTCAATTAAATATGATCACATATAAAGGAGGAAATATCTTCAATTAGGTGATATATCACTTCAATGATTGGATGGAAGAAACTAAAGTAAGCTGCGAGAAGATCATGACAAAGTCGTTTCCGCTCACATAAATAGTTCACAAATAAGATTTTATGCAGGACTATAGTACTACCGCTGTCAATGTTAAACAATTTACACCAATTAGTATATCATTATTAATTATAACAAGTTATTTGCTTTAATTTTTTATACAAGAATGAGGTTTACAACAAAAAATTACATGTGGCGAGTCAAATATAACCTGATGTATAAAAAAAACATTTCATTACTATCATTAAACTATTCGGGGATTGTTTGTTTGGTCGCGTAAATATAAATATTCCAACATTAAATTTTGTATAAGAAATACAATATTTGATTGGCCATATAACAAAATTAATTTCCATATATAATTTATGAAGTGTTTGATTGACAGTATATATTAAATTTCGTATTGCCAAAGTAATTTCAAGTACCCTGGATCTATTATACAAGGAAACATGAAAATTGACAATGATGTGACACATCGTATTGGACTATTGATGCAGGGTGAATGAAATAGAGGCTCGCTTGATAAGAAGGTGCACCAAAACTTAAGAGCAAGTTCTACAAAGTGGTGGTTAGACCGACTATATTGTATAGGGTGGAGTGTTGGTCATTTAAGATCTCTCATTCAAAAGATGAAAGTTGCAGAGATGAGAATGTTGCGATAGATGTGTGGACACACTAGGAGAGATAGGATTATGAATAAAGTTATCCGGGATAAGATGAGAGTGACCTTGGTGAAGGACAACATGAAGGAAGCGACGTTGAGATGATTTGGGCATGTGAAGAGGAGAGACACAAATGCCCAGTGCGGAGGTATAAAAGGTTGGCTATGGACGATTTCAGAAGAGGTAGAGGTAGGCCGAAGAAATATTGAGGAGAGGTGATTAGGCAGGACATGGCGCAGTTCCAGCTTACCGAGGACATGGTCTTAGATATGAGGTAATTAAGGACTCAGATTATGGTAGAAGGCTAGTAGGTAGTCTCGCTTATCCTTTCATATTAGTAGTCTCGGTATTTCTCTATAGTTTATTGTCCTTTGATTTCTGTTACTATCTGTTATTTCTTATACTTCGATTATCTTATTTTATCTATGGTAGTTATTGCTCCTTTTTCACACTATTTTATCATTGCTTAGTCGCTTTCGTTATTTCATTTTCATATTGTTTTGAATTTCTTGTCCTTATCTGATCTTTTTTATGCTTTCTCTTCAGCCGGAGTCTTTCAGAAATAGTCTCTACCTCCCAAGGTAGAGGTAAGGTCTGCGTACATTTTATTCTCCTCAGACCCCACATTATGGGATTTCTCTAGGCATGTTATTGTTGTTGTTGTATAGCCAAAGTATATGCATAAGTTATATGAAGAATCGATATGCAGAATAATAATATTTGTATTCGAAGTACATAGATAAGTTAATTAAGGACAAAAATGTCATTAACAATCCCCAATTATTATTTATTCACCGCATAACAATCTCAATGTATGTTATATTTTATGGCATAAACATTCTCTGCATTATAGTCCTTTTACAATTGTATACGAACCAAACAACCCCTTGCCATAAATTTGTTCAAAAGAAAATTAGGGTTTTGTTAGTATGACAAGTAAAACTACGTCATACAGAGGTAGTGAACTCTCAACATTATATATTACCCTTTTCCACTGTTAATATCGCTATGGTATCATTCTCTCCTCCTCTCTATCTCTCTGTCCCCCTCTCTTCTCTCCTCAGAAATTATTTTAAAACACAAATTGATTTTTTACTCTTGGCTTAGATCTATGTATGCAGGCTTGTTAGATCCTTCTTTTTGTTCTTTTTTTTTCTTACACATGTTTTCCTATTTCTTGATCTATTGAAATGAATGTGACTCCTATTAATCTTTTACAAGGAGAAGTTTTTGATTTATTTTTAGTTATTATAGTCTTGATATAGTATAGTAATAAAATAGAAGAGAATATATAGGACTTTCCATCTCAATATTTGGAAGATCTTGTTTTTGTGGGTCGTTTTAATTATTTCATGTTGGATTAAATCAGCTGATCCACCTGAAATAGTTAACAAACATGACCCGTAAATTAAACCAAGAATTTAAAAGTAATATTGGAATTTTAACTGTTATCTTCTGTTGTATGGAACTGATTTTTTTCTTTTCTTGGAGAACTGTATATGTAGCCCCTAGTAGTTTATCGGAAAAATTGATAAGTCAAACATATTCCCGTTTGATAATTGTGTGTCATATTTACAAGTTAAGGTCATTGATACCAAGATGTATTGATTTTGATGAATTCTTGTATGGTAGGGTTTATGATACTTTCTCCTCCCTTTGAGCTAACTTTTGGAGTTAGGCTCAATACTTAATTTGACAGACCGTAGATCAAGTGATACAGTCGCTGTTTGCAGCTGTAGCATCATCAAGATTCACATGCAAAGGCAAGGTGGTGAGACAATGACACTGGCGGATCTATATAAAATAAATAAATTGACACCAATATAAAGAATTTGATTAGTCTAATAAATCTTGGATTCACTGTTGGATGTTGAAATGAAATGGCCATGGCTTTTTGAAATTGGGAATCTTGATGATGCTGCATCAGCAATAAACGTCTAACTGACCAACCCTAGTTATAAGGGTATACTTGGAAGTACAGTTTGCTCCGTTTTATATCCGTTGAGTAAGATGATGATTTCCTCCATTTTTATCTTACTTCTATTGTTAAGCTTTTGAGTGCACAATTCTTTTTGACAGGTGAGAGCATCTGGTACTTATTGTAAGTCTCAAGCTATTTTATACTGTATCTTTATTTTTTTGTCATGTCATTAACTCACCATATATTTGAAATTATTAGTCCAACTAATTAAGTAGGTGTTGGGATATAGATTTCAAATACTTCCTTTATTCAAATTTATGTGGTATATTTCACTTTTCGAGAGTCAATTTGATTAAATTTTAAAGCTAAATTAGATTAGATTAACTCAATATTTTAAGATTAAAATTTATATATTTGAAAACTAAATGAAAAAGTACTATGACTTGCAACTTTTATCATATCAATTTGGTAAAAAAAAATACATCTTAAAATGTTGATCAAAATTCATGTTGTTTGAATTTCGGAAGCTAAAAGTATCACATAAATTGGATCAGAGGGAGTATGTTTTATTTTATTCAAAATGTATAAAGATGGAGTTGAAGATAAGTTGTGTTTGGTTGTACTTTTGCAAAAGAAAAAAGAGAGCACTTTATTTGGATTATGAAGATTGAGTTGAAAAATAGGTTATAAGTTGTTTTTCAAATATGATATTTAGCTTCAAGTTGAATTTGAAATTGTTAAGGCCAAACACAGTGATTTGAAATAAAGTGAAAAATTATTTCAAAATAAAGTGAATAATTTTTATGGACAGTGATGGAGCCATGATTTTATTAAGGGGTGTCAAAAAATTATAATTATGTCACAACTTAGAATCGAACTCACGACCTTAGGGAAGGTTTGCAACCCCTTAATCACTCACTGAACCCGCAGCTTGTGTTAGGGGATGTCAATACTAGTATATATCGCTACATAACCATGATTTTACCTATCTAAATAATGTAATTTTTTGGCGAAGGTATATCGCTTGACACCCCTCATGCAAGGGTTGGTCCACCCCTGCTCATGGTCAAACAGGTCCTAAGTTGGATTCACACAATATATATAGGGGTTATTAAGGGGAAATATTTTCCTATAAGGAGTTTCTTTCAGGCTTTTTAACTCAAAAAATCTTTAATTAAGAGGGGAGGGATTCTATCCATTTTATCATTGTACTATCAAGTTATTAAGTAGGTAGTTGAAAATGATTTAGTTGAAGACAGAAAGAAAGTATTTGGAGTTAAAGTTGAAAAAAGGTATATGAAAGTTAAAGTAGGTTATGTTTGTACATGAATTTCAATTGAAAACAAAAGTTGAATTTTGTGAATAGAAATCATTATTTGACCTGAGATACTACATTATGTTTTCAAACTCTAGGACTCGGTTGTAAATCAATTGTATTCACATTTTTCGGAATAATATTCCACTTTTTTCAGATTTAGTGTTATGAAATTATCCATTTTTTCAACTCAATTTGGATCAGTTGGATTCCAGGATTTGAAAAATAGTTCAAACCCTGTTTTTCAACTCACTTTTTACTTTTAGAAAAATTAGCTTTTCAAAATTTGCCCCTATATTTTTGTTTTTTATAAAAAAATAATCCTATCTTTATATTTTAAAGAATAACTCGTTACTATTATTATTGATTTTTTGTATTTTAAAGAATAACTAGTTACTATTATTATTAATTTTTTGTACTAATGAATCTTTGTAAGAATATTTAAAAATTAAGAAAGTGTAATGTATGTAGTAGCTCATATATGGGATTCAAATGCAACTCTTGTTTTAATTTTGTGTTATTTTGTTAATGCAATCTATGACATTATGTGAGTATCTTATATATGATATTACTTTCTTTAGAGCATATTTGATTGTTTGTTTCAGGTATATTACTCAAGTTAGATGATTTTATTAGTTTTTAAAATTATGTGATATAAATCATATTTTATATTTTTTTAATACACATATTTTTGTTTTATTCAGATACTGGTCGTTGAAACTGATAGAAATGACCCTGCAATTGCTGACGAATGACAACAGCACAGATCTGTGATTATTCTCTAGGCTAATGGTAACTCTCCACCAGGTAGATCAGAAATTGTCTAAAAGTAGTCTCTTTATCTCTCTACATGGAGAAAGCCAACAAGTTAAAAGGTGAGTAGCCCCCAGAGTCACAGACGAATTGGTAAGTGACAAAGTGATTGAGATACAATTACTTCGATGTCACGAGTTTGAATTCGTGTGGTGACAATCTTTGCTAAAATATTACAAGGGTTGTTGCTGGGTTCGTGTCCCGTTGGTCCTCTCCCTTACAGGACTGCCACTCGCGCATATCCCTCGATTTACATCTCACCTGGCCAAGGGGCCTCAGTTACAGGTGGAGGGTTTCGCCTTCGGGACTTTTCCCTTCACAAAGTTAAAAGGTGAGTAAATTAAAGCTCGTTTTTTCTTCTTTTATTTTTGGCTTAATATATTAATAACCTCTTAAATAAATTTCCATATTAGATATTTGTATTTAAATTTTGAATTTTTTTTTCGCGTGTTCTCAAACGTCTATTAGGTAGTGAAGTTAAATTCATTTCTTTTAATTATATTCTTCATAAGTTTCAATTGGAACATACCAGAGGTTTTACGGCTCATTGAGGCTAGTGCGAATAATTAAATCATGTGATATATTTTAAATGATTAACTTATCTACATAATAGACACTTGAGAAAAAAAATCAAAATTCGAATCGAAAGTGTCAAATAATAACACTTTATCATGTATTCAAGTTCTCATGAATTGGAACAAGTTATGATTCGAGTGTTTAAATGAAATTTACTAAAAAACTTAAGATGTTATTGATGTATTAAGCTTTTATTTTTGCATAATACATAAACATGCCCTCAAATTTGGTCTCAGCTGGCAAGTATGTCCTCCAGCTTTAGATGTATACAAATAACACCTCAATTTATTTCCACTTTGTCAGTTGAACGCTCCAATTTATAAATTGATCATATGTTTACACGTTAAACTTTATACAAATTAAGGTATCTATTTATATACCAGCAAAATTAAAGGGTGTACTTGCCGGCTTATGTCAAATTTAAAGATTTGTTTATATATTACTATGTCTTTATATTTCCTCCTTTCATCATAGGGCTTGATGATACACACATATCACTCAATAGCACGCACAAGTTTGAGTTCCATGTTTCTTTGTCTTCCAAGTGGAAGATAAAAGGGTACTTCAAAGTTCAAAAGATTCAAAACAAAATTGATTTTCTCATGGACATTTGTTCCGTCTGATTTTTTGTCTGCTGATAAAAAAAAAATTAACTGGGAACTGCTGCTTTTGGGTTTATGTGATTTTTGAGTGTAAACCTATGGTGCATGTCACGCTGTCATTTGCTTGTTGGGTTTTGCACAAAGTTATTAGGCTTAATACATTGGTAGCTCTTATACTTGCAATTAAATTTATTTAGATTTTTGAATTATGATTTATTTCAATTGAGTATCTGAACACACAATAAAGTGTTTTTATTAGACGTTTTCGGTTCAAATTTTAGAATTTTTTTACACGTGTTCTCAAGTGCTTATTACGTAGTTAAATTAATCATTTAAAATGTCACTTCCTTTAATTATACGCATGTGCCTCAATAAGCTGTAAACCTCAGGTTTGGTCCAATTAAGGCTAACGTGTATAATTAAAGGAGATTACATATTTTATGTGGTTAACTTAATTACCTAATAGACGTTTGAGAATAATTTGAAAATTTTTTCTGAAATTTGAACTGAAAATGTTTAATATAAATACTTTTTCATATGTTCAGATGTTAAAATGAAACAAATCGTAATTCGTGTTCCTTATTCAAATCTACTATAGGCTATCTATAAATTAAGCCAAGTTTTATCGGCCATTGAAATCCATGTTAGGTGCAATTACGAGTGTAGAATTTTTAGTGAGATTTACTCATTAGATATGTCTTATTTTTTCACACACATATGTCCAAACCGAACTATAGACACAGTGGTTCTGTCAAACTAATTGTGTTTGGTCTAAATTAGGTGGTAGTAACAGAGTCTCTTGAGTTAAGAGTCAAATTGGGTCTTGCTCATTATCTAAGTGTCAATGTCTTTTACACATGTTGACATGTGTATATATAGTCCAACAGACTAATTCAGCTATTAGGTGGTGGACAAAGACTTAGAGGCCAGCCGAGGAGTTAGGAGCGCAAGGGTGCATTCGAACTTTATTTATCGAAAAACTATTATACATATAAGATTATAATTACTTCTTTTCATATTGAATTTCTTAAGTGAAAATTTTAACTTCACGACTGCTTGAGGCACATTTTGTACTAGCTTTATTGGTTCAATTGAACCCGATATTTTATGCATAAAAAAATAAATTTAAATGTAGAAACTACTAAGATCGAGAAATACTAACTTTTGAACATGTAATTTCAAATGTACAACGAGTTGAATGTTAATAATTCAAAAGCAGAGTCAGAATTTAAATTTTATGGGTTTTATATATAAATTTTAAGATAGCAATATCAAGTATTGGTAATTGAGTTATGAATTTAACTTTTGTAGATATTATATAACAAACTTGATATAAATACAGAGTTTGACTAAAGTTACTAAGTTTACCAAATTTGCATGTTGGGTTTTAACTCTGCCTCAGTAAAATCCTAAAGACTGAATCCATTAAAAATAAATTCTGAATGCGCTTGTGTCTCGTCCTGGCCCTTCAGGTGTAGTATCTTTCTCCTCTGCGGTTATATTCAGTGAACCAATTATTCATGTCTTCAACAACAGGACCCAAAAGGCTCGCAATAATGTCTCTATTTTCCACCACATCATGATCATTCATGACAGGGATGGCTCAGAGTATTCTCTACCCTATGGATTTTTGTGAGAGGCAAACAGCTCATGGCTTAAAGTTTGAAGTTTCAGATCAAACATGCAAATTCGATGTTACACTAATGAGTTCAGAACTCTTGACTTTATTCTTCAAACTTATTAAACTGACAATAATTTTATCGATCATTTTCATTTGTTTCGTCGTGATCTAACTTTAGGTAGTTGTCTATGCGAATCTAGAATTTTTAGACTATAAGTGCATTAGTAAAAAAAAAAAAAAAGGAGACAATGTATAAAGTGGAAATTGATCCTTAATCCTCTAGGAAAATAGGTCAACATTCAACCAAGTGCACAATTTAGTCATTTTGTGACATGAGTGTTAATAGTTAACATTATACCAATTTTAAAATATATATACACAAAATATTTAGTTTTACGGATAGATCATGAGTTCACGTGTCCTATTTTAATCTATAAATTCTGCTCTAGGTAGCTCCGAGATTGATGTTAGGATTTAGGATTTAGAATTTAGGGTTGCAAGTCTTTTCCATACAGCAAAGCACAAGATAAATTTGTGTCTAGGGTGAATGTTTTGCTTTAGGTTAGGGTCTGTAAATCTGCCTATTTTCCAGTGTACTTGAATTCTTGATTTGATACAGTAGCAAACTCAACATCGCTAATTTATGACTGAGTAAAATAAGCAATCGTTTGATCTTTTTTTTTTTTTTTTTTTTTATGTATAGGCTTATTTGATTAAGAAGTGGAGCTCGGGGCAAAAATATATATGAGGTGTAACCGAACGTGTGCTAGGAGGTGATGAATTTTATAAATTGTGGAAACAACATTTAATACAATTAATAAATTCAATATGATCGGACTCTTTTCAAGCCCTGCGTGTACCCAATTACCCTTTTATAGGCTTACTTGTCTGAGGGTACCAGTTGGCAGTTGATAGATAATATTTTAATATCTACTAATTAAGGGTGTGCTCGATAGGAAGAGAAATATTTTAAAGAAATATAAGTGGGAATTTTATTTATTTTCTTGTGTTAGTAAAAATTATTATCCTAAATATATTTATATATAATCCAAATTATAAATATTATGGATGGTGGGAGTGGGGTAGGGGGTGTGGGGGTAATCGGGATGAGGGCTACATGGATGGAGTTGAAGATGAGGTGTGTTGTAGAAGAGGGGGAGGACACGATCAATTTCAAATGTCATTTGTGAAACTTGTTTTCTCTATTTTTATCAGGGAAGACATTTTTCTCATTATTGAGGAACTTGTTTCTTAAGAAAATATTTTCCAAAAAATTTGACTAACCAAACATGAAAAAATTAAAAAATAATATTTTCCTTCCTACCGAAGACACCCTAAATCTCTCAATACGATGTCTTATGGTTGATTTCATGGAAAATTTCAATAAATTGCTGTCTCCTTTTCAGCTTAATGGTCTTTTTGCTTTTGAGTATAAAATGTCACATATGTGAAGTTATTTCATTAGACGTTAAATCTAAAAAAATTATAATCTTAAATATATCATGAAATTATGCATATAGAAACATGCAATTGAAGGTAAAATTAAATATTTAAGTTAAATGAAATGTAAAGAATGGATCTTGGGTCTAACTCAACCCCAAAAGCTAGCTTGTAGAGTGAGAATTGTCCAAGTTCATATAAGGAGTCTATGTTTCCATTCCATTTCCGATGTGGGACTCTTAACACTCCCCCGCACTGTCAGACCTCGTTAACTGGAGCATGGACAATATAATTTGGGGGCCCAACATCGACAAACGAAGAATTGAAATGGGTCTGACTTTGATACCATGTAAAGAATGGATTAAGGGTGGCCAGTGGGCCGGGTTCGAGGCGGGGCGGGTCCCGACGGGACGGAACCCGACGGGCCTGGGGAAGGTCGGGACTGGCGGGACATGCAGATGTCCCGTCCTTCACCCCGTCGGAAAAGAGGATCGGTCTTGGCGGGGCACGGCCGGCTCGGATCGAGATTTCCGTTTTTTTTTTTGCACTTAATTTAAAAAAATAATATATATATATATATATATATATATATATATATATATATATATATATATATAAAACACTTCAATAATGGAATGAGATAGTGTAATAAAAACATATCAATGTTGTTTTTGTGCCTCTTATATTATTTAATAGAAATATAATTTTTTTGTAATACAAGTTCAAAATTACAACTTTGTGGTGTTGAAAGTTGCAAATCACATAGTAAAATTGCAATTAAAAAAATTACATATTTATAAATTCATTTTCTAATCTCTTCATAATGTCTTGTGGTTCTTCGATTGGAATTGGAATTTGTTGGTCAACGTCGCTTCCAGTTCCGTCGAACAAGATTTCGTTGTAGTTTAAATCGTCTTCTTCGTTGATCTCTGGTTGATTGCACCTTCTACGCTACGCTCGTATCCAATCTCTGAATAAAACAGCAATCTTCAAGCTGTCTCCCGCTAATGAGTGTCTGTGCGACGCTTGAATGTTCAACACATCTCGGGCCATCTTTGCTAGTGTCGAAAATGTCTTCTCATTTTCCCTCCAGTATTTAAGCAAATCTTCACGTCTTTCTTCATTGAGAACTGATTGATACGGTACAACACCCTGCAAAATAAAAACATCAAACTCGCTAACTTGATTAGCAGTGGAACCACTAAACATTCTATTTCTAAGCTTTCAATACTAGCCGCAGAAACAACATGTCTTTTATAAAGTTGTATTGAAGACGAAGAAGATGGTATAGAAGTCGGTTGGTTGCTAGCACTTTCTTGTTGGTAATGCGTATATATTTTTTTGCATTCATCGTGTATACTAGATAAAACTTCTTCTTTAGTTGGTTCATTAGGTGGTTGTTCATTTAGATTTCTTGGAGTTGGAGGTGGAAGTATTGTTATACAATTATAAATAGTTTCAATAAGTGCTTTACAACCGTCTATTTTAATAGTCGGATTTAATACAACACCAATAATATAAATAGTGGGAATAGGAAAAAATATTTTTTAAATTTGATAAACATTTTTAATAGGTGCCTTATAAGATGGGTTTTTCATATATTCATTAAGTAACAAAAATATTAGAACTATATAAAATAACATAGTTGAAATAGTAGGATAATATATACCAGAAAATTTTTTAGTTGCTTGAAAAAACTTCTCTAAAAATCCAACAAGTTCTGAATTTTTTTCCCAATCATTATCTATAAGCATATCAGTTGGATTTCGATTATGGGCGTTAAAAAATAAAGTTATATCTTCTATAATCGTAAGCAACAAATAGTTGTTCATATAGAGAATTTCAACTACTTCAGGAAAATTTCTAAAAGGTAATCCACAATTGTGACAAATTTTTTTATATTCTTTTTTTCTTTGTATTCTATTTCTTCTAAAAATAAGTTTATAGCAAATTGTACTTTATTAGGAATGTCTTCAAAAAGTGATAGACCATCCTTTACAACTAAGTTATAAATATGAAACACACATTTTATATGAAAATTATTAGGAAAAGATGGATTTAATAGATCTTTTAAAGTCTCATCGCATAATTATTAAAAGAATCATTATCTAATGTAACAATCATTATTTTGTCAGTTATACCATAATAATCGCAAACTTGATGAATATTTTATGCAATAAAATTTCCAGTGTGCCTATCATCAATATATCTACATGCTAAAATACGTTTTTGCATAGACCAATTATAATCTATCCAATGACATGTTACCGTTAAATAATCTTTGTCGTTATTACTACGGCCTATATCAGAAGTGATAGATACTTTGCTAGGAAAATGATATAATGAATAACGTAAATATTGTTGATATTCATTTGCAAATTTAAAAACGTCTCTCCTAAGAGTTGATCTAGGAAAACCGTTAAGAGTAGGATTATATATTTCTCTAATGTAATGAATAAAACCATGAGAGAAAGGAAATGAAAAAGGCAAACTCTTCACTGCAACTAATTTTGTTATTGCTTCCCTATCTCTATGTTTATCATATTTAGGACCTACAATTCCCCCCGTCATCGGGTTAATTTGACCTTGTACTTGGTTCGGAACACTATGTGAACCTTGTCCCAACTCAGAGCGCATTGGCGCACCCGACTTTGTAGCCTTGTATTCATCCCACCTAGCTTTGTGCATGTCTCAATAAACCTCCCGTCCCACCCTGACCTTTTCGTATTTTAAATTTATAAATATTTTTATAATTTTTATATCTAACTACTTGATTCTCTTGGTCCCTGTCAAAAAAATCTCATGCAGCTGATTTTAATTTTTGTTGTGTGGAACCTCATCTCATACTAGGGGGAATATGAGACGTTTCAGTTTCAGTTTGAGGCTGAGACTCAGTCTGAGGTTGAGGTTGTTCAGGTGCACTAGTGGGTGTGTCATCTGGATTATCTTCTAAATTAAAGTCTAGTTCAGTTGGAGAATATATCTCATCATCTAATGGTATATCATTAAAAAATCAATTTCATCTATATGAGTGTAATCAATCAAATCATTCTGTCTAGGAATAGGATGACTAGAAGAAGTACCCCCGTACTTGTTACCACTACAAGAAAAAGTACCCTTACCCTTACCATTAATCATACGTCTTAATCCTTCCATTTTAATTATGCAAATAAATAATTAAAGATAATAAAATAAAGTAACAATAATAATTTTAAGAAGGAACGAATGTATCAAACGCCGATGTAATGTCGACTAGTAATCGAGGTTGAAAATTAAAATTTTGCTCGATGGATGATCCTCAAGCTAGTTGTCAACTTCAGTCCCAATTTTTGAACTTTGATACAATTATACAAATGAGCAAATAAAATAAAATATTTAGTAGGCAATGTAATTGTAGAGTTGTAGAGAGATTGTAGGAAGATTTGTGAGATAAAATGAAGAGAAAATGAAGTATTTATAGTTGAAAAATTGGGTTCAAGTGTAAATTTACTAACTTAGGGGTTAAAAATAAATATTAAGGGGACATGGGGGTTTATGGGGTGGGGGCCAAAAATGGTCGTTGCACAACGGCCAAAATATAAATTGGCCGTTGTGCAACGATCATTTTTGCAAAGGGGGATCGGGGTCGGGATGGGGTCGGGGCAGATCTGGGGCGGGTCTGGGGTAGGACAGGCCTGGGCGGGACGAGCCCAGGTCCGTCCCGATTTTGAGTCCTGACACTATTTTTTTTTAGGGGGGATCGGGGGTGGACCGGGTCGGGGTCAAGTCGGGACCGGACCGACCCGGCCTACTGGCCAGCCTTAGAATGAATTTTGGGTCTAACTTAACCCTAAAAATTAGCTTGTAAGTGAAGATTGTCTAAGTTTATATAAAGAATTCATGTTTCATTCCATTTTCGATGTGAAACTATTAACATAAAACTCAACTAAAAAAATGTATCGCACATTAAAAAAGATAGCAACATAAAATGTAACACGGCAAGTGATTAGCTAAGTCATGCTTTGATATTATTCTGGTAATCAGCTTAACTAGTCACCCTTTTCAGAACTTCTTATATTCGCTATCAACTCTTTTCATGCCACTTGTTACCTGACATGTAATTGTCTTTCCTCTTATTGTCACATCACCCTCAATTTATATCACCCATGGCATGAAAGTCGAAACTGATTCATTTAATTTCCTAGCTTTCAATTCTCTAGTTGTCTTTCGCTGCATAATATAAATTAATCAGCAGTTTGGACATGTTTGAAATCATATGAAATTATAATAATTTGAAGTTAAACTTTTGTTTGGACATTCAATTTGAATTTCTTTAAGTTGTATTAGAAAATTTTCACAAGTTGTGAAATTTATCACAATTTTCTTAATTCTTATACAATTTTACCAAATGAGCTACTCATAGTTCATAACAAAATTAATACGCTACAAGAAGAACTTTCTAAAAAATACAATATTAATTGATCAAATTTTAGTTCAATAAAATGTAAATTTGAACATTAGTTGTAGTATAATTACTCTTTAATATAATCCTCCCACAAGGTTGGTAAGAGTAAATTTATTATAAATGTCTATACATTTCATCTCATGAGATGAAATCGCATATCCAAACGCCTACTTGGGTATAAAATTAATATTTTTCACTTTATTTAGAATTTTTGAAGTTGAAATTGTAGATGGAGTTGTGTATGATTATAGTTTTTGTAAAAAAAAAAAAATTGATTGTTTGAATATACTGAAAATGAAAAAAATTAAAACTGAATTTTAGATGTTCTTCCAAAAAGTTATATTTGAAAATTTTATAACCAAACACTGATTTTTAAATAAATGGGGGAAAATTCGGGAAATGTAAATAATTATCATGACCAAACCATCCTAAATCTTGCTTCTGATATCAAACACACAAGTTTCCAAAAGACTTCTCCCTTTTAAAGTTCACTTGCATATTAAATCGATGTTATTCAAGAAGTTTTGATTCATTCAATATGCATAACTGATCATGTTCTAATGAAGTTGGCAAAGAGAATTACTAGAAAATGTGATTTTAAACCCTTTTCTAATGTTTCAGTTGTTGAGATCGACGAATTGTGAAAATATCTAAAGAAATCGAAATTAGAGTTCGTACTTAGAGAGAGAGAAATAGTGCTAAATATAAACCGCATTTCTTATTTCATTGATATGAAATGTACAAATGTCGTCTTTAGGTATTATATAGTTGGGGTAAAAATGTAAAAGCTAAACTAATACAAGCCATCCGGGTACAACCGGGTAATACAGATAAAATAAAGAATTAAGTGTGCTGGACCAAGTACAGAAAATGACTATGTAATTCCAACACCCCACCCCCACCCCCAAGTTAGAGGGTGGGTACACACCTAACTTGCCAAGCAAGATCTGATGTTGAGCACCAGGAAAGCACTTTGTAAACAAGTCAGCAGATTGTGAAGAAGTAGGCACATGACTTAAAGAAATCAAGCCCTCAGCCAACTTGGTGCGAATAAAGTGAAAATCGACTTCAATATGCTTCGTCTGTTCATGAAAAATCGAGTTTTTAGCAATATGAATGGCAGTTTGCCTGTTACAAAGGACAAGAACCCCTTTTCCAACATCTAGGCCCAAATCTGATAAGAGTCGAACTAACCAAGATAATTCAGCCACAACTTTACTCATGGCTCTATATTCAGCCTCGGAAGATGACAAAGCCACAACATGCTTCTTTTTAGATTTCCAACTACTGAGACTATTATCCAAAAAAAACACCAAAACTAGTAACAACTTGCCTAGAATCAAGGCAATCAGCCCAGTCACTGTTACAATAACCAACCAGAGAAAAATTGGAAGAGTGCCACATCACCAGCCATCGACCTGCTCAGTGATGAAGAAACTGAAGAGTCGCTTCAGGCCAAGAGTCTCTTCGGGCCAAGATTCGCAGGATAGATGCGAAGATTGAGTTGGCAAGAGCCAAGATAAAGGAGGTTGACTACAAAACTGGCTTGGCAAATGCCAAAATAAAAGAGGTCGATGAAATTTTGGAGTTCGTGGAGAAACTAATGGAAACGTCTCCCAAAGGAAAACCACAATACCAAAGCCTCATTTAAGAGGTCAAGACAATGGTGGACGACCATCTCCCCCTGAAGCAACTGCCTGAGGATGACCTAATACCGTATGGGAAATGAGCGGGACACCCGAAGAAATCATCCCAGTCATCAATGAAGCTGCTAATCACTAAGGGATGCCACAAGGGCCTCCCCGTATATCATCCCAGATGTGGTGGTCGATCGCCCTCAAAGCCCGTGGATCTTACTTCAGAGTCGCACCAAGGAAAGTGTGAAATATCAAGGGTTCCGATAGGATAAAAGCTGCCAGATTGGCACACACTAGCTCCCACATCCTCCTGACATGTGCACCTTTCTTCGCTCACAAGAGATGTTTGTATCACATAAGCCAACCTAGCCACATCACTGATGAATACGTGGCCTTCAAGAGAAGAGTCGTCAGAATGATTGATGAGAAAGTCATTCGCAACTTGTGGGGACCTCACTCCCTTTTGGTCTATGACTCCATTATGACTAGTTAATGAATCACCATGGACACACGGCTCTGGCGCTATGACTTCATTACCTTTGAAGACTCGTACGCCGACATATTCTAACTTTTGTGTTGTACCGGCAAGGCTCGTACACTCAAGACCATCTGGAAAATCTTACAAGCAGTTCTAGGACGAAGATATGCATGTACCATTCAGGGGATCCCGGATACGACATTGAAGAATGTGAAGCTTTCAAATTCAAACTAGAGCATTTGGTTAACACCTGCTAGATCTAGCCTGTGATACAAGGCCACTGTTAGAAAAGCCACCAGAAAATGCGCAGCCGTAAGGACGACGACCCAGCATGGCTTCAGGAAAAAGTCATTTTTTGGGTAGTTTAGGCGTTCCCTTTTTCTAGCTTTCAAACAAAAGATATCCCTCTCCCATTTTTTGTAAACAAAACCACATCCGACCTGATGTCCCGATGAGGGATACGTGGGAAGCCCGTATCGGTCCTGGTCAGGGTAAAGTTAAGACTGGAGTAGAACAAATTAGGATATAATTTCTATGTAACATGAACTACAAAAGTGCTTGATTTCCCAATGAGGGATACATAGGTAGTCTATATAAGACTTTACCCCTATATTATATAAATTATAATCCCCCCTTATTTATAGGATAGTTTCTGGTTCGATGATGACGTGGTGGCAAATCAACCGCAAGCCTTCATACCAAAACTCTAAAAATAAAAAATTGGCCAAAATGACCAAAATACCACTGAATGGAAAATCAGTCAAGAGTTCTGATAGAATACATGAGTATATGTGCTTTGTGTGCAACTTATGTGTGATTTCTTGTATTATGGTTTTTGACTAACATACTAACGTCATTTGCTTTTGAGTTATTTTTTCTTTTTATAGAAAATGGTCGATCTGTTGCGAAACACTAGCATACTTCACCAGATTTAAAGTCATGAAAACATCCCTAAACCAAGAGAATCAAGTAGACATGACTGGTACTCCCGAGGATACTCGCAACAAGATTGTTATGATTGAGGACATTCTACATCAAGACCTCCATAACATCTCGCACTTCGAGGACGTGATCACTATGCTACTAAAAAAAGTCGTCGACCTTCAAGAATAGGTCGCAAGAAATAAAGCCATTAACGCTGCCAGAGAAAAAGCTGTTGTTGAGGCAAGAAGACCTCCACCACATTTTCCGTCTCTAAATTCAATCATCACCGAACACTTTCCAAATGCCCATACTGGGGCCTCTTACCAAACACCATCTCCACTAAATGCTACCCACATATCTGAGACTTCTAAATCTGCGCCCACCTTTCAGGTGCCACCAGCTTATGCTAATCCTAGTATATATCAAATCACTACTACCCATACTATTCAGAGATGTGGGCACTCCAAAAAGTCGCCTTGCGCACCCCATTGTATCCTTCCACAACCTAACCACTCATATTGACTCCTCACTAGAATTGGATCATTATGAAGAGATGAAAAAAGCGTGGAGGTCCGAGCAGGACCGAAGAGATAGGGAAATGGAACAGAAAATGATGGATATGTTCGAGAAAGCTAACAAGGGATCCCGTAAAGTGACGGGATTGCGATATGATGACTTGTGCATGCATCCAGATTTGGACTTGCCAGAGGGCTTCAAAGTGTCCAAATTTGAAACTTTCAATGGCACGAGAAACCCCCAACGATCATCTAAGAAATTACTGTAACCAACTGGTCAGGGCCAAAGGAAATGAGGCATTATTGATAAGGCTCTTCAGCTGAAGTCTCATAGGTGAAGCATCGAAATGGTTTACTGTGCAAGATATCAGTCGTTGGGACTCATGGGAAGAAATCGAAAAAGCCTTCATGGACAGATTCCACTTAAACATGGAAAACGTACTCAATTTCTATTCTTTGGAAAAGATTAAGCAAAAATCAACAAAATTCTACCGTGAGTATGCGAGTAGGTTAAGGGCCGAAGCTGCCCGAGTATAGCCTCTAATGAGTGAGGAAGAACTAGTTTCAGCATTCATCCGATCTCAAGAGTTGGACTGCTATGACCGAATGTTGGCTATGGTCGGGAGGCCATTCGCTGATTTAGTAAAAATGAGAGAGGCCATAGAAGATGGTCTTAAGACTGGGAAGATTGTCAGCATTGACAACAAAGCTGGCATAATAAGCTCTGTTGGAGCTGTCACTTCAAAAATTGGCATATATGGGACGAGTTAAATGAAAAAAGATCACATAAAAAAAGAACGTGAGGTATAGGATTTCAAGAAGCCCCAAGCACAAACTATGACATGAACACTTGCGAGTATCTGGATGGAGCTCTCCATTTAAGAATAAATAATACGTGGCAAACATCTTTCACACCCCCAACCTGAGGAGTCATAGAAAAGAAGGATCACAATCATCCTTTGGCGTATATCAATCTCCTTCTCCGAGCAACTACATACCATCACCCTACAACCATGTGCCAGTATATTACGCACAGCCGAACTACGAAGCTACACCAACAAATTACCAAACACATATACCTATCTACTAAGCTCCATCTCCAAAATACCATGTTCCTGCACCTGTGTATCAAGCGTCTCAAACCATCAAAATCACTGTAATCAGTTGCCTTCGGCTACATACGATTTACCACGTCAGAATTTTGAAAAGAAGCCTCATCGGATATTCACGCTGCCTCCAGAGACACGAATTAGTTTGTTCACTAAATTAAGTACCGCCGATATTATCAAAACCGTTCCGCCAAAGCCTGCCAACCCAGGGAGTCATTTTTTCTGACCCGACCAAACTTATGCATACTATTCCGGGAGGAATGGGCACTCAATTAAAGATTGCATTAATCTAAAGCATAAGTTGCATGACCTTATTGATAAACGTGAGATTATTTTAGAGGACGTAGTGCCCAATATGAATACCAACCCTCTCCTGAATCATGGTACCAACCATATCCATATGATAGAACGAGATGAGGATTAGGCGGTATGCCAATCATTGGTCCAAGAGAATATCAAAAGCTTGGAGTGCACGGTCGCCTCTCTCACGCTACAAGAGCATCCCAATTTCAAAGTCTTAATCCCAGCTCCAAAGAAGCCATTTGTAATTCAAGTACCGCAAGTAGTCAACATGTCTCCTAGAAAGGACCTCACAACCATGGCTCAAGGTATGACGAGATCGGAAAGGTGATATGCTCTCGAAGAATTGGTGCAAGATGTGCCATGCAAAGAAACCAATCAAAGAAGGTTCATCACTGATGGGGACTTTTGGCGCCTGATGCAGCCAAAAGATTACTCCATTATTGAAAACCTATAGAAAACACCGCAAGAATCTCAATGATGTCATTACTCTTGAGCTCCACACAACATCGTTTGGCCTTAATGAAAGCACTAGACGAAGTCCGACCAGTAGTGAAAGATTGGCCAACATAGTGGGCCACATCATCAGAGCACATCAGATTTCATTCACTACTGATGAATTACCACGAGAAGGAATGGCTCATAACAAAGCCATCTACATCACCATCAAGTGCCGAGGTAATATTATCTCTCGAGTACTTGTTGATAATGGGGTTGGACTCAATATATACCTCGTTTCAACATTGAAGCAATTATGTTATGATGTTGGAAAGATACGCCAGGGTTTCACATATGCGTAAAATCGAGCACATATGCGTACCATTCAAGGCTTTAGGCTTTCGTAGAGGTGGAAAGTATTCCGTGGAAGCGACCTCGCCTCTACGGGTCACTTTCGCAGAAGCAAAACCTGCAGAATTTAAGTGAACTAGTAGCTTCACAACTGGTGCCTATTGCATCCGTTCTTCTGATTTTTTTTCTCTGGTAGATGCGTAATGATTAGGTAAGATGGGTATATCAGACTAACTTTTTCTTTGATCTTTTTTAGGTGTTTGAATCATCAAATGGACCATCACGAGGATGAAATTATTGAACAAGGCCAAGGAGTTGGTGGAAATGAAGGGGCAGAGAATTATGATGCACACAAGTTTGTGTCCCCGGATTGTGAACGTCGATACTACAGGGATTTGGTGAACAAGAAACTTTTTCCCTAAAGGGGTATTGACCTCAAAAAGGTTTTGCAGCTACTACCCGAATTTATGAATGACTCATGGCCACACGTCAGATTTTTTTTCTCCCATCCCGTGTAAGGCAAATGAATAATGGGTGCGTGAATTTTATGCTAACCTGAGATGGGCTGATTTTGGTAATCTAGAACTGATGATCAGGGGTAGACGGGTGAGATTTGGAGCTGAACATATTAATGAGCTCTATGGTTTGGAGGATCCCCCCCCCCCCCCGAGTTGATGCAGGAAAAATATACTTGTTCTGATGACTGGCTAGTGTCCCAAGTGTGTCCTCCGGGAAATGTGGTTTCTTGGGCTAACAAGAAGAAAGAGGTATAGTCTACTGATTTCACGGCTGAGGCTAAGATCTAGCAATAAATTATCAACTCTCGAGTGTCCCCCTCTGGCAATAGGACTAAATACACGCACCACCATGCGCTAATGATTGCTTGTTTGATTGGCGACATTCCGATGAACGTCGGTTACCATGTCGTGTGGGAGTTTCAGGAGTACCCAGCCTAGGATATCCATAGCTTGATGTTTCCCTCTATGATTATAGAGATGTGTAGACGGGCTGGAGTGCTGGATGACCCTATGGATCATTGGATAAAAGTTGTCATACCCGTTCTCTGAAAGTTACCAAACCGGGTAGTGATATGAAGTCTAAGAAGAGAAAGATTGAGACGAGTGTAGGGGAGTCTTCTTATCAGTAGGAGGGACCTTTGGGTGCCATGGGTTCTCAGCTACGGACTATTCAGGAGTTGGTGTCTCAGCTTCCCAGGGGCCCTGATGATGTTGGTTCAATTAGGCTCACTCAGGAGGAGGTGGCTAGGCACATGCGACCCAAACAGAGCAAGCTTAGACTAACAAGAAGTTTGCCGAGTCTGTGAGTGCATTGGAGTGGTCTACCGCATTATGGCTACGACACATGTTGATCTCTGTCAGGACTTTGAGAATGAGCAGAAGAAGAAAACGTCGTCTCCTAAGCTCTTGGTGAAGGTCTGGAGAGGGGTCAAGGCCATATTTAGCTGGGTCAATCCGAATAAGAAGATTCTTGTCAAGGCTTCGGATGACAAGGAGAAGTATTCATTCCTATTCTAGGGTGATGATGTGGATTCTGACGACTCTAGTGACAAGGATGAGGCGCAGAGTTCATCCCATGGTGCTTGAACTCCTTAAGCTTTCTTGATTTTTTTAGACAATTTACTTGTTTTACTCTTAGGTTGTAATAGTTGAATGATGCTACTATTTTCCTTTCCTTACTTTGTGTTTTGGATTTGGTTTTATGCCTTTGTCAGGCCTTTGGTATGATAGAATTGTGCCTTCGTCGGGCTTTATATTTATGCATGATTTTTGGTTTGAACAGGTGTGTTGAGAATTTGATATGATGTTGAAATAGGGAATAGAGCTACTGGTTTCTGCCTAGTTGATCTATATAGGCGGTCCACTTTTGCGATCTCGCATTGTCGGACCATACCTGCAGATGCGGCCTCAAAATAGTTCAACCGACAACGCATCTACGACCCAACTTTCGCATGTGCGGCTCCGCAGATGTGGGAAATTCTCGTAGAGGCGAAATGCCTGAAACCAGAACAGTCACAAATCTCAAAAATCTATGCAATGCTCGAATTTCACTTGATACCCTTCGAGCATGATTTCAATACACGATCCACTCTCATAAAGTGCAAAGAATAGATACCAATTTGAACGATGTAGCACGAAAGAATGAAAGAAGGGAAGATTTCCTAAATGTCTTATAGCCTCTCGAGAATGGGTACAGACGTCTACGTACCTATCCGCGAGACTCTACTAAATATTGTCATAGTACTCGTGAGACCGTGAACCTAGAGCTCTGATACCAATTTTATCATGATTCAAATCACGACGTCGTGGTGGCACCTAGATTATTCCCCCGGTAGGTGAACCATCCCAAAATCCTTGTAATACGAACTTAAACATTGCAGAAGTAAATGAAGAAATTACAAAGATAAATAATAATTCTCATTTAAATTACTCAATGCCAAAAACCCTTACAGAACATTTTTCCTAAAACTTGGTCTGACTCGTACAAGGACTACTATGAGTACAAAATAAATAAGGAAATAACAGACCACCACCTTGAACCATAAGGACAACCTGACTAGGACGAAGACCAAGGTCGTCAATAGGATGGATGGCATGCCGTAACCTCCACGCACTCTGATGCTGCAACCTGAACCAATCGTAATACTTCCATCCACGTAAAAGATGCATCAAGTGTAGTATGAGTACACAACGTACCGTCCTAAGATTCTTAGGCCGACAACGACAGACAATACGAAACATGCATAAACATCAAGTTGACTCTCAAATCGCCCTAACCTACTCATATGTGTTAACACATAAGTCAACCCTTCCGACTGAAGTAGTTCTACACTTAAGATACAATCCAATCCGTGATAACACAAGAGTTCATAGAAACAGGTTCACTAGTCATTAATCATTTGACAAAGGTCATACTTATCCTAACCCGCATACTTTATTACTCCTATAATATGACAATCAACACTTAAGGAATGCAACCACATAACAACCATTCGCAAACCACATAGTTGACATACAATAGCATTATTGACCTAATATTATCCCTAACTTGTAGACTTGGTTACTATCCGTACACCTAAGAGTGTGGGTACATGTCTGTTCATTACATAACCCTATTATATTCAAGAAAGTAATTACGTCATGAATCTCCTAGCCAGGGCAAAGTTGTATATATATATATATATATATATATATATATATATACACACACACACACACAAAGGGCCAAGACGATAATTTCGATGGCAACACATCAACCCATTATTCTACTAGACGCCCTACCAAGTAACACAAGTATCCACCAAATAATGCACTTATGCACGTAGATCACATTCAATCACATAAAGGTTCAACAGTTAGACAACTCATAAATCATGTAAGTTCAATCAACAAAATCCACCTTGTCACGATAATCAAGCCAAATCAAATACAAACCTCAATTAACCAATATGTATGAATGCAATGCAATGTACCTTTCCGTCAATTGGTATACACACTTTGTAGGCTTTGCATTATAGATATGACTCATGGAGGACCCGTGTCCTCCACATACCACTCCTAGCCAGCCGAAATTCAGCACACAAATCTGACTAGAGCCCATTATTTATTTGTCGAGCCATATCAATCATTTCCATCATCTCAATATTTTCAAAACCATCTCATAAGAACATCCTTGCCATTCATTTCCGGTCTTATTGGACTCACAACATTTCCATACCACTCCGCTTTCAGTATTACAATAACCGTGAGTGTATAAATGCAACAATAATAAACCAAGTAGTCATGATGTATGAGATGAAATAAAATATATGAGATGAATAACACATGCTTCATAATTCAATAACATGTAATTCCACGTAATCAGTCTTTCGTATCAGAAGCATATATGATGAGTAAGCACAATAATTATCAATCAATGTCGACAAGCCCAAGTAATGGCGACAAGCTCACATAATAGCAGTCGGAACCAACCCTAAGGATGATTATCTAAATCACCCATCAAGACAGTTTGGGCTAGGTTGAGCCTCTACAAAATGGCTCACCCGCATATTTCAAGCCAATACCGGTACCCACCTAAGCGCTCATCACAGCCACTAAGGTGGGACGCCCAAACGCACCCAATACCTCTCAATTTTTATAACAACTATGTACTTCTATCAGAGTCAAGAAATAATAAACCGTAGCCTATCTCATTGCCGAGCGGGTGCCACGAACTCCTAATCCACTAAGTACTCTCGAATGCTTATTGGACGATCATAATTCAAACATACGCATAAAGGTCCTATGATACTATAAATTCAATGATACATAAGGACCAATTCTAAAGTGAAATCACTAGTCGGTCCCGACAACCCCGGACCGGACCCATAAAGGCGAAAAGAATATTTAATTAGGACATCATTTTCCAAGGTTTAGATAGTAATACATTCGAAGACTTTAGGAAATTCATCCACAATAAACTTTTAGTTTGGTAAATCATTTGAAAAGGGCTATTTTTCATTAAAAAAACTCTTAATTACCATAATAAAAAAGTAGCAATAGTTAGATATTACATCTCTAAAATATAGTCTCCACTTACTATATACTCATTACCATTTAAAAATAGGCATTAAAGATCCCATCTTGGTTACCCATTTTACATGGATTCATTTTGGAAGTTTAGTAGAAACCATAGGCATGATTCTACCAAAAACAAGTTAAAGCTTGAAATAAAAGACATTAATCATTAAATAACATAAAAAGGTGGTCTAGGATTTTACCTCAAGATATATGATGAATAGACCATTTGGAAAGCTTCCCCAACCAACTCTTAGCTCCCAAAGTTCACTTGCCAAATAGAGGCTTCAGAATAAAAAAATGAATTTAATAAAAGAATCCGTCTACAATCACTGCCGCCTCTGCGGACCATCCTCTCCAGAAGCAACCTGCATCTGCGAAAAGGATGTTCGCATGGGCGATCTTATTAAACCATACACATCATCGACAATGCGAAGCAAAGGCTGCAGCCTCACACCTGCATAAAATTCACCGCCGAAGCGGATCTACCCACCTCCTATACAATCGCATCTGTGAACCAGCCTCCGCAGAAGCGGCTCCGCATGTGCGATTTAAAGCTCTCCTGGGCGGGTTCGCCCAGTTCAAAATACAAAACACCACAGAATTGGATATAAACTCTACATATTTCATATAGATGTTCTTCCTGACCGAACCTACGCGTATCCTTGAATTTCTTGACACAACATTGTTACTACTCGCTTAACCATAATTATTCCCAAACAAGAAAATAATTAAAGGTGAAGACTCGTCCTACCCAATAACATTAGAAGGCAAAATAAGATTCACTGCGCGATACTAGGGCGTTTCAAGATTAATGACTTTCTTACGGATTGCGAACCACAAATAAGGACCTAAAGTTATTTTCCTCAGTTCCGAACTTATGAAACGTCTATCCTTATGATCATTTCTCTACAATCACAACGAAGAATCATCTTAAAGTGTAAATTGTCCATCAGTGATGTTCCCAATGTTGGATTTAGAGTTAAGAATAAAGGGTAATAGGTTGGAATACGGTAAGAATCAAAACGACCGAGCGGGTTACAATTTATAACAAATGCAACATTATTTAATAATTATGTAAAATTTTAAAATTTTATAATTATTGTTACGGGTATACCTAATATTATTATATATATAAATATGATAAATTAATGTGATTGATTTGGGGCTCATTTGATCATGTAATTTGTACTTAAAATTTGAAGTTTTGATTTGAAATTTGTGTTTGTTTATGACATTCGAACAAAACTTAAACTTCAATTTGAAATTTTGGTTCCGAATCTCAAATTCAACTAAAAGGTAGAATATCAATTTCCAAGATTCTGATTTTAATTTTCTTAAAATATAAAACTTGACTCATAAATTTATAGTTTTTTAAAAAAGATAAACTTTAAATTTTTAAAAACACACCCATGCTCGACGAGAAGAAAATGTACGTACCAAGTGGGGGATTATATTAAATAATAACCAGTAGTTACTAAAAAAAAAGATAAACCTTAGAATATTTCGATACCTTGTTTATGAACTATAATTTGCTCATTTAAAAAAAATTGTATAAGAGTTTGAAAAGTTCTAATAATTTTCATAAATTGTGGTAATTTTCATGTTTATAGGAAAAAGTACAATTTTTAAAATTCAAATTGCATTTCCAAAAAAAAATTCAACTTCAGATCTAACTTCTACCCAAGGGATGGCAACAGATCAGATCTGGACCGGATCCTACTAGATCCAGATCTAGATCCGTTTTTCATACCTGAACCTAGATCCGATCCAGATCCATCGGGTCCATAAAAATCATATTCAAATCTGGATCCATCGGATCCACCGGTCCACGGATCGGATCTGGATCCACATGTAAAAAAATTTGCCTTACTAAGAATGTAACCTTGCTAAGATTTTTTTTTTGAACTGACAAACGATTTTTACTTAGCTAACAGTTACTTTGTTTCAATTTTGAAATGTTCATATGAGATATTTTGTTCGTTGTCTCGTTTTGATTGTGAGCTATTAATTGAAAATGTTGGACAATGACAATAGTTGTGGAAAATACTGACTAGTATTTCCACAATGCAGAACTTGCATGTGCTTGAAATCTTCGCAAATGAAGTGAATATAATTTTAACTACTTGTCTATGGAGATGTTAGTCATTCACTAATATAACATTGATTTTATTATCGAAGTTAACCCTTTATTTTTTAGTTTTTGAGTTAACGTGGGGATAAATTAAACTTGTTTTGAGAATTTAACTTGCAAAGATGTGCTTAGCAATTTTAAGAAAATACTTATAAAATTACATTATAGGTTATGAATATATTTAATAAAAAATGGATCCACAGATCGGATCTGAACCGGATACGAATTTCAAATACAAGATCCAGATCCAGATCCGATCCGTCAGAAATGGATTCGGGTCCGATCCGGATCCGTCGGGTCCAAATTTTAAAGATCCATATCCTATAAAACGGATCTGGATCCATCGGATGCGGATCGGGTCTAGAATCCACTGCCATCTCTATTCTACCCAAACCAAAATTTCAAATCATGATTTATTTATGTCCAAACAAACACATATTTGGGGTAAACATGGATAAATGACTATGTTTAATGGGGGCAAAATTGGAACTAAATAATAACACACACACAGAGAGAGTTCTTATTACCCTTTGCAGCCTTCTTTTGCTATCAACTTAAGGGACTCGTTCAATTTCCGGGAAATCCTTTTGGGGACGACTATAATGTCTCGTTGTTAAATTCGGACTATAAAATTAGGGTTTTTTCCCCAGAACAATTTGATCTGAAACTTTTGTTTGTTTCAGGTAGTGAAGGATTTAGGGTTTTTTGAGGTAATTATTTCCTCAGTTATTCTGTAACCACTAACAATTTGTTGCTAGTAACCTCATGCATTGTTCTTTAAATGGTTTTTAGTTATTTTTTTGTTCTAATTTAAATGTAATGCAAATAATTCGGAAAATTGGTTGTTAATATGATGTATTTTGGGACAAGTTTGAATTTTGCTTCAAATTGAGCTAATTTTAGCTCCATGGTACAGCCTCCCTACCTCCAAGGTAAGGTAGGGTAAGGTATGCGTACATTCTCTACTCTCCAGACCCCACTTTGTGGAATTTCACTGGGTATGTTGTTGTGGTTGATTTTAGGTTTTGTACCAGTTGTTTTATTATAATATGACACATTTTGCACAAATTGAAATTCACATTAAAGGTGTAATGTTTTTTTTCTCAGTTATTATGCAAATTGTTAGTGTTAGAGCACTAACAATTTGTTGCTAGTAATCCCATGCATTGTTCTTTAAGTGACTTTTTAGTTATGTATTTTCTTTTAATTTAAATGTAATGCGAATAATAGGAAAGTTGGGTGTTAATATGATGTATTTTGTGACAAGTTGGATTTTTTCTTGAAATTGAGCTAATTATAGACCCATGATTTTAGGTTTTGTTCCAATCATGTTATTATAATATGACACATTTTGCATATTATAAAGGTAGAGGTAAGGTCTGCATACATGCTACCCTCCCCTTCCCAGACCCCACTTTGTGGGATTAGTATGTTGTTGTTGCTGTTGTTGTATTTTGCACAAATTGGAATTTGCATTAAAGGTGTAATCTTATTTTGGGGTTTTTTTTGTTTCAGTAGTTACATGCAGAAGTTGGTTTTTGGCTAATATGTGACTTTTCAGTTATGATATTTCTTCTAATCTAAATTTAATGCGAATAATTGTATAAATTGGGTGTTAATATGATGTATTTTGTGACAAGTTTGAATTTTGCTTCAAATTGAGCTAATTATAGACCCCTGATTTTAGGTTTTGTTCTAATCGGTTAGTGTAAGATGACACATTTTGCACAAATTGAAATTTGCATTAAAGGTGTATTTTTTTTGGGTTTTGTTTCAATCCTTTTCAGTAGTTATATGCAGAAGTTGGTTTTAGATGAAATGTTGATAATTGTTGTTGTATTTTCAGCATTGAGACCATAGTTATGATATTTCGTCTAATCTAAATGTAACGCAAATAATTGGAAAATTGGGTGTTGATATGACATATTTTGTTACAAGTTGGAATCTTGCTTGAAGGACCGCAGATGGGTGTTAATATGACATATTTTGTTCTGGTGGTGGAAAGAAAGTGTTTTGTGATGCTGTGTGCTTTGGGTCGTGGTTGATTTGAGGATCTTACGCGGTGGAGCCAACCCTTCCGTGTAATTCTTACATTGTCTGAGTGGAATTGGGTTCTTGAAATTGAGCTAGTTAGCCCACCGATTTTTGGTTTTGTTCCAATTGTTTTATTATATATGACACATTTTGCACATATTGAAATTTGCATTAAAGGTGTAATTCTTTTTGGGCTTTGTTTAGTCCTTTTTAGTAGTAGATGTTGAATCCCCTACATGTAGGTGAACTGGGGGTGGGTGGGGAAAGCTGTTAAACTGGTCCAACTGAATGAAATGCTTCACAGGGTAACTGTTTTGTTAGACCGTTAAATATGGCATATTTCCGCAGACTTCAGTAATTTGTGTATAGCTGATTAAGGGATGGTGATTGCTATCATGCTCTTCATATTTTATCTTTATTAGTTGTCATCAGGAGATCATTAGTTTCCCATGCCTGTTGTTTATAGTGTGGATAAAGGGTACTACAAGAATAATCTGAATTAATTTATGGTTTGTTGCTCACAGCTGAACGGATGGCTAGTGAGACTCGGTCTGGGAGGAAAAATAAGGAATCTGAGAGCAATAAATCAAAGAACAAACAGTCCGATAAAGGTTCATTGAGTTTTGGCTCTGGGAAGACCGATAGGCCCAGTTTAAGTTCAGGTCGAGAAACAAAGCAAGCGGCTTCAAGCCCATCAAGTACAAGGAAGTCCAAGCGTTTTGAGAAGCAGTTCCCATCCTCCCCAGCTGTTAAGAGGAAAGCTGGAGTAACTGAGAAACAGAATTCTCCGAGCCCTTTAAGAAGGTCTGACAGGGGTAAGAAACATACCCCATCTAGCTCATCAAGATCAAGTGTAGGAAGAGGATCCGATTCATCCAGTGTCAAGAAGGAGAAAAAAGAGAAAAGTGTGAAGGAGCTGATAATGGAATCTCAAAGTCATCACACTAGCAGGGAAAAGGGGGAAGCTTCTGTTGGCTTGAAAAGAAAGAGAATGGATGCCCGGAGTTATAGGGCATTGTTCAAAATGCAAAGAAAGAGATTTACGGCACCAGGTAGAGTAATCTCTCTTGTAGTTCTCATCCTCTTATAACAAGGGCTACCCTTTGTTGTTAATGTTTTCCTTGTAATAACAAATAGTCTGGGAAGAGTAAAAAGACTTACTGGATTGTCTATAGCTTTATGGGGGGCTTCCAGAAAGAGAAAGGGATAAACAACAAGATAAACATAGGATTTGAATCCCTGACCTCACTTAGAGAGGTGTACCCAATAACCATGTCTCTTTGAGGTTGGGTGCACACATGTATGTTTAAAGTATTTTTAAAAATATATAGCGTTACTATACATGATCTGGGGAGGGGGGAGCATGGGTGCACGTGAACCCAAGCTCCCACCTAGATACGCCACTGCCTTCCCTCATCCTTTCTTCTTCGCTCATCTTAGTCTGGGTCCTTCCAAAAATGCTTTCCCTTGCCAGTTTCTGTTGTGTAGTGGTGCAATGCATATTCATATTGGTTATGGGGGCTGCGAGTGTCGTTTAGTGGTGGTACTAGGAGGGGTTTTATCAAGAAAAATGGAGCAGGCCTGTTCTTTTAGGTGAATGGGGCGTGCATGTGTTTTATGTACTATATGGTCTGTGGCAGGATGGTGTTTTGGATTTGTATGCTCAGAGTTTCTAATGGTGAAGTGTTGGTTTCAAGAGGGCGCAGTGGAGGCAAGTCTTTATTGTCCCATCTCGGCATACAACAACAACAATATACCCTGTGAAATCCCACAACGTGGGGTCTGAGGAGGGTAGAATGTACACAGACCTTATCTCTACCTTGGTAAGTAGAGCGGTTGTTTCCGAGAGCCGAGACAAGCAAAGCAGAAAACAGTCAGACTCGGTCAAAAACTTAAAGCAGTAAGCAGTAAGCAGTAAGCAATAAGAAAATGCTGATAGCAAATGCGAATACGCCATGATATCGCATCCCGAAAGAGAAGCAGTAACTAGCGCAGATAAATGAGATAAATCACGTACATTAAAGTACGCACCGCAGAAGAAATAAAACCAGAGAAGACTATAAAGCAATACTATGCCTATTCATATGATATGCTAAACATGGCTACAGTAATAACACCCCAACAACCAGTTTGTAAGTGTAAGTAGGAGTACGCCCGACTACCTACTACCCTAATCTGTGTCTTCCACAACCCCCTATCTAAGTTCATGTCCTCAGTAAGTTGCGCCTGCTCCATATCCTGTCTAATCACCTCTCCCCAATGTTTCTTCGGCCTACCTCTACCCCTCTTGAACCCGTCCATAGCCAACCTCTCACACCTCCGCACTGGGCCATTTGTGTCTCTCCTCCGCACATGTCCAAACCATCTCAACCTCGCTTCTGCATCTTGTCTTCCACCGAGGCCACTCCCACTCGGCCCCGTATATTATCATTTCTAATCGTCCCTCCTCGTATGTCCACACATCCATCTGAGCATCCTCATCTCCGCCACTCTCATCCTTTGGGTGTGCGACGTCTTAACTGACCAACACTCCGCCCCATACAACATAGTCGGTCTAACCACCACCCTATAAAACTTGCCTTTTAGTTTTGGTTGCACCTTTTTGTCGCACAAGACTCCAGATGCAAGCCTCCATTTCATCCACCCTGCCTCAATACGACGTGTGACATCGTCATCAATCACTCTCCATTCCCTTGGGATGATAGATCCGATGACCTGAGCCTCAAGCCTCACCTCCATGCCTGTCTCACGGTCGCTCCCGTCGCTGAACTTGCACTCCAAATATTCTGTCTTGTGAAGAAATTAATAAAGATGAGTCTTTGGTGTATGTGGGTGTAACTATGAGAGAAAGGTGAGTGTCGTGGTTGAGGGGTTTCAGCAGTGAGGGTTTTTAGAAGATATGATGGTTTGCGGTGTTTATTTTTGATTGGAGTATGGACAGTGATGGAATTTTCTGGTGGTGGAAAGAAAGTGTTTTGTGCTGCTGTGTGCTTCGGGTCGTTGAGTGAGGATGACTTCTCGTCTCTGCTAAAAAAATGATGATAGTAAAGAAGCTGGAAAAGCCTCAAGGCCTCAAGTTGGCTTCTTATGCCAGTGCAAAAAGGGTGAATCTTTTAGTTTATTTTTTATTGGTTCTTTTAGGGTTTTTTAGGAGATGGAGTCAAACATTGAGAGAGAAGAAGCTTGAGAAAAACAAAAAACAAAAGTCAAATAGTTATATATTTTTCTTGTATTGACATGTTTCCTTGGACATGTATCTGCATAATTTGATGTCAGTTATTTTACCATGTCATTAGTGTGGGAGACATTTTCGACTTAGCATTAGGTTTTCCATAGGTCACTCCCTCAGATAACGTGTCTAAATGAAAAATTCGGACAACTTTGAGGGGCTATCTATGTATTCTTTATAATTTCAATGCTAAGATTGAAGTTTTAAAACTAACTGAATTGGTCTTGTTTTACTTTGGTGTTTTGGAATTGCTGAGATTTCTATACTGATGTAGATGTTTGTTTCTCCTGAATAGAAATTAATGACAAGTTGGAAAGACCAAAGAAGCAATCAGAAGTTGATAGCATTGCCAGTGATGAGATAGACGGCAAGCTAATCGATGGGGATAATGAATCTCATGAAAGAGTTGTAAAAGACCTGAGAGAAGATCATCCTGATGTGGTTGCTTCTGCGAGGTCCATTTGTAGCTTAGAAGCTTCTGTTGCCGATGCTTCAGTATATGATGTAGAGGAATTGGCAAATACAGAAAATTCTGGTGCTCTTCCTGCAGAAAATGGTTCGGAAGTATCTAAAAATGATTGCACAGAGGGAGAAATTTCTGGTGATTCCAAAAGGGTAACAGAGGGCTGCTCTGTGCCCGAGGATAATATGCATATCGCTGAGTTGGCATGTTCCATTTCTACAAGTGGTGATATAATTCAGAAAAGTGGTGAACTAGGCATTGGTAATTGTCCTCAGACGCATAATAATACATGTGACTTGGCTGAAGTGTCTCCTCCACCACTAGGCGATCTTGAAAAGCTTGGTTACGGTGGGACTTGTGCTTCATGCTCCAGACGGATAAGGTGACTGTTCTGCTTTTTCTATTTACATTTTGTTTCTACCAATACTGCGTTGCCGTATTAACTTGACTTTAGCATAGTGAATCATCACATTTAAAACTTAAGAGCACATTGTCCTTCAGATATTTTAGGTGTCACTTATGCTAAAGACTCAAACGTATTACATGCAGGTCGATGTTGCACTTGACTTATAAAGTATTCTGGAGATACCCAAAATTTCTCTCTTCTTAGTGCTCTAGTGTTATAGGTAATGTGAGAATATTATTGATGTAAACCAGCGCTAGGAGAAGAGTACATCCAAAAAATAACGTTACAATGTGTGTAAAGAACTGAGGAAGTCAACCAAGGCATCCTGCTCTAACACATATTAACTACATTGTCCTTCTGTTCCAAAAACTCGAGCATTTCTTGCTCTTCATATGACCCACCAAATCATAAAGTTCGTGATGCCCCTAGAGGATTTAATCATATCCATCTTATGTTGATAAGTGAGGAAATCCACCACATCTCGTTCTCTTCTTAGTGTTCATTCCAATGTGCGTCTTTATCTCCTTATTGTTCTTGCAAATGTTTAAATATGCGCAGATCCTGCAAGTGTATTGACCTTAGTTGTGTTGAGATGTTTTCAAGTATTTTGTCAATACTAAACTTACTTGGTGTGAGAATGTTTAAGGATTAGTGGATTAGTTTCTCTTTGTGTGTCTTTAGGGGATATTGTTTTTGTTCATCTAGGCTGCTAGTTTCTTATTAAAGCATCAGTTCAGAAACGATATAAATCAATATACTTCTTACGATCAAGATGAAGTAGCCTAATTGGCCCTTCTTGCCTTTTTGGGATAAACCAAATTATTATTAGGTTCGAACTTTGGCAAAACTGTGTCCTATACAACAAGAACAACAACGACAATGGCTCAATGCCACGCTATTTGAGGTTGGCTATATGGGTCCTCTAATTATATTACACTCTAATTTGGACTACTTCTATCTCAATATGCAATAATTCAGTCTTTGAACACAAATTAGGGGTTCTTAAACCAAATACTTCCTAAATCTCACACTTATCCCTACTTATTAGAAAGAAACTCTCTCTTATCCCTATACTGACATACAAATCTCTGATCAAATGAACAAAAGAAAAGACTCATGGCAAACACAGACCTAATGTAAGTGTAGTTTACCAAAAACGATTATACCTGAATTCCAATTAGTGTGTATCACCTATTTTTCGCCAAGTCCTTGTGAATTCCTAGAGATTGTAGATCTTTTGAAACCATCTCTCAACATGATTTTATCTTTTAAAGCCTTCAACATTACAGTGCCACACCTTTGGACCTGTGCAATAAGAGATCTAGAGGTCCACGTAGGATATGACAAAAGCATTTCAAGCGACATTATCTTGTTTTATCCGTTGTGTACCATTTGAACCTTAAGTCAGATGTTGTCATTTCTGCTGAAGACTTAATTAAGTAAATATAAGTGTGTTAACAACTTGAGCTTTACGCACTTCAAACATGGTATCAGAGCAAACAGAGGTAAAAAAATAATTTCAACATGCTTGGCCATTAGAAAGAATCAGGCCGCATGTGAGTGGGTATGTTAAAATCATAATTAAGTAAATAAAAGTGAGCTCTCTAGCAACTTAAGCTTTTAAATGAGATGTTTACATACCTCAACAATTCCTAATATTGTCTAATTTTGTACGACACATCCATCTTAACATTGCCATTTCACGACACTCTTGTGGATATGTTGGGTTGTAGAGGTCCAATATTCACTTGCATGACACTTTGCGCACTTTCATTTCAGTCGTCCTATTTATGTTCTGTGTTACATCTTCATGTATCATGCATCTTAGCTTAAATATTTGAATTGCATGCATTGAGAAACTGTAATCCGTCTAATATTTGCCTCAACTTCAAGTTGATGAGGTGTGTTAACCTTCTTTAGTCTGATAAGGCTGTATACCTCCTTGCAAGGAAATTTGCTCCTTGTTTTTGTGCATCATTGTTCTTGGATTTCTAAGCACTTCCAAATCGTTTTATGGCCTTTTATTCATCATATTGTTGATGTATTATTACTTTTGATTTTCTTTTAATCCCTCCCCAGTCCCTACTCCCTAGGAGCTCCCCACTTTGCTCCTGTGGTGACTCAAAACCCACAACCTTAGGGTTGGAGATGGGGGGGTACTTGCCACTTGAGCAATCCTTTCTTGTCTTGTTGATGTATTTTTAACAGTATGTACTTCCATCTGTCATAGACAAAATTATGGTTTAAAGTTTCTATCTTTTACTTCTGCAGTTGTTTACTATTTTTCATTCATAACTTGCAGGTTAAATCATGACTCTCCAGAGGAGGAGCTGTGCTCATGTGCTGGAATGTCAGGCAGGGATTACAGTAACCTTTCTAGTCTCAAGGTTCGTGCCTTTAGCCGTGGAGAAGTAGAAGCAGCTTATATTCATAGTAGAAGCGGTGGTCGTAAAGACCCAATAGACTATCTAAAATTACTTTAGGATCCATATAAAATGTATGTAACAGTTTTTCGGTGACTGCAAAAGAAAGCAGCTAATGGTTAATTGGTTACAAGATTTGGAGATTATTGGTCAATAAGAAAAGAGAAAGATTTGGAGATTATAATACGAATTATACATGTATCGTACATGATACAACATATGACAAAAATATAGAAGCAGCTGAATACAACACATTTTATATGGTAGTCAACTCGAGAAACTTTTCAGTTTGTCAAAAAACGGGGAAGTCCTAAATCGCCAACTAGTTGTCAGTTTATTGCTATTATTCTCTTCTTCTTTGTAGTATGAGCATCATGATGTCCTTGCAACTTTGTCTTAACAGGTAATGGGAAATGTTAGTTCTATTATCAGTTATTCTTACTGTTTATGCTCATTTCTTTTAACAAAAAGGGGATTCATATGTCAAAATAAAGAAATTTTCTGTTATGTGGTTAGCAGCTGTGCATGTCCTTTTCGACATGGTATTTCAGAGTATTATTTTTGTTATGAATTTACTTTATTTAATAACTTTTTTGTGCTCAAATGCATCCCATTTTAGGATAAAGTTGGCTCTGAAGCTGCAATTCTTTTGGATTCTGGAGAAGGATGCAATATGCAATTGAATGAGGCACTTTCAGTTTCTCAAAGGGGTAGTGATGAGAAAATGTGCGCCATATGCAAGCAAGGTGGAAAGATACTGTGGGTACCATTTGCAATTATGCACAATTAATGTGATGGTCAATAAAGATCTTTCATGTCATAACTGAGAAAAAACCGGCTCTACCTAAACGCATTTGCTTTTTCTGTTTTTATTTTGTTCCAAAGACTTTTTCTAGTTACTGGATTGTGGATGCACCCAGTAATTATTTTTCCATTTGGGTAATGCATAAATAATGTTGAAGTAGTACTATAGCCTGACTTAGAATGTCCATGTGTATGTCTTGATTTTTATAATTTGTACTCAACATGCTTTACAGGATCTGCGATGGAAGAAGTTGCAAGAGATGCTATCATCTCTCTTGCTTAGATCCACCGTTAGATGACTTCCCACCAGGAGCTTGGCATTGTACCTGGTGTGTCAAGAAAAAGATTGAATCTGGTGTACATTCAGTGACGGAAGGAGTAGAATCAATTTTGGATGTTAGAGAAGTGGAAGTAGCAGGTACCAAAGGTTTGATGTAAAGTATATTACATGCATAAGACATTTCTACTGGAGCTGGATGAATATGTGAAATGATTAGTCATTGATCGGTGTCATTATCTCTTAATATTGCTTGCCTTCTGTTGATTCTTGTTTACTATTTTGTTTTCTTCTTTGCTTTAATGTTAGGAATGCATAGGCAGAAGCAGTATCTTGTTAAATACCAAGGTCTTGCTCATGCACACAATCATTGGGTTGCAGAGGCACAGTTGCTTATTGATACACCATTGCTTATTGCAAACTATAATCATAAGAATCAGGTCAGAACTGTTTCTTTGAAGACTTTAATATGTTTTCTGTTTTCGTCTTGTCATATTTTCTGCCAACTTGAGTAAATGGATCATTATTTGCACAAGCACATGCAAAGAATGATATGCATTTATCATAACAAATACTTTTTGGAATTTTCACAAGTAGCAACTTTTCCATCATTATAGGATGTGAGGTGGATCTCAGACTGGACAGTGCCACATCGTCTCTTGAAGAAAAGATCACTGTTGTTCTCCAAGCTGCATGGTCAAGATGCAGGTGATAATAACAAATGCCTGTTTGAATGGCTTGTGAAATGGAAGGGCCTTGGTTATGAGTATGCTACATGGGAATTGGGGAATGCTAATTTTCTGAACTCACAGCATGGTGAAAGCCTCATCAAGAATTTCAATATTCGTCGCGAAAAGGCAAAATGGAGAATTGGCAAGGTGCTTATTTTCGTGATATTGCTTGAAAATTATGCCAATGATTTCACTTCTTTATTCTGACAAGTGATAACTGATAAGTATCTTGATGTTGCTAAAGTACTTTAAAGTGCCTTGTACTAGTTGGTTTTGTAACTTATAATCCCACAATTTTGCTCTAATTTATTGCAACCTCAGTGTCCTGCGTGTCGACATAAACGGTAGGACATTCCTGCACTAAACATAAAATTTTGGCTGTTTGAGGATATTTTGAATGATCAATCCAGAAGAAATTTGTTGGGTGTTTGTGTGCTTCAAGTCATATATTGGTAGTCGTCATCAATTCTTCAATATTAATTGTATGTCTTCTGCCGCTGCAGAATCATAGGGGGCCACTTGTCAAACTATCAGAACTTTCTGCAGGAGGTTCACTTATAACGGATTCTAATCTGCTGAACAATGTGAACAAGCTGCGCGAGTGTTGGTTGAAGTGCCAAAACACTGCTGTTTTTGAGGACCAGGTGAGTTCATTTTACAGGGAATGCTCTTCTAGGTGGGAAAAAGATACTGCTAAACATTCTATATAATGCGAGTAAATTATGGATGGCAGATGGCTGTATAATATATACACTTTAAAGCAGTTGAAAAAAATTTGAATGTCGAGTTTGATTGATAATTTTGAAGTTCTCATTTAATGCTTGCATTGGCTATTCTTTGGAAAAACTTTGTATTCCTGTCCTTGCTTGAGCCACAGCACCCTGGATCTTTACCTCCAGGCTATTTCTTCCCTTTTATAGCATACTCTTTAAATTCCATAAAGAGGTGCTTTTTAAATCATCTCCTCCTCATTCAGTCACCTTCGTTGTTGAATAACATCCATTCTGAACAAATATTTTCCTCGTCCCCAGGTTGCCGTACTCGGAAACAGCCGCTCTACCTACCAAGGTAGAGGTAAGGTCTGCGTACACTCTACCCTCCCTAGACCCCACGTTGTGGGATTTCACTGGGTATGTTGTTGTTGTTGTTGTCCCCAGGTTGCCGTATTTATTTAAGCTTTCTTTCAATTTCCCTTTTGAGAGCTTTGAGTTTGCCTGCAAGAATGTAATCTGGTCTTCCTTCTATAATAAAGGATGAAGTATGATTTATGTTGTTCCCAGCTACCACACTGTAAAACTAATGGAGTATGGTCAGAACAAGAACAAATTCTGGGCATGATTTCTTGCTTGATGTTCCTGAAACAGTCATTCCATTCCACTGAAATAAGGAACCTATCAATTCTGGATGATGTCTCCTGTTTGTTCCGTCCAATGGTCCATGTGTAATTTCTCCCTTCCAGCTGAAGATCAACTAGCTCCATCTCTTCAACGACTCATAAATCTGGTATTTTTAGTGCAGTTCCTCTTTTTAGAGGGGAATCTGACTATGTTGAAATCTCCGCCTACCAACCAAGGTACTGTGAAAAAACCCTTTAAACCCCAATTTCCCGCCAAACTTCTTGTCTTTCTCTGTTGCAATTTGGAGCATAAATCCCTGTGATATGCCAATTGAACACCTAAGTTTGAGACTTAAATCTGCATGTCAAAGAATAAGAACCAGTTGTGACCACCTCCCCCTTCCATATTTTACTATTCCAGATCATTAGATTACCCCACATCATCTGTTTTTTCTTCCCAAAAAGAAGATTACACCCCTAGTTCCAATAGCTCCCAAATGCCCATACTCTATTCCCCTGAGTCCCCATATACCGCTTGGGAGTCACCATGACTAAAGGTTTTCTCTTGTCTCTTTGCTTGCCTGCATCTATCTGTTTTCATAAATAGAGTCGGTGCGTGAGGTGCATCAAGGACGAATACGGCAAAGTACTGGTGGAGGACGCGCATATTAAGCGGAGGTGGTAGTCTTACTTTCGTAAACTCTTGAACGAAAAATGAGATAAAGACATTGTGCTGGGAGATCTGGAGCAATCTGGTTGGTATCAGAGTTTTGGGTATTATAGAGGCATTAAGGTTGAGGTTAAGGGTCGAACAGGATGCGCAGGGGACGAGCGGCCGAGCCTGATGAGATCCCAGTTGAATTTTGGAAGAGCGCAGGCAGGGCAGGTTTGGAGTGGCTGACTGAGTTGTTTAACATCATTTTTAAGACGGTGAGAATGCTCGAAGAATGGAGGTGGAGTACAATGATTCCTTTGTACAAGAACAAATGTGATATCCAGAGTTGCAACAATTATAGGGGTATCAAGCTGTTAAGCCACACTATGAAAGTTTGGAAAAAGGTCGTGGAGATGAGGGTGAGAAGATGCGTGTCTATTTCCGAGAACTAGTTTGGATTCATGCCGGAGCATTCGACTACATAAGCCATTGATCTTATTAGGAGGTTGGAGCAGCAGTATAGGGAGAGGAAAAAAGACTTTACATATGGTTTTCATCGATCTCGAGAAGGCATACGACAAAGTCCCTAGGGAGGTTCTATGGAGATGTTTGGAGGTTAGAGGTGTACCTGTGGCATACACTAGGGCGATCAAGGATATGTATGATGGAGCCAAGACCAGGGTACGCACAGTAGGAGGAGACTCAGAGCACTTTCCATTGATGATGGGGCTGCACTAGGGATCAACTCTTAGCTCATTCTTATTTGACTTGGTGATGGATGGACTGACGCGGCAAATTCAAAGGGAGGTGCCATGGTGTATGTTATTCGTAGACGACATAGTCATGATTGATGAGACTCGCAGCGGAGTGAATGCTAAGCTGGAGGTGTGGAGACAGACTCTGGAGTCTAAAGGGTTCAGTCTGAGTAGGACCAACACAGAATACTTGGAGTGCAAGTTCAGTATCGGGAGCGACCTTGAGACAGACGTGGAGGTGAAGCTTGGTACTTAGGTCATTCCAAAGAGAGGAAGCTTTAAGTACCTCAGGTCTATTATCCAAGGGAATGAAGAAACTGATGACCATGTCACATCGTATTGGGGCAGGGTGGATGAAATTCAGACTCGCATCTGGAGTCTTGTGTGATAAAAAAGGTGCTACAAAAACTTAAAGACAAGTTCTATAGGGGGGTGGTTAGACCGACTATGTTGTATGAGGCGGAGTGTTGGCCAGTCAAGACTTCGCACACCCAAAAAATGAAAGTTGCGGAGATGAGGATGCTGAGATAAATGTGTGGGCATACAAGAAAGGATAAAATTAGAAATGATGATATCCGGGACAGAGTGAGAGTGGCCTAGGTGGAGGTTAAGATACAGGAAGCGAGGTTGAGATGGTTCGGGCACGTACAGAGGATAGACACAAATGACCCAGTGCAGAGGTGTGAGAGGTTGGCTATGGACGGGTTTAGGAGGGGTAGAGGTAGGGCGAAGAAGTATTGGGGAGAGGTGATTAGACGGAATATGACGCAGGTACAACTTACCGAGGACATGACCTTAGATAAGGGGTTATGGAGGACACAGATTAAGGTAGAAGGGTAGTAGGTAGTCCAGCGTAGTCCTACTTACGCTTACAAACTGGTTGTTGTAGTGTTATTATTGTAGGCCCGCTTGGCCTATCATACTAGTAGGCGTAGTATTGCTTTATAGTTTCCTATCGTTTGATGTTTGCTGCTATGTGTTCTCTAGTGTACTTTGTTTATCTTATTTACCTGTGTTAGTTACTGTTTTTTTCCAGAATGCGCTATCATGACTTATTAACTTTTGATACCAGCATTTTCATTATGCTTTAAATTTTTTGTCTGGGTATGACCGCTTCTCTTACTTTGCTTGTGCTTGTGCTTTGTCTTGAGCCGAGGGTCTCTCGGAAACAGTCGCTCTACCTACCAAGGTAGAGGTAAGGTCTGCGTACACTCTACCCTCCCAGACCCCACGTTGTGGGATTTCACTAGGTATGTTGTTGTTGTTGTAGTCAGTGCGTCCTTTTCACATCCATGAAAATCAACTTGCTTACTTAATTATATTACATTCTGATGAACCCATAAAGATGCGCCCATTTCTCCCTCTATCTCCTCCTGCACCTATATGTTCAATGGTTCTGGTTCCTCAACTTACCAGATGTCTGCCTCTACCTCTGTAGACTCAAGCATCTGCATGTCTCCTTTGCCTGCTATAATGTCAATTTGTGCAGGCTCTCCTTCGATGTTAGTCATGGCATCTTCATAATCATCAGCTTCTTCTTAAATCACCATCTGCTTTGGTTCCTGAAATTGAATAGATGGAGAATCTTCTCTTTTTCGTTCTCCAGCTTTCCAGAACTTCGTAGGGAGTTCACAAGAGCGGACTTGTTTGCCTCAATTTCAACGAGTTCTGTGTCCATTCTATTAGAGATGGAAGTGGAGACTGATTTTTAAAGTTGGGCTTCAGTAAATCAAACTGAGCCTGATGTGAAACCTTTGTTCCACCACCGCTTTGGGCACTTGGGCTGTTGAGTTGGCGCAAAACCCGACTCCTTTAAATGTTTGGCCCTCTGTTTACTGCCACATATCCTCCCCTTTACTTAGCTTAAATTTTATGTTAGGCACATGTTCACGTGGCCCCCATCCCAATCCATAATCCTCCCTACCCTCCTCAATATAGGGCTCTATTGCCCGGCGGTCTTTCATAGGCTCTGCTTCTTCTTCTTCTCTGGAGAACACCCTCGACGATGATTCACACCAAATGGGTGTAATGAAAAGTAGGCCCTTATCTGCAATGATCACCTCGTCCGGGACTTTCCCACCATCTCTCTTGATTTTAATTCCCACCATTTTAGATGATTCTTCATAGAAGTTTCCTCCACTGTTTCCACCCATATGCTACAGTGATCTCTGATGGCTTTGGAGACCTTTTCTGTCCAGAGATGAAGCGGTAGACCCGTAGCTCAGATCCATGTCCACATTCCTTAAAATCCTTTATCTTCGATTAAACATGAGAAACTAGAGTTAGCCCATTCTCCCTTTTTTTTTTGGGGAAGAGCTGCTAGCATTCTCCTCTTTCTCCATTGCTTTCTAATGTTCCTCTTTTGATGTTTTGACCTACCATCAACATCAAGATCAAATGGCCTTAAAGTCTAAGTTGCTCGGACTCGGGTGCGGGTATCTGATACGGATCCGAGTGTCAGATTCGGCAAAATCTAAATTTTATGATTCGGGGGTGCGTATCCAGGTATGGATATGGGTGCGGGGATACGGCTAAAAAATTCAAGTATTTCGAATGCTATCAATTCAATTCATTCTCAAATTACATATTTGAAAATTATGTAAAAAATATTATAAGTTACAATAAGTAATAATTTAAATTACTTAAAAGCACATGAAATAATTACGTTCCAAGAATAATCCATTTGACAAAGGGGTCAATTTTATTATATAGAACTAGTAAATTTGTCCGCAGTTTTGCGTGATTAAAAATATAAATTAATTTCCAAAAAGTCAACATGCTAATAATTAATTTAGAAATTATCCCTATATTGTATGAAGAGAAACATTTATAAATAATATAATAAGGTGCCTTTCAATTACATGTCACAAGAGTATATAATGGAAAATAAAGAGGACTAAGTAGCATATATTGAAGAATAAAGAGGTCATTTTGTTATATTATTAAAAATTACAATTAAGAGTCCTTTAGGTCGTCTTCTTCCTTCGCTGCTACAGTGCTACTGTATATCGCTGCTTGCTGCTACTGGTTCTAGGTCGTCTTCTCTGAAACACGAAGCAGAAAAAGTGAGTCAAAAGTACTATAATATTGAAGGTATGTCATTTCCCTCATCTTAAATTCGTTGTATCTTTAATTTTGAGAAATCAAAATATCTCAGTTTTTTTCCCCTTTGTCGATTTTCTTCGGTCAAAGTATCCGGTGCGTATAAAGCACCCGCACCCGTATCCGGACGGGTACGGCACCCAAAATGGAGAGTCCGTAACTTAGCTTAAAGTCGTGTGTAAACCTATCATTGTAGTCAGACTTTGCAAATATGTTATTAATCTCTCTCTTCGTTGTGATTCTATAAGTCCTTTCTGATAGTACTGCTAGCTTGTATTTGTTGATAATAAGAGGTGATTTTGTTTGAGGTATAAGCCAAGTTAATCTTGGTATATAAGTCGGTCTTGCTTTATACCATGTTTGATTTCCTGTAATAAAATCCCTTTAAGGTATGAGGGATTTAATACCGGAACCAGACATTGTCTAACTAATAAGGGTATAAGTTATACCGGGATTTATGTATTATTTTATATGGGATAGAGGGTTGAATAAGTAATATGTGTATTAGTAGTATGTGGATTAGAGTATCGAAAGATGAAAATACCCTTGCAATACGTAATCCTTAAAAATACAATTTCTGTATTATTATTCACTATTTAACAATCCTTGTATTATTTATTCTCCGCATAATAATCCCCGTAAAAGTAATCCCTGTTCAAACAATCCACGTGTTACAATCCCTGTATAATTAATACATCAAACCAAACCATCCCTAAGCTGAAAAGATCATTTATGGACGCATAAGATATGGTTTGACTAATATGACAATTGTTTTTTCAGGATCGTATAATGAAGATGGTTTTGTTTGTTCTATCTTTATCTGATGTCCGCTGTCCAGTGCTTATTGTCACAACTTCAAGTTCACTTCCCCAGTGGGAAGCTGAATTTACACGATGGGCACCAAGTATTGATGTTGTAGTGTACAGTGGAAGCAAAGATTCTAGAAGGAGAATCAAGTCATTGGAGTTCTATGATGAAGGTGGTGTCATGATGCTTCAAGTTCTTTTATCATCTCTGGAAGCCGTCATTGAGGTATGTCTTAAAATCGATTATTTTAGATATCAGGACCTCGACAGATAATCAGGGCCAAGATTCCTAAGTAAGTAGCTTTCGATGATGCTTTCATCAGGGCTATTGGACATTCCTCTAAAGGTGTATCATTTTGGTGGACTGTTCTCTGTTTTACTTTTCTATCATATCCTATTTAGTTGGTCATTATTTTTAGTTCCCACTTTCTTGAGGATTCATGTTTCTTAGAGGATGAAAGCCGGAATCTATTGGAAATTGACCTATATTCATGCAGACATGCTTCTCCTCAAGAAGTTTAAACAATCCCCAAGAAACTTGCGCTCTTGCATGATTCATGTGACTCTGAACAAAAATTTCCTCCTTTGCCTATTTTTACCATTAAATTGCAGCTGGAAGCAACTTTTAAATCCGAAGTAGAGTGATGAAATTTCATTAATATTTGTATATGGTGCTTTATGGATAATACATGACTTTGTTTTCAAAGTAGAGGAATTCACCTAATATTTTGGGGTTAGTTTGTGATGATGTAAATGAAAGGGAAACAATGTGTACTTCATCAAAGAAAAAAACAAGAAAGGGAAACAACGAGTAAGTATATGTTAACTAAGAAATACACTCTTTTTGAAACTGGTAAATTGAAATACATTTTCTATCCTACATATTCCTTATTTTTCCTTTACTACCTATTCCTACCAACATGTCTTAATGTAAATGTGGTACTTCTAGAGAGCTACCTCTATAATCCTTGGGATTAAGATTAAGATTTTAACTGTATAAAAATATAATTAAAAGAATGTGTATTAACTTTGATAATGCGAATGGAGCTTTGGTGTTTCTAGTGTCTTTCTTGGTTTCTTTCTCGTGCAAGCTTTCTTGTACTTTTTGGCATTGGGGATTTTAATGAAAATTTGTTGCCTTTGAACTCAAGGTCCCTAGCTCCTTTTCAGGTTAAGCAACTTTTTTTAAACAAATAATTTGTTTGGAGTTTGTTACGTTTTTGGTTGATAGTTAGGTTAAAGTTATTATTTTGGATCAAGTAAACGTATTTTTATTCATAAACATGGCCAAACACTTGATACAAGGTATACCAAATGGTAAAGAATCTATAAAAAGAAATGATTCTCTACAAACTCCACCCAATCTTCTATTCAATTGGGAACTCTATGGGTGCATCAAAAGAAAATAAGGGATCAGAGTTACTCCTCAATTGAGAAAAACTTGACTCTACCCCCTCAAAAGCTCTCTTATTTCTCTCTCCACACCACCCGCATTAACGCTAGTGGAACCACGCTCCATGCTCTACGTCTTCTACTCCTTCTCCCGCTCATCCAACTTAACATTAACTCTTTCACAATTATTGGTATAGTCCAAGAAGTAGCAAACCACCTAAACACATTCCACCATAACCTCATGGAAATACCACAATGAAGAAGAAGATGACCCACGTCCTCACTCGCATCCTTCTGCTTTCTAAGATTTTCTGCCGTCAAGCTCACCCCTTTAGTAGCTAGCCAAGTGAAAAAACACACCATCCTCGACACTTAAGGTATCCAAACTGTGTTACAAGGGAAAACTTCCTCTTCTCTAACCAAAAGTTTCTCATAAAAAGACAACGGAGAGAATATACCATTCTCCCCAAACCCCATCGTAGAGCATCGGGATTATCAACCGCTATAACTTGCTTATGGAGTATAGCCAACAATCTTTGAAACTCAGTCACCTTCGTCTTGGAAGTCCCTCCTAAATCTCAAGTCTCAAAAAGTCTCTACACCTTGTGACGTCCTAATTTCTTGTATCGTCAAATCCCTTTGGCAAGATATTCTGTGTAAGCTCGGGAAATCATCTTTCAAAAAGTATCCCACACCACTTAAGTCCCCAAAAGTTAACCCTCCTCACGTCTCCTACCTTGAATGAGATATTTATTCCGAAATCATCCCTATCACTTCATGATTTTGTTTTTCATACCACACTCAAAAGGCATAGTCATATCTCTAGTTCTCCAATCCGATGCCCCATATTTATCAACTATCACCCCTCTCCAAAAAGCATTTACCTCCACCTCGAATCTCGACAGCCATTTACCAAGCAAGGCTTTATTAAATACCTTTAAATCTTTAATACTAAGCCCTTCCCATTTTTTTGAGATGCGACAGTCTCCCACCAAACCAAGTGAAATTTCCTTGCCCTATCCGCCGCGTCCCAATTTTTTTTTGGATCTTTTTCAACTATCCTATGACCGAAGATGGAGATTGAAACAAAGACAAGAAGTAAGTGAGAATACTCGATAAAGTGCTCTTGATAAGCATTCCCTTTCCTCATTTGGACAAATATTTCTCTGCTAGTCTCTTCTCGACCCTATCAAGAATCGAATTCCACGCCCTTTAATCCTTGTTCGAAGCACCAAACGGTAATCCAAGATAGGTAGTCGTGTTAGCCCAAATCCTGCAATTCAGAACCTGAGCGAGCAAACCAATGTCATCCACCTTCCCAATTGGTATAATCTCAGACTTCCTAAAATTTGATTTCAAGGCCTGACACCACGTGGAACCAAGTGAGCACTTGGCCTAAATAATCCAGTTGGGACATATCTGCATCAAAGAGGGTTTGACCTGAACTAGGCTACGAGTTCTTATTCTGGTAGACATCACCCGAAGGCCGCATCCTAGATTGATGACACTTGCTCAATCTCTAAAGCGAATTCGGAAACTTTGGAAGAACCAATCTCGCTACGGGTTCTTATTCTGGTAGACATCACCCGAAGGCCGCATCTTAGACTGATGACACTTGCTCAATCTCTAAAGCGAATTCAAAAACTTTGGAAGAACCAATCTCGAGAGGTTGCATTGGGCGGGCGATAGAGACTCTGGATTTCTTTATGCTGGCAAGGCATCTATACCGTAGATATCAAAAAACCAAAGTATCACCCGCAAACAAGTGAGAAATCGAGATTGTCCCAACACCCCCAATCACTTCATTAAAACCCTTTAAGAACCCTCCCATGACAGCTCTATCTATCCTCCTGCTCAGTGCTTCCATACTAAAATGAACGTCGGAGATAGAGGGTCCCTTTATCTCAGACCCCTCGAACTCCCAAAGAAGCCGCATAGATTGCTATTCACCAACACTGAATATCTCACTGAAGAGATGCAAAATCTTATCCATTTTCTCCATTTTACCCAAATTCCATCTGTAGCATGGAGTCTAGGAAGCTCCAATTCACATGATCATAGGCCTTCTCAATATCTAGCTTGCACAACACGCCTGCCGCTTCTTGCTTTCTCCTATCCACTTCATTTGCCACCATAGTTACATCCAAAAGATGTCTACCCTCCACAACATCATTTTGCGAAGTAGAAACAGTCTCGTCCAGCACCTCCTTAAAGTTTAGAGGAAAGCACCTCAGAGATGATCTTATATATGCTTCCCACTAGACTAATGGTTCTGTAGTCCTTCATGCTTTAGGCTCCCTCCCGCTTAGGAATAATGACAATAAACAAAGCATTCAAACTCTTTTCAAATTCACCTTTCTTGAAACTCAGCAATGGCATCTATCACATCCATTTTAACCGTGTTCCAGCAATGTTGTAAAAAAGCTAAAGAGAGACCATCAGGACCCTAAACAACTCTCCACCACCCTTTTCATCACCTCCTCTTCGAATGCCCTCTCTAGCCACTCACCATCCAACCTTCCGATATGAGTTAACCCTAAACCCTCCAAATTAGGCCTCCACTCCACTTCTACTCCCCCTTCCCCCCCCCCCCCTCCACCCCCACACACACACATGTATCACCCCATTTACCTCCACTGACTATGAAATTCCATATCCTATTTGCGACTGTTACCCTAGGAAAGAATTTTGTATTAGAACCCCTGTCCTCCAACCATAACACCCTCGATTTTTGTCTCCAACTAATCTCTTGGGCCAAAGCTAAATCAGCTAGCTCCCTTTAAATCCCTCTTTACTTTCCTTTCTCCCTCATTTCTAAATCCCTCCCCGCTTCTACTCTCTCCAACTGCCCCACTAATCTCTCTCATTTTCACCTCTACCCTACCAAACACCTCTTTGTTCTACACTCTTAAGTCTTTCTTAAGCAGTTTCAGCTTTTTGGCAAGCCTATAAGAAGGCCTCCCCTCCACCACATAATTACTCCACCATCCTGCCACTCTATTTGGGAATCAGACACTTGTACCCATATGTTCTCAAATCCGGAAGGAGCTCTTATTTGTCTACCTCTTCTACTATCTAACATGATAGGTGAAGGATCCGACACCAAGCACGGGACTTGGATCACATTAGGTGTCAGCTACTCCCAAGACGTAGACACTAGAAATCTGTCTCGCCTTGATCTAGAAGATGAATCCTCTGACTTGGACCAAGTGAAAGAGGCACATGTCAATGGAAAATCAATAAGAAAGTAGTTACCAATAAACTCTGAGAACTCCTCCATGCCCCAAACACCACCCAATCCTCTCCTCTGGGAATCTAATGGTGTTAAAATATCCCCCACCCCCAAGGTATGTCCCACCTCCCCATTCCAGCTCCTAACTCTTCCCAAAGTCTCCTTTGACTCCTCCCCTACCAGATCCCCTGAAACCCCTCTCAATTCCATTGCCAATGTTTCTAAACCGCACCCCTATCATGAACTCCCCTTTTTTAACCTCCACACACTCCAGCTTTCTATCATCCCAAAGAATAAGAATCCCCCCCACACTACCCCTAGCCGGAATATAGTCATACTTCACCCACAATCCCCTCACACACTTCTAATAATGTTATCTATCAATATCTCCATTTTCGTTTCTTGAATACATATCATATCTGCTCCTATTCTCTAAAACCTTCTTTGATGGTGGCCTTCTTATTAGGGTCAATCATCTCCCTCACATTCCATGATATGATCATAACATTCATTGACAACATTTATGGCTTTACTCCCCGTCTCCCTATCAACAACTCGCCTCTCCCTCTACTTTTAGATCTTCTCTCATAAACCACTATTTTCCCTCCTCTTTCCCGGTCTTCCCCCGCTCTCCTCCTTCTCCCTCCTACGCCCTTCCTCCGCTAAGATACCCTCTTTTTTTATCTCTTTCAATATCATTCAGAAGCGGTGACACTCTATCCTCCTTCCCTTCAAAGGATACACCCAAGAATTTCCCAAAATCTAGATACCTCTTGCCCACCCAATCTGTCAATAGTTTTTCCGACTCCGCAATTGCCAGGGGAAATACATTCTCCACTACTGTTGCATTTACAGTGGCAGCAGAATCTGGAAACGGGGTCAGATAAATTTCTACCGCCTTTGTTCCTGAATTGCAACCTCCTGCAATTGATGGGAACTCATTACTTGAAACTTCCGCTGCAGAATCAGAAAGTCCAGGCTTCAAAAGCCCCCTTTTCGGCACCATTGGGCTCGGTGGAAAATTCCAGCAGGGCTGGGTAGGTTTCCACCCACGTTCTGATAAATTGGAGCTTTCCCAGGCCTGGTCGAGGTATTTCGACCGCAAACCAAACTGTTTCCAGCCAAAGTGGGGTCGCTGGAAGGAGATACATGACCATCACCCCTGTTGCACTTCACCGAATCAGCCAAAAGAACTCCCACAGGAGCTCCCTCGCAATTCCGACCCAGACCCATATCTTTATCGCTGACTCCAAGGTAGTGTGAAGTCTTGGAAGTCGAAGCCATTCTTGAAAACTTGTTTCTCGCCTTATTCTGCCCTGAAAGTACCGTCGCTGGAATTTTACACTAAACAGTCCTCAGAAGCTTTGATGAGCTTTGATCTGTCCATCTATGGTGGTTTCTGTTCTCTCCATCACTACAGACTTGTCTGCCTTCGACTTGGGAGGAAGATGCGTCAAACTGGGTCAACTCGACCACTTCTCGGCCGAGTTTCCACCGGCATCACGAAGTGATAAAAGGGACGACGGGGAATTTGAATTAGTGAGAAGGAGAAAATAAGCCAGAAAGGTGAAACGACAATTTACCCCTAACTGGCATGGAGGAGTAGATTGGGCCGGTTCTCCCCTCTCTTCTACTCCCCCTCTTCTTCCTTCGACACCGAAGTTGGGTGAAATTCAGGGCTCAGCCAAACCCTAAAATCTCGCTCACGATCGAGATAGGAACCCTTCCCCCTTCCTAACCACAATTCTCACCCTCGTCATATCGTGAAGGCTACATACAACGTCCACGAAGCCCCGCAGATCTCCCAAACCTTTTGAAAAGATCCAGGCATACAAATATGCGGGTAAACTCAACACATTGACCACCATTGTCTCACCGGAAAATCTAGGATCTACACATTCCTCTAGTTCCACTTACCTTTCTAGCTTCATAAAGTTGCCATCAAGCCACCTTTTACCATAATGGAGGACTTTTGAACCTTGCTTCTCGTATGCGAACTGAAAAAGGAAAATCGAATCGCGTAGCTGCGTGATTCAGGCCATCTTCAACTCCCAAACCTCTGTTTCTCAGTTCTTGATGGCTGCCGGCGAGCCCAGTCATCTAGAAAAGGACCAAACCAAACATGATTTCAAGAAAGCCTTTCGCCTCTGCGAGTGTGTTCTTCTGACAGAGAGAAAGGAGGGTCCAAATCTGAAGTTACCCTTCTGCACCTTCCTCCTAGTTTTAGAGTGTGACTTCTTTGTAAGACTTGGTACTCAGCTTCTAAGTTGCGTGGACTCTCCGTTTTGGGTGCCGTTACCATACCGGATACGGGGATACGGGTGCGGGATACGTCCCGAATACGGTCAACCAACTTCGGATACTTTGATCGGAGTACATCGAAAATTTAGGGGGAAAATTGAGATTTGATTTCTCAAAATTAAAGATAAAACTGATTTAAGAGAAGAAAAATGACATACCTTCAATATTATAGTATTTTTGTCTCATTTTTGCTACTTCATGTTTCAATGAAATCAAGAATTCAAGGTCGTGTACTGAGTTTGTATGGTAGACAGTAGCAGCGATATATTTTTATAGCTCTATTTTTTATAATTTTGAATTTTCCTAGCATAATCCTCGCACCCGTATCCATACCTGGATACACACCCTGAATCTTAAAATTTAGATTTCGCCGAATTCGACACTCCGATACGGGTACGTATCGGATACCCGCACCCGAGTCCGAGCAACTTAGCTCAGCTTCCTTGATTTTAGAGATAAGTAGGAGTTTCTCTTTCTGGAATCCATTTTCGTTTCGTTTTTGGTTAAAGTTATGTAGGAATAACTTTGAAAAGCCAGCCCTCATGGGCCGTACAACAAGGTGGCAGATGTTACTCTCAGAGTTCGATATTGTGTACGTCATCCAGAAGCCCTAAATGGGTAAGACAAGGGGCAGGCTAGCCGATACAGTTTTGGGATGTCTCTTAGTTGCGAAATCCTTGTTTTGTGCAACCTAAACACTTTTTCTTTTTGTGATAATTAGTTAATGCTTCTTTTTGTAAAGGTTTTCTACCATACTAACCTTGTATTGCATTGAATTACTTTGGTGCCAAACATTGCAATTTGTCTTCTGTATGTAACTCTGTAGTAGTAAGAAGGGAAGCCTTGGCATAATTGGTAAAGTTGTTGTCATGTGACCAGGAGGTACATGTTCGAGCTGTGGAAACAACCTCTTGCAGAAATGAAGGGTAAATAGACCCTTGTGGTTTGGCCCTTCCCCAGACCCGCACATTGCGGGAGCTTAGTGCACTGGGCTGCTCGTTTTTTTAAATTTAATGCTGTAGTAAAAAAGGCCTTGGGATGTTGTCATTCCGTCCTTTGGTGTGTGGCTTTAGAGTTTATAAATAGCTTCTATAAGTCGTCTTTCGCCTATTTCCTTGTAATATTGTATCCAGAAAGCTTTTAATGCTATTATTCAAACGGTTTCCCGTGAGTTGTTGACTTAGTTGAGAGGCCAACCATTACTCGCTGATACTCATGATTTTATGATAAGGAAAGTGTTTTGAGCACAAGCACCCTTAGGTAACAGTTCTTTCTCTTATTCACCTAGACTAGTCCTTTCTTCTGTATTTTGGCCTCCTTAGCCTGTTCTCATATTTAATATATTCCAAGATCCTAATTCAAGTGTTGTTCTATGCTTCATGCTGTGAACTTATTGACAATAAAGTCTTGATAGATCTTTTTAGAACCTTTTGGTGTGGATTTTCATTTGTTTAACAAGAGAAGTCGTCATTCTCATCCATTGTAAGTTTCATTTTCTGGTTGTCCCTGAAGTATGTCGATGGATATGGTGATATAGACAACCTGTAAAGGATTAGAGATTCTGACATTGACATACATCATACAGACAGAGATTGAAGAGTTGGTTAAAATATTGTGTTAGGAGCAGAGGTGAAACTTCTAAAATGCTGTTTAGTTTTTCTCAGTTGTGCCGCAAAACATTTTGTGTTTTGAGTTTCATCTAATTATTTGGTTGTAACTGTAGTTCGGATGGCCTTATTTTAAAGAGAAAAGGAAACTATATTTCCTGATGGCTGAACTTCCTAGGTCGGGACCAGAAAATGAAACTTGCAGAAGTCACTCACATGTGATGTTTCAAATTCTGCCCTAAAGTTTCTCATTTCTGATTTGGATTCAGATTGTATTTCTTTTTGTTGAATGAATTTTTCATTTGATTCCCCAGAGAATGGGAAGTTGTTAATTCTTCTGTTTCCCCTAAAATTGGAAAGTTCTTACTGCTTCAAAGTCCTGTAGCCGTGTTTTTTATTCTCTCTTATTTCTGCAGGATGTAGAAATATTGAGCGGCTTGAGTTGGGAAGTGACTATTATTGATGACTGCCAAAATTTAGGAATTTCTGCTCGTGTGGAGCAAATTAAAATGCTTACTACTGGTGTAAGGGTGCTTCTTTTTAATGGTCCTATGAAGGTATCTTCCATATATTGCCTTTTTCCTTAGTAGAACTGCTTTCATGCAAGACGTCATCCTTACTAGACCCTCTAATTTTAACAGATCACCTCATCTGAGTACATTAATCTACTCTCGTTGCTCCAATGTAAATTTGGTTTGGACAAGACTGGTGGTGTGGAATCTGACTTCATTGACCATCTTGGAAAACTGAAGAGACTCACAAAGGTCACTGCACCTTCCAGCAAGCCTGAATCATCCAAGTTTGTGGAGTATTGGGTTCCTGTTCAGATTTCTGACTTGCAGCTTGAGCAGTATTGTGCTACATTACTCACAAATTCTAGTGCTCTTCAGACTTTCTCTAAAAGTGATCCTGTTGGGGCTCTCCGCGATATTCTTCTCTCTGTGCGAAAGGTTAGGTGTGTCAGTTCATTTGACATTTCGCAGTTTTGGATGATGATAGTGTTGTTACCCTTTTTCTTTGTTCTGTTTTCTCTTGGAGGTGGGCAAAGGTGATTGGTTCTTGTGGCATTGAACATTGAGAAAAAGGGAGCTTCTAAACAAAAACATTTGTCTTGATGATAATTAACTAACTAGCTTAGTGGCAGCCAAGGGTGAGGCGTAGTGGTCAATGAAGTGGGAGGAGAATCATGAGGTCTTAGGTTCAAATCCCAGTGGAGGAGGAAGAAAATACTAGGAAACAAAATAGTAGGTGATTTTGTTTGTGTTGGTGGAAGGTAGCAGGTATCTGCTGGAATAGTCGAGGTGCACGTAAGCATGCTCGGACACTACTGTAAAAAAAACTAGCTTAGTGGCACAATGAAAGACTTGATGTTCCATTGCCATAGACAATATTAAGTTTTAATGGTCATTCTCCTCATCAGAAGTGAATGAAAGCCACTGCTATATTGATAGTTCTCTGAATTATATATGCTTGCTTTTGTTTGTAGTGTTGCGATCATCCATACATTCTGGATCCATTGCTGCAACCCTTCAATAAAGGGCTTTCTCCTGCTGAAATTCTGGAAGTAGGAATAAAAGCAAGTGGAAAACTACAATTCCTTGACAAGATGCTCGCGGAGATGAGACTCCGACAGCATAGAGTGGTTGTCCTTTTTCAGGTATATATTTCCAGTACTTTGTCTTAGAACTAACTGTTTATTCTTGGAGTCATATTTGAGTCCCTATATAGAATGGATCAAGCAAGATAGACTCATCTCATCTCATCTGTAGCATCTCACAACCATTTAAAGACTGTTGCTTGAATATATTGAGAGACGAAATTGAAGGGATAGGAATAATCAAATAAAATTGGAACAAGAACTAAATAGACTAGGCTAATGTGAATTATACATAATCCGGACAACTAGGTCACGACCAAGCCCATTTATTTTTTGAACCGCGGGTCATGGGCTGGTCCTGTTAACTTCCTTTAGGGACAGTTGTGGGTTTGTCTTGCTAATAAATTTAATGGGCCCAGTCCGGAAGTCGAACCACAGAGCCATGTTAAGCGGGCTGATTTGGGCCTGGTAGCTAAAGGGGATTTCTTTTTTAAAATCTCATATAGCTCACCTTTTGTGTTAAGTTATGTTTACTAAATCATGAGTAAATTGTTGAAACCATTCATAAGTAATATGGGCACATCTAGAGATAATTTTTGTTGAAACTGGTAATGTTGTATTCCTCAGCATGTGGACATGCTGGAAATCTTCAAAAAGGGCCATTCAGAAACAAAACGAAATACTTACAACGATTCTAATAAATCTACAAGTTGATCTATATCCTCTAAACCTGCTCTTTACACCAAAAGTAAAAAGATACAATGCAATTCCATTTGACCTACCTTCAAAACATCTCCCATTCCTTTCCCTCCAAACAGTCCACCAAATGCTATGTGGGATTGTCTTCCACCACTTCTTCTGGCTCTTGCTACCTCCTCTTCTGATCCAGCAGCTTAGCAAATCTGCAGTGTGCTCAGGCATGGTCCACTTATCTCCGTGAGGCTAAGAAAAAATGCCCAGATTCGTGCTGTGAATTTGCAATGAAGGAATAAATGACTGTTGGTCTGTTCTGTTTCTTTGCATAGAAAACATCTGGATACTATGATAGCTCCCTTTCTCTTCAAAACTTCATGTGTCAAACAACTTACCCTCTTGGTCACCAGCCATGTGAAGCATTTTACTTTAGTTGGTGCTAGATTTTTGCTAATTCATCTTATCCGTCCTTTATTTTATAAATGGGATTTGACCAATTTAATTTCTATTATACCTTGAATAGAACCTAAACTCCGTTCTACCTTTCCAACGATTAGATTTTTCTTTTTACCATATGGCGATCTAGTGTTCCCCTTCCTCCCTCACCGGCTCCCTGTTTAATGTGTAGTTTTGCCTATTTTACATACTATCCTCTATCTTAATGGGGAATTGGATCGAGATATGCTCATACCTTTAACCTTAGATGTTCTCTTATAACTATGTTTTTGACTAGTAGTACCATTTCCACATGCACCTAAATCCTTAAGTTCTGTGTCGTCGTCATCAGCATCGTCTAGTGTATGATCTAAATCTATATTTTGTGTAATTTCAATATTCGTATTTTCTCCTCCATAACATGACTTTTTCCTTCTCTCCCAGTATTAGATTGAGAAGATACCATTGGAATAAGAAAAAAAACAAATAACACAATTATTATTTTGATAACAAGAGAGGGAACAAATGTATCAAAATTCAAAAACTGAAATAATTGAATAAGGTTTGAATTGACTCGTTTCCAAGTTGCCCCCTCAAACTTTAATTCCAAATTGCCAATAAATGATCGTAGTATCAAAATAATATGAAAAATATTAGAAGCTAAGAGCCTTGAGAAATATTGAGATTGAGAGAAATAATAGAATGATAGCGGTGGTGTGATCTAGGAATTTAGAAGGCGGGTATTTATAAAAAAAATGGGCAGCCTATTTGCAATTATTAAAATTTAAAAAATAAAAAGGGGGGAGAGGAGGAAAATGGTATGAGGATCGTGTGGGAGAAGAGGAAGGGGGATCAAAGTAGTCAAAAGCCAGAAGCGCAAAAAAGCAGCAAAGCCGATTGAACTTTAGGCATAAAACGCAATTGGAGTGTGGATTTTATCAAAGAAAGGCGCCAATGAAGAAAAAAATAAAAAATAGAAATGTAATGCAAGAAAATGAAACTATCAACCCAAACAATAATTATTTTGGACAAATGGAAAAACTATAATTGAGTTATATGTATGCTGTTGTTCCCTTAAAAATTGAATCCATCGGTGAAGGTGCACACACCTTAGCATCTTCATGCCTACACTAAAACACCAATTGAATGGGATGAAGAGCACAACTTGCGCTTCAGGGTTTAAGTGCGCTGTACGCGAGCATTTAACAACACTGATTGGGATTTTTGTGTAACTGGTACGGTCCGAGTTTGGTTCTTCTTTCACATAACTGGTGCCAGGTCCAGTTCACGGTTCAGAAAGTTGGGACTAGTTTAGGCCCCTTCTTTTAGGAATCTGTCCGGTTAAAGTATCCATTTTTAGGGATTAGAGGGGCCGGATTAAGGGTCGACCCTGCCCCCTTGAAAGGTTTATAAATAGCAAAAAGACAAGGAAAACAATTTTGTTCAAATTCATAGGAACAATGAAGCATTATGTGATAGTAATCCATACAGGATCATACTGGATCCGGTCAAAGGCTGGCTGGTCCTTTGACAGACAATGGAGAGAAGATGAAGATAAGACTTTGCTCAACTATAAGATTGAACTGATTACCTATCAACTGCAACTCTTTTCGATTTTGTTGTAAGGTCTACTTTGAAAGTTTTCTTCTTCTTAGTCTAACTTACATTGTGAGGGACACGATCCTTTCCTAGGGTTTGATTGTGGCTTTGTCTGCATTTGTTGTTGCCCCTGTAGCTGCGGCTTCTCTGTGTTCTTCTGTTAGAATGAAAAGAAGAGAATTCACATATATCATGTTGGGTTTGGGCTACCAACTCTGTTTTTCTTTGGGTTTCTTAATGCTTAGTTTCTTCTGTTAATTGGGATGAGACCCAAATTCTTTTAGAATGTGGTTGACTTGTCTGACCCTTTCTCTAATTAAGGCCTACCATTGGGTTATTGGGTCTCTTCTCTTTCTTATAAGGGTGGCATCCCACTTGAATGCTATTATCAGACAACTACCTTAAGCAGTTCTAGGAGTGCTGCCTGGGGTTGTCTTTAGAAGCTAAAACATAATTATTAACTTACTAATTGATAGTTAGATCACCTATGAAAAAAAAAGTAGACTCCTAGCTTTTGTCTGATTTCATGAATCATCATGTTGTTCTCCTAGATATTTGTCTGTTAGATTCTTTTGAATCTTGTTATGACTTATTCTATCTTTTATTATGACCTTTTTACTTGCGTATAAGCTTAGATGTTCCATCTTGAAAATCTCTCTGGCCTAAGTAAGAACAAGTCCACTTTGTTAGGATGTCCTACATTGATTGAGGGAATTGGATTTTGTTTCCTTTGTGATCTTGGGAATCTTTTGACGCAGTTGTCAAGGCCTAGGCGTATGGGGTGTTAGAGTGTCCCACATTAGTTGAGGGAATGTGTTGTTGTTTCCTTTTGTGGTCTTGGTCAATTCTCTCCTAATGAGTTAGCTTTTGGGGTTGAGTTAGACCTAAAATTCATTTTCTTATCATACTTAAACAGGCATGTTAGTGGGCTGATCCCATGTGTACCATCAAGCATAGTGGTTGATTTATTGCACTAGTGTTTTTTTTTGGGTTGGGAGGAGGGGGGTGGTGTTTGGGCCAGTTTGCCGCACCTCTAACCCCCACCAACTCAAGTAAAGTGGACCAGTCCTTAATATATATGTGTATACATATACACACACACCGATAAACATATATCAGGACACCAGCATCCTTTGTGTGTGTGTGCACGGTGATAAACATGCATTAGGACACCAGCATCCTGATGTCTGAAGTTCTGTGGAAGTGTTTTGTCACTTTCTCTTCAGTTTCTTCGCCTAATTGTCAAAATCGTCCTTCTTGAATGCAGTCTATTGTTGGCTCCGGGGCATCGATTGGTGATATTCTGGATGATTTTTTGTGTCAAAGATTTGGTGAAGATTCTTATGAAAGAGTTGAAACAGGTGTTCTTCAGTCCAGGAAACAAGCTTCGTTTCACAGGTTTAACAACAAGGAAAGTGGGCGCTTTGTTCTTTTACTAGAGAATCGTGTTTCCCATCCGAGCATTAAACTGTCGTCAATTGATAGTGTTATTATATATGATAGTGAGAATCCTGTAAATGATTTGAGACAACTCCAGAGGATATCAATAGATTCACAGTCTAAATATATCAGTGTTTTCCGGCTGTATTCATGTTTTACTATAGAAGAAAGAGCCCTTGTCCTTGCTAAACAGGACCTGAATCTTGATAGTAACTTGCATAGCATAAGTCGGGGCCCCAATAACACCCTTATGTGGGGAGCCTCAAATTTGTTCAGTAGATTGGATGAGTACCACTCTGGAGGCATTCCAACCTCAATTTCAAATAACTCGTCAGGGCCGTTGCTTTTAAATGACGTTATTAGCGAGTTTTCTGCAATAATTTCTAATAGCTCTGACGACAAGGACATATGTCATTCCGTTATTTCAAAAGTTCAAATGAGCATGGGAACTTACAGTGCTATTCAGCTGCTGGGTGAGAAAAAAATGGAGTTGAAAATCGGAGAAGAACCTCATGTTTTTTGGAAAACGCTGTTGGATGGAAGAAATCCACAGTGGAGAAATTTAAGCAGAGCTGCAACCCCAAGGAACAGAAAGAGAGTTCAATACTTTGATGAATCCACAGATCCACCTAATGGAAATGATGAAATAGGAAAGAAACGCAGGAAGGTGGTAAACCATAGTGTGGATGCAATCCCCACTCACCCCTCACCTGGAAGAGGTGAAGTTGCAGCCTCCAATAAAAAAAAAGGAGGTATCTCTTCAATAAACTATTTTCAATAAATTTCCTGTTAGAGTTTGTTTGTTGTTTCATAGTATTAATATGTCAAGAAATATTAGCTGCTAATTCTTAGTTGGGTCCAGGTGCTCATGAAAATGATGATATTGGTGGGGAGCATGTTTCTAGATCGCCATCTCATCTATTGCATGAGGCAAAAGTTGTTAGGCCTGAAGAAAGACGAATACTGTACAATGAGCAGAAAAGCCTTCATATCCATCTGAAAGCTGAGTTTGCAAAACTGTTTGAAGTGCTAAAACTTTCGGTATTCATTTCCTGCCTGCCCTTTCTCAGAATTTTTAAATGTTTTTGTTATAGTTGTCTTTGGAGAGTGTACAGGTTCTTTGATGAACAGTGAAGGTAAATTAGCAATCTTCGCTTGTCCAGATTAATTATAATGAGTGGGTTTTGGGAGGGCCATGTTCTGAATCTATGAACATTTGTTATGTTTTAAAGATAAAGCTCTTCATGTTAGGAAATTTTACCTTTCATATTCATGGTGAAAGAGTTGTATGCATTTTGTTGATAGCTTCTAATGAATACCTATGATATTAACCTGTCAAAGGTTCAAGCTTTTTATGTATGAGTCCCTCATCTTGTGATTGCCTTTGAATTAGCATCTTTTCTTTGATTAAACTCTCTTCAAGTGGATATATAATTCTGCAGTTTTTGGCACAATTGTAAGCACCACAACATCCTTTCTGCAGAACCCGTATGTCCAAACCTGGCCAAGTTTGGGAAACCTAGTATGGTTGATAAGACCTCCATCCCTCTGCCTTGGCGAGGGTGAAATGCCCTAGTTAATTCGCCAAAAAACAGAGAGTCCTACATTCACATTGTCAAATGGTATTCAAATCTCAGGTGACGGTCGGAACTGCCCTAGAGAAGTATCAATAGAAAAAGATGGCATGAAGTTTTCTATTCCGATATGGGTTGAACAAAAAGTTCATTTTGAATTAGTCTCGTCGGAGACTGATTCCGGTGCGCCAAAAGCTTTTGAGGCCACGGAAGAAACCAGTGGTACGAGGTTGACTTGACTTTAGACCTTTAGGTAAAAGACTCGATCCAATCAGAGAAAGGACAGAATACCATGCAATCTTATGATAGGGCATAGAGAGACCACGTGGGATGCGTAGATCCAGCTGGAAGGTTTTTTTAAAAAAGATTTGTTGGCACGTGACAGGGAGGTGGACTCTCTTAACACCTATCACTTGAACCGGAACAACTTTAGGCCCAAATAAAAAAAGTGGGTTGGGTTTGATGGTGATGCCCAGGTCATTTTAATGATCTAAATGGCCCAGATGGAATTTAGCTTTGACCCATTAGCTGATATTTCTATATGCAACAAGGCTCGGAAATTAGAGAATTCGACACTTGCTGTACTGCCGACCTTCGAAGGTGCAGGAAACTCTGGGGAAAAGCTTCTGCCATAAGCAACGAAGACATGCAGGAAAGCATCGGTAATTCTGAGAGCGAAAAATCAACTTATCACAACGATTACGCAATGTGACACAAAGATTGAAGAGTGGGTGCTAGAAGACGCAGAACCATTTCAACACGACATGAGTTTAACTCTGCAAAAGGAAGAGAAGACAACTACATGGGTGAAACGACACATGATTAAAATAGGGAAAATTTTTGGGGTGGATTTTAAGGGTCATGAGGAGGAAGCGTTGGAATTACTGATGCAAATTGATAGTTGTCAGGAAATTGGAATTGGAGAGTGTTTCAAAGAGGCCCAGATTCAAAGGCATCCATGAGCTTAAGGGTCTCACCACTTTTGATGTAAAATTTAAGAGTGATCGGAAGGTAGGGGGAATGATGGGAACCCTTTGTAATGAAGTTAAAATTGGTGTCCTGGAATGTGAGGGGTTTGAATAGTGGGGATAAGAGAAGATTAGTCAAGAGCCTTATTTCCAATTGGAATCCTGATGTTATTTGTCTTCAGGAAACTAAGTTGGAAGGGGAGGTTGAAGAGATTATCGAAGATATTTGGGGGGGGGGGGGAATGGGTGAAGTTTGCATGCCTGCAAGCTAGTGGTACCAGAGGGGGAATTTTGATGATGTGGGATAGTAGAGTGTGGAAATGGGAGATTTTGGAGATTGGTGCATATACCTTATCTTGCAAGTTTGTGGCACTCCTTCAAATTTTTGAGTGCCATATAACTGGAGTATATGCACCAAACTAGAACAGAGAGGGAACAAGTGGGATGAATTAGGGACAGTCAGGGATTTGATAGATGACCCTTGGGCTGTCTGTGGAGACTTCAATGTTACTAGATTTCCCTCTGAGAAAATGAACTGCAGAAGAAGGAGCCTTGCCATGGAGGAATTCTCAGACTTCATGGAATTGGTAGACCCTCAGCTTAAGGGAGGATGTTTTACTTGGTGTAAGGGTGATAACTCTAAAACAACATCCAGAATTGATAGGATACTTTTCTTACATGATTGGGATGATAAGTTCATAAATATCAAGCAATCTCTGTTGCAAAGACTAGAATCAGATCACTTCCCAATTGAGCTGCAGTGTGGAATGTGGGAGCACAACAAGTCCTATTTTAAATATGAAAACTGGTGGCGAAATACGATGGGTTTGTAGAAAGAATCGGGGACCGGTGGAGCTCATTTGTCTTTACGAGCAAACCCGATCGCATTCTCGCTCGTAAACTCAAAGCTTTAAAAGACGAGTTGAAAGAATGGAGTAGAACTAGCCAAGGAAACCTGGGAGCTCAAAAGATTCATATTCTGAGTCAATTGGCTTCAATAAATGCTGTGGTAGTGAATAGAGTACTTACAGAGGGAGAATCAGTGTTGAGGGCTTCTCTTTTAATGGAATATGAAGAACATCTCAAAAATGAAGAAATTGCATGGAGACAAAGATCTAGGGCTCTTTGGCTTAAATAAGGGGATAGAGACACCATTTTCTTTCATAAGATGGCCAATTCACACAAGAGAAACAACATTGATCATCTTAAGATAGAAGGAGAAACATTGGAAGATCCAACAAGGATAAACGGGGAGATTATTGATTTTTATCAGAGTTTGTGCTCTGAGTCTACAGATTAGAGGCCTTCATGCAACCTAATTAGTTGTCCAATGATTAGTGAAGAAGAAAAAGCAGCTATACAGAGGGATTTTGAAGAACAAGAGGTGCTCTCATGTTTGAAGATGTGTGCCATGGACAAAGCTCCAGGTCCTGATGGCTACACAATGGGTTTTCTTATCAAATGTTGGGATGTGTTGAAGCTAGATATCATGGCCACTTTTCAAAATTTCCACTCTAATGGAGTTGAGAGATTTCAGACCCATTAGCCTTATAGGTAGTATTTATAAACTGATCTCTAAGGTGCTCACAGAGAGGCTAAAAAGAGTTATTGGCAAGCGGATAGATGTGCAACAAATGACATTTATTAAAGATAGGCAAATCATGGATGCCATCCTAATTGCCAATGAAGCAGTGGATTCTAGAATTAAACAAGGCAAGCCAGGAGGTTTGTGCAAGTTGGACATTGAGAAGGCACCGGGTATTTTTGCCGAAAGTACTTTCTTGTATGGGTATTGGAAGGAAATGGATTAAGTGGATGGAATATTGTATTTCTACTGTCAGGTTCTCAGTCCTTATCAATGGATCACCTGAAGGTTTTTTTCCAGCACATAGAGGGTTAAGGCAAGATGACCCTTTATCTCCTTTCTTGTTCATTTTAGCCATGGAGGGTCTGAATAATATGATCAAAGTGGCAAGAACCAACAACTGGATCAGAGGTTTTGAAATTGCCACAAGCTTCAACACAAATGCCAACATGGAAATCACACATTTACAGTATGCAGATGACACCTTAATTTTATGTGATGCTGATGTAGATCATCTAAAGATTTTGAGAACTATTTTGGTACTGTTTGAAGGAATTTCTGGTTTACATGTTAACTGGGGAAAAAGTCATATGTATCCTATCAATGAAGTGAATAAAATGGAAGAGTTGTCCAGGATTCTGGGTGGAGAAGTAGGGTCATTGCCAACTACTTATCTGGGAATGCCTATGGGTGCCAAATCAAAGTCAATGAACATTTAGAATTCAGTGATTGAAAAATGTGAGAAGAAATTGTCTAGGTGGAAGTCACATATATATCATTAGGGGGCTGAGTCACTCTCATTAACTATGTACTGGATGCACTCCCAACCTGTATGATGTTCATCTTCCCCATTCCAGATAGGTTATCCAAAGACTTGATAAAATCAGAAGGGATTTTCTTTGGAAAGGTAATCAAGACAAGAAGGTATTCCATCTAGTTAAGTGGTGTGATGTGCTATTGGGAAAGAAGCATGGTGGTTTAGGAATCAGGAACTTAAAGTTGCTGAGTAAAGCCTTAAGACTTAAATGGCTACGGAGGTATTCACAAACACCTCAATCTTTCTGGGGAAGAATCATCTAAACAAAATATGAGGAAGATAACAAGTGGATGACCAAGGAGGTGAACACCCCTTATGGAGTCAGTTTGTGGAGATCCATAAGAAACTTTTGACCTTTCCTGAGGATCCACTCCACTATTAAAGTGAATAATGGTGAAAGCACTTCTTTCTGGGAAGACAAATGGTTGGGTAACACTCCTCTAAAGGAGCTCCTTCCCAGCATTCATGGACTGGCAGAACATCAACACAAGAAGGTAGCAGAGATCTGGTCTGCTCAAGGGTGGGACATTCAATTTAAAAGAAACTTCAATGATTGAGAAATTAACACATTGACAGAATTCTTCAAGAAACTGGAAGAATTTAAAGGCCGAAAGGAAGGAGCAGACAAACTATGGTGGCAAGAAGACAGTAAAGGCATTTACAAAGTGAGCTCAACTTACAAATTTTTGATCCAGGGGAATCAACAAGTGAAGGTGCCTCACAAAGTTACATGCTTTACTTGGTTGTTGGCAAGGGAAGCAGTTTTGACTCAAGAAAACCTCAAGAAAAGAAAGTTCTCTCTATGTTCCATATGCTATTTGTGTGGTGAAGAGGTTTAGACAGTCAGTCTCAGCTATGGAGGATCTTTATTAATCTAAGAGGCATTGTTTGGGTGATGCCAAAAAGGATAACCCATTTACTTTATAGCTAGGAGGAGGCAAGAGTAGGAGCCTCAGACAGTGACAGATGGAGGATTGTCCCCGCCTACATTTGGTGGACAATATGGAAGGAGAGAAACACTAGGTGTTTTGAAGACTCCAACAGTGAAGTTCAGAAGATTAAATTGAATTGCATTAAACTTTTCTGTTTTTGGTGCAAACAGATCTACCTTTGAGGATACCGAGTCCATAATAGAAATCCTAGGTTCTTGTTAGAATTTCTCTTTATCGATCAGTTCCTCTGCTATGATGTAAATATGGTTTTCAGTACAACCTATGTACTGATTTAGTCAAATACATACAACAGTTACTTTCTCAAAAAAAGAAGAAGGTATAGAACATGTTTTGGATAAGATAAATAAATTTCATTAAAATGGGCAGAACCTGCATACCAGAGGTATTCCCAAAAAAATAGAATACCTACAAAAGAGATGGTTTTCTATGAAAGACATCCAATCTTCTATACAATAAGGAACCTCGTGAGAGATGGTTTTCTATGATTGACATCAAAAGCTCTCATATTTCTTTCCCTCCAAACAACCAACATCAGTGCGAGTGGGGCAACACTACAAGCCCTTCTTCTCCCATCTCCAGCTAAACATCCAATCTTTCATAATGCCTGACATCACACAATAAACTACAAACCATGTTAGAATTTCCCTCCATAACCTCGAAGCAACCCGACAATGAATCAGGAGGTGGTCTACATTTTCTTACACATAAAACACCAACAAAATATCACTCCTCTTTTTCCAAGTGAAGAAACACACCTTACTTGGTAGGATGCACACCGAGTTATGTGGAAAAGCAACATCTCCCTAGTCAATAGCTTTTCATAAGAAGTCTTGACAGAGAAGATAACATTGTTCCCACCCCCACCTCCATATGTCATGGCTACCTTGTGGGGCACTTTATTTGTGAAGAAATCAATCAAGCTCCCAAAAAACTTCTCCATCTTGTAGCTTTTGAACGCTTTGGACTGTTGATTCCTTTTGGCAAGAAATTCTGAGTATATCTGGGAACGATACCTTTGAAGTATTGTTCCACCACATATGCTCTCAAAAAATTACCCACCTCCCATCCCCTACCCTAAAAGATACATTGTCACTAAACTCCTCCCATCCCTTTAAAATATTCCTCCATAATCCTCATCGATAGGGCATGGTGACATTTTTAGTTCTCCAACCCCCTTCCAAGACCCCATATTTTTCCGCTATGACCTCTCTCCAAAAAGCATCTTCCTTAGTCCCAACTCTCCATAACCATTTCCCTAATAATGCCTTATTGAAAACCTTCAAATCCTTACCTCCTAATCCACCCAAACGCTTAGGCGTCGTAACCGTTCCCCAGATCACCAAATGGTATAGAACATGCATAAAAGGCATCGTCCTGGCTGTTAAATAGCTTTTATACCTTTGTTTTAGTAGCATTAAGTTAAATAACAAGAATCAGGAATACATGAGCGGTATGCATCTTGCATTTTCATCTTTGAATTCTACAGATGACTGGACAGTGTGTTGCTATAGCTCTTTCTTCTAACACTTGAAGCATCCGCTTTTTTGAAGCCTATTAAGAGTCCCACATCGGATAAAGGTGGGTAATTGGTCTCCTTATATGGACTTAGACAATCCTCCCCTCATGAGCTAACTTTTGGAGTTGAGTTAGGCCTAAGATCTATTTCTTTACATCCGGTTGACGAGGTCTGGGTGTGCGGAGGAGTTTTAGGAGTCCCACATCGAATAAGGGATGAGTAATTGGTCTCCTTATATGGACTTGGGCAATCCTCCCCTCATGAGCTAGCTTTTGGGGTTGTTAGGCCCAAGATCCATTTCTTTACAAAGCCATTCTTCAAAATTAGCCGGTAAACTAGTTCATCTTCCCATAAAAGGGGTTAAAGTGTTTCGACAAAAGTAATCAAGGGCACTAATTTTGCTATTTGAACTTCTTGTATTGCCGTCTTTGTGATAAAGGACAACAACTTTTATGCTTGTGCTTTATTACTCAAATTTGTGAACTGTATAGATCTCCAACAGTTTAGCAACATTGAGGTTTTATATTCCTGTTCTTCTATTATCCGAAGAGTTTTGCTGCTAATTTTACAAAGTGTGTTTGATTTCTTGTTGTTCTATTGAAGGCCTTTCCACCTGGTTCTTTTCTTAGTGTGTGCTATTGATTTCTAATGGTTCTTTTTAATAATGTGCCATCTTGTTTGTTTTTAGCTACCATCTCATCCTGTAATTCAATTCTTACAACAGTGGTTTATTGGTCCTTGTTTTATTAGCTACAAATTTTAATAATAAGAACCAGGTTCTGATCCCCTACCAAATTTCTTACTGCTAATTGTTTGTATCAACCAGGCTTCAACCCAGAACTACTTGGTACTCTCTATGTAAATGAATAAAAATGATTTTTCTGGATGATTGACATAATTGTTGCATTTCCTGCTTGCAAGCACTCCCTACTATAATATACCTAAAGAGTAGTTTAGCCAAGTTGTTATGTCCCAGTCTTGACTTACTGGCCAATTTGACCAAACTTTAAATGCAGGACCCTGTCAAACATACAGTGGGAAAGTTTCTGGAATATGTCATGGAGAATCATCGTGTTAGTAGGGAACCTGCAACAATTTTACAGGCTTTCCAGTTATCTCTGGTTAGTATCTTTCTGCTTCCACTACCAATCCTATCTGCTTGCATCCTTCTAAAATATTTTATTTTTGTCAGTGGGATCTATGATCTATCCTTCTCTTCATTGACTATCTTAAAAGTTCAGGTAAAAAACTATCAAGTCATAATAATTAGGAATCCAAAAATTGAGGATCTTTTAAAATTTCATGTAGCTCAAAATTCCTATATTTAGGAGCCTGTTATTAGTATAAAGGCGATAAGAAGTTCTGTGTCTTATTTCTTCTAGTTTCACTCTGTGTTTTAGTTTCTATGATCTTGGTAGAAATCTATGTAGCTTCTTGGAGGCTGCTCAACCAAAGTTTTCCTTTACTTTTTTAGTTTTACAATTTTTGTATGTTTGATGTTTGTTTTAGTGACACCGCCTCTTTATGTGTCTGTCTTCTGTGTTCTTTATTCCACCCAAATCTGTTCTCGTCAAGAAGAATACAACAGTGAAAATCTCATCTTCAAAATCCGCACTTGCGGCTTGTGCTTCTATTGCCTCATTCGGACATATCAGTCCAGTTTAGCTGACCTGCCAAATTGGCATCCCACAGTTGTCTAGTTATCACTCTACATCATCTAACCTGTCAAATTAGAAGTATATATTAATTGACTAATCAAGTTACCTTTTCCTATTGCCAATGTCATCGCCAAATCATCGCCCATTCAACACCATGTTTATCAGACTCTGATTAATCTGGGAATATGCATGTTCTCGAATTCAATCATGTCTTGTAGATCCATGGTAGCACTGCAGAACTTAATCTGATGGCAAGGTCAAGTCTTATTTGATTAGGTTGAAGTAGTATTAAGTTATTCATTAACTTACCATTCAACTTTTATCTTATACATTTAGGGGACGTTATAAACCTGCTTAAAATTCCACATTAGTAATACAATGTTTGATTACCCTTTGAAACTTGCATTAAATTCAGCATTATATAATACATTGTTTGGGTACCCATGGTTGTGGCCAAGTGGTCAAATGAAATGGGTTAAGAACAATGAGGTCCCAAGTTAAAATCCTGGGGCAAAAACACTAGGCGGTTTCTTCCCATCTATCCAAGCTTTGACCTGATACCTTTGCAGGTGGGAGGTAGCGAGTAACCCGTGGAATTAGTCGAGGTGGCACAAACTGGCCGGGTCACCGCGATTATAAAAAATAAATAATTTATAGTGCACTGTTTGGTTGGCGTTTTTGTTTCCTGCATAGCTAATATGCATAAGTTTATGTAGGAATCTATTTATTATTTTATGCAGAAAGGGGAATAGGAATACGGGGATTAGTAATACACAGATTAAAACAGCTAAAATGACCAAAATAACCCACATGGTATTAAACAATTTTTTTCTAGAAGTAAACAATACACATCTTAATCCCTGCACACTAGTTCCTCAATTATAATCCCTGCAACTTGTCTCTACACCAAACGACCCCTTAGTGTGCGGAAAACATCTTTACTGTCGCTGTGATTCTTCTTATTTGATGTTTACTGTGAATTCTCAGTGTTGGGTTGCAGCTTCAATCTTAAAGCAAAAGATTGACAAAGATGAGACTTTCTTGCTAGCAAAGCAGCACTTACAGTTTGGATGCACCGAGGAAGAGACAAACAATGTTTGTCTGAAGATCCGTTCTTTGAAAAAGTTGTTCCTACAGCGGTTGGATCAACATGATAATGCTTCAAGTTCTTCAAAGTGTTCTTTATCTGCTGCAAGATCTGTTGCAGAAGTGCAATCAACAGGAAGCATGTCCCAAGCTGTAGAATCTCCCCAGCTGAATGTGCAAAAAGAAATGGAAGAAACATTGCAAGTTAAAAAGTTATCCGGGGAATGCATTGTGACGCCTAAAGAAGAACTTGTGGATATTGAAAGGGAAAATTTCATTAAGGAGGTCCAGTATAGATGTGAGAGACGAATGTCAAAGCTGGTACAAAATCTAAAGGAGGAAATGGAAGAGCTCCAGAAAATATGGGAAAAGAAGGAGGAAGAGCTTGAGGAGGATTACAGACTGCAGTTTACTGTCCTTCGGTCTATATATGGTCAGAATGCTGCAATAAAGGATAGACAAAAAACATTAAGAGCTGAATTTTCAAGAAAAATGCAAGATCTCAACTGCCACAAGGATCAGCACCTTAAAGAGGTTGAGGTAGAACACTCTGCTATGAAGAACAAAGAAATGCAAAAGGCTGCTTCTTGGTTGGCCGAAGCAAATTCCTTTAGGGGTGTTGGATCTTATCCGATAGATAGCGCAAGGTGCTCTCAGGAAAATGTAAATGTCTCTCACAATTCTCCCAAGACTGTTTGCCCTGTATCTGGACATCATGCTGTGGAACTGAATGCAGGTAATATTTTGGATAGCACGCGGTCTGATGTACCTGCATCTACTTATGATGAGTCAGATATTCTTCCTATTGAATCTAAAATTGTTTTAACAACTCCAGCAACAGAAGACCTAGCTGGGGTCAAGTCTGTCCATGGAGGATTGATTGCTATATCCAAGCGGTCGAATGAAGTAGGTGATCCAGATGTACCTGCATCTACTTCTGATGAATCAAATATTCTTCCTATTGAAACTACAAATGTTTTAGCAATGGCAGCTATGAAGGAGCAAGTTGAGATTGTGTCCACAGCTGGAGAGTTAGTTGCTAGATCCAATCAGCTAGAGCCTAATGAAGGTGGTGATTTAGGTGGTAGTTCAGTGGGAACTGGTTCAGTGGGAACTGGAGCATTGGATGCTAGATCCAACCAGCCTAATGAAGTAGGTGATCCAGATCTACCAGCATCTACTTCCAATAAGTCAAATATTCTTCCTGTTGAAACTTCAAATGTTTTAACAAAGCCAGCAACAGAGAAGCAACTTGAGATCGCGTCTACAGCTGGTGCATTGGTTCCTAAATCCAACCAGCCTAATGAAGTAGGTGTTTTAGGTGGTAGTTCAGAGGAAATTGGAGCATTGGGTGCAAGTTTCAAGCAGGGTGCTAGTTCCAAGCAGGCTACTACAGTAGGTGATCCACATGTACCTGCATCTACTTCCAATGTGTCAAATATTCTTCCTGTTGAACCTTCAAATGCTTTAACAACGCCAGCAACAGAGGAGCAACTTGAGATTGCCTCCACGTTTGGAGCATTGGTTGCTAGATCCAAGCAGCCTAATGAAGTGGGTGATTCAGGTGCCAGTTCAGAGGAAATTGTTTCTGTGTTTCCTCTGCCTCCTGAAGAACAAACTGAAGTTCTATTACAGGATCCAGCTAGAGAGCATTTGTTGGAGCTATCTGGAACAGGTTTTGATGTAGTTGTGGGGAATGATCATTCAGAAGTAAATAATGTTATTGAAGAATTGAATACAGAACATGGTAGTCTTGAGAATAATTCCCATTTGCAAAATGATGAAGATAATCCGAGAGATGCAGTTAGATCCACTAATAAAAACCAAATTTCTCCCGAGGAATTGGTAGTTGATGCGCCTTCGGTAGCAGCAGTTCTTTGTTCTGATGATGGTGGTTCTTTACCTCAAAATCAAGTAAGTGGTCTTTGCCTTCCAAATTTATATGGTGTATGTATTGTGTTATTGTGTAGAACATCTAGATTCAGAATCTGGGCACAGGTATATAGACTCCCTAGGAAAGTAAAAATGTCTCAAATTGCAAAGACATGCTCTGTTTAGATCGTTTTGAATGAGTAATTGGCAAGTTACCTCCTATTTTTATTCCAAGCTGCCAAACAGGTAAATTGGACCATTTTGTCTGGTGACTTGCAGTTCTAGCCTCCAAAAATTTTATGACCTTTTTCTCGATATATTGTGGAAAATTCTAGGTTGTTCCGTTAATGATGGTTTTGCACTTAAACTGGATCAGCTAAATCAGTATGAATGTTTCCAGTCTTCAGGACATAATGAAACACTCACTCATGAAATGCCGCTCCCAGAAAATCAGAGAGGAACACAAGGTGAAGTTGATGCGGGACAGTATGGATCCAACACTTCTGAAGCTGTGTTAATTAATTGTTCTGCGCAACAGCAGCCAGCTTCTGATGGTTTTCCGCTTGCTGTTCACGAGCCACTGAGCAACATTACACATCATATCCATAATGATGAAAGGAACTTAACCCCAAACCTGGGGTCCTCTCGTCAGTTGGATGGGGAGACAATGGAATCCTTACAGGCAAGTGGTAATTCGGAAGAGAGTCCATCTGTCGATGTTGAGATGTCACCTCTGAGCTGTGATCAGCCTAATTTCTCAGAAGTCAGTAGAGTGGATCCTCGACTCAGTTCAGAACGGGATGCATCTTCCCATAATATTACTCCAGTTCAAGTGCCACGTTCCGCTGAGCTTCCTGGTCAAGCAGTCCTGCAACATAACACTAATGTTGCCGTCGTTCAAGGACCCAGGAATGTACCAGTTCATCCTGACCATCAGATGGCAACTTGCAATTCAACTCTTCCTCCCAATGCTGATCCTCTGCTTAAATATTGGGAAAGGATACATAAAGAAAGAGAACAAGCCACCAAGATTCTTGACGACATGGTTAATTCCAATTTCATTCTCCGTGATTCTTTGCTCCTAGTCCTTCTTTATTTCCTCAAGTTCTTTTCTCTTTTTCAACAGAAATTGTGTCTAAAATCTGATTGTGAGAAGGAGATAGAGGAAATGATTGCACAAATCCGTAAGAAATATGATGATAAACTTCAGGAGGTTGAGGCAGGATTTCTTCGGAAGAAGAAAGAACTTGATGTGAATCAGAACAAAGTTCTCATGAATAAGCTTTTGGCAGACGCTTTCAGATGCAAGTGCATGAATCTCAAACCTTCGGGGCTTCCAGGCATGCGTCAAGGTATGTAATCATTGTTGGTTATGCATTTCCAAAGACTTGTTACCTTTTCTTGTCTGACACTCGCGTCCAGATTTTATTTAGATTACATTTTTAATTCCCTTATAGGGTCTTCCATTGCATATATTATCAGGGTGAAAGAAAGATGGTACTAGTTTTACAACTTGTTAAGAATCCCATATCGAAATTGAATGGGAATATGGACTCCTTATATGGACTTGGACAATTCTCACCCTACAAGCTAGCTTTCGGGGTTGAGTTAGACCCAAGATCCATTCTTTACATGATATCAGAGCCAGGCCCATTCCGATTCTTTGTTCACTGATGTTGGGCTCCCAAATTATATTGTCCACGCTCTAGTTAGCGAGGTCTCTGTGTGGGGAGTGTTAGGAATCCCACATCGGAAATTGAATAGGAACATGGACTCCTTATATGGAGTTGGACAATCCTCACCCTACAAGCTAGCTTTTGAGGTTGAGTTAGGCTCAAGATCCATTCTTTACACAACTTTTGCTAGGTTATAGATGTCATGCTGGTAATTTCTCAAAGTAAAAGTTGTCTTTTCTTGTGTACTGAAGTATTGTTCTTTGTAGTTGTGCCTTCTAGTTATATGCAGCATCTACATCAGGTATCACAGCAGCCTAATTTGAGGTCTTCTCCTGTGACTGTTTCATCTTCAGCTAGCCAGCAAAGTTTGAGAGCTTCCCCTGTCACCGGTTTGTCCTCAGCTGGCCAAGCACAGGTTAGACAGGAGACTTCTGTCCCCTCTAATCGTTCAGTACATTCTGGTGGGATTTCTCAGCCTACAGTTAGATGTGCACCTGTTACTGGGTTGTCTTTAGCTGGCCAACCTGCACCTACTCAGCAGCCAGCTGCTGTTAGTCGTTCAACAGCATATTCTGCAGGCAGGCCACCTCTCATCAGTGCAATTACCCCTTCCACTGGTAATTTTAGGGTAGGTGGTGAGATCCGGGCTCCAGCTCCCCATCTTCAGCCTTTCAGACCTCCTACATCCATGTCTACTAGCAGCAGCTCCTCAACTTTGTGCTCCACTAACATGGCTGCATCATTAGACTCACTTCCCCACCTTGCTTCTCTACAAACATCATCCCCATCCCAACCTCCGCAACATCAGATACCTACGCCGTTGGTTCCACAGGTAGCTGTAGATCTTTCTAGTTCTCGGAACTTGACTCCGCAGCATGACATTGGCGGATTGCCTGCTGCACAAAATCCGTCCATCTCTGCACAGGAGCTGCTTTTTAATGTGGAGAATCTACCTCGTGCAAATAGGCCAAACATTATGCCACCTTTACCAGATGTGGGCTCTGACTTTGATGTGTTGGACCTATCTGAATTTCAAACACTCGATGGTGTACAGGGAGGTTCTACCTCTTCATCCTTAGCTACTAATGTAAGTGATGTTGTCTGTGTGTCTGACGATGACTGACCTGTTGACAATGAAGTGTATTTTGTTGTCCGTGGGTAAGCTTTATCATGTGTTTGTAAAAATGGATTGAAAAAAAGATCTGAAAGGAAGAGAAAGGTAAGAGGAGGAAACTGGACAAGATTAAATAGGCTTGGATTAGTAGCCGCTGTAAATGGTCCATTCATCTTTCTATATTATACTAGGACGAAATATCATCTGTTCATGTGTTCTCTTATTTGTTACGTGTTCTATATCAATGTTTGGTTTACACATGCTAAGAGGCGTTTGGTTGCTGTTGAGTTGGACTGTGAAAGTATTGAATATTTGAACTTTGAGCTGAAATTGTGTTCGGACATGAACTTCACTTGAAAACTGAAGATTGTTGTAAAACTGTATTTCACTTGAAATATACCTTCAAACTATTCACTTTTGAGTACTGAGATTCTAGTTCGGTCCAAAGTTTCTGGAGCTGCGATGCTATGGTGGATTGCGAAGTCCGTTCTGAAGAATTTATTTGGATTGAGTTCCGAGGATAAGTTAGCGAATTATCAAATGAATCTGAGAGCATTATAGAGTTGATATGAGAAAGGATTCAGCAAGTCATTTCTCGTTTGACATATTTACAACTTACATAGGGAATAAGGTAAACTGCTCTTGTAATCTTGGCTCAAGGCATTTCTTTTTTATGCAACTACATTTGACATATTGAAACGTGTACTTCCCATTACTTTTTTGGGCATTTTTGTCAATGTAATTGCTTTTATGAGGAAAATAAGGTTCATCCTCCCATTCTTACTATTTTTTGTGTAGGAACTATCAAATCACAATGAATAGATGAATCGGAACCACAAATGTAAACGAGGATGCCGTCGAATTTTTGTCGTTTCAATGAAAAGTTTCAGGCTAATTATGTTTTAATATATAATGTTTTTGTTTTTTGAAAAAAGATTAAAAAGTAAAGAGTGCCATATAAAATGAAACATATAGAACCATTATCTTTGGGGGTAATTACACATAAGTACAATTCACTCAAATACATTGCAATTAGATGGCCTAGTTATAACTTCGCAAATCTGTAGCCTAAAAGATAATAACCCAAGGTCCTAGAAAGTATCTTTGTCACACAACCAACTACTACTGTTGTTCCCTTTTTAAAATATAAATAACTTCTTCTATTTGTAATCCAACTGAATTTACAAATTAAGCGTTTTATAAAAATGTAGATCAGTCATAATACAACTTGAAAATTCTAAACTTTATCCTATCCCAATCTCCAAATAGCAGAAATCACAAATAAAAATAAAAATCTTTTGTTGCAAGTTCATGATTTAAGCAGAGAAATAAATAAAGAAATTGATTATGCATAGATTGTTCAAGATTTTTTTTTTAAAAATAAAATTTAAATTTCTGTTTTAACTACATATGTATATAATAATAATATACAACTTTGTATAAATTTGTATTAAATATATACTAGTGCATATAAGAAAAAGAGAAGAAAAGAAAAGGCTAAATTTCAACTGAGGTCTCTTATACATTGATATATACACCTTTATATACTGACAAAATAATCATTATACAACATTATACATAAGTATACACACTTATACACACATTTACGTTGTTATACAAAATTATACAACTTTATACAAAAACTGAATTTTGTACCATCAACTCACGGAATTTCATTTCAAATGGGGCTAAAACATCACATAATGGATCTCAAACTTTAGGACGAGCATCATCCAAATAATTTTATCAATATTAATCAACGCCCATTCGATTGTTTTACCAAATCTCAGCTAAACCAGACCCAAAGCTTCAATCTTGTAGAAACTTCAACAAAATTCAAGAATTCAGTTCGTCTTCTCCTGATTTCACCTCACCAAATTCATTCTCAAGTTGCAAACTAGTCTCGAATGAACCAAATTTTCAAATTAAAATTTCAATATGATGCTCTGTATATAATATGTCTACATTAGGTTAGCAATAGAAGAAGATTCGAATATTTTTAGTTTGACCATTTTCTTTTTTTGAAGAAGAAAGAAGAAAGAAGAAGGAAAAAGACGAAGATTGAGCGATGAGGCTGCAAGGATTCAGAAGTGGGTGAAAGAAAGCAGGAGTTGACAGCATCACTTTTGTTGGGCTAAGGGAAGAAAAAGATTTTTTAGGTTACATATAAAGTGAATGTAAGAAGGCAAAACATATGCTAAATTTGATAGCATTATTATCCCAATTAATATACCGTCATAATTATTCCTTATCTTTGCCCTCATCATGCAATGTACTCCTTTCTCGTAGATCCACAGTTAGAAAATTTTGGTTTCGAAAATAAAGCACTATGGGTAAGATGTAGCTTCTTCCCGACCATATCCTAGTGTTGGTTGCATTTTAGTTTTAAAAGTTCGAAACATTCATTTTATTGCTCTTCATTCTCATAAGTACATGATATCGTGTTGTTTGCCCCCTACCTCTGCTGATTGTTGCTACATGGTAATTGCTTTTGGTCCTTGTTCCTTTGAAGTTTTTGCGCGAATTGTCTTTCAAATGCACTGGTCCTTAATTTTTTTTTTTGATATCCAGCTTCCCGGCTTACACCAGACTATTCCTGGAGATAGTAGTCCCGGTCCCTCTCGTGGTAATGGATATGCCTCGGTTAAAGGGGAAACACATCTCAAGAAGTAATCATCATTGCATGCACCGGAGACGAGACGATTGAAGTAACATGCGCGACTGTCAGACTGAAAACGACGGCTACTTTCGGATACATCAACTCAACAGTAACACTCGAGTTAATATAGGGGGCAATTGTTAACACTCAAAAATAATTTAAGTGTTTAGCCGAATTCAATGACATCCGAACTATTCCGGAGTCGAATTTACTCCTAGCCCTCGACTACAAGAATTTCATTGGCTGCTAAGGCATCTTAGCCGAAGTTGTTGGTTAAAGGTACGATTGGGACCCACTCAGATGCAGACGCCTCAACGACCAAGTTAAAAGGGTTGCCAGACCCCTATAAGCGATAACGACCAACAACAGTTAAAAGAAAGGGCCATTATCCGAACAAGGGGAGTAGAGGGCGAGAAAATCGGCACCACTTCCCCCATAGTCGGCCATTGAACTTAGTCGGTTACTTGATGGCTGACATGGGGGGGGGGGCGTTTGTACATTTTTTTTCTTTTTTGTACTATAAATACTCATTCTTTGTATATACGAAACACACACAATCAATCAAACAAACCAAAATTTATCTATCTTTATCTTTATCTTTATCTTTTATCCTTTACTTTCCTTTACTTTACTTGATTGTATTCATGTTTCTTACCTCTTAGTTTACTCATAACCACCGTCCTAACGCTTTCTGGAGTAGTTGGGGAACCCATTGCTGGAGATTAGAGTTCCGTTTCCAGCCCAAATCGCTTAAGTTAAGGAATCAATTTGTCTCCCGATTTCATCAATCGATACAACGGCAAATAGCGAAATTGGGGCCAAGAACAAATTTGGCACGCCCAATGGGACCATAGGTGAATTAATTGCAAAGTTTGATTCTCCATGTCAGGATCATTCTTGGCTTATGCGTCTAAGGTCCGGTAAGAAAATGAACCTCGAATCCAGTCCATATCCTAAACAAAATCCTCCCAAAAGGAACAACGAACCAGCATCCTCCGCGGGTATGCCTACATCGGTGGATACCCCTCCACTTCCTCCATCAACCCAAGCCTGGAAGAATCTAGCCAATCTGAAGGTCCAACCATAATGACCACATCTTTTATTAGACAACAGATCTACTTGGGCATCCACGACATTATGTACCATGTTTCTAAACAGTTGGCTGACATTCTGAAGCCAATGGTACATAATGAGGTTCAGCAAGCGAGGGAGATGGAAACCAACCGAATACACCCAAGAGAATGTTTGGCTAGTTCTGCCATCCCTCTGACTCCCGGTGTTGTTCAGTATGAGACCGTGACTCTCGGTGTTGTTCAGTATGAGACCGTGACTCCCGGTCTTATTCATCAGCCGCATGTGCATCAGCCAGTGCCCACTCAGGAACAACCGATAGCTCCCACACGTGGATAGCAACTTTTACATACCTTAATCTCTTCAATACTTGTATTGAAAATCTGAACTTTGAAGAACAAACCCAAAAATTGATTATTGAACCTTGATATGGGTTTTCTTGAAACCCCTGGGTTAGGAAGAATGATTTTTCACTTAGAATTCATGTTTTGATGTTAGAATCACTTGGAATTACATTAAATAGGCTTACCTTAATGTAGGAGAAGTTTGAGAAGAGAAAACTTCATTCTAGGGATTAGAAAAATAAGAAAACTGATTTTTAGAACTAAGTCTGCGTATTTATACTGTTTGGTCCATCGGGGGATTTTACGGTCGATTTGTAAGGTCCGTAACTTTTTATAACGGTCCGAATATGGACCGTATAATTTTGTACAGTCTGTATAAATGGACAATCACCAAGTGCAACTTTCTAGTGACTTTCCTAAGTTGAGGAATTTTTTACGGTAAAAAAGGACATACCGTTTAATATTATATGGTATGTATAATTTACTGTTCATCATCAATTTCAATAACAAATTGTACGGTACATTTTGACGGTCCGTAACACTTTTACGGGCCGTCAATCTTGGGTGTAAACTTGGGTCTGCAGAACTGAAATTGGTTTTTCAACTTTAACTCCCCGTCTTGGTTTTCTACATTCCTTAATCATGATCATGGATTAGTTGAAAGGTATGATGTGTTACATATGTACTATGTGGTACTTATTCTCAGACGTACTCTACTCATATCTTACGTACCTATATCATGCCCTTGTTAGAGCTTTACACTTCACATTTAAGATTAAAAAATTAAGTCTCTATACGATAGTAAGCTATGAAAAAGAAATGTTCTTTCATGTTTCTCACATCAGGTTGTGTACATGTCTAAAGTTAAGAAATGTATTCATGTCCCACGTATCTATCGTGCTTTTATACTCATGTCCATGTTCTAGCTTCTAAGTTCTTTCCAAATAGGATGTTGATTTTGATAATGATCGAGGAGAAGGTAATGTAAGTGTTTTAAAAAACTAAAAAGGATCATATGGAATGCACATCTATTACTTGGATAAGAGGAGAATGCCTAAGTTAAATGACTTATTTTGACTCCAATGTTATGCTATCTATGTTTTCACGTACTCGTTCCCACAATCCATTTCTTCAAGCATCCACTTATAGCGATATCATAATAATAATGTTGATAGAGAATGATGAAAGTAAGCCAAGATGGATGTCCTACCCATGATTCTATGTAATTCATGCTTATGTTCCTCTAAATAATGTTTTATGATCATGATGACAATAATCAATTATGATGGTAGGTTATGAGTAAAGGAGATGTTGGACTAATGTTGAGTTTCCTCTCCAAGAGAACTTTTAAAACTATCTCGTAACTTGGCACAAAGGATGCCCTTTTATTTCACTAAGTACATATGCCCTGTTTATGTTCAAAGTGACTTTCTACTCATGTCTTAGGTGCTTGATAAATGAAGTATTCATGCCTATGGTTATTTCCTTTATGAGCTTTATTTTATGAAGATGGTGTCGACTTACAGTGATAAGAGTAAGCTATGTTGAACCATGTCCCATTCTTTCAGTATGTCCAAGTTCTAAAGGTAATGCTTATTTTATACCCTACGTCCCCTAGTACCCAAGAGTGAAGCCTACAATTTTACTCCATGCAAGTCACACTTATGCCTTATTCCCACTTAAATACTCATGAACTCATGTTCGATCGCCAGGGTATATAGCTTCGATGTACCCATGCAAATGTCATGTTGCTCATGTCCCCATGCCCCATGTCATGCTATTCACATATTCTCATTTTATGTTATATTAATCACGTTTCTATGTACGCATGTTCCATGTTATGTCCTTCATGTTCAATGTATCTATGTCACGTCTATTCGTACCTATGATTTCTTTTCTCTCAATCCTTTATGATCCGCTCACGATAACGGAGTTGATGAATCAAAAGCAAGATAATCTAAGATATTCACATCTAAGTTTCAGAGTGAACAAAATAAGGTTCAAATAATGTACGTTCCAATTTAAAAAGGGATTTCTTTCATTTACCCTGTGGTACTTATTTCAGAAGTATTCTACTCAGATTTGACGTATTCATGTCATGCCTATGCTCGAGCTTCATGCTATATGTTAGGATCATATTCATGTTCTATGACTCATGTTTGTCTCATTCATACCGAGTTGCGCTTTCATTCAAGACCTAAGTCTTACTCTTATCTCATATGTCTACCGTGGTGATATACGAACATCTATGATCAAGTCTCTAAGTGTTCAGATTTCATCTCCGCTCAGCATTCAGATATCCTATTGTAATGTTAATATTTTCTGCATTCAGATCTTATGTTATGATATTCATATTTTCACGTATTCAGATCTCATGTTAGTTTAGCACTAATATATCCATGTCGGCCAGTATTCATGTATTCATGTTCCATCTCATGCTTCTCACGTCCATGCAATCATGTCATGCTCTAGTACTCACGTCATTCGTGCCTATGAATTCTTTCTCAAATATTATGTATAATATTCATGTATTCAGTCATTTTAATATTTGTGTGTTCATGTCAAACCGGGATCCATGATAGCTAGTGTTCACGTATTCGTGTCAGCTTCATGTTAGCCACATTCATGTTTCAGTTACCATATTATATCATGTCATGCGTATTATGATGCCCCGTGGGTCTTGTGTTGTCCTCTGGTTAGCTGATAGGTGTTTTGAGAAATGTTGGGATAGTCCTATCCACAAAAGAAACTCAGTCGAAATTTCTGTATAATTCCAGAGTTAGTCCCACTTCTAGCCACGATCATCATTCGAGGACAAATGATTTATGTCTCATAATTCACGTTCATGTATTCACTACTCATGTCTCATGTTCCTATGTTCATGTAATCATGTCATTTTAGTCTCCATGATCTAAGTCACGTTTCTTCACGCTCATGTATTCATGCCATGTCCCTAAGTTCTTGAATCAATCACATTCCTAACCATGACCCATCATTCGAGGACGAATGATCCCAATGAGGAGATTTTGTAACACCCTGTACCTTCAAACTAAGCTTTGTTCATGATTCAGGAGTTTAGAAAATTGATACGGGAATTATGAAGTTAAATCCACTTTCAGTTCAGTAACTCATGTTGTACGCCAGGAATCTACGGACCGTAGAATGTTTTACGAGCCGTAGAATTGCACCATACAAAGTCCGTTGAAAACCAATGAAATACGATAGACTTTGACGGACCGTAGAAAATTATACGATCCGTACTTTTGTACCGTAGGATGACCCCCATGTATTGATGCTCACTAGAATTGACAACCCAATGACAACCATTTTATACGGATGATACAAGTTATATGGCTCGTACTCCTCACCTTATAAAATTTGTATGGACCGTACAATCCCGCCGTAGAACCCCCGATGGGAGAACAATATATATTCATAATTTTCAGTTTTTTTAATTCTTTTTCAATTCTTCCAAGCCCTAGCATGAAGTTCCTCTCCTCCCAACATTCTCCTACATCAATGTAAGCTTATTTGATTAAAGTTCAAGTGATTCTAACATCATTCTCATAAATTCTATGTTATATATAAAATATGTATTTTATTTACATTAATTTTAATTTACAAAAAATATATTTACTAGCTATTATTTTGACGGGTGGTTATACAATGTAATTTTTTAAAAAAAATTCGCACAAATACAATTAGTATAACTTAATTCCTACATAATTTATGCCAAGCGACACAAAAGTTTAGTTTCTGAAGATAAAAATGTTACAAAATTATGTTTTGCGAAACAGATCTGGATATTTTTATTAAATAAACAGAAGGGCCAAAAATTTAAAGACCATAAATATGAGGGGTAAAAATTGAAGACAAGTGCGTTTGAAGGAAATCCGTGCAAAAAAATGAAGAAATAAAAGAGAAAAAGAACACAAAAACAGTGTGGGCCTTTAGACATGTAAAAGGGAAAGCCCTAACATAAAAGCCCATAACCAAAACCTTTTTTTTTTAGCCTACCAACTCTCCCTCCACGCACTTCCTTTGGGCGTTACACTTATTCACTTACAGAGCATTTTGTCCGATGGCCGGAAAAACAGGGTCGATGCCGGCAACATATTCACCGTCTCCGGCAACGAGAAAGAAGAAGAGAATATCCATTGCTAATGGTGCTGATTGGGTTCGCCCCGATAATCGTAGCTTCTATCAGTGTCGTCCTGCTTGTAATCCTCTACACAACTCTTACATATTTGTGAAATTATTACTTTTTTTTCGTTGGTTTCTGATATGGATGATTTTTAAGTGGACTGTTAAATTTCTGTAGCATCAATTAATTAATTTGACTTGTACACAAAGTTTAAGAAATAAAAGACGTTAGATATTTGTGTAGCGGTAAATTATAACGTTATGGGAATGTTGTGATGGCATTTTTGGTGCTTATGAAGACTAATTAGTGTTGTTAGGTTTAAATCCTAGTAGACAAAAAAAATTAGTAGTTGATTTCTTCCCATTTGTCCTAGCCTTGTGACAGAGTTACCTGTGCAGCTGGTCGGACACCACGGTTATCAAAAAAAGGAAAATGGAAGATGGAGTATTGTATTTTGTAGCACCAATTAATTTTCTCTCAAAAGGTTGCAATTTTTTTTTGAAGATGGAGTATTGTATTTTGTAGTTAGGTTAAACATATGTTGCACTCGTGTAAACAAATTGCATAGTGTAAATGTGTAATGTTTTTGGGAATGATGTGATGTCATTTTTGGTGCTTTTGAAGATTAATTCGTTACTCAGATAATTAGTGTTATTCTACTGAAATTTTTGATAAGGTTAAAATGAATAACAAATCAATTGTGAACTTGAATGTTAATAATGAAGCTCTAGTTGAAATGTCTAATGATGAAGTGTGCACTTTTCTCTTGGTGGACAGAGTTACTTGGTACCTTGGTGGGAGGTATCCCGTGGAATTAGTCGAGGTGTGAGCAAGTTGACCCGGACACCATGGTTATAAAAAAAGTTTCTTTTCCATGTGTAACTTTTATTTATACATTAAGAATTATACTCCATAGATTTTTCAAAATATGGATCAACACGGTTTCATGTGTAAAGGGGGAAAAGAAACCAGGTTGTAAGGAGAGAGAGTTTTGCTAGGTTTTGGTGGAGGGAGAGGCGTGGGGGTGGGGTATGTGCAGCTGTAAAATCATAGAAAGAGAAGAGTGATGAATGATCACGCTCTTCTTACTCACATCTTCTGTGGAAGGATTTAGTGGAAGCGTAAAATGTTGTTACAATAGTCAGTGATATAGAGAACAGTGGGTTGTTCATGCAAGTAATTTGCTGGTCCTGTTTGAATTTAATGAAACATGGATAACGAGACACACTAATGAATATATGAAGTTTAATACATGTGCATGGTGGTGGAGATGGAGAAGCCAAGGGTCTTGTGTGCTTATTTGGATTGAGGCGATGAGATACATATAATTCCACTTATTTTAGTTCTACTGAAATGCTAAACTTTGGATAACGGAGTTGATATTTTCCATTCAATCAGGTGATTTGCTTTGTGGAGCAGAGTTATGTGCTTGTAATATTTCAGTTTTCTCCGATTCCTGGATACTAGATGTGGAGAAAATATGAACCATCTCTGTAGGCATGAGATATATTTGAGTCTATCTTTTGTTTCGTGAACCTTGCTAAACTTGCACTTCTCGTCTCTTATTGAAGAATAATAACATGACAAGAACTAGACCTCTATCCCAGATTAGTTGGGTCGGCTGTGTCATATTTTTGTTTGAAAAAAAAATTCTTTCCAGATCAAACCCTTTCCATTTGGATGAGACAGTTTTGAGAACTGGTGCTCGACCAGTTCACCTGGATGCTATGGTCGGTTATGTTGTTATTAAAGAAAAATTTTTAACAGTTAAAATGAAATATTACTGCATGCATCAATTTTTCTTCTCATAGGTGGACTCCTCAGTATCTTAGTCGAAGTTGATAAATGGTTGCCTTGTGACAGTACTTATATCAACAAGTGCCTAGTGGTTGTGTATCAGATTGTTACTATCTGGTAAGGTCCCTTCAATAGGAGGCTACGGGACGTTTTCTGCTCTCTGAAAGCCCATCAAACTCTTCCAATACTTACCTTTTACTCCTTTCTACCCCTTGCATGTCATCCTGCCCTTCCTCAACATGTCTACTCTTCCCAACCGGACAGCTAGTTAAGTATTATGAAACAACCTGCACTTTGATGCTAGGTTCACTGAAAGTTGTATATTTTCGTTTGGATGAAGTATAGAAGTTGTATATCTGGAAATCACTTCTTCCATTCTTATGCAAAACAATCCATAGCACAACTTATTCTTATAAAAGTATATTGATGCGTATTTTATTTTGAGAATTTAGTTTTCTTTCTCAGTTTGTAGGCGTGGAAGATTATTTCACTTGTTTTACTAATGCTTGTTTTAGTATCTTGTGTTATTTTTCCCGATCAAAAAGATTATTTCACTTGTTGTGGATGATAAAACAAATAAAAGGAAAAATCAATTCTACATGTTATCTCAAGTGTTATGCATCTTGCAGGATTTTTTTCCAGTACCAGAAGCATTAGCTCCTTTAGTAACATGCCTATGGTCAAAACTACTGTTAAATGATGAACACATATGTAGGCATACCTTTTTCTTTTCTTGTTTTGGGTTAAAATATGTTTGAAATCTGCGACTGCATAAGCTTACTGCCTCAAACCATTCAGCCTATTGTATCTCTTTTTTGATGATTAGGATAATCCAGGAACTTCTCTGGGATTGCAGGTCTATCATTTCAAACAAATCTTATGATGGTGTGCTTTGGTGTTGACTTGTTTTGCTTACACTTTTTTGACACCGCTCTTGCATTCTGGGCAGTTTTCATGAAAGTAGATCTAACATACCCTGTGGGGATCATTTAAAATGTTTTCTTTCGTGTGAGATAAAGTTTCAAGAATGAGCTTATTATGCTATAAGTGAATTTCCCTTCAGGGACATCTGACAAAATGGGAATGAATACTATTAAGTGAATAAGGCTGTCCATATTAGTTGGAGTCCATGTGTGCTAACTCTAGTATTTTTACATGATCACATTCTTCTGCTCTATCTCAAGTTATTGCTTGCTTTTCAATTTGTGCTGGCTTACATGCATTTCGACTAGTTAACTGCTTAGTCCATCCAGTCCAAACACAAGTTGTCAAGATGACTCTGCCCACCAAGATTGGAGAAGACAGGCTAACACTAAGTGTTATAGTTGGGATGCGAACTTGTGATCTCCTGGTTGTTGCTCCTAAACTACGAGCTATCCCCTTTCTACATATTCGCTTGTATTATATGATCCAGTTAGTTTTTTGGAGTATAAATTTTCTGACGAATACTCAATTAGTTAGGATTTCCAAAAGGTCTTAATGCTGTAGATGTGCTCTGTTCCAAAACTCTTGTTTGTACTGCCTTCCATTTCTATGAATTTTAAGTTCTTTTGCATATCTATTTTCATTTACATATTCCGTCCTCTTTGTACTCCTCCCGAGTTTTGTGGTGCAATATGATCGATTATTAGGCCTCTCATAAGCATGCAAATGATCTAATTTTGCAGATCTGAGGACTAGTGCTGTCAGTACAGCTGCAGGATCAGCATATGCAGAGTTTGGAAACACCAAGGTCATCGTATCTGTGTGAGTTTATGATCTATCTATACTTTTCTTCAATCTTGAAACTTGAGAGCAGGTGAAAGAATCAGTCTCTGGTGGAAATTCTGCGGGAGATGTGCTTTGTTATTGTTTTCTTCACTTCTGTGGAATATAGCTTTGTTCTGCTTCTAATTATAGATTTTTAAGTTTTGGAAAAAAAAGGAAAAAGAACCTCCTGCTTTTGTTGTATGTTGAAAATCAGTGAAATCCCCACAATATAGACTTTTATCCTCCGGTATGGGGGGGGGGGGGGGGGGGCGGAAAAGGAGCTCAACATAAATTTGAGTGTTTGGTGTTAACATTGTTTTCTGATTCTACAACAACACGTTCAAGGTCTGTTAATTGCATCGTTGTATATGCTTACCAATTTTGTAAAGTGGAGATTGTCTAACCATCTTATCTCTCTTCCTTGTAGGTTTGGGCCAAGGGAAAGTAAGAAAGCAATGATGTACAGTGATACAGGACGCTTAAATTGTAATGTCAGTTACACAACTTTTTCCACCTCTGCTCGTGGGCAGGTATATTAAGGATGGAACAGGGTTCTCCTTTTATGATTCTATCCCCTTTCCATTGATGTTCTTTGGTTAACTTTCATGTCTTTAACTGAAGTTTCACTTGCATTAGGGGTCAGACAACAAGGAACTTTCCTCAATGTTACACAAAGCTTTAGAGGGTGCTATAGTTCTTGAATCCTTCCCAAAGACTACTGTGGATGTTTTTGCTTTGGTATTGGAATCTGGTGGAAGTACGTTTCTGAATCCAAGTTTGTACTTCACATTTGTAGTTTATTTCCCATCCTATATAGTACATGTCTTTGGCTTGAAACTAGAAGAAGATTATTCTTGAATATTTTAAGAAATGCGAAAGGACCTCGTATTATAAAAGATTAGAGGAAGCACCGGGAAATCGTCAACTCCATTTTTGTTCATGCATCAAAGAAGTACATTTAGGGTTGTGAAGGGCATAATTTTTATCCTAATCAACTGCCTTTGTTCAGAATCGGCACTTTTTTCTTAATGAAGAATCAGTACCCTTTTCAGAATGAGTACCTTTTCATAGGCCCAGAGGTTAGAGCAAGATTCTGAATTTTGACTGACTTACTAGTCTTATGATATATTTATATATTGAGGGTGGATACAAGCCTTCAATTAGTTGAATTGGATTGTGATCTCAGTTTGCTCTACTGTATATTTTTCCTTCTGGAAAGTATGCTTGCATTTTGCTTCCTATTTTGTGCGTTTTTCAGGAATAGGCTATTTGTGTTACTTTGACACTGAGATCGCTTCGGGGTACTGATTACTTTTGAACTAACGTCAAAAATGCTTTGCCATTATAACTCTATGTTTTGCTTGCAGGTGATCTCCCTGTGATCATATCATGTGCTAGTCTAGCTTTAGCAGATGCAGGAATTTTGTTGTATGACTTGGTTGCCTCAGTTTCTGTGGTATGCATCAAGACTACTTGCTTGTCCTTTCTTATCTGAGTTTACTTATTAGGAAATAGGAATAGAAGCCCAGAGTATTACTGTTTTTTTATTTAATTTTGCTAGACGCTCCACTCTGATGTGATAAATTTGAAGGAAAAAAAAACTATGTTTCTTCGCCTTAAGCTACAAGCTTTCCTTACTTGGTGGTGTACTCCCAAAGTGTGACTATTCCTGTGAAATATGTACTTGTGCAGGCCTAGAAAACTTGTCTGTTGAGGAATAGTCCAAAGTGTGAAAGTTTTGATGAATGCCATATTGTATCTGGTGTTCCCTATGTCCCAAATTGAATGGAAGGTTTCCCTTCGGGCCAATGCCTAATTCATGTCCAATTCCTAATGATATACTTTTATGCCCTACTTTTATTGACAAAATAAAGATACATTTACAAAGAATTCCTGATGATATACTTTATCCCTTAATTTGTAGGGCAAAATTTTTTATAGGTTGTACTTCAGAGTTCTTAGAATCGTATCATAACAATTCATTAACAGACATTTGGGGCTCACTAGTCATAAAATAATAATGTCAATAAACTATTTTAAGTTAATGTTTCTCTTTTAAGTATTAAGTAAAGTTGAGCTACACCTTTCAATTTGAAAAGAGGAGGGGGGGGGGGGAGTACTAGACAGCGGCTTAATATCTTCTGGGGATGTGAAGAAAGTATACAAACCCTTTAACATAAACTCTGCTTTTAGCAAATAATCTTTTGCTTTGTGTCCACTAGTTTTTATTTTCCTTTTCTTATTATTTTTTTTGGGGGGTGGGATGGGGGGTTTGGGGCGAAAGGAGGAGATAAAGATAAGAATCAGCTTAAAAACATTGGTTATGATGACGAATGCTGTGTGGTTATTCCTTATTAACAACATCGCTCTTAAGGCATAAAATCATGCGATTTTTATTTCAATATAGAGTGGCAACTTTCAAACATTGGGGGGGGGGGGGCATGTAAATTGTATTCATATGGTACCATAGGTTTTTCCTTATCAAAAAAGATGGTACCACATGCTTTTCCAGATTCTCAATATCCAAGGTCTTGTTATTCAGACATCTAATTTGCGCTGTTTTTTACTTTTAAACTTTCCGGTATTCTAGTCTTGTCTTGGAAAGAACCTTGTCATTGATCCCGTTTCTGAGGAAGAAAGCTACCAAGATGGAAGCTTAATGATTACTTGTATGCCTTCACGTAATGAGGTCACTCAACTGACTGTAACTGGAGAGTGGTCAACACCAAAGATTCACGAGGTATGCTAATTGTAATACATCCCATGCCACCCCTCTCCCTTTCAAGATTTCACTAAACGTTTGTCTCTGAACTCTGTTCTTCTCCTCAGTTGCAAACTAATCTTTATTTTGATCTTTTAAACATAGGCGATGGAGCTATGCCTCGGTGCTTGTTCCAAACTGGGAGAGGTTATGAGATCATGTTTAAAAGATGTTGTTACTGATTCAAAAGAATAGAGCAATTTACTTTGTGCTTCTTTAGTCAAGATTACAGAATCAGCTGTTAGTTTTCTCCTACAGAGCCTGTAAATTTGGCCATTCCAGATTGATTTTTTTCACACGGCCTGATTTTACGCTGTGAATTCTGTCAAATCAAAGGTCTTAGTTCGCCATTAGGTATTCAGTTAAATGTACAATTGCAATGAAGCATTGTTTAGATTAATCAGCAAGAATATTGAAAATTAGTTTATCCCTCAAGAGGGCGTTACAAAGAAAAACTACTTGAATTGTCTGATACTAACACCAACACCTCTACAACTCAGCGAAATTGGATCTAGCACGGTGTTGTGGTTTAATTGAATTCATTATTCTCTGGATCGAACCTGAATTATGTGTTACGTATTAAAAAAATAATATATATATACATAATAAGATTACATTCATTCTTAATTTACTGACTTTAGAATTTGGATTTACTTTTGCCACCTACAATGGAAAAAATAAGAAGAAAAAAATCAAACAAAAGTGTACTATCTTGTAAAATACTCCTCCATTCACTTTTAGTCACGGTGCGCTTCTCTAGTCAATCTGATTAATTATTGACACTAAATTGAATTATATCAATTCAATATTTTAAAATTAATTAGAGAAGAAATGCTAGGAGTGGAAACAATCTCTTGCATAGCGAACCGTTCGCTGATTTTGTATAGAGGATAACAACCTCTTGCATACAACCTCTTGATTTAGTTCGCTATATAGCCTTCTTTCGCGTATACTCTTTCATGATTTTCGAGCCAGTCTCAGCGTACGAGAACCTCCTGCTTTAACTGCGGGGGTGTGATGAAATATTTGATAGAATATTCTTGTGTATCTTTTATATTGGTTAGTTAATATTCTAATTGTAATTAATCAAATTAGTTATCTAGTTTGTAGCCTAACTTGGAGCTTTGTAATTAAGCATGTACTACTATATATTATATACAAGAATGAATGAAATGGCAGGGAACATATTCCTTTAATTTGTATCATACAATTTGTTAGAATATTGTGTAAATCATATTATTATTATGTATTAATGTAGTATCATTTTATATATGGTAGGTAGTAAAATGTTAATTAGGAATATTATATTAATTAGGTAGAAGATTATTAGGGATTGATTAGGAAGATTAGGCATGATTTACTCTTCTACCTTAAATGTATATGGTGTATATATTGTTCCCTTTAAGGATGAATACATTGAGGAAAATACTTTCAAAGTCTGACATGGTATCAAGAGCTTAAGGAAAGATCCAAAATAATTTTATTTTCTTCCAAATTTTCGGTCCTCTTCCTCCCTAGAACCCTAGTTGGCCGAAAATTTCTTCATTTTTTTCTTACTCCATTATTGATTATCCTTCATCACAACCAATTATGTCTGAAACCAAATCATCCTTTCACTCTGCCCTTGCTGTCTCAAACATCAAAACAGTTTCCATCAAATTAGAAATGGAAACCGTTCATTATGCGACTTGGGCAGAATTATTTAAAATATGTTGTCGTGCTCACAAAGTTCTTCATCATATAATTTCTCCGAAAGATGGAAAATGGAAAGACATAACAAACGATGCTGACAAGGAATTGTAGGATACACTTGATGCCACAGTCCTTGGTTGGATTTATGCAACAATCTCCACTAACTTGTTGCATACGATAATGGAACCGGATTCAACAGCCATGGCGGCTTGGGAACGCTTGCGAGATATTTTTCAAAATAACCAAAACTCTCGCGCTGTTACATTGGAACAAAAGTTCTCAACCATTGACATGACGGCTTTTCCTAATGTTTCTACATATTGTCAACGACTCAAAGTGTTGGCCGATCAATTAAGAAACGTTGGTTCACCGGTTACTAATAACCGATTAATCTTGCAATTGGTCGCCGGTCTCACCGATGCGTATAGCGGCGTGGGAACTCTAATCCGTCAAAGTAATCCTCTACCACAATTTTATCAAGCAAGGTCCATGCTTGTGCTTGAAGAGTCGGGTTTGGTGAAAAATGCCTCAACTACTTCAAATTCCGCCATGATTGCCACTCCTTCAAATGATGGTAATTTATTTGACCATTCTCAACAAAATAAGGGACAAAAAGGACGTAATAACAATAAAAATAAGGGTGAAAATCGCGGAAATCACAAAGGTGGAGGCCACCGAAATTCCGGTGGTGGCGATAATGGCAGCAACACCAATTTCCGGTGGTGGACAGTGGCAGCCGCACGACGGCAGGGGTAGTGGACAGTGGCAACAACATGCGGCAAGGGTGGTGGACAGTGGCAGCAACCCACCGGTTGGCAGTGGCCTTGGGCTATACCACCCAGCCCAGCCCCAACAGGCAATTGGGCCAGGCAGCCCCAAAGGCCCACTGGCCAGCCTCAGCAAAACAACCCATATTATCCTCATAATTGGCAGCAGCAGCAACATGCCCATTTAGTTGGGTCTGTTAACACAGGCAGTGGCAGTGGGCCTCAGCCGACCCAGTGGCATAAGACCCATTCAACAGGGGCCTACCCCACGGAAATTGAGTCCGCCATGCACACTCTTTGACTTAATCCACCGGATTCAAATTGGTATATGGACTCCGGAGCGACGTCCCATATGACGTCCTTCCAATGTAATCTCTCTTCCTATTTTAATTTGAGCAATGATAATGGAATAATTGTCGGAAATGACCATTCAATTCCAATCAAAGGTTATGGTTCTAGCAAATTGTCACCACCAAACCCACCCCTAATTTTAAAGAATGTCCTTCATGCTCCCAAATTAATCAAAAACTTGGTTTCTATTAGAAAGTTTACAACTGATAATTAGGTATCTGTTCGTTTTGACCCCTTTGGCTTTTCCGTACATGATTTTCAAACGGGGAAGCTTCTCATGAGATGTGATAGCAAGGGGGAGCTCTATCCAATAAATCGGTCAACACAACAATCCAAGTTTCCATATGCTTTTGCAGCCTTGACACCATCTCTATGGCACCAACGTTTGGGACATCCGAGAGAGGCTATTTTGGCCTCTCTTAAACTAAATAATTTTATTTCTTATACCCAAACACGAACTCTAAATAAGTGTCATTCTTACACACTTGATAAACATGTTAAGTTGGCATTTATTTCCTCTACTTCATGCACCATTTTTCCATTTGATATTTTACATTGTGATATTTGGACATCACCCGTTTTGAGTTCTTCTGGTCATAGATATTATTTGCTCATACTTGATGACTACTCTAATTATTTATGGACATTCCTTTTGTCGAAAAAATCACAAGTGTTTTCCACTTTTCTCACATTTAGAGCATTCATCCGAACTCAATTTGAACGTGATATAATAAATATTCAATGTGACAATGGGAGGGAGTTTGACAATAAACAATCCTGGGATTTTTTCAAAATAAATGGTCTTCATTTTCGTCTGTCTTGTCCTCATACTTCATCACAAAATGGGAAGACGGAACGCAAAATTAGAACCATAAACAATATTGTTAGAACATCTCTTTCTCATGCTTCACTTCCCCATGTATTTTGGCATCATGCACTCCAAATGACCACTTACCTGATGAATATCCTTCCTCATAAAAATCTATCATACCAAGCTCCTCTAAAAATGCTTTATTTATGAGAGCCCTCATATCATCACTTAAGAGTGTTTGGTTGTCTTTGCTACCCCCTCTTTCCATCCATCACAATCACAAAATTCCAAGCCCGGTCTACTCCATGTGTTTTCTTGGGATATCCTACTCATCATCGCGGTTACCAATGTTACGACATTTCTTCCAACATAATATTTATAAGTCGTCATGTAATTTTTGATGAAACAATTTTTCCATTTACTAAGATACATGCCACCGGGACTCATACCTATGATTTTTTGGATGATGATAAGCTTTCGTATCTAACACATTTTTTTCACATCTCGGTACCTATTGCTAGTGTTGGAAACCATAATTCAGGCACATTGGACCAAAGATCGATGGCCCAACTGACTGACATTTCAATGTAGCATCTTGGGCCTTCGGTTCCGAGGCCTAGTCCTACTGCCGCACAATCTGCCCGGTCCAGCAGCTTGGGCTAGTATACCACTACAGGCCCAATTCCAGCCCCAGCAATACATCCCACTGGACCCTCAGTTTCTCACCCCTCAGTCAGTGACGTCCAGTCCACTGGCCCAACAAATCGTCCGGTCACCCGTAGTCAACATGGAATTATCAAATCCAATACCCAATATAGTCTTCACACCCATGTCTCGAAATCACCTTTGCCTCGTAACCCAGTATTTGCTCTAAAAGACCCAAATTGGAAAATGGCCATGGATGATGAATATCATGCTCTAATTACAAATAGGACATGAGATTTAGTACCTCGTCCATCTAATGCTAATATAATTCGATCTATGTGGATTTTCAGCCATAAAGAAAAATCTGATGGAACTTTTGAGCGGCATAAAGCCCGTCTTGTAGGTGATGGGAAGACACAATAGGGTGGTGTAAATTGCGGAGAGATATTCAGTCCAGTGGTCAAACCAGCAACTATCAGAACAGTTCTCAGTATGTCTCTCTCAAAAGGATGGCCACTTCATCAATTAGATGTCAAAAACGCCTTCCTACATGAACACCTCAATGAAACTGTATACATGCACCAACCGTTGGGATACAGAGATCCTAAATATCCCAACCATGTGTGTTTGCTCAACAAATCATTATATGGTCTCAAGCAGGCCCCTAGGGCTTGGTATAAGCGGTTTGTAGATTTTGTGTCACACATGGGGTTTTCGCACATCCGTTCAGATAATTCCCTATTTATTTATCGTCAGGGTAATCATACTGTTTATCTTCTTCTATATGTGGATGATATTATCCTAACAACATCTTCAGACTCTCTTTGCAAGAGTATCATGTCACAACTTCTGAATTTGCTATGAAAGATCTTGGCTCACTACACTACTTTCTAGGAATTGTTGTGACACGACATACATGTGGATTATTTCTCTCCCAGAAGAAGTATGCATCAGAAATTGTGGAACGAGCTTGAATGTCTTTATGCAAACCTTCGGCAACTCTGGTCGACACAAAGTCTAAATTGAGTGCCATCTCTAGCAAACCCTTTGCTGATCCAACGTTATACGCAGCCTAGCAGGAGCTTTACAATATCTCACATTCACCAGGCCAGATATTACCTATGCAGTGCAACAAGTGTGTCTACTCATGCATAATCTAATGGAGGAACATATGCATGCTCTGAAATGCATTGTGCGATATATTCAGGGCACTCTGGAGTATGGATTACATCTATACCCGTCCTCTGTTTCCAAACTTGTCACTTACACTGATACAGACTGGGCAGGATGTCCGGACACAAGACGATCCACATCCGGGTATTGCGTCTTCGTTGGTGACAATTTAATCTCATGGTCCTAAAAAAGGCAGGCCACGGTATCATGCTCAAGTGCTGAAGTAGAATATCGTGCTGTGGCCAATATTGTATCTGACTCATGTTGTATTCGGAACCTGTTACTTGAACTTCATTGCCCAATTCCGACAGCAACAAAAGTATACTGTGATAATGTTAGTGCAATCTATCTCCCAGGGAATTCCATCCACCATCAACGCACTAAACATATTGAGTTAGATATTCATTTTGTATGCGAGAAGGTGGCTTGCGGACAAGTGCGAGTGCTACATGTCCCAACGTGTCATCAAATCACAAATATCTTCACAAAAGGACTTCTGCTGATATTATTTGAAGATTTTAGGGACAGTCTCAGCATTCACCGCCCTCTAGCTTCGACTGCGGGGGAGTGTTAGAATATTGTGTAAATCATATTATTATTATGTATTAATGTAGTATCATTTTGTATATGGAAGGTAGTAAAATGTTAATTAGGAATATTATGTTAATTAGGTAGAAGATTATTAGAGATTGATTAGGAAGATTAGGCATGATTTACTCTTCTACCTTAAATGTATATGGTGTATATATTGTTCCCTTTAAGGATGAATACATTGAGGAAAATACTTTCAAAGTCTTACAGATTATTCTATTGTGTATAAACAAAATTAGACTATCTGAAGTCGTCTCAATCATCTGAGTTCCTCTTCTTGTGAAATACGGTTCGTGAAATACAGACCCTTGTGGTCCGGTCCTTCCCCGGACCCCGCGCATAGCGGGAGCTTAGTGCACCGGGTTTCCCTTTTATAGGGTTTAGCCTAAACTAGAAAACATAACTAAGAAGGAAGCGAAATGAATAGAAAACAATAGAAAAAATGTATACGAACCGTATTTAACATAGAACATAAATAGAAAATAATAGAAAAAAGGTGAATAAGGAGAAGAAAGATAATTTGTGTTTCTTAATTAAAAAAACATATCACATTATCTTCCTCATTTCTAAAATTATGTATACTATTATTATATATATTTGTTGACTAAGAGCCTGTTTGGCCAAGCGGGTTTGAGGCCAAAAGCGTTTTTTACGAGAAAAAAAATTCTTTTTTCGGTTATTTGAGGTGTTTGAACAATTAGTAAAACTGTTTTTAAGTAGAAGCATAAGTAGTTTTTCTGCGGTTGGGGAGAAGCAAAGCAGAAGCAGAAGCAGAAGTAGAAGCAGAAGCATAAATTTATTTTCTTCAAGACAAAAATATCCTATCATAAATACATATTTACCAAGTATACCTAGTTAATCCATCAACTTCTAATTAATAATCTTTTATTTTATTTACGTTGTATTTTTGTGTTGAATTATAATTTGTGGAATGATTTTAAATTTTATTTTGGTTGATGTCTTTTAGTATTTTTGAATCACCATGTTGATATTATATCAATATTTAATATCTTTATAGTTTATCTATGTATTATATTAATTAAATTTTTTAATATATACTTTAATATTTTAATTTTACAAAGGTAAAACTTAATTAAATCATTCATCTAGATATTTAAATTAACTTCTCTCTATAAAATAATCTTAATAACAAACGTTCACTGATACTTGTCATTTTTGATAATTTGACACTCAAAAGCATTTTTAATAAGATTAGTGAAACACAATACGCTTATCAAAAATATTTTTCAAGTGAATTAGCTAAACACAAACTGCTTCTCATCAAAAGTACTTTTTCGAAAAGCACTTCAAAAAAAAAAAATCTCAAAATAAGCCGTTTTTAGCCGCTTGGCCAAATAGGCTCTAATTCTTGGTAAATGGTTTAAGTGTTTTAGTACTCCTATATAGTACTTATTTTGTTCCAAAAAGATTGTTTTAATTTGACTTTACACGAAATTTAAGAAATAAAAGAACTTTTGAAATGTGTGATTCAAAACAAGCCTTAGATATTTGTGTGACTATAAATTATCTTATAAAATTAAATTATTTTTAAATATAAAAATATCTTGATCTTTTTGGGATAAACTAATAAAAAAAAGTAAGAAATTTTTTAAAACGGAGGAGTAATATAATATAGTAATCTAACAAATTCAAACACCTAATAATTGACTTATTCTTGTCAGACGGTCAGACCTGTACTTTTCCATCATTGCGCTCATTGTGAGCTTTAACAAAACAGAAAACGAATCTTGAGATCGTTAGTTATATTTTCCTGGTTGAACAAGATAGTCATTCCATAACTATCTTGTCACTATTTCTATTGGTCACTAATTTAAGATTTAATCCAAACTTCCATTAAATGGCATAGTTTCAATAAATTTGAAACTTTCAAAGCAGTATGCACTTCTATAGGTCGGAGAAATATTCTAAACTTTTAAAAGGATAATACGATGCACAAAGTATTTTGCGTTTGTGCAGGGCCTGAGAAAGAATCGCACCTCAAAGGGTATGATGTAGACAATTTACTATAATACAAACACTAGTGTGCTTCTACCGCTCAAACCCGTACGAAACATAAAAGATTTGTTGTAAAAATTAGGAAATACTTTATATTTAGGCAGGGACGAAGCCTCACATGCCCACTAGGGGTTATAGACCCCAACAAATAAAAAAATTACTATTACTATATTAACAATTGTCAAAAAGGCCCGCCCAAAAAAAATATTAGCCCCAACATTTTGCTACTCTTAAATTATCCAAGCCTAATAAATTTGCAAAAGAAAATTCATAAGTCCAACAAAAGAAAAAAAGTACTAGTCTATGAATACACAACAAAGTCAGCGTATGTGCTGATTAAAAAATAGCGCTGTCTTTCTCTATTTAAATAAAAAAATGCTTTGTCTTCTTTAAGGTTTCACGCTCGAGACCAACTTAGAAATTGGCGATTCTTCTTCAGTTCTTCCGGTTCTTTTCTTGTGATCTTCTTCAAGACTTTGGTTTTTGCGCTACTCATCTTTATTTAGTACATGTAAGATTTTCCATCATCTATTCAATTTCATTATAATAGTTATTTTTTGTGAACCCTAATTAGTGTAAATTTATTATTATTTGAATTAATTAGTGTTTGATAAATGATCATATAGTTTTGGATTTTTGTAGAACATTATTGTTGTAGATTTAAAGATTGTATTGATGGAGAAATTTCTTAAAAGAATGTCTGCAATGGTTGATTATTCTAAATAAAATGCTCAAAAGAGACCTTCAAATGTTGAAATTGACTTCGACAATCTCCCGGCAGACCCCGGAAAGCGACCAACAATATGAAGTTACGATGATAATCATAGAGATAGAGTAAGCCGAGCTTATCTATTAAAGGGGCCGTTTCAACCTAGAAACCACAACTTTCCATGGAGTCAACCAGATGATAAAATTCAAAAAAGGAGGTTTGTTGAAACTTGGTTTGACAAATATCCAGATTGGTTGGAGTATAGCATAACGGAAGATAGAGCATATTGTCTTTACTGATATCTTTTTAGGACTCAAAATAATCAAGGTGGGGCAAATTCATTTGTCGGAGTTGGATTCAATAATTGGAAAAAGAAGGAGAGATTTGATGTTCATGTTGGAGGACATAGCAATTTTCATAATCAATCAAAAAAGAAATGCCAAGATCTAATGAATCAAAATCTTACAGGAAGTGTTTCTATTCTATTTACTCATAAAGCAAATAAAGAGAGAACCAACTACCGTATTCGGTTGAATGCACCTGTTACATCTATGTGTTTATGTTTGAATCAAGGACTATCATTTCGAGGTAGAGATGAATCTGAGCTGTCGAGAAATAAGGGCAACTATCTTGAAGTTTTTCATTTGCTTGCTGATAATAATGAGCAAATAAAGAATGCCTCATTTGAAAATGCTCCTCTAACTTCACAATTAGTTTCATATGATATTCAGAAGATATTTGTAAAGCTTTTGCTGCTGAAACTACTTCTGTGATCATCAAAGATATCGGTGATAAAAATTGTAAAATCTTGGTTGATGAGTCACGTGATGCATCAATGAAGGAGCAAATGACAATTTGTTTAAGATATGTGAACAATGAGGGATTGATAATTGAACGTTTTCTTGGTATAAAACATGTTCCAAATACCACTGCAGATTTACTCAAGGAGACTGTCGAAGGATTACTCTCTGATCATGGTTTAAGCATATCAAGGTTGAGAGGTCAAGGCTATGATGGAGCAGCCAACATGCAAGGTAAGCTTAAAGGTTTGAAAACTCTTATTTTGAATGAAAATCCATGTGCCTTTTATGTTCATTACTTTGCTCATCAGCTTCAGTTGAGTTTAGTAGCGGTTGCAAAGTTTCACTTTCTTCCTCAATATCTTTTTGAAATTACATCAAGGGTTGTAAATATAGTTGGAGGTTCGAGTAAGAGGTAGGATATTCTCAAAGACATACAAAGTCAAAAAGTAATGGAAGTACTAATTAAGGGAGAACTTGTTAGTAGGGGTGGGCTAAACCAAGAAACTAACTTGCAACGTCCAGGTGATACTCGTTGGAGCTCGCATTATAATACTTTAGTTAGACTCATTGACATGTTTAATGGATGATCCGGAGCAAAGAGTTGATGCAAACATGTTTTTAAATGCATTACAATCATTTGAGTTTGCATTCGCTATGCATTTGATGAAAAAGGTATTGGCGATTACCAATCGGTTGTTATATTAGTCAGATGTTCTTAGAGGCTTTTGTAGATGTATGTATGTTTGTGGCCAGTTTCAGTATGATAGTCAAGTGTCTGTACAGGTCGAGGCCTTGTAGGCCCATGAGTATGCTATATTTATTGAGCTTATTCAACTATATATGCGACAACTCTCGCTAATTAGTGTTGGCTGGGGGAAGAACATCTGATTCGCCAATAGGCATAAGAACAAGGCAAGAGAAAGTTCCAATCTAAGCTTCCTCCTTCGCCTTCGCTATATATATATATTAGAGTTGCTTATGTTCAGATGTTACGAATACAGTTAGTTGAATCAGTCTTATAGGATTGGGTCGCCCGTGCAAGTAAGGCTGCAAGTAAGGCATTAGGTGCATGTCTGCCTCACCTAGGTTGGGGTGTGACATAATTAATACATTATTATTAAATAAGCTTAGATATTATCTATTATACCGCAACAACATATAATTTTTCAATCGTATACAACTCTGCAAATATATACTTCAACAACATACAATTTTCCAATAGTATATTGTAACTGTTGGGAGTTTTTGCTCTATGGTACTTTATAATGCAGTACGGGAAGTATATAACTATTACAAGTATTCGAAAGGATAAACAAAGATTCAATAATTCAACTAGAAATCTGAAAATTACAATAGTTACACAAGAAAACTGGAAATTCCAGTTTTGTAGAAGATGGAAAAATGGAAATTGTTTTTGCTGAGTCGAGTGTAGCACTCTGTCCTTAAGACAATATTGCCCCGTATGTATCCTTTATACGTCTTGGAAAATTTGTCTCCCAAGATAAAACAGCAATGGAACCCTTGAGCAAAGGAAACTCAAGAGCTACCGTGAAGAATATTGAGTAACGAAATGATGCTTGAAAGTTGTAGGAAGAAAACTGTTTTCGGTTGTGTATTTTCGTGCACTGTTTTTGGTGTTCTCCTTTGTCATTCTTAGTGCTCAACAATGGTGTAAGGGGGTGTTTATATAGGTGAGGTAGGGGCTGAAAAACTGCCTCCATAATAGCCAAATAATGGCCATTATGGAGGTAGTAAAGCCACCAACATAAATGGTGAAAAGACCAACAGATTTGTCCATTATAGGAGGAGTAATTCAGCCAAAATAAATGGCTGAATTGAGTGCTTGGCAACTGCTTTGACTGTCCAGATTCTGGAAACTTGAGGGACCAAACTGTACATCTTGAAACTTCAGGGACCAAACTGTACATCTGAAAGAATTCTGGTCCGAACTGTACATCTGGAAACTTCGGGATCAAACGTACTTCGGCAAAGTTCTCTGGCCCAAAAAGATAATATCAGAAGACCCACAGCCCACGACCCCGGAACTCGGAACCGGACCGGACGGGCGGGCGGCGGCGGCGCGCGTGTGGTCTTTCCTCGAACCGAAGCACATCTAGGTCCTCCCTCCTTTAAACACATGGGATACCCCTTGGGGTCCCAAACCCCAAACCAATTTCGAGTCTTATATACACAACAATTCTTTCTTCCTCTACCGATGAGGGAGAATTACACACAATACCACACTTTCCATGCTTCAAACACCTTACTTCGTGAACCAATATCTCTTTCATTTCTCAATGAAATTTGACGATTCTTGGCCCTACGGTTATCTACGTACTTAGTAGATCATGCATGTGTGAAGAACCGAATTCTCCAATATGCGTAACACTAGTGTTTAAGCCGTTAAAGTTGGTCGGTCCTAACTCCCGCCAAAGGCAAATTTCCAACAGTAACAATATATAACTTTGCAATAATATACTGCAACTATATACTTCAACTGCTAATGATATATTATTTGGTATACTATATGTTAGAATAAATTATTTTCTGATATTTGATACACAAAAAATTTAAAAAAATAAAAAAATAATATTTTTGTCCGGTCAAACAAGGCTACATAAATTAGAACGGGCAATTTATACATTTGGCCAGTCGGCCTAAAATAATAACATTTGCTAGCCGAATATATAAAAACTATACACTATTATGTATCAAAAATGTATATTTTATGTATATTATACATTAATATACAAAAAGTATATATTTACTGGCTATTATTTGATGGACGGCTATATATATCAATTTCTCTTTTATAAATGTCTTATTCGGGTCCATAATATACTTTATACTTAAAGATTATCCTACACTGGTTATAAGTTATAACACAGCTGAACTTCATTATCCTACATTGCATATACTGAAAATTATTCAAAGAAATTCCCATAATACTCAACCGATAAAGGATGGCCATCCCTCTTATTCAAGGCTAACCAATTTATGTTTGATGTTTCTTTAACAAAAAAACAGTGTTCATAAGATAGGCTTTTCCTAACAAGAAGACCAGCTGTGTGTCTGCTTTCTGCAATGTCGATTTGGACATACCCACGGTGTCTTTAGTTCGTGGCGGATCTAGAGCACAACCTATTGGTTTACAGAAATTCAGTAGTTTTTGCGAAAGTTTTGTATATATATACATTTAAAACTTTACTAAAAATCTATAAATATTTGGTTAGTTTTCCAAATATTTATAGAGTATCATAATAACTAAAACGACTAATTTTATATTGTTAGTATTTAAAAAGAAACCCCAATAAGCAACTTCGGCAAAAGATCTTTAAAACAACAAAAAGTAAAACAACTTCAACCGTCTAATGTTATATTTAAGTGCCATTTAGTAGCAGGGAGGAGCTACATGGTCTGAAGGGGTTCAATTTATCACTTCATCATTCTTCAAAAAATTAGACTATACAAATTAGGTAAAACCAAATTAGTTTTTTTGCATCTGTATAAATTATCAAATTCTCTTGACATAAGGAAGCTTCTTGAAAGAAATAATTCCTTGATTATTTTCATTAATTAAAAGAGAATATATACAAGTTACATATTTTCATAATAGGAGAATCTTATTCATATTCTAACTCCAAAACCCTATTCTACTAGTACAAGACTCCTATCACTATGGTAAGTGTACAAGACTAATTAAGGTAACATTTACACTACAATATTACATCAACATACAGAAATATTATACTGCCCGTGATGGGCCAACCCGAGATGGGCTGGTCTGCCTTATACCGTGTTGGGCTTCAACTCAAAGGACCCATGATATACAACATGTATAACAAGTGTATATCACGGGTATATACCTTGCTTAACACACCCCCGCAGTCATATTGAGTGGTTTTCGAACGCTGAGATTGTCCTTAAAATCTTCAAAAAGGACCGAGGGAAGACCCTTTGTAAAGATGTCGGCAATGTGATACCTGGACAGGACATGATAGACGCGTACTTGACCACGAGCAACCTTTTCGCGAACAAAGTGAATGTCCATCTCGATATGTTTAGTGCGCTGGTGTTGAACCGGATTACCAGAAAGGTAGATGGCACTAACATTATCACAATAAACCAAGGTTGCTTTCTGAATAGGACAATGAAGCTCTAACAACAAATTACGTAACCAACATGATTCCGAGACCACATTAGCTACCCCTCGATACTCAGCCTCGGCACTGGATCAGGACAAAGTTGACTGACGTTTTGCAGACCATGAGACCAAGTTATTGCCAAGAAACATACAATAGCCAGACGTAGACCTTCTGGTGTCCGGACATCCCCCCAATTAGCATCTGTATACGAGACAAGTGTGGACGTCGATGAAAGATATAAATGCAAGTCATAGTCAAGTGTACCTTGAATATACCGAATGATGCGTTTGAGCGCATTCATGTGCTCAACCCTGGGATCATGCATAAATAAACACACATGCTGTACGGCATACGTAATATCTGGTCTCGTGAAAGTGAGATACTGAAGGGCCCCTGCAAGACTGCGATAGCGGGTCGGGTCCTCGTATGGTGCGCCGGCCGTAGTATCTGATTTGGGCTTAGTATCAACCGGAGTGGACTCTTTAATGAGACTCCAGATATTTGCTTAGCCAACGCTTCTTGGTCAGCTAGCAAGTTTTCTAATTCAACAAGAGAAGGTTGTCTTGGCCAACCTTGTATTGCATAAATAAAATTTATATATTCTGGCCTTAATCCATGAATAATAATTCTTCTAATTTTAGCGTCTGACATGCCAGCACCAGAGTTTATTGCAGAAATTTCGCGACAAAGAGATTTTACCTTGGTAAAGTATTGGTTGATCGTCATGTCGTATTGTCTAATAGAGAGAAGCTTGTTCTCCAGAAGCTGCAGTCTCGTATCATTCTTCTTGGTGAACAATGTTGCGAAAGTATCCCACGCTTCCTTCGGTGTCTTAGCCGGCCTGATGTGCTCCAACATTTCATCTTCAACTGTGGTCTGAATCGCATACATGACTTTGCCAGCTCTAATCTTCCATTTCTTCAGAGCGGTTGCGTCTTCTGGTTGTGTGACCTCATTGCCACCAACGATCTCCCACAAGTCTTGGCCTTAGAGATATGCCTCCATATGCATCGACCACGTGCTGTAATTCTGATTGTTAAGTTTTTTGATTCCACCGACCACTTGAAGGTCACCCATCGTGTCCTGGCTAAAATTCTATTTTTACCAAGAAAGCTTGATTTCGACAACAAGCTCTGTAGTACTAAACCACACACGAACACTCTAAGAAACTCAACAAACGACTCTTTGATATGAACCGACCTGGCTCTGATACCACTTGTTAGACAACACAACACGTGAAAAACGTAATTACTTTATTTTGTAAAAGTAATTACACCAAGACTTGAACACTATAACTTGACGACATTATACACAAAGTTCTAACTCTTTTTATTTTTACCAACACTTGACACTCACACTTAAGTATTTACACATATTTTTCTTGATTCCACTTGTTAGACACTTTTTATGCACATTTGGGACTTGCATCCATAAGGATCCAAGGTCCCTATATATACATGATCAATGTTGGTTCATCAACCAACTTTACATTGCTAGAAGCTAGCTATAACATCATAATGGGCTTGGCCCAACATTGTAAACAACTAGGACATTGACTCTATAATTTTCTAGCAATTATTTTCCTATGTATTTCTTGAATCTTTTCCACATTTCTAGATAATTATATAACTTAATCTAGAATGTTCTACTAATGAGAGAAGCGGTGGTGATTTTAACAAAGTTAACCACTTAAAATTTGTAACCTCCTTTAATTATACACGTTAGCTTGAACAAGCCATAAAACCCCAGGTATGTTCCAATTGATGCTTATGTATATACTTAAAGGAATTGACATATTTTAAAAGACTACGTAATAAGTACTTGAGAACACACACAAAGTTTTACCAGAATTTGAGGCGAAAATGTCTCATAAGAGCACTTTATCATATGTTCAGGTGTTCTATTAGAACAAGCCATAGTTCGAGTGTCTAAATGAAATTTATTGACAAGTTTAAGGAACTGTCGATGTATTCAACCTTTGTGAAACGCTCTAAATTATGGAATTTGGGATGTTTAACCCTTGAAGGATTCATTCAATCACAAACCACACTTGTAACGTGGTCTTCTTACCAAATGGAAGCCATCTGAATATGCAATAGAAATGCTAGTTGGAGCAAAATAACAGCCCTTATAATTCTGTTTTTGTATGTCCATAAGATTATCTTTGTAGTTGTTATCCTATATATGCATTGTAATGGTAAAGGGAAAGTATCCCATTACTTAGCTTACTGCATATCTGCTTCAGAGTAACGATTTTGTAGGGAAATGATAACAATTTATCGTATTAGGCCCAAACAAGTAGCAAAAATAGGAGAAGAAGAGAGGTAGAATCAAGAAAAAGAAAATTAAGAAGAAGTTATTTGCCCCTAACTACCATAACCACCTTTCCTGCCAAAACTGTGTAACAACCTAACTGGAATTGGGACCCTCTTCGGCTAAGCTGGCTGCCACGCCAGGACCATTGGAAATGTGTATCAGGAAGATAGATTAATTTCTGTTGGGTGTTGAGTCTGGATCATGGGTCGCTCAATGTGGGCAGACCCGATCCATTTTGAAAGAGATCAGATGAAATTACTTATGAGGAGAAGTTATTACATGTTTAAGTGTAGTGGGAGCAGTTTTTTGATAACTATTATTTTACTTCTTTTCAAATACATAGGTTCTTGGTCTTTGGCTCAAATACGAGGAAAAAAAGACGGAAACAAGAAGTTCTCCTCTTTTTCTTTCATATTAATACACAAAAACGACATTTAGTTTGTGGTAATTTTTGCTTTATGTCCAAGAGATTCAAAGTGCACTTTAGAGCAATTTTATGGGCTGTGATTTCTACTCCGTTGCATTAACAAGTACATAATCTTATTATTGTTCTTGATATAATCCTTAAAATGATATCAGAGCATGCGTTGTTTGTTTCCAAGTCTAACACTGATTCTCTTGAAGTATATTGCCGTTTAAACTATTGATGTTTGCCTCTGTTGAATTTTTGTTTTTTGACAAGATATAACAAATTCTTATTATAACAGAAGTCTTGATTCGGTAAAACGAAATAGAATATGCACCTATTAAAAAGAAAAATTCTTGTAAGGGATGATTGTCATGGTTGAGTGTGGATTCTTGTCAAGAAATAATTTTTTTTTGGATATGTGGTTCATCTCTTTGGGTTTTTATTTGATGTGAATCTTGTTTCCCTATGAAACCCATAAATAAAAAACAAGAACTTATTATGTGATTTTTCACAAATTTGGCTCACTTTCTTCTTCTTTTGCTTTGCCTTTTGGGAAGAGATGTAACTTTTGGAGTTTAGAATTGTAGAGATGGAGAAGAGGCTTCATTATTTCTTAATTTACGAGAAAGAAATGAATACATAGTATTAAGTCAAAGGTTCTTATGGCTATTAATAGCGCCGCAATCTCTATGACAATTAAAGTTGTGACTTCTATTTAGTGTAGTCATGTGTCATTTTGCTTCCATTGTAAAAGATAATATATAAAAATAACATATGAGTTGTATTCACTAATCAAAATTATTTGATACAATTGTGAATTTTGTCGGATGATTCTGACGTGAAGCCTCAAGCTTTATGTATATTTTTATGAAAAAACTTATATATACCTGAGTCAAAAACTAAGTCTTGTTTGTCATTATATGCTATGAGAATTGATTATTCTCAGAGAATACATTGAGAATGTAAATAATTGCTTGATTTACTACTTTGCCCTTTAAAAGTTCTATCATGTTAATCAATTTTTTTGTGGTATCAGAGCATAGATGAAACACCCTTTTGCTCCGCAATTTAATTCTTATATAAACAAGATCTTTTTAATTGACTTTGTACACTATTACCCCTGGACTCGTGTGAAATGGGCCAGTGTTAACAACAAAATGCCACGTGATATAAGTTGATACGTGTATGGCATGTGAAATACACTTATTAGTTCAGCTCACTTCAGAGGGATTTTAAATACGGGATATTGTAACTCGGGAAACGCGTTCACCCCATAGTTTAAGTATGAAATTTGCAAAATAAGTACTATAGTTTAGGGGGATTTGATTGTATTTTCCCTAATATTTATGTGGCATGAAGTTCCATGATGCAATTAGAAATTTACGTACTTTTAGTTTCAAAGGTTTAACATTTCAAAAGACCAATATATCGTCTATATACCGATCTCATCTGAAACATTCAGTGGAAAATTCACCTGTAAGTCTATCAATACTCTAACCTTTCTTCATCTAACGATTAAATTGGGATCTTTTTAATCTACCTAGTTTTGCATGCTCTCTACATTTCACTTTGTTATACTTTTCCCAGCTTTTTAAATGATATTGAATTCAATTTATGGTTTTCTCGGATTTGCTGTATTATTTCCCTTACAACCCTGCATTTGATTACGTTTCTTTTGAGCCGAGGGTCTACCTGAAACAACTTCTACCCCACAAAGGTAAAGTAAAGTACGCGTACATCCTATCATCTCCAGACCCCTTGTAGAATATATTGGGTATGTTGTTGTTGTTTTCTCGGATTTACTGTCTTTTTGGGACCAGAAAGACGTAAATTAAAGCATTTTAAAACAGTCAATTTTCATATTGAATCCGAGCAGTGTAGTTGATGTTCAAAATACTGTATAATTAATCATTTCCTTGGAATTTAGAGTAGAGGGTTCTTTTCTGATTGTTTTTCAGATTTTCTGACGAATTACGAATGAATTTGTTCATTTTTTTTTTTTTTGAGAATTTGGAAAACAAGAAGCATATGTTACTTTGTTTACCAAATTAATCCTTATTGCTTCAATTAGTGGAGTGTCAATCAAGTGAGATCTTTAAGAGAGATATAGGGTATTAGTTTAGTAGACAAGTGGTTTAATGATTAAGGCTGTTAAGGAGCCGTTTGAATATAGATTTTTTTTTCATTTTTGTCAAAAAGAAAACTCGAAATATTGTTTGGTTATACATTGGATTAATTTTTGAAGGTGAGTTTTTCAAATTAGAAAATCAGTAGAAAGGATATTTACTTACATAACTTCAACTTTTTTCGAGTGAAATGCATGGTCAAGCACAACTTCTATTCCCAAATACCATTTTTCAACTTCGACTCCAAAAACTCTTTTTTTTCAAGATTCAATTCAATTTATGTCCAAACGCCTACTAAATGTTCTCTTCGGGGGGTGCAAAGATATTAAAAGAAAAATAATATGGATTGCAGGTAGTAATTATTTTTTATCCGTGTGTCTATAAATTAGGATGAAAATCCTAACTTGAAGTTACATTATGTCTTCTGTTCACTAGAGGTCTGTTTAGTATGGTTAATTAGATACTTGTATGGTAATGTAGTGTGACATTTAGAGAGCCCGAGTTCTTAAAAATACTAGCATTGGCATGAAATGAGCCCAAATAGAGCGAAATGATTGGTTGAAATGATACATATACCCGACCTCAACTAGTTTCGGATTGAGAAGTAGAATTAGTTGATTTGAACGATCCATTGTAACTTGAACTTAAATAATTCTGATTGGCTCACATTTTAATTTCAACGTCATTTCGATCTTAGAAAGTTTGGCTCACCTAGCGATAAGACTTCCTTCCTTATTTCCTCCCAAATTTTTCTCTAATGGAGCTTAAGAATTGATTAAATGGTTCCTCTTGGAGGCCTTCTTCAGTGAATTGGATTCCGAGACTTAATATTTAGACTTTTTTTTTTCATTCTAATACTCAATAATTTGGATTCTCTAACACTATACGTTCTCTATATTTTTTGCCAACGTACAAGTCTCTAAACACACTAAAAAGACTCATAGCAAATCCAGGACATAATGTAAATATTAATCTCAACTAGTTGGCATTGCATACATGGATCTATCGCCTTGATTTTGCTCTATCGATTAGTATGTAGAGATAAAGATTCGGTGAAGATGAAGTTATGCAGGTTATTGTGAACATCTCACATTCCCCAATGATAGGATTGCTTTTTCTAGAAAGTGGAGGATGCTGAGGATGCTTAAGGAATTTGTTTATGATTAGTTCTAACCTTTGGATTGAGCAACTTTTATCACAATGAGAACCTTGTACCGCAGGTTTGTGGACAATATTTATATTGGAATCAATTTCACTATATTTTTTGTTCTGAATTAAAGCTTGTGGTCGATGCAAATATCTTAGAGTTACCTTGTTTTTTTCTTTATTCTGATTCAGCGGGGCTTTCAGAAGATCGAACGATAGAGCCAGACTTGTTATAACGACAATGATGGGAATGGTTCTTGGATATTTTATTGGCATTTCATCTCCATATGTTTCTCTAACAAAGGTAAGGTTGCCTAATCTTTCCATATCTGCTCTGATGTTGATTAACAAACTTTTATCATTCCCTGTAACTTTTTTTTTGTGCGTCTCTTGCAGATTCGTTTACCTTCAAATCTTATATCATCTCTTGATGTAGCCTTTGGTGATGACCATCGTAGACCTTCTATCGAACGCTTTTTTCCAGAGAATCTTGTAACTCCACAGGTATTTATTTCACTTTATTGATTTACTTGTATAATCATCCGGTGGAGTCTTGTTACGTCTTGTCTAGCATATGAACTTTGGGGACTCCAGTAACAAACAAACGGTGTTAATTTGACCAGTAAAATCATGCAAAACTCTTCGAATCTGCATCTTTCTTCCTTATGGTGTTGAAAATTACACTTGTAAATTCCAATTTAACAAAATTAGAAAACCAAATGGATCACTTGTGCTATTAGTACTTCTTAAGTGCATGTCTTAGCATTATATCGATAAATATCTACTTTTGAAAATTAACAGCTCTTGTACATTTTCATTTTAAATGTAATGGAAGTCATTATTTCCTGCATTTGTCGAATGTCCCTTATCTGGTGTCTAGACAAAATGTTGTATTTTGTGCTTTTGTCATGCTAGTCCTGGACCTGGTATCTACATAGGCTTCTTAGAAGAACTCTTTGAAGTTAACCTGCACTACTAAAAAAAAAGGAAGTAGCGATGGACAAATTATGTAGCTAAACAGCAACATCCGTCGCTAATCCTATTAAGAGATGGATTAGCGACAGATTATGAAAAAATTCTGTTAGCTACGAGTGATTTAGCGACGAAGTTCATAGCTGATTCCAGTTTTTTATCTAATATTATTTCGATAAATATCTACTTTTGAAAATTAACGGCGCTTGTACCTTTTCATTTTCATCCATGTTCTTGTGTCTTAAGTATAATGGAAGTCATTATGTCCTGCATTTGCAGAATGCCCTTTATCTGGTGTCTAGACAAAATGTTGTATTTTGAGCTTTTGTCGTGCCTAGAAGACGCACAGATATATTTTCTTGGGTCACTGAAACAATTTATGCGTTTCTTGCAAATTGGCTATTTTCAGCTAGGCCATTCTGCTCCTGTTTTGTAATTATAGTTTGCGATAGTGAATGTTGCGTTCGCTGTCTGTAATCAAAGTTGGGACGTTTTGAGACAAATCTTGGTAAAGTGAATGCAAGGGTAGGTACATTAAACCTTTCTGGATTATTTATTCTAAAGAAAAGATGTGATGTTAGGGGTGCTGCAAAAACTTATTATAGAACATATCCTCAACAATATAAAATATAACAAACTTATCTACTATTGAGTATTCATATGCTTACCGATAAGGTCTTAACATAGCAGTTAAGTTACGCCCTGTCTGGCTTAATCTTTTTATTGAAGTTCCTGAGAGAACCACAGGTTTCACATAACTTTTATTTCCAATATGATTACTTTGGAGGTTGAAACTATTTCCCAGAGAAGGCTTTCCTTGACTAACTTCCTAGCTTGAGTAGTAGGCAAATAAAAAGCGAGAAACATTCCCATTATCAAAGCCCAATCAGTTTTGTAGTCTAAACTTTTTGTATAGCATTTGAGTAGTATCTGCTTTTAGCTTGTCCTTCACTTCTGAGTGAAGAACCTCGCTAATGCCTTAGATGTTGCCATTTGTTGTAACTTCCTTTACTACAATAGTTTCAATGTTCACAGATATAAATGCAAGAGAATTCTGTATTGTAAAAGAAAAATTATAAGAGAATGAGCATTTTAAATGGTTAAAGCCTGCTTTTATGGAAACTGATGGATCTGAAAAGTTGAGTTTCTTATAGTTATTCAGTCTCCATTTTCCTGCGGTCTAGATGGTATCCATATAGAGGTTTAAAAGTTCATTAGGGAGTATAGGGTAGTATGACTGATGAATCGTTTTAATGTTATATTAAGGAGTGGAAATATGTCAAATGAGTGAAGAAAAATTATCTTGGTGTCGACATATAAGAAGGATATATTAAAAGTTATGGGAGCCACCGTTGTTTAGCATGATGAGTCATATGATGAAACTTTTGGAAGAGTGATAAGATTATAGTTGTGGAGACATTATAAGGTGATAGAGAATCAATTTGAATTCATGCCTGGTAAATAGTAAAGGAGGTTATATCTTTGTTAAAAAGATTGATGTAATTTATAAGGAGAGGAAGAAGATTCTCAACATGATATTCATTGAACTAGATAAATCATATGATAGAGTTAACAAATTTATAAATTCCATAAAATATATGTACGAAGAAGCGATCACAACGTTGAAAGTAATACAGAGTTCCCTATAATAGTCAGTTTACTCCTTGGAGCTGCCTGCGGGTTTTGGGTTTTTTCTACCAATTGGTGCTCTCAACTCGTACTTATTTTTCTTTAATTATATATAAGCTAACCAATAATATATAAAATGTGGTTCCATGGTTCATGTTAGTTGCAGATGATATTATTTTAAATTAATGAGACTAGTTGGTGAGTCAAGTAAAAGCCGGAACTATGGAGAACACTCGAGAGTTAGAATTTAGGAGAAACGGAAGTAGACAGATTACATGCATTGTGAGTTTAGCCTCATAAAATAATGAAGGTGATATGAGATTAGATGGATTATGGTGGATAAATACATACATTTCAAATATCTAGATTAGTTTTTCAAGAGAATGGCATGACTTATGAAAATATAATATAGAATTAAAGAAAGATGGCTGAAATGAAGAAGTGCTATACTAAGAAGATACTAGCAAAACCAAGTTCCTAAGAGAAACTTGAGGGAACACATGCTGGTTACATAATTATTTTGCGTATGTAAGGATATTATGATAAATGTTTCGAATGTCATGATACAGTTGAGATCAAAGCATCTCTAAATGTCTGTTTCATTTTCTAGATATACGTTCCAACAAATCCTCGCGGGGCAGAGACATTACCACCAAGGATTGTGGTCCCTGAATCAGATTTTTACTTGAGAAGGTTGTGGGGTGATCCAAGTAAGGTATGATGCAGATATATCAATAATCATTGGTTAACTCCAATTTTGAAAGAAAAAAAAAGACAGAAAAAAATGAAAAGGATTGTCTGCTCATTGGATAGTGTATGATACCTGCAGTTTGACACCTCTGAAAAAATAAAATGGATACTTCCAAGTTCCAACGTCCCGCCTTTCATGAGATTCCATTGCATGTCTATGTTGTTAATATTTGGACTAAGCATCATTGATATTGATCTCACGCTATGAGGTTCATAAGATGCTTTAAAATTGTTGTTGTTTCTTCTGAGTAAGCTTTGGCTTCATTTGCTTTCTTATTACTCCCTCAATCCCATTTTATGTGGCACACCTTCCTTATTAGTCTGTCTCGAAAAGAATGTCACCTTTCTAGTCAAATAGTGCCACATAAATTGGGATGGAGGGACTATATATTTAGCAGGTAAGGCTGAAGGCAAGGACTTTAAGTAGTAAATCTAGGCTGGCATTCAAGTGTTTACTCTAATGGACAACATGTGCTTCCAGCTTTGCATTATTAATAACCTATTCTATATGCAATGTTTTTGAAGAATTATGGCATGCATCATTAGGACAAGCATGTGAGTTGCCATAAAATTTCAACATTCATTTTTGTGTTTTGTTTCCTAGTGCTTTATTTAGGTGCAGTTATCTCTCATAAATTTTGTGAAATTATCAGGATCTAACAAAAAAGCCAAAGTACTTGGTGACATTTACTGTTGGTTTGAACCAAAAGGACAACATTGATGCAGCTGTTAAAAAGGTAATAACAATGAAGCCATTTCATTAAAAGGATATATCATTACTATGCAATTCCATGTAGTCTTATTTTCCAAGCCTTAATTAGTTTTCAGAGGATTTTCAAATTTTGCTTTTCCATTATGATGGTCGAACAAGTGAGTGGGATGAGTTTCAGTGGTCCAGGCATGCAATTCACATCAGTGTTAGAAAGCAGACTAAATGGTAAGACTTTAAATTTACCTATCAGTTTTGGGATTTCTCTATCTTATCTTCTGATGAAACAATCAAACAATAACGTGCTTAGAGAACTTTGTTCTATTCAAGCAGCAGCCTCTTTTAACTAGTAGCATATTTGGCTCAATATATTTTGTCCCACTAAGCTGATAAATTGAAGGGAAATTAAGGACGTTGTTGGATATAAAAACTTGTGTTCATCTAGATTAAGAGTGGCAAACGTGCAGGTCGGATCAGATATGGGCGAGTCGAAAACGGTTAAACAAAAAGCGGATAAAAATCCGACCTTCTCATAGTTAACACGGATAAACAATGGGTTAACCGACGGATATTATCCATGATTTCAGGAATATTTTGATGAGAACACAAGCTAAAAGCCAAAATAAGCATAGACTCGAAAAAACAAAAACTCATAAAAATAACAAGCAGACAAATCGGTATTGGTAATATGAGTATCCATCCATCTAGATATCCATTTTTTGTGGATAATATGGATAATAGCCATATTTGAAAAATCAGTTATCCAACCCATGTCTAATGGTCGGATTGGATGGTTACTTGTTTTTGTTAACCATTTTGTGAGCCCTAATCTAGATTTAGTCTAATATCGGTCTTTCTCTTGCCTTTATCAGGTGGTATGCAAAGAGATTTTTACATCCTGATGTAGTTGCTGCCTATGATTACATATTTATATGGGATGAAGATCTTGGAGTTGAGAACTTCAATGGAGAGAAGTAAGCTATTCCCTGGATGTTTTAGTTGGTTTCTCATTTTCAAAAGTGAACGTATCTGTGTTGTCTCATAAATATGTTGTTTCGGACTAATCTTGGCTATGTGAGTATTCCAGGTATATTAGACTAGTTAAACGACACGGTCTTGAGATTTCTCAGCCTGGTCTTGAACCCAACAGTGGACTGACATGGCAGATGACTAAGAGGAGGGATGATAGAGAAGTTCATAAGTAAGTCCATTCCATTGATCCTTCCTCTGTCTCAAATCTTACTTTATGTTCACTTAATTTGGATGGGAGTCTATATAAATTAGCTTATGTTCATCCACGAGTAAAATTCTTGAGATAATTACAGTCCAATACCTTTTGGTGATCTAATTTACAAAATAACCAGCAAATGTATAGGTTTTGTATCTTTAAGTATAAATATACATATAATATATATAATCAGTGTATATGTTTTGTATATTTTGGCTAGCGCTAGTAATTAATTACGGCTGACGGGCCAAAAATGAAAAAGGCCTAAATTTTTTGTGTGGATTTATTAACAGGAATACTGATGAGAAACCAGGCTGGTGCAGTAATCCACGCTTACCTCCTTGTGCAGCGTACTCTCTCTTTCTCCCTCTGTATATTTGCCTCTTACTCATGTACAAACTGAGCATGAGTTATACTCACCTACCTCCACATGTATGCACACTATTGTTTACAAACAGTTAGCTTGTTCTGTCAACTTTGCCAACTGCACTCAGTTACTCCGTCTGTCCCAATTTATGTGGCCCGAAAAGAATGTCATACTTCTATATTAGAAACAATTTAACTTTAATCTTTCTATGCTACCCTTAATGGTATGATTTATAGCGACACAAATATCTATGTCTTGTTTTAGACCTTAAGTTTGAGAAGTCTTTCTTTCTTTCTTAAAACCCCGTGCCCACTCAAAAACCTCTATATAAATTCAGAGGAAGGGAGTAATCTTTTTTTGAGTGAATAAATTCTATTTTATGAAAATCACACATGTTTAAAAGAGACCATCTTGATCAAACTCAATAAATGGCCTCATAGAGCCCTTGCATGTTCTTTATTCGATTATCATACATTTAATCTGATTTCTTGTTCAGTTTTGTTGAAATAATGGCTCCTGTGTTCTCTCGAGAAGCATGGCGATGTGTTTGGCATATGATTCAGGTAGTTCCTACTCTTGGGATCAGATGTTTCAACAGGCAATACCTTTATTATTCATTAGTCATTATAATCCGTTTAAGATGAAATTGCCCTGATCATGAGTGTCTTCTACTATTTCATATGCTATTTATACTAATATTTGTACTTAATTTGATTATAGAATGATTTGGTGCATGGATGGGGATTGGATTTCGCGTTGCGAAGATGTGTAGAGGTTATTATTTCCTAGTTCCTCCAGATACCTTTTTAAATTGTAATAGATACAGTTGGGAACTTGAAAAAATATATTCTCAGCTTAGACTTATTTGATACATGTTTTTCTATTTGGCAAAGTCAAATTTGTTTTTTCCATGGTTTGTGCAGCCTGCTCATGAAAAAATTGGCGTTGTTGATTCACAGTGGATTGAGCATCAATTTGTTCCTTCTCTTGGGAGTCAGGTCAGTCAATGTCCTACATTATTTATACAACTTTAATTTTGTCTCTGACTGTTTCTCTTGCTTTGTAATGCTTGCTTGATTGTGATTATGCTTTGTCTTGAGCCGAGGGTCTCCCGGAAACAGCCGTTCTACCTACAAAGGTAGATAAAAGAAATAATCTCTTGATTATTTTCATTAATGAATGAGTATATATACAATTTACAATATCCATAATATGGAAAATCTTATTCCTATTCTACTCTCAAAACACTATTCTATTTGTACAAGAATTCTATAATTATGGTAAGTGTACAATGCTAATTATATATAAATAATATGTTACAAAAAATAGAGATATACACGGCTATGTATACCGTGTATATCACGGTCTCCCACTTGTCATGAGTTTCCGTGATATACACGGTATACACAAGACATTGGATATGACGTATGCAGTGTATACCGTGTATATTATTGTATACTTTCACATCCCCGCAATCATAACGGGCAGTCGCCGTATGCTGAGACTGTCCCTAAAATCTTCAAAGAGAACTGAGGAAAGACACTTAGTAAAGATGTCTGCGATTTGGTACCTAGAAGGGACATGACAGACGCGTACTTATCCACGAGCTACCTTTTCGCAAACAAAGTGGATATCCATCTCGATGTTTTTAGTGCGTTGATGTTGAACCGGATTACCAGAAAGATAGACTTCTCTAATATTATCACAATAAACCAATGTAGCTTTCTGAATGAGACAATGAAGTTCTAAGAGAAGATTACGTAACCAACATGATTCAGATACCACATTGGCTACGCCTCGATACTCGGCCTCTACACTGGAGCGTGATAATGTAGATTGTCGCTTTGCAGACCATGAGACCAAATTATTACCAAGAAACATACAATAACCAGACGTAGAGTGTCTGGTATCTGGACAGCTACCCCAATCAGCATCTGTATACGAGACAAGTGTAGAGGTCGACGATGGATATAGATGCAAGCCATAGTCAAGTGTTCCCTGGATGTAGCGGATAATGCGTTTGAGCGCATTCATGTGCTCAACTCTAGGATCATGCATAAAAACACACTTGTTGTACGACATACGTAATATCCGGTCTCGTGAAAGTAAGATACTGAAGAGCCCATGCAAGACAGCGATAGTGGGTGGGATCCGCGTAAGGGATCTAGCCGCAACACCCAGCTTGGGTTTATCCGACATGAGACCGTATGTCAGTTGATCATCACGGGTGTCACTTCCTTGATTACTAATCAAAGGATATAGCGGACCCTTAACTAAGGGACTACTCGAAGATCAAGAGTTTTGCCTGTATCAACGGGAGTGGAAGTAGACTTACACGAGGACATACCAGCTGGCTCAATGATCTCAGCGGCATACTTCGTTTGTGATAAGAATAATCCATATGTATGACGAGTGACAGTAATCCCTAAGAAATAACTCAAGGGCCCCAAGTCTTTCATAGGAAACTCAGAACTGAGTAGTGTCATGATCGACTTGCATAAATCATCAGAAGAAGCAGTCAATATAATATCATCCACATATAATAGAATATATGTCAGGGAAGTACCACGACGATTTATGAACAGAGAATTATTAGACCTGTTGTGAGAAAACCCAATAGTAGATACATAGTCTGCAAAACTCTTATACCAAGCCCGTGGGGCCTGCTTAAGCCCATACAAGGACTTCTTCAATAAACAGACATGATTAGGATATTGGGGGTCTCGAAAACCCAAGGGCTAATGCATGTAAACTTTCTCCTTAAGATCACCATGTAAGAAAACATTCATCACATCTAGCTGATGAATGGACCATGCCTTTGAAAGAGCCAGATTGAGAATAGTGCGAAGGGTAGCCGGTTTGACCACCGAACTAAACGTATCACCACAATCCACGCCAACCTATTGAGTTTTACCATCACGTACAAGACGAGCCTTATGTCTCGCAAAAGAACCATCATAATTATCTTTATGAGTAAAAATCCACATAGACCGAATAATATTAACACCAGAAGGATGGGGTACCAACTCCCACATATTATTTTCAATAAGAGCATTATATTCGTCGTTCATTGCCAATTTCCAATTCGGGTCATTTAGTGCAGACACTGGGTTACGGGGTAGTAGGATTTAAGAACATTAGAATTTAGATTAAAATGTCTTTTTGGTTTAAAAATACTCCACTGACTACGAGTAACAGGTCTATGACTCGGGGGAGAATTGGGTGGATTTTGGGGAAAATTCGGATGGGCGATGGACTGGCCAGCAAGCAGTGGGCCTGCTGGCGCAACACTGGAAACTGAAACTGAAACTGGGGCGGAAGCATTCTCAGCAGTGGGGTGGGCGATTGTCCCAGTAACTGGACTTGGGATGGGGAAGGGATGGGCAGTGGGTGTTTGCGGGCCATTAGGCAGTGGGCCTTCTAGCGTTTCGGGGTCACCGGATTGGCCCATTAAGTGGTGCATAATATACTGTGAGACTTTGTCATCTAAACACTTATATGAACCAGGCACGAGACTACTGCCTTTTGCAAACGGAAATTGGGTTTCATAAAAAATTACATGGCGACTAATGATGATTTTATTAGACGATAAATCAAAATATTTATAAGCACGATGATTAGAGGGATAACCCAAAAACACACAAGCGGTAGAACGGGCTTGAAGTTTGTTAATTGTAGGTGACGGAAAAAGTGAATAGCATAAACATCCAAAGACCTTAAGATGTGAATACGAAAGATTCTTATTATAGAGAATTTTAAGGGAAGAATCATATGCTAACCCTTTGGTAGGAAGTATGTTAAGGAGGTGAGTAGCCATTTGTAGAGCATGATGCCAAAAAGAAGGAGGTACGGAAGCATGGGCCAATAAAGTTCAGACAATATTATTAATGCTACGAATTTTCCATTCGGCTTTCCTATTTTGTGAGGACGTATGAGGACACGAGAAATGAAAACTATGCTATTAGCATCACAAAATTCCCGAAATAACCCATTGTCATATTCTTTGTCATTATCACATTGAATATTTCTGATTTCCGTTCGAATTAGTATGGATGAATGCTCTAAATTTTAAGAATGTGGAAAACAATTGAGATTTTTCACTAATGGAAAGGTCCATAAAAAATTAGAATAATCATTTAAAAATAAAACATAATAACGATGGCCCAAAGAACTTAGAACGGGAGATGTCCATAAATCGCTATGAATAATGTCAAAAGGTATCAAAGTACGAGAAGTAGAGGCTACAAATGGTAATCTAACATGTTTTCCTAACGGACAAGAATGACAAATTGGAGTACTATGCGTACCCTTATAAGAAATAAAATTATTTTTATGCAAAGAAGAAATAATTGATGACCCAGGGTGACCCAAACGTGCATGCCACAAGGAAGGAGCTAGAGCTGCAAATGTCGATGACATGGATTGACTCGAGAAACTGGTGGCGGTTGTGAGTGGATAAAGATCTCCCCTACTATTGCATCTCATGAGAGGTATCCCCGTTTTGAAATCCTTCACAGAAAACCCAAAATGATCACAATTAACAAAAACCCAATTATCAGTGGTGAATTTTCGAACAGACACCAAATTTTTAATTAAGTTAGAGACATAAAAGGTATTTTTCAAGACAAGAGGTGGATGTGGGGAGACAAAGTTGTATGACCGTAACCACAAATTGAAATTGAATTGTCATTACTAACAATAATGCCACTATTTTTGCTCAAATTGAAATAAGATGAGAGAGTACCTTGGTCGGACGTCATGTGAGAAGTGGCACCGGTGTCCATGTACCAATTTAGGTCTGGAGGATTCAATCCAAGTGTATGCATGGCAGCCTTAATATCGGTGGGTGTCGGTATTAGATTCAGGCCCGCAGTAGTGAAGGCCTGCAGGGGCCGAGGCCCAAGTAGACCGGCGTGCTAACCCGACCCGGAACGCTACTGATTGGTGTCGTAAGTACTCGAGAAACTGGGCCTGTGATTGGGCTGGACAGGAGCCCAATTGCCCTGAAAATAACTGGGTGGGCGGTAGGCGAGACTGGGCCACTAGTTCAGGCCCACTACCAAGGGGCCCAGGGTTGAGACCAGGCTGGCTGGGGCCTAGTACCCCGAGGCCCACTGCCGGCATTGCTACTGTTTCGTCCGCCGCTGTTGTTGCCGCCACGATTTTTGTCATTATTTTTACGGTTTTGACCCTTCTTGCCGCCACCGTTGTTGCGGTTTTGGCCCGAGTTGTCAACAAAACTGTGAGAGTTATCGGATGAAGTCATCATCGCTACAAAACTTGTGCCGGTAGCTGCCTTTTTTGCCAAACCAGATTCTTCTAACGTGAGCATCGAACGTGCTTGATAAAAAGGTGAAAGCGGATTACTTTGACGGAGGAGAGTCCCAACGGCATTATAGGCCTCAAATAGTCATGTTACCATTTGTAGAACAAGACGATTATTAGTAACAGGCGCTCCAACATTACGGAGTTGGTCAGCCAATTCCTTGAGCCGTTTACAATAAGCTGAAACATTCGGGAAATCTTCCATGATGACTTGTGAAAATTCTTGCTCAAGGTTGACAACTCGAGAATGTTGATTATCCTGGAATATATCACGCAATCTATTCCAGGTAGCTATAGCCGTAGTGTCTGGTTCAATGATCGTCTGTAAAAGGTCGGTAGAAATAGTGGAGTAAATCCACTGAAAGACGGTAGCATCAAGAGTGATCCATAACTGAGGATCCTCCATGGGTGTAGGGACTGCGGGAAGAATTATGTGATGGAGGACTTGATGTGAGATTGCGTGAATTTTGAACAATTCTTCCCACTTCGCATATTGAACATTCTCCATCTCAAGAACAATAGAGATGTGGTTCTTGATGTTGGAAACAGTAAGGGTAGGATGAAACATGTTCTTTGACGTAGACATAACGAATGAACAATAGGTGAATGAGGGATTTGGAAGAAAATTTGGGAAGAGAGGAGGTAATGTTGCACGAATTTTGAGAATGGACATGAAAATCGAGGCAGCGGAAGAGAGGAAATCGTAGACCTAGACTTCTGATACCATGAAAGAAATAATCCCTTGATTATTTTCATTAATGAATGAGTATATATACAATTTACAATATCCATAATATGGAAAATCCTATTCCTATTCTACTCACAAAACCCTATTCTATTTGTACAAGAATTCTATAATTATGGTAAGTGTACAATGATAATTATATACAAATAATATGTTAACAAAAATATAGATATACACGGCTGTGTATACCGTGTATGTCACGATGTCCCACTTGTCATGGGTTTCCGTGATATACACGGTATACACAAGACATTGGATATGCCGTGTATATTATTGTATACTTTCAGTAGAGGTAATGTCTGTGTACACTCTACCCTCCCCAGACCCCACGTTGTGGGATTTTACTGGGTATGTTGTTGTTGTTTGCCGGGAAAAATGCCCTGTATAGAAATGGTATATCAAAAAGTACAGAATACAGACAAAAGTATGATTATCAACGAATCTCACCATTCATTACTGCTAACTTGAATTTCACGGTTGCACCAAAAAATTTCCAAAAATAAGAACGTTTCCTTTTCTTTTCTTTTTTTTTACCAAAGGCTCTCATGTTCCTTTCCCTCCAGTATGCAGTATTTCTTACGGTGTATTTGGTATGAAGGAATATGTTTTTCTAACTTTCTCGTGTTTGGTTGCACTAAATACTTGAGATAATTAATTTCTTAAGGAAATTATTTTCTTTTAATTAGTGGAAAGGACTTCCTTGTTGACTCAGGGGAAATCATTTTCCGGATAAAAGATGAGAGGCGCTAGAAACACGGTGTTTTTCAAAGCTCTGCTAAAAAACCACCAATCGGAGTATGAGAATTAAGTGAAAAAATTACTTATTTTCTAGGAAAGCATTTCCTTCATACCATACACACCCTCAATAGATGTTTTTTGATCAAGAGAAAGGAAATTAGACCACGCGAAAGTAGCAAAAAAAAAAAAAAAGGAGAGAAGAGGAAACGGAAAATGGAATTATTTTAGTATCGAATCATAAGAAATAGTAAGGAGCCGTTTGGACATGATTTGAAATCATGAGATGAAATCATAATGATTTGAAGTTGAAATTTTGTTTGGACATGCAATTTGATTTTCTTAAGTTGTATTTTTTCTAATAGACGTAAAAATCTCACAAGTTGTTAAAACCATTAAAATTTTCTCAATTGTTATACAATCTTATCAAATGAACAAGTTATAGTTCATAACAAAATTAATACGCTACTAGAAGACCTTTCAAAAAAATACAATATCAATTGATCAAACTTTAATTCAATAAAATGAAAAATTGAATATGAGTTGTAGTGTAACTACTATAAAAAAAAATGGCAGCTTGGTACACTAAGCTCCCGCTATGCGCGGGGTCCGGGGCATTGTAGTGTAACTACTCTTTAATATAATCCTCCACATGGTTAGTAAGAGTAAATTTGTTATAAATATACTACCAACTTGTAGATATTTTAATATTTAATATAAATGGTTGGTAATAATGATTGGTAAATATATCTATCAACTTATGGATCTATTTTTACAAAATATAAACTTATGGGTCAACTTTTACATTTAAAAAAAATTGAAATCATGATTTGGAATTCCAAATCATGCCTTCTTGGATGATTTGGGATTTCATCTCATGATATGAAATCAGAGATGAAATCGCATGTCCAAACGTTGATTTCATCTCATGAGATGAAATCATAAGATGAAATTGCATGTCCAAACGCCTACTAAAGATCCGAACCATAGAATTTTGTACTTAATAGATCTAATATAATTATTCCATCTAATAGAATAATTTTGCCGTATCATCTAAATAACCATTCCAAGCCAATACCATTTTTGTACTTATTCTAATGTACTTATTCCAGACCAATACCATTCCAAGCCAAGAATCTAATTATATGTTTTTTTCTTGTTTTGTATTTGATAATTGTAAAAGTTGTGAACGATTGCTTGAAGCATCATCTAAAGACTAAAACAAGAGGAAGACCTAATATTGTCTTCCTTTTGTTAAACTTGGAGAGAGATGACCTAATCTTGTACGTATTACTTCCTCTTGTGGAGGAGAAGAGAAAAAGTTGTTTCTTCCAAAAATGATCAACGGCGGATGTAAAGTACGACTTACAGGTTCACGGGAACCAATAGCTTTTGCTCATATATTTGATATATATTAAGAAATCGACCCAATATTATTGTATATTAATTTGAATAGAAATACGAACCCACAAACTTCAAATCCTGAATCCGCCTTTGATAATATGACCATGAACATCCACAGAGTTATTTGTTCTTCTACATATGTGGCTATATATCCTACAGAATATTTCCTGGGCAGAATTTTTGTTATTATAGCCATATCATCCTTCTTTGTTTGGGATACATGACTAGCTCATACATTACTTGATTACTTATATATTCTACTTTATTCTTTTAAATCATTAATTATTTTCCATATTCTTGTTTCTTTTGTTTTTCTGTTCTTCTTTTGGATTGCAGGGTGAGTCTGAGAATGGCAAAGCTCCTTGGGAAGGGGTAAGCATATCCATGCCTTCCCTGAACTATATATTCGAAACTACTCCCTTCACCCAATTTTAACTGTCATTTTAGCTCTTTTCACGCTCCTTAAAAATCAATAATACAAGATATAATTTACTAAGTTACCCCTGTTTAATAAAGAAAGATTGATCTGTTAGAACAAAGATGACAATAATATTAAAAATTCAAATAAACTTGTTTGGATTAGAGGCACGTCAAGACGTTTCTTGAAGATACGTGGAGTCTCTCCCATGAGCAAACAGAAGAATGAATAACAACTATATCTTCGGAATTCAACTAAGCCACAAAACAAGTAGCATTCAAGAACGTTGCTCTTCTATTCTTGAATATGTGATTTCACCTTTTGATTAAAGTCACTCAAAAGTTTTTTTAAAGGAAATTGTTTTGAAGTGCTTGCCTTTTTTCAAAAGAATGAAACACTATTTATAGGATAAAAAGTCTTGAAAAAGAAGAGTTTCATTAACTAATAGCTATTTTAGGTTCATAAATTTAATTAATAAAAATGTAACTTTCAAGAACCTAAAACGTAAAACAATGAAATCAAAAACGTAAAAGACTAAATGAAGAATGTATCTTCAAATTTACATTCATTTACTTTTGAAAATCAAGAAGCTTTTATCATTTCAAAAATAATTGAAACATTATTTTAACAATCCCCCACTTGTTTTAAGAAATTTTGGAAAAATTTGAGACCCTTAATCTAGTGACATGCATCAATAATAGTGTCTTTTGGACTTGAACCATTAGCCAGTGAATACTTTCTAATCATTGACTACTTAGTAAACGAATCTTGAACTAAATAGTTCATTGAATGACGTAGAAAAATACTCCACGCACATTACTAAGTTCCGGTAAAAAATCGAAATCCTTTGACACCTTACGACCATGTATTTTGAATCCTTTAATCTAAGTGCTTTAAGACTCCCTGTTAAAATCTTATTGAAGCGACCTCCACTTCACACTTAGCGCGGTGAATTCATCAAGAGAGTAACTTTGCATACTCCGACCAAATATTCTATGAATTCATGAATAGAATTTAATCTCATCCTCCTTTACAACAAAGTATCGGTAAGTCTATCAAGAGTGTTTCTACGCACTCCAATCAAAATCGGTTTAAGGACTTATTAAGAGAATACAATCTCATTCCTCTATAGTAGCAATATTGGTAAATCTATCAAGAGTTTTCTTACTAACTCCAACCGAGATCTGTCCTATAGATTTATTAAGATAATAGAATCTCAACTCATGCACATCTATTCACTCTTTTAAGAAATGAGAATTTTATTGATGTGCTCCACAATTGTAAATTTACTTATTTTTCCCATTGAACCTAAGATTACATCATTAGGTAGGTTTATCATAAAGTACACTTAATTTAAAAATAGGCTTTATACCCATCCCTTTACAAGTTTCAACCACTAACTCTTTGCCTAACCCTTTAGAAAAAGGATCTGCTAAATTAAATCTAGACTTCACATATTAAAGCGATATTATTCCATCCTCCAATAATCTTCTCACATTATTGTGATTGAGACGAACTTTCCTCGATTTGCCATTGTAACAATCACTTGAAGACCGAAATATAGAAGCTTTATTGTCACAATAGATAGCCAAAGGTGGTATTGTCTTACTCCACAGAGGAATATCTATCAACATACTCCAAATTCATTTAGCTTTTTCTCAAGCAGAAGACATAGCTATAAATTCTGACTCTATAGTTGAGTGAGTAATACATGTCAGCTTCATTAATCTCCAAGAGATTGCTGCTCCAGCCAAAGTGAAAATCCAAGCAGTAATAGATTTAGAGTCATTCGGATCAGAATTCCAAGTAGCATCACTATAGCCTTCAAGAACTGCTGGAAAGGTAGAATAATGTAGGCCAACATTAATCGTTCCTTGTAGAAACCTTAAAATACGAATTAAGGCATTCCAATATTCAACTCCAGGGTTACTAGTAAACTTGCTCAAAGTTCCTACTGCATAACCAATATCTGGCTTGGTACAATGCATGACATACATAAGACTCCCCACAATATAAGAATATGTCAATTGATTAAGAACGTCACCAAAGTTCCACACTAGTTTGATGCTAGGATCAAATGGTGTAGGAGCAAACTTGTCATCAAAATGACCAAACCTCTTAAAAACATTCTCAATATAACTTGATTGAGTAAGAGTCAAACCATTTGCTGATCTTACAATTTTAATGCTCAAAATTACATCAGCTTCTCCAAGACCTTTCATTTCAATTTTGATGAGCTTACAAACTTTACGTTTTTGACCAGGAATAACAAACCCTTCTGGTTGTTTCATGTAAACTTCTTCATCTAGATCTCTATTGAGAAATGTCGTCTTTACATCCATTTGATGAATTATCAAACCATGAATTGCTGCTAAAGCAATCAAGAGCCGAATAGATGTCATCCGAGCTATAGGTAAAAAGGTATCGAAATAATAAATATCTTTCTTTTGAGTAAAACCTTTTGCTACCAAGCGAGTTTTGTACTTATCTAAAGTACCATCAGATTTTTATTTCTTCCTAAAATTTCATCTACAACCAATAGGTTTACATCCAAGAGGAAGATCTGATAAAATCCATGTATTATTTGACATGATAGAATGAATTTCATCATCAATAACTTCATGCCAGAAAGGAGAATCATGTGAAGACATTTCTTCAACAGGATCTTTTTCAACCAAATAGACTTGAAAATAATATCCAAAGTCCTTCAGTTTGGCTGATCTTGTACTGCGCCTTGATTGGTTTTCTTCCAATGGCTCAACTATTTTTTCTTTTAAAATGAGCTTTAAAAGAACTTGCATCTTGTTCCAAAGATTCTTTTTTCTTAAGAAATATATGCTAAAAAAAAGTTAGCATGTAAAGATTCAACCCAATAAACACACAATCTATTCCTCTATAGCCAACCTTAGACATATGTTGATATGGTAATCTAACATGAGCTAAACAACCCCATGCTTTAAAATAATTTATATTTGGCTTTCGATTCTTCCAAAGTTCATAAGGGGATGCATCAAGTTTCTTAGAAGGAATTCGGTTCAAAATATGACAGGCTGAAAATAAGGCTTCAGTCCACAAATTCCCAAGCATACCAAATCCATAGAGCATTGAATTAACCATTTCTATGAAAGTCCTATTTTTCCTTTCTGCTACACCAATTGTTGTGGTGTATAAGATGTAGTCAATTGTTTCTCAATGTCTTCTTTTTTCACAGAAATCAATAAAATCTGATTTTAAATACTCTCCACCTCTGTCAGATCTAATTGATTTAATCTTCAAACTTAATTTATTTTCAACTTCTGCTTTATATGTTTTGAAAGTCTCAAATGCATCATCTTTTGTTCTTAATGAAAGGACATATGTATATCTTGAGTAATCATCAATAAAAGAGATGAAATTTCTCTTTCCACGACGTGACAAATAATCCATCTCACATATATCAGTGTGAATTAATTTCAAAAGTATCGATAGCCTTTCAACTGTCTTAAAAGGCTTCTTTGTTATCTTGCATTTACTACAAGTAAGACACTTAGTAGTGTGATCTTTTCCACTGACTTTAATTAATTCATTATTCACCATAGGTTGAATAGATCTTGTTTACCCGGAAAATGGTATAATTGAATTTGTATACGTACTCAAAGACACATGGATCTCAAGTGATACGTTAAATAAGAATTATACTAAGATAAATAATAACAAGACAAATTAAGTAATAGTTAGCTTGAGCCTTGGGATAACTTTTGAGCAAAAGTGACAATGATTTGTATGAAAGCACAGAAATCAAGAGAATATCAATAAGTAAGTTATGATAACCAAAATCTGATGCGTTACAATGGAATAATGTGCCCTATTTATACATGAGCTACACGAGTACACATCCCACAAAATATACCCTCATAAATGCAGGAGAATGAATGTTGTAATAATTGGACAATCAATCTCTCAATAAATGCAATTAAAAGGGCTATTGGAAGTTGTAGGACCGGTTTCAGTAACGGCCGTCCGTTACGATGTAAACGGTACTTAGACTTCTCTATTACCGGTGTCGGTCTTGCTCATGACGCTTCCGGTACCATACATATCAAACCAACAGTTCTGTAATCTGACTTGGGTCTGACTCAGTGTTATACTCCACGTGTTTTACCATAATTCATACAATTGTCTTATACGAATTTTTCCCTATACATGTAGTCCCTGCACTTTCTGATCGTAACTCTTTGAGCAACTGTAAAGTGGATTTGAACCACCGGCCTGTATGTTCCTCTTTGTTTCGGCAGGAACTTTGAAAAGTAACAACTTGCAAGTCATTTCAAGTGCCACATCTATTCAATACTTCTGAAATGGCGGCACTGTCCAATCGCATGAACGTCGTGAACCGTGATAATGATGATATACATATTTTCACCTCCCAAACGTTATATTATTTTACCATAAATAGGAGATCAAATCTTTTCACAAAAGGAAACCATATCGTCTGCAAGTTCTTTCAATCACTTTGCTTTCTTTCCTTTTAACCAACTCCTTCAACAATGTCTTCTACAAACTCTTCTCTTTCTCATTCATTTGAGGATAACAACGATCCTCCCACCTGCCGACATGGGAAAGAACCCACTTCTCCTACAACCTAAAGAGTGGATTTACAATCTACTGCTGCCGAAATCCTCCCCTCAAGCTTTGATTTTTCTGGAGACCTCTGTGTCCAAACCAACTATGAACACGTTGAAAAGTTCAAGTCGAAGATAACAGCCAAAATTCTTCCCGCTGTTATAACTGATTATGGTTTATTTTCTGACATAGTCATTAGAATGGTTGATCCTGTCGACCATGTGCATCACCATGTTGAAGATTTTTTCATGGCATATACCTATCCATTCACCATTGGTTTCAGACTCCCATCCCAAATATTATTGAACATCTTTGCCGCTGATATAGGGTTTGCATAGGTCAAGTTGCTTCTCATGTTTGGAGACATGTCTTTTGCATCCAAATGTTACCCAATGTTGCCGATGTTCCATTTACTATTGAATATCTCCTCCTCCTATATTACCCTAGGGTTTTACGAGATGAAATTATCGCCTTATGCCACCCGGGGAAGTCCTAGCCTCATAAATGCGGAGGATCACGATCATGGCTGGCAAACTCATTACATTCGATCAGGACTGACCCGATTCACCAGCCTTCTGCAGGATCCTTTTCTGGAGAATGGAATCTTACCCGTAAGTATTTAGTTTGTTTTTCTTCTGCCGGGTATATTTGCATGGTTTTCCAAATAAAGGATAAATTTTTGCTTACTCAAAGTTTTATATCCTTTTCAGCCACTCTGGTCGAGTCGCAATTAATCAAAAGGATTTTTGAATGGGTAGTAAGTCTTCTTCATGCCTCCTCCGACATCACCAGAACTTGGAAGAGTATCACCTCATCTTGGTGGAAGGGGAAGTACCGTGGTAAACTTTTAACCTCAATTCTCCCTCTTATTCATACTTTTCTTAGAACTCTCTTTTCAATATTTTTCCTCTATTCCCAGGACTCCCAACTCGAACCTCTTTAGCCCAAAAAGTACCGTCTCACGAAAATGCCTTGTCGAACATTAAGTTTACTTTGGGAGGCCGAAAATGCAAAGTTCAAGATGAGGTTGTCGAGCCCATGGTGGGAATTGGTTCCCGGGTGAAAAATCGTCACCAACTCACAAAGTATTGGAAGGAGCTACAGACGAAGGGTAAGAAGAGTGTCATCCACATTGATGAAGAAAAGAAAGTAGATGAAGAAAACTCTGATCCGACCAGTCCACGATGGGAAGCTCCGGAGGCAGAGACTCCCGTTCCTGAGGACCTTTCTAAGTATATCTCAATCCCCACACCGGGAACTGAGGTCGGGATATCTGCTTCTTCACCCCCAAAATCTCCACATGCTATCCTCGAAGCCTCTATTGCTCATCTTGCCAATTTGTTCCTGCAGGTAGAATATCCATTCTTTTTCTTCCGTTTCCCACAATCTTGCTCTTATTTACCAATCAGAATCTCTTTATTCTAGGTCACACCTCTGTTCTATCGACTATGGATTTGGCGAAAGAGATCGGCCCTTTTGACAAGTAAAAGAGGCTGAAGGATGAAATTCAACACCTCAAGGCTTCAATATTGCTTCAGAAATTCTGGACGCAGAAATCGACCTAACTGATGCTCTGTTGTCCTTGGAGGCTCCAGAGAGGATTCAGATGTGAAGGCTGATGAGGAAGATGAACGCCCCCAAACTTATCTTTTATAACTCTTGTTTTTATTAGTACCCGAAACTCCTCCGCGGACCAGGGAGCGGGCAGGCCATAACCGTTCATGCAGGTTTTTATTTCAGGTTTTTATTTTGTCACCGGGTCACTTTTGGGCTCGGTTAGTACCTTTTGAATCCAGACTGGTTTCGGTTTGGAAGAATATGAACGGATGAATTTCCCTTTTTGCAATTCCGCTCCAAGTTTTCATTCTTCATTTATTTTCATAAGGATGCATTATTTTTTAATCTTAATTACTTTATTTTATGAACCGGAACCTAACTTTGAGGTTCACTTTATCTGGATAGGTTAGGACTCAAATTTTTAAACTTTCTAATAACCTTAATTAAACTCCAAAGATGTGTTTTTCTTGCCATCCTTGATCGGGGCTTCTCGTGGCCTCCAAAGTTAGTTTCGAACTTAACTTGTCTCCGAACAACTTAAAACCCCTGTACTTCTTGTATCCGGAGCTTTAAGTTTTCTATTAAGGTTTTGATAAGAGAGGACCCTTATTTTTAATGGTGTTGTAGAATAGGGCATCTATCGTTCATTGTGGCATGATTTTTTTGATATGTTTAATATAATAACATACGTATTATGCTCGTGATGGCAAATATTTGTTAATCATAAAAGGAAATTTTCATTAATTCATTTGAATTACAAATGTGAAGACAATTGTAATAATAATTTGGCTATCATCTAGTGTGGCCAGTCTGGTTATATATGCTTATATTCGGACAGTCCCCAGTATCAATGATTTCCTTATGAGCTTTCAAAATTTCAAAATTTCACTCCATTCGGGTGTATGTGGCCCCTAGTATTTGAGACTTCATACTATGAAGACTTCAATACTGGTTAGACTTCTTCAGTAGTAAGAACAATAATATGCTTATATCATGGTGTTGCCTCATTAAAAACCTTGCAGAAAAAACCCATTTGGGACAAAAATCAATCGAAGGAAAAAAGAATGCAACGCATGCTTTGACCTACTACACATAATACTTCTTTAAATGGCTCACCTTCCAATTGCTAGGAAGTATATTCTCTTGTTGGTCTGCCAACTAATAAGCTCATTTACCGGTAATATCGATTACAATATATGGTCCTTTCCAATTTGCTCCCAGCTTTCCAGCATTATGCTCCCAGGTACTCTAGTTGACTCTCCGGAGCACCAAGTCCCCGAGTTGAAGTGTCTGAGATTTGTGCGCCGGTTGTAGTAATGCTCCATTCTCTGCTTTTGGGCCACCATTCGGACGTATGCCAAATTTCGACATTCTGCAAGTAAATCAAGGTGTAAGGACATTGACTCTGCATTTGAATCCTCATTAGCCCGAAGATACCTCAGGCTGGGAGTTCCAACTTCCACTGGGATCAAGGCTTTTGCACCATAGACTAGGGAAAAGGGAGTTTCTCTGGTAATTTTTTTTTATCGTGGTTTGATACGCCCATAAAATCTCCGATAGTTTGGACGGCCAGTTTCCTTTTGCAGCCTTCAATTTCTTCTTTACATTCTGGATTATGATCTTGTTTGTTGACTCTACTTGTCCATTTGCACAGGGATGATATGGAGTAGAGGTGATCTATTTGATGTTGAACTCATCAAGAAAATTCATGACCTTGGTCCCGATGAAATTTCAGCCCTTGTCACAAGCTATCTCCTTATAGATGCCAAAATGACAAATAACATGTTGCCAGATGAAATCTTTTACCTCTTTCTCCTGTATATTTATGTAAGCTGCAGCTTTAACCTATTTAGAAAAATAGTCAGTCAGAAAAAAAATTGAGATACCTGAAGCCGCTGGCAAGGGTCCGACGATGTCCATCCCCCACTTCATAAACGGTCACGATGATACTACCGAATGCAGCTCATCTCCCGGTTGGTATAACAGTTGTGCATGATGCTGCACTTATCGCATTCCATACGAATGTCTTTGTATCTTCTTCAATCCGGGGCCAATAATAACTGACCCTCATGAGCTTCCTCATTAGGGATTTTGCTCCTTCATGATTCCCACAAATGCCTTCATTGAATTCTCTCATCACGTAATCTTCTTCATTGGGACCTATGCAGTGGGCTAGGGACCATAAAAATACCTATGGTAAAGCTTTCTGTCTACGATACTGTACCGGGTAGCCTTGGTCCTCAAAGCTCTAGATGTTTTCGGGTCCTCCGGGAGCTTTTCGTTCATGATATAATCCAAGAATTCATTTCTCCAATCTTAAGTTAGGCTGGTTGAAATTACTTCGTCATATCCAACAGGATCCAGCGCCAAATGCAACAAATAAACCACCGACTCGTTTTTAGATCCCTCAGCCTCCGTGCTGGAGTCTAAGTTTGCAAGTGCATCCACTTCAATATTTTCCTCTTGGGGTATATTTACCACTGTCCATTCTTGGAAATGAGACAACAGTTTCAAAGCTTTTTCAAGTTATCTTGACATATGCTCATATTTGGCCTCGAACACCCCATGGATTTGGTTTATCACCAGAAGTGAGTCGCATTTGACTTCGATAATTTGTGAACCCAGTCCCCGAGCTAGTTCTAAACCTGCAATCAAAGCCTCATACTCCGCTTCATTGTTAATCAATGGAACACTATGTATTATTTGCCTTAAAACTTCATCGGTGGGGGTTGCAATAAAATACCCAAGTCGGTCCCTTTGATGTTCGAGTCACCATCTGTATAAAGTGTCCAGATCCCAGGGGTAGTCCCCGAGACCAGAATAGCCTCTCTTTCCGCTTGTGGGGTTACTCCCGAATTGAAGTCGGCCACAAAGTCTATAAGGACTTGCGACTTTATTGCAGTTTGGGGCCTGTATTTAATGTCGAATTCACTTAATTCTACCGCTCATTTAGCCAAGCGCTAGGATATTTTGAGCTTATGCAACACATTTTTAAAGGATAAATTATCACAATGGCAATAGGGTGGCATTGAAAACAACGTCGAAGCTTTCTCGATGATATTACTAAGGCAAAAGTCAATCTTTCAAGTAACAAGTAATGGATCTAGGCCCTTGACATTACTCTACTTACATAATATACAAGAAATTATGTACCTTTTCCCTCCCGTACCAACACTACATTTACCGCTACCTCTGAGACTGCTAAGTATATGAGTAGTTGTTCCCCGTCCTTTGTATTTGACATGAATGGAGGACTGGATAGGTAAGTCTTCAGGTCCCTAAGGGCCTTCTGGCACTCAAGCATCCACACAAAGTTCTTCTTCTTCTTTAGAAGTGAGAATGACCTATGACATTTTTCCGAAGACCATGATATAAATCTGCTTAAGGTCGCCGCATGACCGGTCAACTGCTGCACTGCTTTGTCATCTTCTAGTGCATCTGGTATGTCTTCAATAGCCTTTATTTTGTCAGGATTTATCTCGATCCCCCTATGGGAAACCAAGATACTTAAGAATTTACCAGAACCGACCCCAAAGGTACACTTCTCAGGATTCAACTTCATATTGTACTTTCTTAGTACCTCAAAGGTTTCCTGCAAATGATTTAAATGGTCTTAATCACGAAGACTCTTAACAAGCATATCGTCTATTTACACTTCTATTGTTTTACCTATTTGCTTTTGAAATATTTTATTTACTAACCCTTGATATGTGGCTCCGACATTTTTTTGTCCAAAAGGCATAATGTTAAAACCATAAGTACCAAAAGTAGTTAAAACCATGTTTTTTATCTTCCGGGTGCATCCTTATTTGGTTATAACCGGAATACACATTGAGAAAAATTCATTATCTCATGCCCGACCGTAGAATCAATCATCTGATCAATGTTCGGTAGCGGAAATGAATCTTTAGGACATGCCTTATTTAAATTTTTGCAATAAATACACATTCTAAATTTATTTCCCTTTTTAGGTAGTACAACTACATTTGCTAACCAATCCAGGTATTTTACCTCCCGTATCGATCTTATATTAAGTAGTCTAGCTACCTCTTCCTTAACAAATCTATTACGGAGTTTGACTATCGACCGTTTCTTCTGTCATACCGGTGAGAAACTAAGATCCAGGCCCAACTCATGAGTTGTGACTTCTGGAGGAATGCTTGTCATATCCTCATGAGACCATGCAAAGCAATCACTGTTAGACATAAGATATTTAAAAATTAAATCCCTGAGTTCCGGGGTTAATCCGGTGCCCAGGTATACCTTCTTATCGAGAGTTTCTGAATGTAGTACAATCGGCTCCAACTCCTCTACAGTGGACTTGGTGGCATTTGATTCATCCGGTACCTGAAAGTATCTGGATACTTGATATCGGTCTGAAAACTCTTCCTCCGGATAAGTGGCTACTAATTGTACTGGAGGGACCTGGTGAACCTCTTCGAGTACCGGCTCCGCTTCCTGTAATTGCTATTTGGGGTCTGCTGCCGCCTGTGGCTCCTCTATAGCAAACATTTTCCTGGCAGCATGTTGTTCACCCCGAATTTGCTGAATTCCTTTCGGTTTCAGAAATTTCACCAACAGATGCAGGTTGATGGGATTGTCTTTATATCATGTATCCATGGTCTTCCAAATATTGTGATGTACCTTATATCCCCATCGAGGACGTAAAACCTTATCATCTTGATAACCCCTCGTCACATCTATCAGTATGTCTACTTCCCCTTCGTGGTTTCACTTGACATATTGAAACCTGAAAGAGTTTTGGCAGTCAGAACTATTTTATCTACCATATTTATTTCTTCCACTACCTCCAGCCTGATTATGTTAGTTGAACTTCCGGGATCAATTAGAACCCTTTTGACTTGGTAGCAATCAATAGGTACCGTGATTACCAATGTATCATTATGAGGAAAGATTACTCCGGCTATATTTTCTTTGGTGAATATGAATATGTTCATCAGGTATCGCCCGGAACTTCCTTTCCCGGGTCACATAGATTTTCGCCTTTTTAGCCGCCTTGAATGATGTAGTGGCAATCATTTATCCATTATAAATTATGTTTATAACATGAGCCGGCACAACCGGTTTAGACTTTCTTTTTGTGGGTGGTCCCCGCTCATAATTGTTCTGAGCTCTTTCACTCAGATACTCTCAGAGATGGCCCCTGCTTAGCATTCCTGTCACCTCTTCTCACAGATGTCTGCAGTCCACAGTCTTATGTCCGTGAGTGCCATGGAAATCACACTAGACGAACTGATCTCTTTTACTTAGACCAGACTGCAACAGTTTCAGAGGTCGAGACGCTGGATACGTCCTTAATACCACCACCATCCAATCTTCATCGATGCTGAAGTTGTATTCGGATAATTTTAGATATTTGGTACCCTTGGATGAGTTGTTTTTCTGATAATTTCCTGATCCCTGATTGTTTCATCTGGAACCTCCTTTGTTATTTGATTTATCAAAAAAGCAGAAACCATGTCCCCTTCTTTGATTTTCAGCGGGAGGATAAGGTTGATATCAGTTCTTTGAAGAATTCCCTTTCTCCGCATTTGTGAAGATTCTACTGGCTTTAGCTCCAAGCATATCATCCTCAATTCGGATTTTGGACTCATACCGATTGTGCACATCTTTCCAAGTGGTAGCCTAGAACTTCAATAGATTTTATTTGAGCTTTCGGGAGGCCTCCGAGCCTATCAAATTCAACTCTTTCGTGAAAGCCTCTGCAACCCATTTGTCCGGGACCGCTGTTAACAACATTCGCTCCTTCTAGAATAGTGTAACAAAGAACCTAAGGAGTTCTGGTTCTCCTTGCGCAATGCGAAAGATATTCACCTTACCTTTATGAATGTCTGCGAAAGATAACTGGCCACTGCATGAACCTTTATGTACATGAACCTTTATGAACATGTCTGCGAGCTGGGTGAATGAGTCAATCGAATGCTCGGGGATTTGTGAATACCATGTCAGAGCTCCTTTAGTAAGTGTCTCAGCAAACTTTTTAATCAGAATCGATTCTATCTCGTGTTCTCATAGATCGTTCCCCTTTACGGCCGTAGTATAGGCCAAGATTTGCTCCTGAGATCAGTAGTCCCTTCATAACTGGCCACAAAAGGCATTTTAAACCTTTTGGGTATTAATTCGGGCCCAGCCTCTGGCTTATACACCAATTGAATATACTTCTTCACATCCGGACCATTAGCCACAAGTGGCCCCCCTGATATTTGACTGAATTGGCGCCAGAACTCTTGGGCAGTTTTCTCTACCTTCTCTGCATTGGTATCAACTTTGCTGGTCATATCCTTCATGAATTTCAGGACCTTCTCTTGGAACGAGTTCTCAGGGACCTCGCTCTCTAAACTACCATTTGCATTATTGCCTTGGTTATTATTGGTTCTGCCTTGATCACCACCAGTCTCTCCATGTGTATTCAGTGGAGGGGGATGTTCTCCTATCGGAATACTGCCAGCATTTTTGGACATGAACTTCTCTTGAAACTACTTCACACGCTCCAGCTATTTGCTTATCGCAGCATTTTGCGCTCGAAGATTCTATATGGCTTCTTCGGGTGTTTCATTCATGGGATCATCTCCATGTTGAGTCTGACCGTCCTTGTGGGTGACACCGTCTGTACGCATCGGGTCTCTAGGCATCACACCGTCTAGCCCAGATTGCCAGTGTTGCCCTCGATGTTACGGTTGTTGTCACCTAGTCTTGTCATTCTGTCTGATCTGAACAAACAAAAAGACTTAAAGGAAAAAGTAAATTAGTAGAGGGGTCACTTGTGACACCATAATTGTCCAGGCCCCACGGTGGGCGTCAAACTGTTTAACAGTACAGTTGAATTTGTATACGTGGTCAAGGACACATGGATCTCAAGTGACACTTTAAATAAGAATTATACTTAATATAACTAATAACAAGACAAAGTAAGCAATAGTTAGCCTAAGCCTAGGGATAGCTTATGAGCAAAAGTGACGGTGATTTGTATTAAAGCACAGAAATCAAGAGAATATCAATAAGTAAATTATGATAGCCAGAATCTGATGCGTTACAGTGGAATAATGTTTGCTATTTATACATGAGCTACACGTGTACACACCCCACGAAATATTCCTTCATAAATATAGGAGAATGAATGTTATAATAATTGGACAATCAATCTCTCAATAAATGCTATTAAAAGGGTTGTTGGAAGTCGTAGGACCAGTTTCAGTAACGGTCGTCCGTTATGATGCAAACGGTTCTTAGCCTTCTCCATTACCGATATCGGTCTCACTCGTGACGCTTCCGGTACCATGCATATCAAACCGGTAGTGTTGTAATCTGACCTGGGTCTAACTCAGTGCCATACTCCACGTGTGTCACCATAATTCGTACAGCTATCGTATATGATTTTTTCCCTATACATATCTAAAATTCACATGACCAAGATGTTCATGTCATAAATCTTGAGACTCCACAATATAAGCAGAAATAATGTCATATAATATCAATATTGAGTTTGAACATTCCATTTGTAGCCTTTTCTAACAAATTTCCATTTTTAGATAGAATAAATTTATCTGCCTCAAAAATCATTCTAAAACCATGCTTCGAAAGAAGCGTACCTGACACCAAGTTCTTCCGAATATCAGGAACATGCAATACGTCCAGACCATCTTTCCATAAGTAAACTTTAATTCAACAGTACCATTTTCCACAACCTTAGCAGATGATGAGTTTCCCATATATAAAATTTTATCGTTCCCCACTAATTCATAGGTCTTGAAAATATTTCGATCACCTAATATATGATGCGTTACGCCAGTGTCTATCCACTATTCCACTTGATTTTCTGCTACAAATGCTTCCGTAACTATTCCCACAAATTCATTTTTTCATGGTTATTCGCCTTTTCTTTCTTCTTTTCAGCTGTAAGAATTTTACAGTCATGTGCATAATGACCAATTTTGTGACAGTGGTAACATTCATTCGACTTAGAATTGGTACTAGTATGTTTGAAATTCATACTCCTCTTTTCCTTTGAAAATTTCTTATTAATAGATTCCTTCTTGGTTGATTTTTCTTCAACCACAAGAGCTTTCATAACGGGTTCTTTCAAAATATTATTGTCACGATATCGACTCTCTTGTTCAATTTGCAAATGCTGCAACAATTGCTCTAGAGTCAAATCTTCCTTCTTGTGTAAGAGTTTGCTTCTATATTCTTTCCAAGATGGAGGAAGTTTTGAGACAATAGTGGTAACATGAAAATTTTCATCAAGAGCAATTCCAGAGATCGCAATTTTATTAGCTATAATTTGGAATTCTTGCACTTGTTCAGTGATTGACTTATCATCAATCATTTTGAACTCCATATAGTTTGAAACAAGTACCTTCTTTGAACTCGACTCTTCTGCCAAATAGATAGTTTGAAGAGTGTCCCAAATCTCCTTAGCAAATTTGCACTTGATATAATATTGATCGTAATATTTGTTGGGCATTCCTCCAAGAATATAATTCTTGCATAAATAATCATCATCTTTCCACTTGGCAATTTGTTCTTTAATCAAAGCAGTCTTGTCCATTGCTACCTCAGGACCAGGAGCATTAAGACAAGGTTGTTCAAGAACATATGCCAACTTCAATATTCTTAAAAGAATTCCATTTTCCACGTCATCTAGGAAAGTATTTGCCATCAAGTATTTCAAAATTAGGATTAGGCAAAGATGGAACAACATTCAATGTTGATGTAGAAGCCATAGAGACAACTATCTTCAAATTGTTAGAACAAAGATGACAATAATAATACAAATCCAAAATAAACTTGTTTGTCTTAGAGGCATGTCAAGACGTTTCTTGAAGATAGTTGGAGTCTCTCTTACGATCAAACGGAAGAATAAATAACAACTCTATCTTCGGGATTCAATTAAGCCACAAAACAAGAAACATTCAAGAATATTGCTCTTATATTCTTGAATCGATGATTTCACCTTTTGATCAATGTCTCTCAAAAGTTTTTTTAAAGGAAATTATTTTGAAGTGCTTGCCTTTTTTCAAAAGAATGAAACACTATTTGCCTAATCAAAAGTCTTGAAAAAAAGAGTTTCATTAACTAATAGTTATTTTAGGTTCATGAATTTAATTAATAAAAATGTAACTTTCAAGAACCTAAAATGTAAAACAATGAAACCAAAAACGTAAAAGACTAAATGAAGAATGTATATTCAAATTCACATTCATTTACTTTTGAAAATCAAGAAGCTTTTATCGTTTCAAAATTAATTGAAACATTATTTTAACATGATCTTTCCTCTTAGATATTGTGCATACTTCTTTAATGTTAAGGGAATAGTTGAAAATAATTGCCAACTTTAGTCCTGAATTTCTGAAGTGACAATTATTTTGAGATAAATGTTTGAGCTAAAATAACAGTTTAAATGGAACGGATCATACTCCCTCCTGCCTTTTTCATCTGTAGTTTAAAGTTAATTGGCACACTCAATAATATGATAACATTAATCATGTTTGTCTAATATCCTTATCTCTTCTGAAATGAGTAATTAATTACTATATGCGTTTTTGAGGTAATAAAGGTGGAGTTGAAATACAATTAATATGTTTTCTTAATTTTCCAGTGACGAATATTTTGAAATAAATCTTTTTAGCTAAAATAGCAGATAAAAACATTTTTGAAGTACTTTTTTTCCCCTTGATTATTGTTGGCTAAGTGAATGAAATTCTCTATTGTAGGTTAGAGAGAGGTGTACAAATGAGTGGGCTATGTTCCAAGATCGTTTAGCCAATGCTGATGAATCTTATTTTGTCCAGCATGGAAAGAGTAGAGTATAACACTCCCCGAACTGCTTTTGAACGTTATTTCTTTTCTCCCTTTTTTTTCGTTTTTGCAGCTAGTGGATACTAAACATTCAGATATTAGAGGCGTCTATTGTACAGAGATGATACATAAAATTTTGTCTAAGAATTCTTTGCACTTTGTTATCCGTTTCAACTAGATATCATTTTGGAGGGGCTGCAAAACCAGTGCTGACTGGCGTTTGGACATCTTTTAGTAACATTGCCCTATGAGATTCCGTCAGAGTCTAACCCTCACACTGCCGCTTGGGCAGCTCAATTGATTATCAAGGGGGATATTTGGAAAATGGCCAAGGATCAAATCCCGTTAGCGGCAGCGTGGGGGTTACTTCTTGAAATAAAGGAGGGCCCCTTGTGCGCAACGTGGTACTGGTCTAACCTTTGAAATCAATTGAGTCACCATGATTTACCTCCTTCACAGACCTGTCGGACCGGGGTGTGGGGGCTCCTGGGGTGGGAGTTCCACCTTTTGGAAAAAAAAGTGATGCTTTCTGTTAAATTGACCACTCTTTCGATTACTGGACTTTTATCATCTAGCCACGGTGCAACATATCTAGTTATGTACATTACTAGTTGCATCATTAAAACCTTACTAGGAAAACTTAATAGGATAAAGTTTTTATTAAGGAAAAAAAAGTAAGAGTATTTTACTATAATGTTCCCTAAGTTTCAAATGTTAGTTATGAGGCTAATGAAGTAATTAAGGATTAACCAGGTGTAACCAAGTGACAATGGTTGGCTGTTTGGAACATGATAGTGCATGTATGGTATAGTTTGGAAGTGTTTTGGGTTGATAAAGAGCTTATGAAATAAATGCCAAAGCTGGAAATGATAGGCCACAAGGCCCTCTCGCGTCGCTAGAAAGGCTAATCAAGGAAAATCAGGGAAGCCTGTATCGAGAGCTCACCACAAGGACGATTGGTTTGGGAAAGTGCATCTACCTAGGCGAGGTAGTGCGCTTAGGAGCTAGTGATAGACCATCGTGAGGTCGAGAGATTTGAGTAGTCTGGCCAAGGATTACAAACCAGTGCACTTAGGCTTCATTGTGAAGGCAAGATTACCTACAAACTCCAGGCGTTAACCATATCGACTGGTTTGAGAGGCTACATGGTCTATTGTGATGTTTCCAGAGTAGGTTTGGGGTGTGTATTGATGCAGAATGGTAAAGTTATTGCATATGCTTCAAGGCAATTGAAGAACCATGAAATAACTACCCTGCTCGCGATTTAGAACTTGCGCTCGCATTGTTTGCCTTGAAAATTTGGCGTCATTACTTTGCAAATTTAGAATTATCTTGTGTTGTCAAGTCAACCATATCTATTTCTCCATACAAAATTGCACCAGCAGAATCGGAAAAGTTAAAAGGAAAAATTCAAGGACTTGCTCGACAAATACTTCATAAGACAGAGTGATTTCCATTGAGTTGCACTGTATTATTTGTAAAGAAGAAATATGGGTCCATAAAAATGTGTATAGACTACGCTGAAGATCAGGGAGTGATATTTCAAAGACGGCCTTTAGGACTCACTGCTATCGTTAGGAATTCCTACTTATGTCCTTTGGGTTGACAAACCAACAACTTTCATGGATCTTGTTAACAAGGCATTCAAGCCATCCATGAAACATTTGTGATTGTGTTTATTGATGTCATTCTTGTGTACTACATAAATCAAAATGAACACGGGAGTCACTTGAGAACAACACTGCAGACACTTAAGGGAAGTTTCTCAAGTGTGAGTTTTGGCTTAAAGAGTGGTATTTTGGATCATGTTGTATCAAGTGAAGGCATTATGGTTGACCCTCATAACAGAAACAGTCAAGAGTTGGCCAAGGCCAACAAAGACAAGGGAAATCCATAGTTTCTTGGTTTGGTCGGGTACTATTGGAGATTCATTGAAATATTCTTTACATTAGCCGCGCTATTGACTAAGTTGATCTAAAATGTGGTAAGTTTTAGTGGACAGAAGCATGTGAAAAGAACTTTCAATATTTGAAGGCAAGATTGACTACAACACTAGTGTTAACCTTACCGACATATTCGGGTGGTTACATAGTCTATTGTGATGCTTCTAAAGTTAGTTTGGGGTGTATGTAATGCAATATGGTAATTTCATTACCTATGCTTCAAGGCAATGGAAGAACTACCTCACTCGTGATTTTTCAGTCATGTTGTTCACCTTGAAAACTTGGCATCACTGCCTTTATGGAGAACATTGGCTTACGGACATCAAAATCCCTTAATACATATTCAAGCGAAAGAAATTGAAGTTGAGATAAAGGAGGTGGTTAGAGTTGTTGAAATATTATGATATAGACATTCTCTACCGTATGAGCAAAGCTAATGTTGTAACCGACGAAAGTCAATGGGTAGTTTGGTCCATTTGAAAGTACGTGAAAGACCCATAGCTAGGGAAGTTCAAAGTTGGATGAACCAGGAAAGTTCGACTTGATGAAACAGGTAACAGTAACTTAGCGGCATACATAGTGGCACAATCATCACTAGTGGACCATGTTAAAGCTAGTATGAGGATCCTTACATATTGAACTTAAGGAAGGTGAAAGTGAATAATCTCTTGATTATTTTCATTAATGAAGAGGTATATATATAAATATACAATATCTAAATATGGAAAATAAATCTACATTTTTCTAATACAAGACTAATACATTCTCCTACTATAATACTAATACCATAATTACACTTGTACAAGAACTCTACACACATGGTATATTAAATAACATCTACCGGTCCGTGTGGTATACATACGGTAAACCACTGTCTATTACTCCCCCGCACTCATAGCGAGCGGTAGTCGTACGCTGAGACTGTCCCTAAAATCTTCAAACAGAACCAAGGGAAGACCCTTAGTAAAGATGTCAGCAATTTGATACCGTGAAGGGGCATGCAAGACACGTACTTGTCCACAAGCTACCTTTTCGCGAAAAAAGTGAATATCCATCTCCATATGTTTAGTGCGCTGATGTTCGACCGGATTTCCAGAGAGATAGGCTGCACTAACATTATCACAGTAGACCAAGGTAGCTTTCTGAATAGGAAAGTGTAGCTCTAATAGAAGATTACGCAACCAACATGACTCAGACACCACATTTTTAATTAAGTGAGGGGCATGAAGTACATTTTTTAGGACTAGAGGTGGATGTGGGGGGGGGGGGGGGACAAATTTGTGAATTGAATTGTCATTACCAATAATTATGCCATGATTTTTGCTCAAATTGAAATAAGACGAGAGATTAACTTGCGCGGATGTCATATGAGAAGTGGCTCCGATGTCCATGTACCAATTTGCGTCTGGGGGAGTCAATACAAGTGTATGCATCATGGCCTCAATATCCGTAGGTGTCGGACCGGAAACTGGACCCGCAGCAGCAAAGGCCTGCTGAGGCTGAGGTCCAAGCAGGCCAGCCTGCTGCCAAGGCCCAACCGGTTGGTTGTGCTGGAACTGTGAATTGGGCCTCTGTTGGCCACTGGCCCAATTCACTGGAACACCTAGAAAAAAAAAAGATAAGCCATATTGGGCCACTTGCTACTGGCCCAGCAGCCCCACGGTCATTGTGCATTTCCCCAAGGTTGTGGCCAGTGGTGCTGCGGCCTAGCCGACCTACTATCGCTACTACTCTGACCACCGCCACCGCCTCGATTGCCACCGCAGTTCTTGGCACCATTTTTCCGATTTTGACCCTTTTTGCCGCCACCGTTGTTACTGTTTTGGCTAGAATTATCTGAGAATGAGTGAGGGTCATAGGATGTAGCCATCATCATGACAAAATTAGCTCCGGTATCCAGCTTCTTATCCACGCCGGCCTCTTCTAATGTGAGCATGGAACTAGCCTGGTAGAATAGTGGAAGAGGATTACTTCAGCCTTCTTGACTTGGTGACGGGCGCACCAACGTTCTTGAGTTGATCCGCAAATTCCTTCAGCCTTTTACAATAGGCTGAGACATTCGGAAAATTCTCCATGTGGACATGGGAAAATTCATGCTCAAGAGTGACAACACGTGAATTTTTGTTATCTTGGAATATATCACGCACCCTATTCCAAGTTTCCATCGCCGTGGCGTCGGGTTCAATAATCGTCTGCAAGATGTTTGTAGAGATAGTGGAATAAATCCACTAGAGAACGGTAGCATCAACGGTAGACCATAACGCAGGGTCATCCTCGGGGGTAGGCACTTTCTCCTTGCCTATTACCGAGGGGGTGATGTGATGAAGGACTTGATGCGAACGTGCATGAACCTTAAATAATTCCGCCCACATCGCGTATTGGACGTTTTCCATCTCAAGAAGAATAGGGATGTGGTTCTTGATGTTGGAGACTGTAAGGGCAAGATGAAACGTGTTCTTTGAGGTAGACATAATGAAAGAACAAGATGAGAATTAGGGATTGGGAAAAAGAAAATTTGGGAGGGAAAAAGAAAGGTGGCCGACGGCCAGGTCAGGGTTGAGAGGGCTGCGAAATTGTATGGAGAAGGAAAATATTTGCCCTAGACTTCTGATACAATGAAAGTGAATAATCTCTTGATTAGTTTCATTAATGAAGAGGTATTTTTACAAATATACAATATCTATATTTATAAACATATTTATAAAAATACATATTTTATATTTATTAATTTGAAAAACACCCAATGCGGATAAACTTTTAGCGTATATACACTATATATCTACTCATACTTCATATCTTGAGGAACAATCGAATCCCCCTCCTGAATTTCTATACGTATAAACTACTCTATTGGATATATAACAATTTTCATCATCATCTAAATACACTTCATGTAGATATTGTTTACTTCGTGCCTCTGCATTAGCAAATATATTAAAGTTTTTTTTAATTGTTGAAAATAAGAAGGGAATCACTAAGTTCATGTACTTAGAATCTTCTATTATCAAGCCTCAAAGAACTTCAAAATTTCTTAAACATTTCAATGCACTTCCTACTTTTTTTGTTTTTTTCTAATTACTCAAAAATGCAAAAATTAAGGTACTTGTACTTAAATGAACAAACAAAAGGGTACTTGAGAAAATGCATGCATAGATCAGGAATTCTTAATATAAGCTTTTGAGACACCATTTTATTATAAGATGCATATCTGGAGTAAAATTAAAGTTTTATTTTCCCACCAAACACATTATATTGGTCTTGTGAGGGTGGCAACGGTTTGTTAGTTCTGGCAGGTGCAATGTCACATAATTAAGAAATATTCACTTCACCTTACTGACTTCAATTTCAAGATGACTACTTTCTTTATCTCCCCATTAGGTGAGCCAGCAATATTTCATTAATATCTCACCACTCTTTCTTAGGGTTTGTTTGGTATAGATAATTTTCTTATGTTTGATTGGTCATAATTTTCGAAAAATATTATTTCTAGAAAAAACATTTCTTAAAAATAGGAAAATGACTTTTGTAGTGAAAACAGGAGAAAGCAAGTTCCATAAGCGTAATACAGCCTCACCCCAACCCCATAGCCCCATGCACACCACCCCTACGGCCCTCGGCCCTCATGTCAACCCCAATAGTATTTTCTTAGATTATATACAAATTTTAGAAAAAATATTTTATGCTTATGTATCGAATGTCAGAAATTAAGTAAGAAACACACCGAAAACATTTTCAGTAAAAAATATTTTCCTTCATACCAAACACACCTTAGTGTTCATTAAAAAAAACTCTAAAGTAGACTATCATTTTATTTATTTTTCAACAAATTAAAACCATTTGATTCATTATGTTATAATGAACACAAAATTAATGCAAACCGTGCGCTATTATGATTCATTAGGATATCAAATTTCAAGATTTGAAATCTCTAAGTACATGAATAATTAGAACTCCAAATTGAGAAAAACAAAATACATGTTCAATTTAAAATTATTTTTTTGCTTTGTTGTGAAATGATTGCTCCAGTTATGTTAGAGTTAATTAGGGAATATTTGTTAACCTAAAGTCAGCCAAATGGCTTTGCTTATACTAGCAGTTAGTTACCAAAATGATCATCAACAGCTAGGCCTTGAAACCAACTACGGCAAAAATAACTTCGATTTTTACATTGTATAGCAACTCACAAAATAATAGCCGCTAAAATGTATATTTATATATTAATGTTAATATACATAAAATATACATTTTTGATATAAAATAATATATATTTATTATATATTTGGCTAGCGAATATAATTATTTTTAGCCGACCGATCAAATATGTAATTTGCTCATATAAAACAAATTTACACTCAATAAGATTTAACTTATTATAGTAGGTTGTTACTCTAATTTTTATATTACCATATCAAGTTTATTATACAGAGTCAAATATCGTTGAATGTTAGCCTAATTTAATAATGTAAGAAATTTATACATTATCAGTGCACCTAACTTAAGCTCGAATTACTAATGTTGTTAGCCCCAACCATCGACCCTAGAAGTGTAAATAAAAGATAGCTTCTTTGTTCTACATTCTCAAACAAGTCTTTGAACTTCCCTCTCTCCACCTCAAAGATTCACATTCATCTCTTCAAATTGACTTGTGTTTCTTGGAGCTGTATAAGTTTATTGGTAATAGCCACAATAGCTACCATTTTCGAGAGGTATATCTTTCATTTTGTTTCAAGTTAATTCCTTCATGTATTCTTCTTTTTTATTCTTTTTCCCCTTTCTGTTGGTTATATTGATATTATTGGTGTTTTACATGTATTGCTTATAGGGCTCCTTAGTCTCCAAGTTAATTTAGACAGATTTAAGGTAAACTCTAATCATAATCATCTCCATTATATTGATAATCAAGTAGACCATGAAAATATATATTTTTTCCTCAATTTGGTTTCCACCAAGCCAATTAAATCTGCCTCGTGTGCTATTATATAATCTTGGCCTCTTTCTACTTCTCAACTTTATAAATTGTTTTGACATTTCATATAAGGACCTTCATGTAAGAAATGTCTTTCAAATTTAAATTTAACTCGGATTTTGGTTCGTTACCAAATTCATTGATTAATGTTAAGAACTCATCAATTTCCGTTGGTAATGATTTTTTATTAGTCGTATTCACTTTTTATTCAAATTCTTGGTAGTCAGTATTTTGCAAAATTTCAACTCTCTATTTTTCTCATTGAATTAGAATTTAATGGGACTTTCTTGATATTTATGATTAACTTTTCCAGTAGTATGTGAGTTTCATGAATTAGTGTGTTATTATGTAATCTTGTCACACAAAAATTGATATTACGAATACAACTACAACATCCATTGGACCTAGTAGACAGAATATCATAAGGCAGTTAGCCAAAGCTAGATCATCCATTTTTTAGAACTATTAATCAAAGATAGGACACTAGCGGTGTGAGTTTGTCACATCGCGGTGCAAGTCAAGATGAAAGAATGAAGGTTGCGATAAGTTATTGACCAACATAAAATTAGTCAATTTATGATGAATTTTCACACAAAGATATTGGATGTGTCTAAATGAAAATTAAAATTCTTAATGAGCTTTTCGTTGACAGTAATTTCTTGATATACCTTATATATATTTCAAATTATCAATTATTATGATTAATTGTACTTTTTACACAGTTTTCAAGTATGTAAATTTTATTTCAAAAAATATAAAGATTTCATATCCGAATTTACAATTAAAATTAAAAAAAAAATTGACTTTAAAATTTGAACAATACCACATATATTGGGACAGAGAGAGTAGTAATATTATTTCAAAAAAGCTAATATTTTTTAAAATGTTGTTTTGATGAATAAAGATGGGTGAGAAGACAAGCTTGCAGTTGGGTGTGGTGGGAGCATTGTTTCTCTCAGTGGCATCCTCAGTCTCCATTGTTATTTGCAATAAGGCTTTGATGAGCAATCTTGGTTTCCCATTTGGTAATTTCATCTTCCTTTATTAATTGATTAGAATACATATTATCATTATAATATATGCTTATATATCATACTACCCAACCAAACTTTTAATAAGATTGCATCTAAATAAATTATGTTAGCTATGCATGTGTTCGGTGTGCAGGCATGTCTGGTGAAAAATAGAAAATTAAATAAATATAGCTTCCTTTTTCATTAAGTTCAATTTGTAGTCATGTCAAGAGTTATTTACTTGACATTCTTCTAGTGAAATCAATATTTTAATTATAAAATTAATGTATACATGCCGATAATGTGAAGTTCTAGTTACACTAATTACTAGTATAATGCATTAGTAGGGTTCAGAAACGGATCGTGCACCTTAAGGGATGTGATGTAAACAGTCTTTCAGTTAGTATTTATCATAATATTCTTCTTTAATTATCTTAACAGTAACCTGATTATATAATCAATTTATTATAACATTTTCTAGGATGGCTTATGTGTCTTTTAACAACTAATATAATAATATGCAATTTTTGTGTTATGTTATTATATTTGCAGCAACAACATTGACAAGTTGGCATCTGATGGTGACATTTGTAACACTACATGTGGCACTGAGATTCAATTTTTTTGAGAATAAACCCGTTGACATGAAGACTGTCATCTTGTTTGGTATCTTAAATGGAGTTTCCATTGGCTTTCTCAATCTCAGCCTCGGTTTCAATTCTATTGGCTTTTACCAGGTACTCCCTCCGTGCCTTTTAATTGTCGCAATAATTTTTATAAAAAGACTTTAAAATAATTATTCTCCGTCTCATTTTATGTGACACTTTTCGCTTCTCGAAATTCGAACGGTATGAACTTTGACCAACATTTTAATTATTTTTTTTTACCAAATGATATGAGAAAAGTTGCAACTTATAGTATTTTTCATATAGTTTTTAAATATATAAATTTCAATGTTAAAATATTGAGTTAATCTAATCTAATTTAGCTTCAAAGTTTAGTCAAATTGACTCTCGAAAATGAAAAGTGTCATATAAATTGGGACTAATGAAGTATTACTTTAGGAATTCAAGATTAAAGTTGATAATTATTTTTAACAATACCTTTAACATTAAGAAATAGCTCTTTTAATATTGTTTAATTCTCAAAAAGTATCTAATAAATAAGAGTAACTTAGTAAACTATGACTTTGTAATCTAGTTAAATTAAACTTATAAGCAATTTTTGGTTTATCCATCGTGTTTGCCAAATACGAAATATGCTTATAAGCCAAAATTTGTCATAAGTTAGTTACCCTCAACTTATAATTATGTAGCTTATAAGCACTTTTAATTTGAGAAGTTTTTTACGATTTTTATTATACCTCATAAAGCTACTTTATGTTAAGACACTTAACGCTTTTGGATGACTGAAAGAATAAAGTCATTATATTAAAATAACATTAACAACAATAATAATTTCTCCAATTATTTCGTGGATTGAATTTCACTTGACTATCTACGGTTCCATTGCGTGTGATCTATCTCTTTCCTTGGTTGTAGTGGAACTTTGGTTTTATTTAGCGAGGAACCCCACCTCTTGACGGGCTACTCTACAAGAAACATAGCTATTAGGAAAACTAATTTTTTTGAAAGTAAATATTTGGTCCCTAAAAATCAATAGAAACCGAAAAATTCTGGTTATTATTCTTCCTTATAACCAAAATATATCTGGTCTCTGGAAATGTGATAACTCTCTGACTTGTGTGTTTGCTTTTGCAGATGACAAAGTTAGCAATTATACCTTTCACTGTACTTTTAGAAACCATTTTCTTAAAAAAACAATTCAGGTAATTCCAAATTTCAGATATTCCTAAAACTAAAAAATAGGCTAGTCATAATTATTTAATTTGTTATTACAATTATTTTTTTGCAGCCGGAATATTAAATTATCTTTGTTAATTCTGCTGCTTGGAGTGGGCATTGCCTCCATTACGGATCTTCAGCTAAATTTTGTTGGCACAATCCTCTCTCTACTAGCCATTGTTACAACTTGTGTTGGACAAATTGTATCCTTTTATTACTTATTTGTCCAAGAGTTTATTATTATGTGCACTTATAGTTTACAATATTTTTACGTCGTCGAGTTAAGTTACTTGCAATATAACATACGATTAATTATAACAAACATGATCTGGTTACCTGAAAAGATATACTAAATAATCTATTACTATAAGGTACATTACATTGATAGTATAAAAGTTTTACATTGTTTGTAATATAACTTATAGCTTATTTAGACAATCTTTCAAAATCTGCTTATTTTGAATAGGTCTTTTTCGAAAAAGTAATTTTAGAGAGGAGTTGACTAATCCATTGGAAAAACACTTCTCAATATTAGAGTAGTATTTTGTGCTTGGCTAATGTTTCAAAAGTGCTTATGGAGAAAAACTATATTGACGGAGTGGAAACCTAGTCTAACTCTAATAGTTTTATGGTAGAATCCTAGTATAAGTATATTTGGTAAATTGTAATTATGGTAGTTTTATTAAAATAGGGTTTCCTTGTTAGACTATGGAAAGGAAGAACTTACCTCTATATAAGGAGGTCATTGTGATGAATGAAAAGTAAGAAAGAGTTCTCCCAATATTTTTCTTCTCTCTAAATTTCCGTCGCCTCTCAAATTTAACATGGTATCAGAGCCTCGTTAAAAGAACACGAAAACCCTAAATAATGGCGGGTGAAGGAGAAATCGGCGATAAAAATAAATGAATCGCCGGTGAAGAAAACACAATTCAATGAAAGACAATCTCCCTTATGACATTACGTCAAATGATAATCCCGAAATTGTGGTGACACAAGTCCAATTGAAGGGAGAGAATTACGAAGAATGGGCTAGATCCATGAGGACGACACTAAAAGCAAGGAAGAAATTCGGCTTCGTTGATGGTACAATCAAGAAGTCGGATGAAGAGTCCCCAGACTTAGAAGATTAGTGGAATATAAACTCTTTGTTGGTGTCATGGATTTACAACACCATCGAACCAACCCTTCGCTCAACGATTTCGCATAAAGAGGAAGCAGAAGAATATGGACGAGCATCCGGGAGCGGTTCGCTATTCCCAACGGCCCTCAGATGCAACAACTGAAGGTAGAACTTGCGGAGTGCAAGCAGAAGGGAAGGATCATAGTGGATTACTATGGAAAACTAACTAAGTTGTAGGAAGAATTGGCAAACTACGAACAGATTCCGACTTGCAAGTGCGAAAAGTGCACGTGCAATCTAGGGATGATCTTGGAAACCAAAAGAGAAGAAGAAAAAGTGCATCTTTTCCTTATGGGATTGGATGATACAATGTATGGAACGGTGAGATCAAACATATTAGATCAAGAACCGTTGTCATCATTAAACAAAGTCTACTTGAAGCTAGTGCAAGAAGAGCGTGTGAGAGGACTCACATGAAAAATTGAAGAACAGAGTGAAACCGTGGCATTTTCCATACAAGGGAAAAATCCTTACCATGACTAAGGTGAATGGAAGAACGATGGTGCATTCTGCACGCATTGCAAGAGATCCAAATATATTATGGAGGAATATTTTCAACTCATTGGGTATTCGAAATGGTGGCCAAAAAATAAAAAAGGAGACAGAAAATCCAGAGGAAGAAGGAGAGGACAACAACATCAGAGGATAGGCACGGGATCTGATCATGTAAGAGGCAACTATCGAGATAACACCGTTGTTGTCAAGGATACTTATGCGGAGATAGAACAGATGAACACAAGTAGGATAGGACCTCACAATTTGAGTGAGGAGATCATGAAAATGGTGATTCACGTGTTGAATTCACAAGGAATAAATCTAAATGGAAAGATGGATAGTAAGACCGAAAACTCATTTTGGATTATTGATTCCGGAGCTACCAATCACGTAACAGGTAATTCAGAAAAACTGAGCGATTAACGGGACATTCCTGAGTGTCCGGTTGGGCTTCCGGATGGAAGTAGCTCGGTAGATACAAAAGAAGGAACAACCAAGTTGAATGACAGGATATGGTTGAATAATGTTCTTTATGTTCCGGATTTGACATGTCATTTAATTTCTGTGTCACAACTAGTTGATTATTTAGATTGTGATGTAACATTTAATATAATTATGTGTGATATACTAGACTCCACCATGAGAAAGCTGATTGGAAAGGGTGGGCGTCGGGGTGGACTTTACTATTTTCGGAATGTTCCGCTGATACGGGCTATGAAGGCAGAGGAAGTTGATTGGTTCGATCTTTGGCACAAATGATTGGGTCATCCTTCAACACAAGTAACAAAGTATATTACGGCATTAGGCTTAAAGGAGAATGGTGATAGATTGTATAGAGAATGTGATATATGTCAAAGAGCAAAGAAAATGAGGAGTGTTTTTCCTTTAAGTGACAATATTGTTTCGGATACTTTTGAGATGATCCATTGCGATTTATGGGGACCATATAGGACCCCCTCCTTTTGTGGAGGTTCATATTTTTTTACTATTATGGATGATCGTTCACGATCCATGTGGATCTTTCCCTAAGTTTATAAGAAAGAAGTATCCCAAACCTTGAAGAATTTCTTCGCTCTTATGGAAAGGCAGTTGGAAAAAAGGGTGAAGATAGTTAGGAGTGATAACGGATCTGAGTTCACGTGTATGAAGACTTACTTCTTTGAACATGAAATTTTGTTTCAAACATCTTGCACAGGGACACCTCAGCAGAATGGAAGAGTCGAAAGAAAACACTGTTACATCCTTAGTGTGGCACGAGCATTGAGATTACAGGGCCATCTTTCAATTAAATTTTGCGGAGAATGCATTTTGACTGCGGGATACTTGATCAATAAAACACCATCTTCGATTTTGAATGAAAAAATCCCCCTATGAAATTTTATACGGGAAGGCACCTCATTATGATCACTTAAGGGTGCTAGGTTCACTATACTATGGACACATAAAGGGAAGAACAAGAGACAAATTTGAGAGTCAGAGTCGTAGGTGTATCTTCTTGGGATATCCATACGGACAGAAAGGTTGTAGACTGTATGACTTAGAAAACTATGAATATTTAGTTTCAAGAGATGTGAACTTCTACGTGAATAAGTTCCCTTTTGTCGTAGGAACATGTAACTTGGTCGACAACATAGAAGCGATCCCTGAAGAAATAAAGGATGAAAAGAATCAACACATTTTCGAAGAAGAACGGACATATAATATAGGTGCGCACAAAGCTCGAATAGAAGAAACTCAGTTATCGGATACCAAACCTACAGATCAGCCAGAATTAGACCAGACAGATGCTTGTCCGAATAATGAAAACATGGAAGAAGTACAGATTGAAGGTACCCGGGCCAATGAAAATCCACCGGAGGAACAATTGGGTCGAGATACACGTCAAAAGCATGACTCAGTTCGATTACGTGAATACGTTACTAAAACATTCCAGAAAGAAATTCCATCAACGAGTTCGCCCGATCCTCAGAAACCCTCAGGTGCACCTTATCCTTTAGCTCACTATATATCATGTCATAATTTTTTCTCGCAACACCAAAGCTTCCTTAACGCAATTACCACAGGAATTGAACCAAAATCCTTCTCGGAGGCTATGAAAAAGAAATATTGGAGAAAAGTCATGCAATAAGAAATTCAAGCATTAGAGGACAATGGCACATGTACATTGAAAATATTACCGCCGAATAAGAAAGCACTCAGATATAGATGGGTGTACAAGATCAAATACAACTCAGATGAAATAATTTAACTATATAAATCTCGGTTGGTCATCTTCGGTAATAAGCATGAGGAAGGTATTGACTACAATGAAACGTTTGCTCATGTTGCGAAGGTAGTGACCGTTCGAACCTTCTTAGCGATAGAGACTGCCTGAAATTGGGAGTTGCATCAGATGGATATTCATAACGTCTTCTTGCACGGCGAACTAGCAGAAGAAGTTTAAATGAAATTACCACCGGGATTCCGTGGGTCTGGTCCGGGGCAAGTATGTCGACTCCAATTTTTTTTATATGTGTTGAAACAAGCTCCACGATGTTGGTTTACAAAATTGTCAAATGCCTTGATGCAATACGGGTTCAAACAGTCATACTCTAATTATTCTCTCTTCACGATGCACCAGGGAAGTATACAACTTAACGTCTTAGTTTATGTTGATAACTTGATTATCTCCAGAAATGACCATGGTGCCATTGCACGATTCAAAGACTATCTCTGAGCTTGTTTTCACATAAAGGATTTGGGTCTCCTGAAGTATTTTCTGGGGGTTGAAGTTGTGTGTGGACCAACTGGATTATTCCTTTATCAACGGAAGTATGCTTTGGATATAGTCTCTGAGTCCGGGCAACTAGGAGCAAAACCGATTAAAACTCCCGTGGAACATAATCACAATCTGGCATTGGCCAAATCGGCTAATGTGAAAGATCCAGAACCATACCAATGTTTGGTCATCAGATTGATATACCTCAATTTTACGCGACCGAAGTTGTCCTATTATGTACATGTATTGTCCCAATTCATGCATCAATCGAAGGAAGCACACTGGAGAGACGCCCTTCAGGTGGTAACATACTTGAAAAATAACTATGGGTAAGGAATTGTGTTAAGTAAGGATTGTGATCTCCAGATATATTGGTGGTGTGATGCGGACTGTACTGGATGTCTGTTGACCTGAAGATCGCTCACCGGATGGTTTATCTCCCTCGAAAATTCACCAGTATCATGGAAAACTAAGAAGCAACACATTATCTCTCGCTCGTCAGTAGAGGCGGAATATCGTTCAATGGCAATGAAGGTTTGTGAATTTAAATGATTGAAGGGAATCCTACATAGCTTGGGCATCGAACATAAATCTCCGGTTAAAATGTTTTGTGATAGTCAAGCAGCATTGTATATTGCACGAAATTTGGTATTTCACAAATGGACTAAACATATTAAAGTTGACTGTCAGTATATCTGTGACGCACTCCAATCGGGTATAATTCTTTCGAGTTATGTGTCAACAAATGAAAATTTAGCCGACGAGTTTACAAAGTCTTTGGGCAAATCACAACATGAATATCTACCTGGCAAGTTGGGCATTCGAGATACTCATGCTTCAACTTGAGGGGGGTATTGACGGATTGGAAATTTAGTCTAACTCTAATAGTTTTATGGTAGAATTCTAGTCTAAGTATATTTGGTAAATTGTAATTATTATAGTTTTATTAGAATAGGGTTTCCTTGTTAGACTAGGTAAAGGAAGAACTTACCTCTATATAAGGAAGTCATTGTGATGAATGAAAAACAAGAAAGAATTCTCCCAATATTTTTCTTCTCTCTAAATTTCTGTCGCCTCTCAAATTTAACAAACTACTTTATTTAGCTTTTGTTATTGCTCAAAAGTATTGATTTCCCCCCTAAAAGTTTGGCCAAACACCTCAACTTTCTTGAATAAACACTTCAATAAAACACTTATGGCTCCCAAAAGTTTTGGTAAAAAAGGCTTTTAAACTCATCGGTCAATTGTTATGTCCTAGAAAAGAAGATTATGATATTTTATGATTTCCTTTTTGATAAATGATGTACTTTTATTTGATTCCAAACAATTGTCAATGGTTATTTCATGCTTTGACTTGACCCTAGAAATTCAGCTGACAAATACAATTCAGAAGAGGCTCAACATCTCATCTACACAACTGTTGTACCAATCAGCCCCTTTCCAAGCAGCTATTCTATTTGTGACAGGCCCTTTGGTGGATCAATTCCTTACCAAAAAGAATGTTTTTGCTCATAAATATTCAAATGTTGTGATGGTAAGAAAAGACCTTAATCCCCATTTTTCTTATCCATGTGTATGCTCTAGCTAGAAATTATTTGTCAGTTGTCACTGCAAATATACTATTAACTTAAAAATAGAGAAAATGATAAAAACCGTTCTTTAAATATAATTCATTGAGTATGCATTTAACAACTTTGATCCTTTAAATTTGAGGGTAGGTTTAAAATAATCCATTGAGTATGCATTGAACAGTTTTGATCCTTTAAATTTGTCAAAGTTAACACTTTTAGTCTCTGTCAAATATTTGTCGCACTCTCTGTCTGTTAGATTTGACGGGAACTATGGAAAACAATTAGTGAAAACTTACATTTAGAGGTACATTTTTTTTTTGTAGTTTCATCTAGTTTTTATTTATTTCTAGAGTCTTGGTGCAGCATTTTGATGTGTAATTTAAGTTATTTTCTAGTACAGTTTTTTGTGTTACATATTTTAAAATTTGATGGGAATTTCTTGTTGTTTATGGTTAAATTTTTTTCTCCATTGTTTCCATCAAATCCAATAAATATAAATTATTAAATATTTGCCAGAGATCAAAAGTGTAACTTTTGGCAAATTAAAAGACCAAAATTGTTCAATGCATACTTAAGGGATTATTTTGAACCTATCATCAAACATAAGGGACCATTTTTGCCAATATGTATGTATTTATATATAAGTTAAATCCGAATTTTTTTCAATTAAGACTTTGTTTTTAGAGATTTTTAGAATGATCAAATGGATGATTTTGCAGGGTTTCATACTGTTGTCCTGCTTGATTGCTGTGTCAGTGAATTTCAGCACATTTTTGGTGATCGGGAAGACATCACCAGTTACATACCAAGTGTTAGGCCACTTAAAAACATGTCTTGTTCTAGGATTTGGCTATACATTGCTGCATGATCCCTTCACATCAAGAAACATTGTCGGTATACTTGTTGCCATTGTTGGAATGGGATTGTATTCCTATTTTTGCACACACGAAACAAAAAAGAAACAGTTTGGAGATCATTCTTCCATTCCTCAAGTAAGAATATCTCCCTCTATTTCTCTTGCTCTTTTAGGATTTAACTTTTATTCATTAGGGATTGTTTGGTTGATGGTTAGAGTTATGCAGATATTAGTTATGTAGGAAATAGTTATGCAGGGTTTAGGCCTTATTTGTTTGCACTTAATGGAGATCCGAATCTGAATAGTTTAGACCTTATGCCATTAAATGCATTTGTTTACATCAAGATCTACGCAATTATTTGGTCTGAATAGGTCTTAATCATTCAGATCTTGAACAAAGTCTTAATATCATCAAGAGATATTTTTGTATGAATATTTTTACCACCACTCTGTCTATGGCCACCACCTCCACCCCTACCCCTACCCTACCCACCCCACCACCCACCACCTACCACCCAACCTCGCCCTACCTACCCCTACCCCTCTCCACCCTTCAACCCACCTTCACTAACCACCTCTATCATCACAACCACCACCACCCTCCTAACCCATTTACCCAACCCCCACCACCCATACCCTCACCACTGACCATCTCTGCCATCACAACCACCACCATTGTCAACCACCATCACCCTTACCCTCCCAACCCCCACCACCACCTCCTACCACCCACCTACATATCCTTTACCCACTTACTAACCACTACCCCCACCCTCACCTCTACTCCACCACCACCAACCACCCATGCCATCGGAACTATCACCCCACTTTCAACCACCACTGTCATCACCAACCACTAGCCAACGCCACCAACCACCTATGTTATCACAACCATCGCTGGCAGTCACTGCCACATCTATCACCTCCATTATTATAATTATATCATCAGCCACTGACGTCATCGCCGCCACCATCGACCACTACATCCACTATGGGCAGTCCTTACTACCAACCACCTCTACCATTATAACTAGCACTGCCGCCAACTATCACCAACACAATCGCCAACCACCACACATTCCTTAGCCACCATCACCAACACCGTCAATTACTAACATCAACAGCCACCATCACCAACACCGTCAATTACTAACATCAACCAACTCCACCATCACCACCACCACCAATACCAACCTCCACCATTGTGCCAATCACTATAATACCAACCACATCCACCATCACAACTATCACCACCACTACTACAAAACATCTCCACCATCACTAGCGAACATAAATTTTTTATTATCAAATAATAATTTTATTTTATTAAATTTGAATTTATTTTCTAATAGTTAGTTACTTTTTTATTTGAATTATAGATTTACTATGTTTAAATAAATACATGATGCACATTCAGATGTTGAAAACAAACAGTCTTAATCATTAGTGTTCAGATCTAGAGACAATATCTTAATCATTCGAATGTGCATTCAGATTCATACTTCTTAATCTAATGAAACCTTAGTTATTCATGCATTAATTATTTCATCTTCTGTCTCGTATAAAATAATATATAAAGTGACTAATAACTTATACATATTTTATTTATATAGGATTGTAAAATGATAACTAAAATCGTACTTGATGTGCTGAATTTTATACAAAGCAACTGAAAAGCTACCCAATATGACATTAATTATGCTAATTTTAATATATGAATAACTCTCTTCCTAACCAGCAGCCAAATGATCCATAACAGTCTAAAATATATTTATCTAAAAAAATAAGACAAGTCTTCCAGCTACAAACATGTTAAAATATACTGATAGTTTACTTTTCTTAAGGGTCGTTTGGTAGAGTGTATAAGAATAATGATGAATAAGGTGTATTAATAATGCTGGTATTAGTAATACTGACATTAGTTATGCAGGAATTAATTTTTATCCACCTTTTGATTTGGTGTATTAAAAATAACATGCATTTCATAATTTCTAAAACTAATTTGTTGTTTACAAAAATACCATCCATTCTATACTATGTGAGAGACTTCATGGACAATTGTATCTTTAACTATGCTAATGAATGCATTAAAACTCATTGCATTGCTAATACCATGGATTGCTATGTATTAGTTATGCATAGCATAATACCAAATAGGGAGTATACCTAATGCTTGCATTATTTATACATAGAATAAAAAAGTGTACCAAACAAGATTTTGTTAATACACCAAGCTAATGCATGGATGATTTTCCTTAGTGATATGATTGTACTTTATTCCGGGTAATATTGATTTTGTTATATCATCTCAGGTTAAGGAGAGAGATACTAGTACGCCACTTCTAGCTGGGAAGGATGGTTATCAAGATAAGGAAAATCATGAATCCAAGAAGTTATCCAAGGACTCCCTTGTTTAAATTTTAGAGTTGAGATGAGGATGTTTCAAACAAAAAAAATTATGAGACATTCCACTGGATGTAAATGATTTTTTGTTCATTCAATAATATTTTCACGAATTTGTTATATTTTTGAAATTTTGACACAATATATATCATGGAAGTACAGTGATACGATTAGATTTTCTTTCCTCTGGTTGCCTACATCTTCTTCAAGTGATCAAGCTGACCATTGTCGGTATGTTGGTGACGGACCAGATGGAGTTCTGGCCCAGGCCTGATTGTCATGCCCCAATGCACTATGATGCTAATATAGACAACAACAACAAATCAAAATCAATATTCCCCTTTTGATTGTTTCTAATCTCCGTCAGCACATTATGTCCATCCCAATATTGTTGTTCAATAGGAGCAGGTTGTTGAACATAATTAAACCCAATATATCCACTCAAGTAATAATGGATTGGTGGTTGTTCAATTGGACCAAGTTGTTGAATATTAGCACTAGTACTAGTTCTAGAGCTGCTACTCTTCAAGATTTTAGTGACTTGTTTGTTTTCTCTGTCGAAATCATCATTAATCATGATTTGTTTACCTTTCAAGAACTCAATTCTTCTCCTATACAGCCTAGATTTTGGAGTCTAATTCTGACAAGACATCTCTTTTTTCCTTGTGATTTTTAAAAACAACATTGTTGTTCTGTCGGCCCTTTCCGTTAGAACAACTCTCTTTCTTATTCAAACAATATTGTCGATACTGATCAAGAATGGGATTGACGTCATTGGCCAAGTTTCTACGTTTTCGCCGGTACCAACTACAATGGCACAAGCCTTGATATTGCAAAGAACAAGATTTTCTCTTTAGTAATGCACTTTGGTGACTGCATCCCCAAAAGGAAAATTTTCATCTGTGAATACTCCAAAAAATTGATAGTCAAGCTAAGGATACAGGACAAGGTGTAACTGTCAATATTATAAATAGTTTCAATAGCCTTCAAGCAGAGTCCAGACATGAAGCAACAGGACCACTTGAAGACTCTGGGGTCCCTATCAACCCCCCATGATTATAGCTACTTGAAATCATATGGGGCTAAATCAGGCCCCAAAGTAGAAGGAGCTGAAGCTCTTTTTGCAAAAGTATAAAATAGATGTTTTTGGTTGTTTGGAGACAAGACTGAAAGAACACAAGGCACAAGAGATCTTGAACAAGGTCGGAACACGAGATGTAATTATCCAATGGCCCCAAATAGTAGAATATAGTTGTTTTGGAGACCTCATGTTCAGTTGCAGGTTATCACTTTAAAGGAACAATACATCCATTGCCATATAGAGGACCCAACAAACATCTTTTCTGCTTACCTTACTATCATACATGCAAACAATGAGGCTGCCTTGAGATTAAACCTGTGGAGTGACTTGAACCAGCTGCAAAGTAAAATGCAGGGTGCTTGATTGTTGAGTGGTAATTTCAACAATGTGCTCTCATCTGCTGACAGAATTGGTTTCTCAGTATTACCAACAGAGATAAAAGACTTCCAAGAATGTTTTGATATCCTCCAACTTACACCACTGAGAGCAAAGGAATGGCACTTCACCTTTTGTAATAAACAACAACAAGGCAGCATAGTTTATTCAAAGATAGATTGGGCATTTGGCAACTATCAGTGGTTACAGTAGTATGAGCATGTAGAGGCAGACTTTCTCAACCCAGGTGTTTCTGATCATTCTCCAATCTATATACAATATAACCCACAGGTAGCACTGCACCCAAAGCCTTTTAAACTGTTTAAGATAGCACTCCATCACCCTGATTTTAAAGATATATTGAATATTAAATGGGGTAGGTATTAGCGAATATTCCCTGTATATAGGAATTCCTTTCATTATTCACAATATATATAGATGTACAAAGGTTGATTCCTAATATGGTACGAATCCTAACTTACCTTACAAAGGTTAATTCCTAATATAATTAGAATCCTAAGTTACCTTAAATATACATCTATCATAATTACAAAATATACAGGGAATATTCGGAGAATATTCGCTAATAGTAGGGACTGCAGAGGCACAAGAATGTATTAGTTGTGGTACAAGTTGAAGAATCTAAATCGTGGGGTTGAAGGATCTTAACACTTACATGGCCTCTTATGAGCACAGACTCCCAACATGTAAGACAGGAGTTGGATATTATCCAAGATTAAATGGCACTACAACCTTTAGATCAATCATCCATAGAGACTGAGAAGAATACTTTGCTTGAGATAACCAATGGAGTAAGGTGGAGGAACAGGCTCTTAGGCAAAAATCTTGAGCCTGTTGGATAACTTGTGGAGATGCTAACTCAAAGTATTTTCATGCTCAATGTAAAATAAGGGCTAGCAGGAACAATATCACCTCCATATATGATGCACATGGCACTAAAATCACTGATCCCTTACAGGTGGAAATAGAGTTTGTATCTTTCTTTTCCAATATGATGGGCTCAGCTGCGATCAATTGCCTTATCCAAATGTTGTGGTTATAAAGAAAGGGTCATGTCTCTCACATCAACAAAAAGTATCTCTAATCCAGACAGTCACAGAGTAGGAAATTCTTAAAGTTGTTAAGAAGATACCACATGACAAAGTCCCAGGTGTTGATGGTTTTCCTATAGAGTTCTTCAATGAGCATTGAAAGGTAGTCAAAGATGTTGTGAATGCTGCTGTCAAAGAGTTTTTTTGCACTGGTAAGCTACTCAAGACCACTAGCTGTACTACTGTTACACTTATACCCAAAATTGCATTCCCTTCCATGGTTAAAGATTACAGACTTATTGCCTGCTGTACAACCATTTATAAGATCATTACAAAGATCTTAACTAATAGGATTAAAGGTGTAATAAGTACCATTGTTAGACCTGCTCAATCTACTTTTATAGAAGGCAGAAGTATTGTGGACAACATACTATTTAGCCATGAGTTGCTGAAGTGGTATACCAGAAAAAGTCTATCAGCTAGATCTGTTATGAAAGTTGATTTAAGGAAGGCATATGACTCTATGGAGTGGTGTTTTCTAAGAAGCATGCTAGTAGAACTGGAGTTTCCTTATAAGTTCATACAATGGGTAATGAAGTGTGTCTCTTCAGTCTCCTATTCTTTGGTGCTAAATGGTGGCCTTACTAGTCCATTTCAAGGCAAGAGAGGTATTAGACAGGGTGATCCAATGTCACCTTATCTTTTTGTGATAACCATGGAATACTTGCAAAGGGAGCTCAATGAACTTGCTGAGAATCCACTATTTAAGTTTCACCCAAGGTGTAAGAAACTGGACATTATGCACATTTTCTTTGCAGATGACCTCCTTATGTTTTGCAAAGCTGAGGTACAATCTATTAAACTCCTTTAGGAGGTTTTCCTAAATTTCTCTGCAGCATCTGGATCGCAAACAAACATTGACAAGAGCTCTATCTACATGACTGGAGTGAAGGATGATTTGAAAACTGAAATTCTACAGACCCTGGGCTTCTGTGAAGGGACTCTTCCCTTCAAATACCTTGGGGTCCCCCTATCCTCCAAAAAACTCACTATAGCTCAATGCTTGCCTCTGGTTGAAAAAGTCACTGAAAGAATGACATGCTGGTCTACCAAATTACTGTCTTATGCAGACAGATTACAATTGATAAAATCAGTGGTGTATGATATACAGACCTATTGGGCTCAAATATTCATCTTGCCAAAGAGGATAATGAAAATGATCAATAGCATATGTAGAACTTTCCTCTGGACTGGTGCAATTGCAATTTCAATAAGGGCTTTATTTCCTGGGATAAGGTATGCTATCCAACCTCAGCAGGAGGACTAAATGTCCTTAATCTAGGCATTTGGAACAGAGCAGCTATTTTGAAACAACTATGTGCCTGAACTAAAAAGAAAGATTCTTTATGGATAAAATGGGTGCATATTTACTATATAAAATATGATTCTGTGGGGAACTGTTCTGTCCCTACACATGCCACCTGGGTAACAAGGAAAGTCATTGATTCTAGGAAGTATATACTTCAAATATCAACTCTTCATGGTGACCTACATTCAAGATTGGCTGCTATGGTGTCACATTCAAAAAAAATTATCAAAAGGATGTATGCCACAATTCCCGAGAGCATTATGAAAGTGCATCACATTGCAACCAAGCATTCACCCCAGATATAAGTTTATCATTTGGCTGGAAATGATGAGAAGGTTGGCTATTGTAGTCAGACTTCTGAAATTTGGGATTAGAGTACCTTTAACTTGTGTATTCTACAACAATGTTGATGACCTCTTATCACATCTGTTCTTTGAGGGCCCTGTTATACAAGCCTTATGGCAAAGGCTACTGGCATGGCTAGGAATACATAGTGCTATATTTGCTATGGTTGTTGCTTTGGTATGGAGGGAAAGGAACTCAATCAGGTCCCAGAATAACAGGTACAATGCAAGGAGATTGTTGTTCATATCCACATCAGAGGCAACACAAGAAGGAAGTGACAACAAATGCTGGGAAATCTTAATCCAGTGCCTTAACAGGCAAGAATGCAGTGCTGAGGAAGATGCTGGTTCTTTGTTTTGGGGGCCTAAAGCAAATGCTTTACTAGCCTGGGAAATAATAGTGGAGCGCGTGAGAGCCTTGTTATCGCGTGCATCACTTTAGTATTCTAAATTTTAATTTGCAATATTAATTACTGGTACACCCTTCTCGGTCAATTTTTACTTGTTCAGGTTTGATTTGGCATGCCTTTTAAAAAGCAATTACTCCGTGTCTCAATTTGTGTGATACTTTTCATTTTTATAGAGTCAAAGAAGAAAAACTTTTACCGTGATTTAGTCGTAGCCTCTTTACATATTTAAATTGTTAATTATTGTGATTTATAGTACTTTTGATGTATTTTTAAATATGTAAATTATTTTTCAAAAACTTAAAGATTGTATATTCGAATTCAGGGTCGAAATAAAGAAGTCTGATTCTAGACATCCGAACTGTATCACATAATTGGACAGATGGAATGATAAAATGATAGATTTACTACATCGCCCTTTGGATATAACAAATTCAATGTTTTGGGAAATGAATAGTACTTAATAATAAGGGTAAAATAGGAACTAAGTGATAAATTATTTCTTGATTTTTTAAACTGAATAAGTGAAAATGGACATCTATTTTTAATATACTGGACAAGTAAAAAGTATAAACTTTTGAGATAGTTTTGGATCATACATACCTCTAAGTTTTACTACTTAACACATGTGACATATCTTCGCTGTGATTAAAGATATTACAGTCACCATCCTTCGGATTTTTTTGACGCGATTAATATTAAATGATAAAATTGTGTAACCTACCATAATTTTGTGGCACCAACTATTGGATGCTAAAGTTTGCACCTTAAGCTCTATTTATGCTATAGAATATCTCATGGACAATGTGATACATGTGTATTAATGGATTGTGTTTCTCCAAGGATATTTCAGTTGCTCAGAAATACTCAATATGCAGTAAATTCCACTACCTTGGTGTTTGTTGTATAAAGTATATACAAGTCTTTTATTTGGCCGGAGACATGTTTTAAGTTCCCTTACCGGTGAAAGTACGCATGTTTTTTGTTAAATGCCTCCCTTGATGCAAGTGGAAACTCTACATAGACACTGCCATGTAGTTCTACTAAAGAAACACGAAGCTCCACCTTGTAATACCATCGAGCAAAGTGCAGTCACCCGAAATACAACTGTGACATAAGTTGTTTCGCATCACTGCAGAGGAACAAGTTAAGCACTAGCCATACCTCAACGAAAATCTGTAGGAGATCCAGAGTAGTCAAATACTTCCCTTTCCACATGGAAACATGGCCAAGGTCAAGGTATTGCTTTTCTCAAATGCTGATGCATCATCACTCAGAAATGAATTTAAGAAACAAATAAGAGTACAGTATTTCATCAAACAGCTCAATGGCATGCACTGAAAACCACATCAATAAGATCACAGCAATCCAAGACACTTGATATGCCCTCTTCGTTTGCCACCATCAAGGTGTCCTGTATCACCAAGTAGCCAAAGGAGACTTCCTGCAGTTAAAAAGCTGCTTCAATCGCTGGCTTTGTCATTTGCAACATCCCAGAGGACTACTACAACAAAGCTGCAAACACAGAACCTCAAGAAACCCACAAGAGTTACTTGCAGATTCTCAATAGCTGACCACAACTGCACCACAGCCATTCGAATAACAAGCATGTGATGTAGCATCTGCAAATGGAATAGGCACTTTGGATGCAAATTCTGTAAAACTGAAATAAGCAACTTCTCGATCTTCACTGTGGACCTATCAACCATTAGGTTTTCTTGGATATCGAGTGCACTCAAAATAACACATAAAAAAGGCCATTGTATCACATAATTTAACAAAGCAAAGAAATTGAAGTCAAATTATTCCAACACGGCATCCCTTAGGCCTGCCTTAAACTGGATCTACTTTATCCAGAACTTTGATTACACCAGATACAAGATTCCAAATGTATTCAATAAAGGGAGACACGATCAAAATTTGACGACTGAAAAAATAAAAGAGGCTGAACAATAAACATCAAGAAGTGTAACAGCAAATAATCAGTTACAACCATTATATTAGCCTATTGTTTGATCCCAATCGCAAAAGAAGTCTACTGTACACAGCTGCTGCATAACCTCACCAACTGAAAATGGGTATCCAGGCAATCAGTGCTGAATTCCAGGTTCAAATGAAGACCAACAAATTTCACATTCAGTTACTCCAAAACTGCAACTTCTTGGTCTACTCTCCAATAGTTTGCGTCATTGTACTCTTTTATTCCTGCCCCACCATCATCTGTACTCTCCTTTTCAGGACTCTTGGGAACAATTCTCCTTTTCAATGGAGCAGCCTCCCCAACGATCCCCTCCTTAAGAGCATGTTCCATTGCCTTTTCAGTACCCTCTAATTCTACACCAACAAATTCAACATCCTCTTCAAACAAAGAAGGAACGGCAGCTACTTTCTGACAAGACTCAGATCCAGATGAACTTTTGCTAGAATCTGGAGATGTTGAGACACCATTTGGAATAGATTCTTCACTACCACAAGAAGTGGAATTTAACACAGGAGTTGCTGCCTCCTCTGAATTGGCCAAAGGACCACTAGAGTTACTAGGCTCTTCAAATGGGTTCACATTGGATCTACCAACTTGAAAATCTGATGCATTCCCCCATGCTGCCCATTCAGGCATAGGCCTGTCTCCAAAGGGGTCATCATTGTCTGACGTCTCAAAGCGGAAGAAACCCATGTCATCTGACAGACCTGCTTTCTCGTTTTGTTGATTGAAGTTATCACCATTAACAGAATTTGATCCACCAAATCCAGTAAAGGCATTTGAACTAGAAGTGGGTGCTCCATCTGTAGAATTTTTGCTCTCAGCCAAGTCATCCTCCTCTCCAACTACCACCTCGTCATCACTATTGTTATTCCCACCATTTGATGTTCCATTAAGGTTGATCTCTTCCATTGCCTCTGTAGGTGAGGTGTTCATAGGTGCATCACCAAGTCTATCATCTTGAAAAGCAAACCAGTTTGAGTTTGTGAACAAACTGCTGCAGAGAGTGGGAAAAAAAGAAAACAGAACTGTCACACACAAGCAGTACTAAGTCTATATATAAAGAAAACAGATGCTATAACCTTGCTTGCATCACTAAGTTACCATTTTTTAACAAACTCGAAGGAACTAAAGAAACACAAGGATTTCCTATTTGAAAAGGGGAGGGGTTCGTCTTTTTTTTTCTCCTCATCCTCCCTCATTTTTCTTGCATTTAAAATCTTATGGTGTTTGTTCGGAGAGAGAATTTATTTTCAATTGCCTACACCCAATTATAGTGCAGAAAACACGTGCTGTATTGACTCCTGCACACAGCTATCCTTTAAAACTACAGAACTGTGAACTCACCTCCCCTGGTCATCTCCCAATCGGAGGGATGATATCACAACTTCAGCAGACTCATCATCAAAGTAAACATCCTACATGGCATGACCATAAAACTGTGAGAACACTAGAGGCTTATGGTAACATCAAGAAAAAGATTGACAGACCTTTAAAAACATTCAAAAGGAAGTAATTTCAATCACGGAATAAAAGAATTACCTCATCATCTCGTTCAAGAGCTGCATGACCCTGTAAACAAGTAACGAAGACCATGAATGAATTGACAAATGCGTAACCACAACTTAACTGTACCCCACAGCCCAAAATCGGGGTTACATACAGAGTCCCAGAGTTGAATTCCTCCTCTTCTGCTTACAGAACAACACCCTCTCTCAACCAACCCCACCCCTCTAGGCTCTAAGCTTCTTTTCCCGAAAAAATAAAGAAGAATAGCTGAGAAATTAACCCTGATTTAAAAGTATTAAGTAAACCCTTACCTCTTCAGCATCATCATTGTCATATATGGTGTATCTGAATGCTTGGCTAAGATTATTGGCTAAAGCAGCTACATCATAATCTCTGTCATGAACATCTTCCTCATCACTGTCCCTCATCCGATCTTGCAATGCAGTTGGCCGGCTGGTCATATTTAGAAAACTTATCATGACCTCTATTCCAGTAGTTGATACAGGAATTGACAAGGACAGTAGAGAGGAAGAGGCAGAAGAGAAGTAAACTGGAACATTTTCAGTTCTTTTGCCTACCAAAAGAACTCAACATAACCACCTCTTATTCTCCACCTCTTTAAGAATTTGTGACAAATCTTTGTTTATACTACTCAGATGAGCTCTCCTTGACTATCTGATTAAATGATTTTATTAGAAGCTTTTTTGGTTGAAACATGTGATTTTTACTGGAAGCTTTTTGTCTAATTAATGAGGACACTTCTTGTCACTACTAGATCACAATGACGGACATGACTGCAGTCTCCAAAAGCGCATCGTTACAGTCAGTTCTCTGCTTTCCCACCCACCACTTATTTCTCCTACCCTATTATTGACCTATTTCTTCAGATGCTAGAAAGTTCGTACATGAAAGTAGTAGAGGTCCAATGGACAGAGAATGGTGCTCAGAAGGACGACAATAATATGCGGCTTAGAGTACTAATCTGTGTTAATACTTCTCTGCTTACTACTATTTTTTGATAACTCTGTTTACTTTTCCATTTTATCATTCCACCAGGTTAGGGCAGAGTTGAGATACATGCAAATGACATGGTTCAACTACAATAGCTTTATTGAAGAATACTAACACTATAGTTTCAAAAAGAATACCAACACTATAAAATGGTATAGTTAATGTAGTTGTTCCACTTACAGTAGGTCTGGTGTTTGTCAGAGGTTAGAACTTGCATGTCCACATAGGATAAGAATGAAATTTAAAGAACCACTTAAGAATCGAGAAATCCTAATTTGCCTTAAAAGACGAAATGTTTAGAAGTGGTATGAAATGGACCTAATAGAGCAGAATGAACAAAGGGAGTTCATATAGCCAATCCTAATTAGTTTGGGATCAGGACATATTTGATTGATAGACTAACATTACAGAATACAGATGATATATTATTGGTGATCAGTTACACAATTAAAAAGAAGCGAAACTTACCCACAAGCCCATCGGTAGACATTTTCGACTGTATTACGCTCCTGTAAGACGGTAGTTTGCCAATCACTCCATTCCATATTTTTCTGGTGTAAAGAATACAGACTAGCATGTGAGATGCAATTTTGCACAACATCCGATGACATTAAGGGGCAGACCGGTGCACTAAGCTCCCGCTATGCGTGGGGTCCGGGGAAGGGCCGGACCACAAGGGTCTGTTGTACGCAGACTTACTTTGCATATCTGCCAGAGGCTATTTCCACGGCTTGAACCCATGACCTCCTGGTCACGTGGCACAACATCCGATGCCATTAATAGCTATTATATAGAATGCCATGAGGCAGAACCTTTCACCAACTTCTGCTACTCAATCAATATGATGAGCCAAAACACCAAAGGATCTAATGACATACTCCACAATCACAAGAACGATTTTGCTTAACAAAGTGATTTCACATTGTGAAGAGAAAGGTGGCACTCTTCCCAACATCTACGAACAAGCTAAGATCAATTTCATATCAAAGAAACATTTTCGAAGCATAGGCAGGTAGGTAATCGTATGTCTAAATTATTTGACAGCGTCCATCCTAAATTCTTTTTAAGTTGTGGGGATGAGCATTGCTTAGAGACACAAACATATGAAGTTTTTACCTTTTTTTATGATGGTGGTGTTCGGGCTCGCTTCGCGCACATAGACTTTTCCCGTGTACATGTTACCTCCTATCGCACAGGTACCGGTAACTCTGTATTTCCTTCCGCTGGAATTTGAACCTGGGACCTCATAGTTCTCCTATCACTCCATTTCTTAGACACACAAACATATGAAGTTTTTAACCCTTTTTTTATGATGGTGGTGTTCGGGTTTTTTATTACCCCACACAATAAAATCAGTGCCAGTGCACTCCTCCAAATATCTAAGAACAAGCTAAGATCAATTTCATATCAAAGACAACCTTTTCGTAGCATAGGCAGGTAGGTAATTGTATGTCAAAATTATTTGCCAGCATCCATCTTAAATTCTTTTTAAGTTGTGGGGAAGCGCATTGCTTAGAGACACAAACATATGAAGTTTTTAACCCTTTTTTTATGATGGTGGTGTTCGGGCTCGCTTCGCGTACCTAGACTTTTCCCAGTGTACCTGTTACCTCCTATCGCACAGGTACGTTCGGGCTCGCTTCGCGCACCTAGAATTTTCTCTGTGTACCTGTTACCTCCTATCGCACAGGTACCGTAACTCTGTATTTGCTTCCGCTGAAATTTGAACCTGAGACCTCATAGTTCTCCTATCACTCCATTGACCACTAGACCACACGCCCACACCCAAGGATGCTTATATGAAATTTTAATAATTAAATTTTCAAAACCATTGAACATCTATTCAGAGAAAATTTTCAAAATCTAATTGAACAATTTTGGTTGATGTGCTCATATGCAGTTGATTGTCGTTTAAAGCATATCAAGCAACTAAGTACAAAGTTGTCACGCACCTCAATATGTGCTTGAATGTATATGTCATTCTTTCCCAACTGAACAAGTTTGTTAGAAATCCGTGTTATATGTCCTATGTTACCCACTCGAGGTGCTCGTTCCCCAGTGGCAGGTAAAGTTGGCTGCATCAATCAAAGAATACCATTAAAACATTTCAAGATATCAAATAAGGCTGCAGGGTTCCCATTTACATATTTCTTATCTTGGAGAGAATGGGGTGAAATAATTCGGAAAAAAACAGAGGGCACCACAATTTTCAAAACCTAAAACTTAATAGAAAGTAAATCAGTTATTCACAAATATCAACCTGTTTTTCATCACTAGAAACTGTAGACTGTTTATCCGTTTGAAGTAGCTTCCCAATCAAATCGCACTCTTTAAAAAGATGGTCAACAATGATATTGTTTTTGCTTTCCACGCAGGAGTATATTATACTCTCCACATGATGATGTAATGCATTATTGTAAGGGTACCTATACAGCAATTAAGTAATTTGTTAGAACGTCAAAGAAGGAAGTAGTAAGAAAGTCACCAACACAAAATCAATGGCTTTTGGTGCCTAAACCAGACACCACTGAGTTCCAGAATTCATGAGCATAGACAAAAATCTTACTCAAAAAAGAGATCCAGGACTCTTTCAATTGTCCCAGAGCTGATCAACTCTTTCTCTGCAGCTTCATTGCCAGCTTTCAGTAGCACAGAAATGAATTCCACAATCTACAATAAAGAAGCAAACCACAAAGATACAAAGATGAAGAGACCCAGATGAGACAGTCAACTCAACTATTTAGCAGTTAACATGAAACTACACATGAAATGTTGAACATATTTTCATATTAACACTCTTTTCTAAGCTTCTAATCTTCTATTCCACTGACAAAATGCTGATAAATAATTTTTTTCAGCAAATCCACCAAATATAACAAGACGGGCTATCAAGCTATATACAATTCATTCATTACGAACATGAAACAACTAGATCCCTACAGATAAGAGAAGTCCATTTTATTGGAGATTCTAGCTTTGAAAATCCTTCTGAATAACACCAAACAACCTAAAATAAACAAAGCTTGAAATAAAAGACCGGCTCACACAATTCCAAGAACGTAGACAATACAAACCTTTAAGCGATGCTTCCCTAGTGGTGGTCTGAGTTCACCATATGTCGTTGGCAGAATCTTCTCATCAGAGGTCACATTCAACAGCTTGACCAAGTCACCTGTACCAGAATGAGCCACGATTGTGAAACATCTTTAAGTTGAGCTTCAAGGGGCAGCAAACACATCAGTTGTATCATGAAGCAAAGGTTTTCTTTTTTCTTGTGATGGCTTTGCATTTTCATGCTTTACTACCGCCCACTCTCTTAGAAGATTTCTGAATTCAAGTATAAAGGGTAGAAACGTATTTAAACAAATATTTAACAATTCAAAATCATATAAACTTTTGCAAAAGAAAGTTACCAAGTTTAGGCAGCATTGCACCAATAGTGTCAGGACTGACATGCATGGGTGACTCGTAAACATGCTGGCTCCGGAAGGAATACATCATAAATGATGGGACTGATCTTTTTGAATCCAACAGAGATATGCAGACAGTCAAAGAGTGGACAAGGGCAGACTTTGAGTGTGAATCTTCAAGGGCATGACCAAATATCCTTGCTACAAAGCTACATGTAAAGAAAGTTGAGTAACTAAATCAATCAAAGTTTACCATCACTAGAAAAGAATGCCAGGGGAAAAAACCAGTTTTCCAGAGAAGTATTAACTGAAACGCCACATACCTTGGGCTAGATAGTTTAGTAGCCAGAGGTGATGGCGTGCTTCTGGCTATTGCACATAGCGTCTCTGCTGCATTAGCATGTACTTCAGGAGGACTCTGGACAATAAAACAGTACAACAGAAATGATAAATCATATCATTTAAAGGAATAGCTAATTCTAGCTAGGTCTTTAAAAAAACAATGCTTGTTAGGTAATTAGAATACTACTGCTTCAGGCATCTCCTTCACCCCTGCCCTCACCCAACAAAAGAGGACCATAAAAATAAAAAAAATAAAGGAAGCTACATCTGCGCATGGAAATAAAAAATACAGGGCAATAAATGAGGCATTGCTAGATCAGACCATCAGACACTGATAATGAGGGTGGAAATGATAATTTACCAAACTGATTGGTAAACGGCCATTGTGAAACCATCTGTCCCTGGTGCCTTTTTTAACCAAGAAAGTGACCAAAAAAAATCAGGTGCGCCTTTCCTGATGGTTACCAGGATCTCAGCCTCCTCAAATGGCTCTTCAAGTGCATTGCTTTTTACTTCTGTGATAGCTGGTAAATCCTCAAAGTGGGTTGTAGGACTCCATTGCTCATTTTCTATGTAAAGCTTCTGATAAATGTCCAAAGTTTCATCCTTTATTTGGTTTTTGTCTTCCAACAATATCATTAGCGATCTAAAGCTATCAATATTGTTATATCTTGCATGAGAGTTCGTCATTTTCTGAATGTATTTGGTATTCTTGTCTCCCTCTTTGAGCCAGCGACATCTAGACTTCTGTCTCCAAAAAATCTCTTCTGATTTTTTGCGTTGTAGTACTTCAAGCTTCAGATCCATAGACACTGTATTTTCAGAATTCACATGGTAATAAAGGTCAGATTTCTGCATTTTGTTCAATCAGCATTAACTTCCCCAAGGCTCTACTCCTTTGTGTCTCAATATTCCCATAGAACCTCCTAGTTCCATGTAGTAATATCCTTCTTAAGGCATTTCAATTTTTGCATCAGAATTAAGCCAGGAGTGTCATTTATAGAATAGCTTGGCCACCTCTCTTTTACCTTGTCTAGAAACCCTTCATTTTGAAGCCACATTTTCTCAAACTTGAAGGATGATGTATTAGTTTCCCGTTCTCCATTCTCAAGTAGTATTGGCTTGTGATCTGAGAATACTGGGGAAACACCCTAGAAAAAGTGTGTGATCAAGTGCAGGTCCCATGTGCACAACGCACATCTTCTGATGGGATTTTTAACTCAGGGCTAATTGTGGAAGTTCCTTTGGATACTCGTTACCTATATAAGTCCTTACTAACCGGTGGTTTATAACCACTATCAAACTAAAGAGTTATTTTCCTGAATTGTACTCAACAAGATTTATATTGAACAATGTACCAATCCTGTGGAGACGATATCTTTCTATACTATCTTTGACACACTTCTTTTGACGGGATTTTTACCCGGGGCTAATTGAGGAAGTTCCTTTGGATGCCCCTTACCAATATAAATCTTACTAACCGGAGGTTGATAACCACTTTCAAACTAAAGAGTTATTTTCCTGAATTGTAGTCAACAAGCTTTATATTGAACAATGTACCAATCTTGTGGAGATGATATCTTTCTATACCATCTTTGACGCACTTCTTTTGACGGGATTTTTAACCCGGGGCTAATTGTGGAAGTTCCTTTGGATGCCCCTTACCTATATAAGTCTTACTAACCGGTGGTTTATAACCACTTTCAAACTAGAGTTATTTTCCTGAATTGTACTCAACAAGATCTATATTGAACAATATTTGTACCGATCCTGTGGAGACGATATCTTTCTATACCATCTTTGACGCAAGAACAAGCTTATTTTTGTAGTTGTGTTCTACGCTTGTCAAAGCACGAGTGCACAATCATATATCGTTATCCTTATTGCAAGATGAATATGGTACCTCGAACTTGTAAACGTCAAGAAGAACATATATATCCAAGGGATACTAATGAAAAGTAGCAGATAAGCAGGTTACAGCAAGTCTTTGTAACCTACAGAAGGGCTCAATTTATCCACGATCATTTCTAAAAGATAGCTGTCAGCCAACCATTGCATCACATCTGTCGTGTTAGGGTAGATTTGATCATCGGCACCTACAAGTCGCACCAAAACCTATAAAAACAGTTCATCAGAGGAAAGTCTTCACCGGATCAATTCTCAAAGTTGACTATACATCACAATCGTACACAGGTTGTGGTAGATGAAATGCAAAACTGAAATACTAACCTCCATTATGGATGTTATACCAATCAAATCCACCATCTGGCGGAAAACATCATGGTGCGCCTGTAAGAAAATCAAAATGATTTGGAATATAACCAATTCTTTTGGAAGGGGGGGGGGGGGGGGGAGATGAAAAACGAAAAAACATGTGCACGGTTGTTAAGGAGGCCTATTTAGCATTAAATCAATATCCTCTCTAAATTTTCCAAGTGGAGGAGTTAGATATGGTCTCCTTTGTATTAACCCACTCCATGTAATAAGATGCCTGGAGAAACCTTTCTTCCAAGAAGTGGCAACATACAATTATTTCATAGACAACTTTGGCAAGTTCAGGGCTCTTAACCCTCAGTTCCACCACCCACCACATCTAAATAGATATGCAAAAGTAAAGTTAAATGACATCAGGATTTTACTTGTCCAACAGACTAAATATAACTCAAAAAATCATTATGCAGTTTACTAAACCCATAAATATGTTTTCCTTATCAACTCTTGTTTTTTGGGACAAGTAAATGTATAGTTACTATTTCAGATCAGAGTGCATCTTTTCTTAATCTATTCTTTTTTTAACCTATAGTTACTATTTCAGATCAGAGTACATCTTAATTAACTTTTCAACAAGGGTGAAGACACAAACATGAGCTGCCCAACAATAAAAGTCTGACAGAGCTGGGTGAAGCACAAGCCAGAAAATGTTACTCCCTCCGTCCCAATTTATATGATGTAGTTTGACTGGGCACGAAGTTTAAGAAATAATGGAAAACTTTTGAATCTTGTGGTCTAAAACAAGCCAAAGATATTTGTGTGGTTATAGATCATCTCGTTAAGCGTAAAAGGTAAAGTTTAAAGTTAAATTATTGCTAAATAAGGAAATGCGTCATTCTTTTTGGGACTGACTAAAAAGGAAAGTGTGTCATAAATTGGGACAGAGGGAATAGTTCTTTATCTTTCCTGCCTCCAGGTTGTTTGCAGGATACCGAGGAAAACACAAAGATCATGAGAGACAGGTCTTTAATTGAGACAGGTCAGCATAAAAGACGCAAGAAACATGAGAGGAGCCGATGAAGAGACAAAAGAGCCAACTCAAATTTTGTTTTTTTGTTTTTTTTGAAATGGAGAGCCAACTCAAATTTTCATAGAGAAATGACCCTACTCACTATCTTCCCCAAAAGAAGGGAACCCGGCAATGAGAGGACTCAAACTACAACTGATACTAGGGGAAGGAAAGACAGGAATAATTGGTAGTCTCAGAAAGGAAACTAAGCTATTGTTCAGTGCCATTGGGTGGTTCTCTATAAATGCAGACTAGAACGTAGAAATTTAAGGTAATGGGCAAAGCAGAGATAATCTCTAGAGGCGCAGATAAGAAATAGAAGCAGCACAAAGAGGAGGACTAGCACATAATTGAATTAACAAGCTTAGGGGGCACCATCAAGAAAAGATGACTTTAATAAAAAACTGCTGCCAAATCTTATATCAAAAGACAATGACATTAGAAAAAAATGATGCTAAAGAACATCAGGTAAGCATCTCTAATAACGAATTAAAAATGGCATGACCACAATAAATATACATACCTTGTTTTTTGATAAATAAATATGTATACGCGTTTATCAAGATTAAAATATCTACCAAATGAAAAATTGCACTGGAATGCAAAAGCAAAGCATGTAACAAACGAAAATGTGTGTCTTTCTAAGGTTGAACTGGTTTTAGAGAGAGAAACTTTAAAGATTCAACTTCTGTTTCTTACTAATAGGGAACTTCTGTTTCTTGCAACTTCTGGAAACTTTGAAAACTGGACCAAAATTTTTTATATCTATCTACCAGCGTAAAAGAAATGCAGTTTTATAATCTTTCAACCACAAACTATAAATTTATGATTTGTTGGACGCTAACTTGAAAACCAGATGGAAAATGACCATGAAGACCACACACTAGATAAGCAATTTATAATAGCATGGTGTAAATATTAGATTATCTTTAGTTAGGTGGAGATTAGATATTTTCGGATTAATCTTCATTGTTAACCAAAAATTTTACTCCCTCTGTCCCAGTTAGTCCGTCCCAAAAAGAATGATACATTTCCTTATTTGGCAACAATTTAACTTTAAACTTAACCTTTTACGCTTAACGAGATGATCTATAACCACACATATATCTTTGGTTTGTTTTAGACCACAAGATCAGAAGTCTTCCTTTATTTCTTAAACTCCGTGCCCAGTCAAACTATATCTCATAAATTGGGATGGAGGGAGTAGGTTAGAGGTTGTATTTGAGCATATGAATTGAGTTATTGATGAATGTAAAACCATAACTCAAGCCAATCTCCGTGGTCTCATTTCAAATTGCTGCTTTGTTAAAAAAAAGTTTCTTCAGCACTGCCATAATAGATCAACATAGCATACTGGACAAAATATATCATCATATCATACTACAAATTTTTCCAAGTTGTTGATTTCAAATAACATCTTGCTCATTTCTTGAGAAATAGATAGCCAAAATTCTAACTATATGAAGCAGCAAATATTAGTAGCCTGCAAGAGTGGATCTGTGCTACGCTACCTGAACATAGTTCATGAGGGGAACAGTCTTCTGCAGCATGAGGCATATCACAACCTGTAATGCAGTAGGAATATATACGTCAACTTGCTTTAACCAAATAACAAATCAAATTTCAACAAGGACAAAGGAATCTTGTACACGTGAAGCTTGTGGATCAATGATTTAATACCTTACTGAAGTACCCAGCAAGCAATGCACTATGTGAACGACTTGGTTCCAAAAAGGAAAAGAGTAAATTCATGAGCTGCGCCAAGATGATAAAAAGGATTGAATTCTCGAGCAAAACAATTTCTTCTCTGAAACTAAAATGTAATAACTTCTTTTTTATTGTTACAATTTTATAATTAAAATGTAACAACTGCATCTAGAGAATTGCCGTACCTCTTCTTCTTCCACTAGAGTCTTAAGGATAACATCAATTTCACAGGTGAATATCTCGCTGGCAATGAAAGGAAACCTATGGTACAAGACATTAATTAGAAACAAGAAATTGGGGTGGTACCTAATATCTAAAATTAAAATCATACGCTTGCAACTACAATTATGCAAATAATTAAAGCTTATTTATGTCCCAACTTACTTAAACTTCCGCTTGCTATCGGCATCCTCAGAAGGCTCATCAACAGTGTAGTGCAGCAACTGCTCAACCAGGGCACTATCTCTCAAACTGAAACCTCAAAATCATAAAACTGTCAATGAACTTTGGGATTTTAAGTGGTATCAATACTGAATACTGTGATTATTAATTTTTTTTCCTAGAATTATAAGTCAATTGATGGTTAAATTGAAACAATTAGTAGAAGCATATGCATGATAAGAGAAAGGCATTTTTTAAGGTAAAGAGGCATTTATAAATTAAAACTCCAAGAATGTTTACAAATTTATGAGACGGCTGTTCAAAGCTTTGCATTCTTGAATTATCTCTTCTTCATCGAGAAGCTCTTCCAATGTGAAGTTTTCCTTGTCTAATACCGCTTCAACCTGCAAATCCAAAGGAAAAATGTTTCAAAATCGGGCAATATCTATAATTGAGAAGAAAACAGAAGGTCAATAGAAAAGTACCTGAGTTATTGTAACAACATAATGAACAGAAATTATCAGACATCTTTATCTCAAAATAGAGAATAGCCAATTTATTATGAAATTCAAGAAAGATGTTTAAAAGTGTGTCAAGCTAGAAAAATTCCATATTGAAAGACATCAAGGTATTGGAAAATCACTCTGTGAATTACGGTAGGGTCCTGCAAGTAGGTGATGACTATGGGTGCAATGAAGAATCAACAATATGAAAATACTCCATAGTAATCCACGAAGAGAAAACTCTGTAACTACTCTATACCCGAAAACACTCATGAATTGCACAGGTCCTATGCTCAGTTTTCTAGTTGATAAACAGAGAACTTAAGCTTTAACTCTATCAACATGCACACACAAGGAAACAGGTTCTACAGATCAATGAAACATTATCTTATTCAGATTCACTTTTTGGTTTTTTCCGGATGAAAAAGGTAAAGATTTTATTAATGATTACCAAGAAGGTACATATAAGAGGGCATCAGAAAAGAGTTTTTCCTTCTACATTGAAGGAATTCTGCAGATTCAACAAAGAGGCTATGACGTCAGATTCAACACTCTTCCTACACCACAAATAAAGACTCTAACAGCATCTAGATTTTACACTTATCATTAAAACATCAGTTGTTTCTCTCTAGCCAAGTATTCCAGAAAATGCAAGTAGGAACTGCATTTCAATGGTGCCTTGCTGTCCCTAGCAAATGTCTGTGTATACCAGCAGCATAACACAAGTTCTATACTTCCTGCCATAACCCATTGGACTCCAAAAAATGCTCAGAAATATTGATCAGTTATTAAGGTTTGAGACTAATGATCTTGATATCGAATAATTCCAACACCGGTAAACCCGGCACTGTCCTCTAAGCAATTAATTTCAGCCATCAAATATTGACAAAGGCAAATATCAGGAGTCCACTTTCAGCTCGATTCACAAAAAATAAACAAAGCAAATAATATGATCCAGTGAAGTCTGACTCAAGCTAATTACCAGCAATTAATACTAACAAGCGGAAATATAATTAAACAAGCACAAAAAGTGACAGCACAGACACAACGTCACTTGCATTTGACAGTTGAAACACCAACATAGCATAAGCAAATTACATGATCCAATTAAGGCAATTCAATTATATGAAACTAATCGAACGGAGTTAAATTAAATGAAACAGGCGTGAGATACAACAGCACGGACACAAAGTATCAACAACACATTTTCCAGCTTTCATTGAATTTCTTAACACATACTCCCTGTGTCCCAATTTATGTGGCACACTTTCCTTTTAAGTTTGTCTCAAAAAGAATGTCACATTTCTATATTTATAAACAATTTAACTTTAGAAGATGATTTACAGTCACACAAATATCTATGACTTGTTTTGGACCACAAATTTCATAAGTCTTCCTTTCTTACTTAAATTCAGTGACTAGTCAAACGATGCCACATAAATTGGGACGGAAGGAGTAATACACTGGCAATGAACTTAAGTCACGCATAATGCAAAAAAAATGAATCCAAAAACTCGTAAATGCTTCGAAAATCAATCTCCCTAAATTAATACTAATAAGCAGGGACATAATTAAACAAGAACAAAAAGTAACAGCACAGACACAAAGTCACTTGCATTTGACAGTTGAAATACCAATATAACATAAGCAAATTACATGATCTAATTAGGCCAATCATAGGCAATTAATTGAACGGAGCAAAAATTAAATCGAACAAGCATGAGAGACAACACTGAACAGAAAACATGAAGTCTTAACACATAGTAATACACTGGCAACAACCATAAGTCACGTGTAATGCCAAAAAGGTGAATCCAAAAACTCCTAAATGCTTCGAAATTCAATCTCCGTAAATTACAATTTCTTGTTTAATAATCAAATATGTAGTTTCTTGCCCTTCGATCTCTGCTTCTATTTGTTGTTTCTTTTTCTGTGACTATTGTTTTAGTTTGCGATTGTTACTGCTCCTTTTTGTGGTCGTTGTGGCTCTATCATGCTTGTATAATATGTTAGCCATGGTTTATTCATTTTTGTTATTACTTTTTTTCGTACTGCTTTGAGTTGTTGCATACATTCTACCTTCTCCAGACCTCAATTAGACCCCCACTTTATGGAATTTTACCGGTTATATTGTTGTTTAATTATCAAATACAAAAAAAAAATGCTTGGAAATTGAATTAGAATTGGATGGAGTGAGGATTACCGGGGAACAAGCGGAAAGAGAAGTGAGCTTCCAAAACATATCTCCACAAACAGATCTACAAAGAAAACCCTAGCTTTTGAAGCCGTAAAGAGGGTTTTCTAAAATACTACTTTTTGTTGTGCTAATTTTTTTTTTGTTGCTGGAGACGGAAAGCAAATCGAGAGAGGGGCAAAAATGAGATGAGAGATAGATAAAATTATCATTTATGATAATAGAACCCGCAAATCCCCTGGTGTCATATAGGCATGGAGTTTCGACACCTCCGTTATAAAAGCTCGTATGCTCAACCAATTGAGTCATCTTACTGTAAAATCATATAAAATATAATTATTTCGAAAGATTATTATGAATTTTATTAAGGGGTGATTCGATTTAGAGCTAAGTTATTCCAAAATTATAATATTAGATTATTTTTTAAAGAATGTATAAATATTTTTTAAAGTTATTATGATTGTAATTTAATTCGCAGTTAACATGAAAAGGAGTACGAATAAAACGAACATATGTGACTTTAGAGTGCAAAAAATAAGAATAAAAAAGGTTCCCCTTCATATTGTTTTTTTTATTGTTATTGCACCTTTAGACACGATAAGGGTTGAATTATGTCTTTCTTTATTTTTGCGAATTAAAGAATTTAGTTCTTTAACAATAGTAAACTAGACACAAACGGAAAGTGGAGTGCGAAATTTGAAACACACCAATAATTTACAGCGGAAAATGTTTTGCTCAAAAGAGTAAAAAAAACACGATCTACCTTCGTAGAATTTACCTTAAAACTTCACCAAACTCAAGCAATTTTAGATTAACTTTATAAGTAAAGGGACTAAATTCCATTATCTTTCACCCCTACAATCAACCAAATATAGCTAAATTTTAGATTATAACTCTCTAATCAAAGGGGCTAACTCTAGTACCTTGGACCCCTCCAATCAACTCAATTATATCTAATATTTTCAAGACTAAACTCCTAATCTAGAAAGCTAAATAAACGTCAATAATTCTTTACCTACGAACAATACTTCTCAAAAGCAAAATATATTGGATTTTTAAGACCAATGAAACAAGACTCAACAACTAAAGAACTTAACAACTTCGTCTTCAGGAGCCAGATTATTCAGTTGTGCAATTTGAATTCTTGAAGCACCTTCTTGCTATGAACGTTAATTGCTTTGGATAATTTATGCGCAATAGCGTGAGTCTCAATAGCAGCAACGTGGAGTTTTAAGTCTCAATAGCAGCAACGTGAAGTTTTATATAGGAGTGGTGATAGCCTTTGCTCTCCAAATCCCAAAGATCCTTGGTTAAGGAATCTAATCCTACTTGGATTTGGTTTCCTTATTTGTGTTGATCACCACACGTTTTCTCCTTTATCCAAAGATCTTTACTTTTATGCAACAACATATTCAGTGTAATCACATAAAATGGGTCTGGGGAGAGTAGAGTGTACACATAATTTATCACTACTTTGGGATGTAGAGAGGTTGTTTTCGAAAGACCATCGGCTCAAGAGAAAGCATGACAAAAAAGATCATATAAGAATTAAAGAAAATAAAGAGATAATGGCAAAAAATACTATAAATAAGCATTAATAAAGAAAAGTAACAGTAAATGCATCAAACTAATACGATAATCGAAATAAAAGAATAGCAGATAGTAATAGGAAGTCGAAGGACAAGAACTTATAGAGGTAATACTACGCCTACTAATATGGAAGGATACACGAGACACGTTCTACTACCTAACCTTCTACCCTAATCTGCCTCTTCCACAACCTCCAATCTAAGAATCTTCATCATCCACAACCTCCTACCTAAGAATATGCGTCCTCCACATCATCATATCTAAATTTACTTTTATGCAAGTACAATAATATTTCCTTGTTGACCACGAAGTCCTTGATGCAACACGTTTTCTCCATAACCCCTTTTTTTAGAAAATTCTACTTACAATAGGAATTAACTTTGCAGCTTTTGATCAACAATCACCTAAGAGCCTGATACTTTCGATATCTGCATAACTCTTATGAAACCCAGATGTCAACATAACTAATTTCTTCAATAGAGACCTGATTCTTTCAATATCTGCATAATATTTATGCAACCTTATTTACATCATCAACAGTTTCTTTAAAAAACGTGTTAAGAACCTGATTCTTGTATAATGTTTAATCATCAAAACATGAATTCAACTAAACTCAACACTATGCTTGCTTGAACATAGCTAGTTGGATATTTGTTTACAAACAAATAATAAGTTGCTTCTTTTGATTGTAATTATTTTGTTCAGATTGGTATTATTCTTAAACCCTATTGAGTACAAGGAGCTTGCACCAAATCAAATTTAGACTTTTATTTCCAGTAAAAGCATTTCTTTACCTGTTAGAAATTGGATAACATTACTTACGGAAGTAATTTGGATAAGATTGTGGATAATATAAGTTATATATATTCTGCCACGTCTTAAGACTTAAACTAAGATATGTTACACTTAATTATAAGCTATCTTACCAATGGAATTTGAGAGACTAAACGAGCAAGCAAGAAAACAATCTAATTGGAAAAGAAATAAGAGACAAAATTTGTCAACACGATCAATATTTAGACCAAACTAATAATACATGACATCTATTTTAAATGTACAGTTTATTGTTAATCATGATTAGTTAGTATATACTCTCACCTTATTATCAGTTAACTATAATAAATTAATGTAGTTTAGCGTAAACACCAAATATTTTAGTAACAAGTTGAGTAAAAGTTCCTATAGAAATGAAAAATATAAAACAACGAGATTTATAGACATGATATAATTACCAATAATCTCCTTATAGATATCATATAATTCTTCCTTTTCAACTAAACTCATTTCCCCTTGTAATTTGTATTGGTATTTGTAACAAATTTTCTGCATTCTCCTCGATCTTCAACATTAAGAACTGATCTTTCTAACGAATAATCTTGATTGTCCACAAAATTAAAACAAACAAAAAAATACCAATATCCCTATAAATTAACTCTTATTACAAAAAAAAACATAAAAAGCACAACCTGATCGTTATTATATGAACTTTTATTTATGACGAGAACACTCACAATCAAAGGAAAGGATATAATTAAGAAATACTACTACATTCGTTAAGCAAGATAGATGCTTGACATACTTTTTAAGGAATTACCTGTAGGAGAACAATGATATTTCATGTTTGATACACAATGATGCAACATGTTCTTTATATTGGTTTTCTAATTTCTTAACATGAACGAATTTTGAAAGGTTTAAATAACATAAAGACCCCTAAACATAAAAGGAAGCCAAAGTATTAGTGAATATTATTTAACTATTCAATATATCTCTTGTAATTATTAGTGATGTATAATTATGGTAGAAATAGAATTCTTATTGTATTAGGATTTCACATTGTACACACTATATATATTTGTATTAATTAGAAAGACTTTCAAACGGAGATTAATATAATCTTACAGGGGCTGCAGGATGGACAAAACCTGGCGGTTGGTGCATGTAAACAGTTTCTTTCAAGTCCCCAGAGCGTGATATGAACGCTTTGCTAATTACATTATGCAGATTGGGTTTGTTTGCAACAAGTATAATAATTCTCTCTTCATTTTTCATCGAGGTAGTGACATTGCTTATTTGTTATTATATGTGGATGATATTGTGTTCACTGCCTCATCTGATAGAAAAATTCTTGAAGAAGTAGCGACTAGGTGAAATTCTTTATATGCACAACTACTTGTTGCTTACGATTATAGAAGACCTATAACTTTATTTTTAACGCCCATAATCGAAATCCAACTGATATGCTTATAGATAATGATTGGGAAAAATTTAAGAACTTATTGTATTTTTAGAGAAATATTTTCAAGCAACTAAAGAATTTTCTGGTATATATTATCCTACTATTTCAACTATGTTATTTTATATAGCTCTAATATTTTTGTTACTTAATGAATATATGGAAAAACCATCTTATAAGACACCTATTAAAAAAATGTTTATCAAATTAAAAAATATGTTTTTCCTATCCCACTATTTATATTATTGGTGTTGTATTAAATCCAACAATTAAAATAGATGGTTGTAAAGCACTTATTGAAACTATTTATGATTGTATAGCAGTACCTCCACGTCCAACTCCAAAAAATCCAAATGAACAACCACCTAAGGAACCAACTAAAGAAGAAGTTTTGTCTAGCATACACGAAAAATGCAAAATAGTATATACGCATTACCAACAAGAAAATGCTAGCAACCAACCGGCTTCTATACCATCTTCTTCTTCTACAATACAACCTTATAAAAAACATGTTATTTCTGCGGCTAGTATTGAAAGTCTTAGAAATAGAATGTTTAGTGGTACCACTACTAATCAAGTTAGCGAGTTTGATGTTTTTGTTTTGCAAGATGTTGTACCGTACCAAGCAGTTCTCGATGAAGAAGGACGTGAATACTTGCTTAAATACTGGAGGGACAATGAGAAGACATTTTCGACACTAGCAAATATGGCCCGAGATGTGTGAACATTCAAGCGTCATCAACAACGTCAAGCATTTGAAAGCGTTTTTTCTGCCAGAAGATTTCAAATAGGAGATCACAGACACTCATTAGCGGGAGACAACTTGGAGATTGCAGTTTTATTTAGAGATTGGATACGAGCGGAGCGTAGAAGGTGCAGTCAACCTGAGATCAAAGAAGAAGGTGATGAAAACTACAACGAAATCTTGTCCGACGGAGGTGGAAGCGACGTCGAGCAATTTGACCAACAAATTCCAATCCAACCGAAGAACCACAAGACATTGTGAAGAAATTAGAAAATGTGTTTATAAATATGTGATTTTTTTAATTATAATTTTACTATGTAATTTGCAACTTTCAAGTTCAACACCACAAAATTGCAATTTTGAATTTGTATTACAAAAAAAAATCATATTTCTATTAAATAATATAAGATGCACAAAAATAGTATTATGATGTTTTTACTACACTATCTTGTTCAATTATTGAAGTTTTTATATATGTTGTTTTTTAAAATTAAGTGCCAAAAAAATATTGAAAAACCCGATCCCGCCCAGCAAAGACCGGTCCCCTTTTCCGACCAAATCGGAAACGGGAAGGGACATCGGCGGATCCCTCCAGTCCCGCCGGAGGACCGGTCCCCCCCAATCCCATTGGGTCCCGTCCCGCCGGGACCCGCCCCGAACCCGGCTCACTGGCCACCCCTAGGCAGAACTGAAGACATACTTACGGCCCTTCTCTTATAAAAGGTAAATCATAATTTGAGTTTAGTTTAATTTTATAAAGTACATTATTGCCAATGTATGTAATTATTTTTCTTCTTTACGATTGATATAGTAAGCACAAAAAGAGATAGGAACTTATAATTTTCAAATCAAAAAGTTTGTTAGTATCTAAAAATGAACAAGAACTAAACCAGTAACTACTCTCACTATCTATTTTTCTTATTTATAAAAGGCTTTTGGTTTTGCGGGAGGTTGTTAGTGGCTAGACCCAAGATTTTGGTTTGTAGAATAATGTAATTCTCCTTGGTTGGAGGTTTCTCATTAATGAAATATTTATAGGTGTTTACAATTTACAAACCTAATTGGAGAAGGATCTATATTTTACATAATTACACTAGAATAATAATTGCAGAATATATGGAGAATATTAATATATTCTCTATCACACCCCCTCAGTCGGAGCGGAAGGAGGCCGGACGCTGAGACTGGATCTGAAGTCAAGGAACATCTGCCGAGTGAGTCCCTTAGTAAATATATCTGCGTACTGATAGGAAGAAGGAACATGTAACACCCGAACATGGCCCATGGCAACCTTCTCACGAACAAAATGAATATCCATCTCAATATGTTTGGTTCGCTGATGCTGAACCGGGTTATGAGACAAGTAAACAGCAGATATGTTATCACAGTAGACAAGAGATGTCTTACGTAAGGGACAATAAAGCTCTAGAAGGAGGTTTCTGAGCCAATAAATTTCGGCAACAACGTTCGCAACGCCTCTATATTTTATTTCTGCACTCGAACGGGAAAGTGTGGCTTGCCGTTTTGCAGACCATGAGATAAAGTTATCACCCAAAAATACACAATAGAAGGAAGTATATCGACGTGTGTCTGGACAGCCGCCCCAATCAATGTCCGTATAAGATATCAACATGGTCTGTGCAGATGGATAAAGATGTAATCTGTAGTTAAGAGTACCCTTGACATACCGAATGATACGTTTAAGAGTGGTAAAGTGAGGCTCCCTGGAAGCATGCATGAACAAATACATTTGCTGAACGAATATGCAATATCGGGCCTAGTGAAGGTAAAATACTAAAGTGCACCAGCTAGACTTCTATAAAGAGAAGGATCAAGCACCGGATCCCCGTCATCGACGCTAAGCTTCGAATATAAGTCGATTGGAGTGGGCATGATCTTGCAGTTTGCCATTTTATCCATGTAAACAATCTCTTTGGCATACTTATGTTGCCACAAGAATATTGCATTCTTGGATCTAGTCACGGAAATCCCTAAGAAATAACTCAACTTACCCAAGTCTGTCATGGCAAATTTTGATTTAAGCATGGTGATAATCTCATTTTTCAACACATCTGAGGAGGCAGTCAAGACAATGCCATCCACATAGAGCAGTATGTATGCAGTGTCATTACCTCGATGAAAAATAAAAAGTGAGTTATCAAATTTGTTGCACATGAACCCAATCTGCAAGATGTAAGTGGCAAAGCGGTCATACCAAGCTCTGGGCTTGTTTCAAGCCATAAAGTGACATCCGAAGCTGACAAATATACTGAGGAGCCGAAGGATGCACAAAGCTAGGTGGTTGATGCATGTATATGGTTTTTTTCAAATCCCCATGTAAGAACACAATTTTCACATCAAGCTAATGAATCGGCCAATTCCTTTCCATAGCAATACTAAAAACAATACGGATGGTAGCTGGTTTAACGACTGGACTAAAGGTCTCACCACAATCAATTCCCTCTTGTTGCCCCATGCCATTTGCCACACCCATATAACAATAAGTCGAGATAAAACTTATGCTCACCTTTTTGTCGACATTTGCACACATGGTATAACATATGTGCTACAACATTTTCTCTTTTCCCATGGAGCGTATGTCTTTATCTCATAAGATAGTGTTGTACAGATGATATTCAGACATTATATGCATCTAAACTGAGTTTCTTGATCTACTCAATGAACATGAACTCTCATCTGACCTCTCAAAATAGATTAGGTGAAACTTATTTCCACCATAAAAACACTATAATAACCTTTTGGCATTACTTGTGCGACACTAAATATCTTTATGCCATGTGCTCTCAAATTATCCTTATGATAATTTACTTAAGATCTTGTCTCATCTCCCATCAATAATAAATTGATGGAGGCGGTCACATGTGTGAGAAGGCTGGCCTCTGTCTACCAGACATACTTTTAAATAATATCAATGAATGCACCAGAATCATTCCATAATATGAATGTACAATAAACATTCACATAATAAGTGTATGCAAATCAAACTTATTTTGATTTTTAAGAAACATGAACGTCGGAAAAAATAAATCAAAAATCAATGACTCTATAGTAAAGTTTAAATAATCCTCGAGATCTTGTATGAACAAAAACACGCATCTCTAGTATCTGACGAAGTCAATAGATCTGCAACCGTTTGTGCAGATATACTTTACGTTCAGTTCTTTGCGTGCAACCATGTCATCACAAAATTAAATTTAATGTCATTGTGTTTGGATTTATGATGATATTTAGGATTTTTGGTGCTAAAAATAGCAGCTTGGCGGTCAAAAAGACGGTTATTAGTTCAACACTAACTACAACATCAACATATAATTCAAGAACCTTTTTAACCAAATAACCTACTGCGCTGCAGATGAGAGAGCCACAAATTCAACTCTCATTATGGATAAAGTTACATGTGATTGTTTTTCATTATCTACAATATGTCATCTTTATTGAGCATAAAACACATTTAGAGGTGGGCCTCAACTTGTCCATATATCCTCTATAATCAACATCAATTTATGTCACTCAGTTTCATGTCATGCCCTTATGGCAAAACGCATAATCAGAAGTTCTCATATGGTACCTCATGATTCATTTTAACTGTACTTTGAATGTGCTGGATTTAAGTTGGTTTAATATTTATCTACAAGCCAATTGCGAAACATATATCAAGTCTAGCAAACGTATCTTGCATAAGACCACCAACCGTACATAGCATAAGAAACTTTAGTTATTTGTTCATCTTATTTTAAAGTCTTAGAACACATTCTAGCATACAAGGTATTGTTTTTGTTCATTAGAGTTTTGATATGGTCACAATTTAGCAAGTTTAATCATTTAGAGAATAATTTCTTTAAATATTTTCTCAAAATCTTTATTACGAGAATATATTCATTTTTACTCATATCTTTCATCTCCAGGTGAGACGATAACAAGGCCTTTACCTTGTGTATATACTCCAAACTATTTTCCAACTATTAATATGTCATCAACATATAATGACATGAGTATAAAGTTGTTCTCAGATGTTTTAGTATAAACGTAATAATCCCTTATAAATTATTGTGATGTCAATAGAATTGATCACACTAAGAAAATGTATATACTACTTTCTTGAAGATTGTTGGTGGCCATAACAAGACTACAAAAGTCTACAAACCATATGTTTGTGGCCTTTTGGATGAATTCCGTAAGTTATTCCAAATTAATTATTCGCTTAGTTCTCCATTGAGAGAAAGTAGTATTTACATCCGTTTGATGCAATTATACATTCAAGCTAGCAATAATAGTCAGAATTAAGCTCATAGAGGTGAATCCACATAACAGATGAGAAAGACTCAATATGGTCAATCACTCCTATTACATTAGCAACAAGTCGAGCCATATATCTCAACTGTGCTACAAGCCTTGTGTTTATCTTTTGAAACCCATTTGGTTTTAATAGTTCTGTGTTCTTTTGGGAGATCAACTAGTTCCTAAACTTGGTTGATTCTCCTAGACTCCATTTATTCGTTTTATTCTTTGAAGGGCATAAAAGAGCTAATTCATGATTCATTTCTATCTTGCAGGAGCACTATATCTTGACTGAGATTCATGTAATATCATATTGATCCCGTTTAGATTAATTTTGCTCCTACTTGGACCAGACCTATTCATCTCACTCCCACTTTTCGTAGTTTTACGTTTTGTCATGTCGTCGATTGATACCAATTTCGGGGAGATATGTGAACTTACGGAAGGATAATGGAGGTTCATAGGTTGTTTATAGAAGCACCGGAGGGTATAGAAGTTAAAACGAATCAAAGAGAATACGCTGCGACAAAATCGGCAAACTTTTGGATTTAACGGCCAAGATGTACGGACTGTACAAATTGGGAAGTGAATCATAAATTTTTCTGCAAAACTTTTTGCAGCAGGTCAGATTAGACATTCCATTTTTATGGACCATATAAAAATGTACGGACCGTAAAAGTGGACCGTCAATTTGGCAGTAGCCGACTTTGCTTTGATTTTAAGTGATTTCAATGGCCATTTCTGATCATTTCTCGACCAAAAATCATCCTCACTCTCTCTCAAGACCTCCCAATATATTTTTAAGGTTTCAAGGTGGTTCCAAGGTGATTACATCATAATTGCACATCAAAAGCTAGGTTAAGTGAAAGACAATACTTCTATGAAGTTGCTATGCACTTGAGGGTTGTTCTTCGTGCTAAAGAGACTGGGTACAAGGTTATACTTGTTGTGCAAGGTAAGATTAATACTCCATTTCTTGTGCTTAATCTTATTCATGTGTTGATTAAGTGTTTGGGTAAAGAATCTACAAGTTAACACTCTAAATGGCAAATGATGTTGTTGTCTTGTTGTTGGATTGTTTGGAGGTTGAATATATGACTTGTTATGACTGAAAATTATGGGATGTAACTTGATTATGTTGTAGATGTTATTTTTGTGCTTTTCTAAAGTGGTGGTATTGACAAGGGAATTATAAGCTAGAAGGAAGAATGACTAGAAAACATGTAACAATTGTTCTTATTGTTGTTAACTTATATTGGGTTGATTTTGTAAGATTTAAGCTATTAAATGGAGTTGTAGATACATGGATAGCATGATGGTGATGCGTAGGTGTGACGATGAAAGTTGTTGTGATAGAATATATTGAACTTTAACCATGGATGACCTTATGAAGTTGCGTACATACGTTGTTCGATAAAATGCTTAAGTGAACTTTCCTATAGAATATGAAGCCGCTATTGATATCAATCCTTTATATGATATAGATAACCATCCGTAAGAAGTGAAAGGACTTGTGGAATGGTTTTAGCTTCGTGAACCAGGTCTGTTAAGGCTCATTCCTTCATTATTTTGGCATGATCTATGAATAAACGTAATCATAACGACGTCACTTCAAAAAGGAACTCTATTCTTGAGATTAAAGCTTGTGAACCTCATTGTCCCAAATGGATATATCTCATAGTTCTCATTGTTGTATAGAGAGTATTACTCGACTTGATTTCATTTCGAATATTCTACTTTCTTACAAACCTGGTTGGTTCTTGGAAATTAATAACAAACATAGTTACATAATCATAATTGGAGGATACCGACATTGAGTCACTTTGATTGGGTCCATAAGGTCCTTTAGAGTCATTGATTGCATTGTATATATATATATATATATATATATATATATATATATATATATTTTTCTAATCGAGCTGCGCTATATTCGGTCGAGTACAACACCTATATATGCACACCACTACAGTTAGTGTTGATATTACTGAGTCCCATATCTGGGTCGGATATGACCGAGTCCTTTATGAGACTGGGTACGATATGACATGACATTATTTTCCCCACAGAGTGGCTTGATACTATATTATGTATATATGGCCCCGATGAGTGGCTTAGTTTTTACAGACATGCATATATATTCATGATTTTGACAGTGCATGCCCTCAGAGGCTTCTTGTGAGTTTCAGGTTGACATCTATACTCTTCCTTTGTATTTCATCCTTTATTTATACGTTATATGTTACATGTCTTACATATTTAGTACATTTTTCATACTGATATCCCATTTTTGGGGCACTGTGTTCATGCCCGCAAGTACAGATAAACAGGGCGACACCCCTTTTCAGTAGGTTGCTTGTTCAACGGAGATTGTCGCACTCCTTTCTCTCGGAGTTGCTATACCGGAGTTGATAGGTACTATTGTACATATTCCTAGGATTTTGGAGTATGGCAGGGTCCTATCCCGACCTGATTATTTGTTATATGACTCTTAGAGGCTTGCAGACTAGTGGGTTATGTATTGTCATTCTGTATGACTTGGCCGGCCTTATGATATATGTACACATAGTGGTTTTACTGTCACTTGTTCAGGTTGTAATTTTCAGTTTCTCTTGTCATGTTAGTTTGAGGCCTTGTCGGCCCATACAGTTATATGTTCACGCTATAATATATAGGTGGTACGCTTGGGTCATTCAGGCGTTGGGTGCCGGCCACATCCCCGAAGCTGGGGTGTGATACTTGGAACAAGATTCATCTCACTCCCATCTGAAATAAGAAGATTAGTGTCGCTCCCACTCGGAGAAGGGTCACTTTCATTCGCATCTGATGATGAAGGTTGATCAAGATGAGAAATTAATTCATCACTTAAAAATTTCCACTCGAATGAAGTGATCCTATTTTATCTTGGTCGTCAGGTTTATGAGTAGATAAGCCTAAACCTATCTCACCCTCCTTGGATAGATATGACACTTCTTGAGTCGAGTTCAGTTACACTCCCACTATGATGTAGCTCCATAAACACGTAATTTATAGTATCTCATATAGACACTTTTGTTTTCTCTTAGGCCAATTCGTCATGAGAAAAATTATATACATAAGTTGTGCATCGCAGAGGTCTCACAAAATACTTGAGATTTCTATTACTCCATAACTCTTATAATGTAGATGTAACTAATTCCGCTGGCACACGATTAAGAGTGTTGGAAATAAATTAGTGCAACACATATCTAATAGGAAACATGTAACTTACTTGCGCCATCACTGATCTAATCGTTCAAAGAAGCATTCTATTTATGCTTCCCACAACACCTTTTATTGTGAAATATTGGAATACTCAACTTATCAACAATTCCACTTTTATAATAAATAAATAAATAACTCGCTTAATGGGACCAAGACGTATTCATAGCCTTGATCGACCGGTCTCAATACTTTTATTGATTTGTCCAATTGATTTTCAATCTTTTTCACATACTTCTTAAAGAAATTTATTGCCTTAGATTATGTGACATCAAATAGACATTACCAAAATGAGTAATTTTATCAATTAATATGATGAAATTAGAAGCTCTTTGCCACGTTTTCACATTCATGGATATTCAACTTCTGAATGAATCTATGCAATGAAAAATCAGTCTTGGTGGTGTTATTAAATGATTTGCTATTAGTTTTTTTCGAACTAGATAATATTTATAAGTGTACTTATCCACATGTCATAGGCCCATATGAACAAGTCTAGCATGTCAAATTTTACAGCATCCTTGTGATTATGTGATGAGATAATTGGGGAAGCTAACAATTGGATTAAATGAACTAATATCCAAAATCCATTAAAGAGAAAATTATTTTTGATAAAACCATAAACCAAAATAAGTTGTTCTTATGCTTTAGTGTCATGGAAATTCCAATTGAAATCTAACTATAATAAATCAACACAAAGTAATATCCTTGAAAGTTTAAGGAGCAATAAAAGTATTATGTAGGATAAAATCTCGATTTTCACGTAAAACTAATTCACATGATACGATCCTTTTAACAACCTTAATATCGTTTCCTACATATATCCATAATATATGTGTGGGACCCATTGGAAGTCTACAAAGGCTTCATTTCTCTCACTATGTGGCACACAACTCCAAAGTTAATTGCGATGAAGGATTAGTCTTAGAAAAAAAAATACAACTAGCAACACATATATTACTAGTGTAAGGAACACGAAGTACCTTTTTAGACTCATTATGAAATGCTTTATTATGCTTAGTGCAATCACTAACAATCTAGCTTGGAGACCCTTTTGATCACAATTGAAACATTTCACTTTAGTCACATTTGTTTTTCATTTTTTATCGTCTTGTTGGTTATCATTTTAGGATTCTTATTTGGATGAGCCTTAACTTTTCAGTTTCCTTTAATTTTACGTTTAAAACCATTTCTTGAGCTAAAACTTATTTTGTGCACTTTTGCACCTTGTTTGACAGTCTCATGCCACTCCTCTTCTAACTCTAGGTGTTGTCTCACATCATAAAATGTACTATTATATTTATTATGAGTCAGGGCATCTTCATATGCTCCTAAATTTGAGGAAGGAAACGGATAATCGCTTGAACTTGATACTCAATAGTCAACTTATAACCTTAAGTCTGGTAGTCGTAGTGCTACCACAATTTTATTTGAGAGTATCCTGCAGAGTTTGGTAATTTTAGGAGTAAAATTCTCCGTGACATCTTCAGAGCTCAACAACATAATGCGAGCTAGAAATTTTTTCAAGCATCATAGGCTTTATTCATGACATTATTTATAAAAAAAGTTCTTCTAGCACATATTATAGTTTAGTATTTTATAATTGTTATCATTGGCCTTTTCACTTTTGATAAGCTCTACAACAATATTCTTTAAAAATTAGACATGGTATTTATGAAACACAAAAGTTTTACATATTTGTAAACACGTAAAGTTTAACAATTAGCATAAAAGCACGCATGTTTAATGTTTTTGCATACACATAAATGTAACTTTAGTAAATTTGACAGGGCTACTAAACATAAACATAAATCCTAGAGTCGAAAGTTCAATACATTCTCAATCATCGTCTAAGGATAGATGTTAAATGTAAAATAACCATATCAACTCAAGCTAAGTCACCAAATATTTCAATAAGTATTTTTATTTCTTGATTAAACAAGTGGTATATACTCATAAATATGTACACTAAATAGAAAAAAGCATATCTTATTCTAGGCACCCTTCTGTATCAATAAAATAATATAATTAGATCTGAAAATTTAATTTTCATACTTTTTCAAGAACAAATCAAGGGAAAAATCAACATTTATACCTAATCTTACTTAGAAAATAGGATTTTTTTTATAACGCTTTAGGGAGAGTGAGTCACATAGACATATTTTATGGATCAAATGGATATTTTCCATAATTGTATTTTTCAAGAATACCACAGAAAACAATTAATACGTAATTAATATTCTCAGAACAATATTAATTACGGGGAAAATATTTTTCAGTGGAAAAAATTTATTTAAAAAGTATGAAAAAAATAAAAAATTAAATTTTGAGCAATACCAAAAAAGATTCATCAAAAACAAATCAGGGTAGGCCACACTCGCCAATGCAAGTTTGGGTCGAGAGTGGGCTTCGCAATAAAATATTATTTCAGACCTTCTTCACCCAACCACGATCCAGGTATGGAAAAAGGGTATTTCCGCGACCCAGATGAATTTTCTCCATTTTTAGACTATTTTGATCCAATCAAAACACGTAAGTTTTGTCCCAAGCATATTTTAGGACTGATTTCAAGCACCAGTTGCTCAAAATATCATCAAAAAATTGCCAAAAATAAAGAGAAATAGTTGAAGTTTTTCATAATTCGGGTTTGTTAGGGTTTCGGCCAAAATATCTTCAATCAAAACATTTGTTACGGTCCTAAACGTGTTTTTGGACCGATTTGAATAATCAAAGTTAATGTTTTTAGTTTTAAACAAACACTAAATCAATTTTAAATTGAAAACCAATTATTTTTCCGATGAAAAACACAATTGATGCATTAGTTTTGCTCCATAAACATATTGTAACAGATTACATAACATATTTCACACAAAAATAACACGGGACATGAATAATTGAATTATCTAGGATTAAATTCGTATTAATGAAACCCTAGAATTTTAAAGTTCAATTAATCACAATCTGCAAGGCCAAATTTTATGATCCACCTATTGTCGGAAAGCTCTCGACAAGATTTTTAAAAGCCCTAAGGTTTGGTGCACAAAACAGACAGATTAGAACATGAAATTACGCAATTAAAATTGGGTTTAACACTTAAAAACCCCAAAATAACATAGTGCGCATAAATAATTCACGCGACCAGAAAAAGAGCATGCTGGCTCTTATACCAATGTAATAATTGCTAGTTCGGAGACTTACGTGTTTTCTCCTTGCGGAAATGAATCATCTGCAGCAATCACGATTCGAATTATTGGTCGTCGGGAATCCTCACGAGATGGATGGATGCTCTAGTTCTACAACCTAAATATCCCTTTAATTTATTCAGAGAATATAACTAACCCTAGCCGTTCTCTAGACAATTTAGAGTGTCTCTTCCAACACTCATAATGGTGTTTATATAGACTGTTCTAGGGCTTAGGATTAGGTTTAATTAATGGACCGTTTTATTTAGCTAGCACCCTTATGGGTGTATTAGGCCCAAAACATATGATTTTACTAACAGAAAATGTATCACATGAAATGGACAGGGGAGTATAACTTATCTAAACGGCAAGAGCCATGTTCAGCCTATCTTGGTGCATCATCACCATCATCTATCTTTTTTCTTTAATAGGTTTCCTACTCATCACCAAATCAAAGCTTAGACGAAAGCTAATAACTTACCAACAAATGGGAAAAAGAAAACAAATGCTAGGAAGTGATGGAGATATGGACAAGCTGACATGGAATAACCTACCACCCTTTATCAAAATTGACTAAGGGAATAGGAACATTATCTCTTTAAGGAAATAAATAAATAAAAAGTTCAATTAAGCTTTGTTTACCTAACATGTTTCCATTTCATTATTTTGGTTGATTATTAAAATGGTAAAAGAGGATTACAAAATGTAAAACGTATATTATCATAGCATTTTCGAGAATCATCACCAACAATAGCCAATTTTGGCTGTCATAGTCCTATGAATATTTTAACTCCACTATTTGGTACTGCATTACTTCAACAACAACAACATACTTAGTGAAATCTCATAATATGGGATCTAGGAAGAGTAGAATGTACACAGATCTTACCTCTATCTTGGTAGGTAGAACAGCTGTTTCCGAGAAACATGACAATTATTTAAGTGGTTTTAGATAAGGGTGGTTGAATAAGGCCATACATGACAATTATTTAAGTGGTTTTAGACAAGGGTGGTTGAATAAGGCCATAAGTTTTAGGAACTTGTTTACATTTTTTAGTCCTCATGACAATGACCCCCACAGTAGATGGATATAGACAAATGCATCCAAGAGATTCCTATGTCATGTACGTAGGTGTTTTAAGTGTTTCTATTTCGTGTAGACCACATGTTAGAGATATCAAATCAAGAAAAAAAAAAGTAGCTTAGGGAAAAATTAATCCTTGTCTTTTCTATGGCAAAATCAAACATTTGCTATGCGTTTGGACACTATTTGAATGAGTTTAAGTTATATATATAATAGCCGACAAATATTTATGTATATTGCGTAGATTAAGTATATACATATAATATACATATTATGTGTATATATTTTGGCTAGCGTCTAAGATCGACGGGTCGAGAATGAATAAAAAACCCTAGATTTTTTTGCACTATAAGATTATATATCCTAAAAATATTCATAGGTAAACTTTTTTAAAATGTTAGATTTGTAATTTTAACAATAAGAAATATGTTACAACAGTTAAAATAATTTGTTGCTGTGAAATACCTTAAAGTGACGGTATTTATCACTTAATCTCTTTTTGAATTGAAATGAAAAAAACAGTATCTAAGTTGAATTTAAAAAAGAATTGAAGTTTTGTATTTTGACATGAAGTTTACTTGGAAAAAATTATAAAAGTTAATGTTCATGAGGAGATATCCGTATTTCACTTCAAATACAATATCTTCAAATTGGTATTTCAATATTCACAAATATTAATTGACATGAGTATTTGCAAGTTTCACTATTTTCTAAGAATATCACTTGAAATAATTACGACTTACGAGTCGTCCTTACTTATCTTTTGAATTTTCCTAGTACTTATTATTGCTTTGTCTCTAAGTCATTGGCGCTTCAATCTTCATACACCCTAGTGATCATGTTTATGTTTGGTGATATAAGGGGAAACACTACTAGAAATAGAGATTTTCTCAATCGATATTCAGTAAAAAATTTATGCTATTAAACATAATTTTTTCATCTCATTTCAATCGGACCAGCTCACTACTAGAATTTTTTTTATTTTTTTCGTGTGAAAACACTACTTAGGTTTTCCCCCACCGACTCCCACTAAACATTTTTTCAGTTGAAAATTTGGTGGAAAAATAAAGATTATTTAGTAGTGAAAAAAAACACAGCTCAACTTTAAAAGGAGAAATTAAAAGACAAAAACATTAACTTTAATTTACGAGGAAGCAACAATATTAATTCAAAGATACAAGAAGAGGCTAGATGGAAAAACAAAATAGAAAAGAAGATTACAAATAGATCATAAATACACGAGAAAAAGGAAAATTCATAGGATCAGAAACAAACGCTTTTTTTTAATTATCTACAGTTTTTTTTTATAGCGACCGTATCCACAGCTGAATTTTCATAGCAGAACTTTATTCATTGGATATTGGGGAAAATTTTAGGCATTGCTCCTGAATGAACCTAGAGCTTTGATAGCACTGGCACGAATGACGAACTGGTGGTAGACGGCGGCGGCGAAGGCTCCGATGAATGGGCCCACCCAGAAAATCCAGTGTTCATCCCATGCCTTGTCACCATTGTAAATAACAGCAGCACCAAAACTCCTAGCTGGATTAATGCCAGTTCCAGTAATTGGTATGGTGGCTAAGTGAACCATGAACACAGCAAATCCAATTGGAAGTGGTGCTAACACCTGTGGACATCAACATTACATAATTTGTAAGTACTAGCTAGATTTAACTTATACACATATATATTCAGGGATAATTTTATGGATCGTTACTCAACTTTTATGTTATCGTACAAATATCAGTAAATTCTTTTTACCTAAGTATCACATAAAGTCATTAATAATTTATCTTTTTGGAACGAAAAAGGCTAAGTATCAGGGGGCGGATTTACTGTCCAGAATATGATGCTATTAAACTTATGATATTGAATTAATTTTCACTTAATACTTTATTTTTTCTCATACATAAGGCTCACTTATTTCTTCTTAATTATTTTCTACGATACTTAAGCAAAATTGAGTGTAAATTGGATCATCAACATTTATTATTAAACACTGTTACCATAATCTATTAAGATTGTGGAGCTAATAGTAACAACTACAGGTAGAGCCGTAGAGATACCTGTATTTTGAAAGATGGTTTAGGTTACCTGCCTCTTTAATTACCTATATATAGCATTGCCTAATTAGCAACATGTATAAACCTAATCCTATTCATTACATCAAGTCAAATGTAGCTTTCCTTTGGGATTTTAAGTAATACAACCTTATACTATCAATATAATTTACTCAGTTATAACAAATTATTACTGTATTTTTTATATTACCATATTAGATTATTAATCAACTATATCTAATAGCGTTAAAAACTCATATAACATTATCATTGCACAGAACTTAAACTCTTACGAGAAATATAAATATTATTTTAACATAATACTTACAGGGACGTGAGAGTCTCTGGCATTCCTCTTGGGGTCGGTGGCAGAGAAGACAGTGTAGACCAAAACAAATGTACCAATAATCTCGGCGCCCAATCCAACACCCTTGTTATGGCCAGGAGCCATAACATTAACACCACCACCATACCTATTGTAGTAAGCTGATTGGAAAGCCTTGACAAAACCCACACCACAAATTGCACCCAAACATTGGGCCACCATGTACAAAACTGCCCTGATTAGTGATACTTTCCTTGCCAAGAACAGTCCAAATGTCACTGCTGGATTGATGTGTCCTCCTATATTTTTTAATGCACATATATGATTAGATGAGATGATTTACGTAATTAAATATATGATATTAAATTACTTTCTTATTCTTAAGAAAAATTGTAAGAAGAAATCTCGCCTCCCAAATTAAATCTGGGAAAACCACTCCTTTTTCCCCCCCTTTTTATCTCCACCTAAAACAACAATATACGAGTATTTGGAAATAAATTAAATCAACAATTAAATAAAATGAAAGTAAAGAAAAAGAATAGAGACTTCGAGTTTTAAATTTATGAAATCATATTTTCTTTTTAGTCAAGAATGATTCATTTCTGAACTTAGAAATAATTTCATTAAAACATAACCACACAAATGCCACAATTATGATCACAATTTTTTTTAAGAAAATAATTTTTTCTTATTGTGCTCACTCAAATGCGTTCACATAACAAATTAAGAGGTAGTACTTAAGAGAATCAAAAGCTAATTGAACAGTAAAGAAATTAAGTGTACTATACAACCTCTAAATTGGAATAAAATCTTTTATATTATTAGATTACTTAAAATTAAATTATAAAGTTTTAAGCTCTATAGATTGATAGGTGTACAAAATATTAGTCACTCATATATTAATCACATGTAACCTCTATGATAAATCATTAATTGGTACTTGAATAAAAGAACAATTAAATTAATATAAGTTAAAGCCACTAGTAGTGTAATTTTTTTTTACTATCAATCTATATTACTACAACAATATACCCAATAAAATGACACAAAGTGGGTCCGGAGGAGGGTAGAGTTACTTTGGGAAGATAGATATGTTGTTTCTGATAGACTCTATGCTTGTATCAATCTATATTACTAAAATCAAAAAATATAACTACAAATAATACTTCATAAAAAACTAAAATTAGTAACCTCAAAATAAAATAGATTACTTGCTATAGTAAATTGTAAAAAATGAATCTTGGACCTAACTCAACCCCAAAAGTCAACTTGTAGGGTGATGATTGTCCAAATTCATATAAGGAGTCCATGTTCCTACTCTATTTCCAATGTGAAACTCTTAACACTTCCCGCACGCTCAGACCTCGTTAACTGAAGCGAATGCAATATAATTTGGGGGCCCAACATAGGTGAACAAAGAATTGAAATGAGTCTAGCTCTGATACCATGCAAATAATGGATCTTAGGCCTAATTCAACTCCAAAAACGGCCCAACATAGGTGAACAAAGAATTGAAATGAGTCTAGCTCTGATACCATGCAAATAATGGATCTTAGGCCTAATTCAACTCCAAAAACTAACTTGTAGGGTGAGATTATCCAAGTCAATATAAAAAAATTCATGTTTCCATTCTATTTTTAATGTCAAACTCTTAACATAAATAACAATACACCAAATATAATTATTTTTTTTACACAAAATCAATATACAAACAGTAAGTTGAATCCAAACTTAAAAGAAGAGAAAAAGGAGCTTTGAAGCAAATAAAAACTCACCAGAGATACCGGCAGTGCAGTAAACAAGAACGAAAATCATGCCACCAAAAGCCCAAGCAATTCCAAGAATACCAACACCACCACATACATCACCACCAGCATTCAAATCCGCTTGGTGCTTATACCCAATCACTGTCAATATAGTAACATAAAGGAACAACAAAGTGGCTATGAATTCAGCAATAATTGCCCTGTAAAATGACCATTGTGTTAGCTCCTCAAAGTCCACTAATGGTGCTGGTGGAGGGTCAGTATAGTCTTTTGTAGAAAATTCTGCCGGTCTCTCTGTTACTGCTTCAACTTCTTTAGTCATGTTTGTTTTTCTCTGCTAAAGAAAAATAAAGAAATTTTGATGAGAAGTGAGTGTAAATGGATAGGTATTTATGGGAGAAAAAGAGATGACTTTAATGATTGATTTAGTGAGGAGAAAGAGTTTAATTTTGTTTTAAGTTAATATTATTATTTTTGAGCCGTCCAATACTAATCATTGTGGAATTTGTGAGCTTGCAATTGGTCCCACGGGCCACCATTGCAACACAACGGCTTTCTTATATTTTCCAAAAAAAAAAAAAAAAAAATGGAACTCCCACCCCAAGGAGTCCCCACACCCCGGTTCGACAGGTCTGTGAAGGAGGTAAATCATGGTGACTCAATTGATTTCAAAGGTTAGACCAGTACCACGCTGCGCACAAGGGGCCCTCCTTTATTTCAAGAAGTAATCCCCACACTGCCGCTGATGGGATTCGATCCTTGACCATTTTTCAAATGTCCCCCTTGATAACCAATTGAGCTGCACAAGCGGACAACGGCTTTCTTATATGTTTTGGTTGTTTCTGGTTCATTTGATGAGTATGGCATATAAACTTTAATTTAAGTAATCTTGTGTATTTTTTAAAAAAGATAGTTTTGGAGCTAGAGTAAAATTTTCTCGGAGTAACTAATATGTCATGGGATTCGAATCGTAGAATTAATTATTAATGTTTGCGTCAGAATAATTGTCAAAGGCGGAGTTAGATCATTAACTATATATTCATTCAGGCGAACCCATTAACTTTTGCTTAGATATTGTATTTATAATAAAAACTATTAAATATATAAATATTTAATTGCGAACTCAGTTACTAAGATGAGTTATGAGTCCGAGATAAATCAAAACTCATAAACTTTAAATCCTAACTTTGTTTCTGATAGCTATCTACATTAAACACCTGGGACCTTTCCCAACCTTGTATGATCACAGAATACTTCGTATACTAGACTATCCGTAATTTTGAGTATTTTAAGAAGGAATTACCTAAAGCCTAGAAATGTAGATTGGGATTAAAAGGGAAATTAGGAGGTTGGGGCATGTCATGCAACGGTATGGTGCTAGCTGGATTGCAAAAACAATACTAGAAAACGAAAGCAATATAAAAGTTGGCTAATGATGATCTTGGTGTAAATGTATACCCACGATTCAACAAGCTCTTCTAGTATAAAACTAGGAGTCAGAATATAACAAAAATCTTACAAAGATAGATAACCCAACAAATTATCGAGAAATTGAGTATTTTTTAGTCTATGTATTCTTGGTTACTTCTCTTCTTCCAATAATACAAAAGAACAGAACATCAATTTATATAGGTAAGAAATCATCTCATAGAATAGATGGAAACATTTATCAGAATATCAATGACCATAAAGAGGCTAATGTAGGTCAAAGATTAATGGCCAAAGAATTAAATGTCAATGAATAAGAAAGTATATGTTACAAATCAAAAGTAACGTTAGAATTGTAATTGAAATGATACTGAATAATGAAGACTCCATTATTTAGCCGTGAGTAAATATAAGGACTTAAGGGAGGAATATTAAGACTCATATTTTTATAATATTAGAATAAAGAATATGTTTAACTTATTTTTGAGATATAATAACTAATATTTTCATCAAATTTAATATATTGTTGTTAAAAATGTAAATGACAACAAAAAAGAAAATTTGTTGTTGCGAAAACTTTTCGCATCGGAGGTAGAGGTTATTGCAACGGCATACACTAATTTTTATTGTTGTGAAAAATACTTTTGATAACAACATTCAACATACGACAACAAAAATTTTGTTGGCAAATGCTATATTTCTATATATACCTAACAATATTGAATCTCTTGTCACTGTCTGTTCCTCACTTGAGTCAACAGTATCGGCCGGAACTCCGAAGAAGTAAAGGAAAACTTTTCTACTAACACGAGCAACGGACACTACTACTATTTGCTTTTGGAACTCTAAGAAGATCCTTAAAATCTTTGTTGGTGTCCTTTTATTTATCAATGAGTGACACTTATGTATGGTCTTTCCAGCCAATGAATTTTTTTAATACCTAATGACGGGCAAAACTTTTCACTAACACAATTAAAATATACAATAAAGAAAAAAGCACACAAACATCCCGTGTTAGCAAGAGGGGAGAAACCCTGAATTATAAAGAGTGTAATGTAGTTAATCTACCCTAAATATAAGTATTAGTGAATGTTTCTACGGCTCAAACCCGTAACATATAACTTTATCGTTATTTTAAGGCTCCTTTTCTATAAAAAATATATAAGAAAAATAAAAAATTAACTATATATATATATATTTCTCGTTGTTGATACCGACAAAACCCAATCAGATAAAGTCTACTGATTGATAGCGAAAAGACTTTTAGTACCGGCATACCCAAAAGAGGGCTTTAGTTATATATATTAAAGTTTTGATAAAAGGGTGTCAATTGATAACCCTTAAGCAATGTGGCTCCGCGGCTGACCCTTGCAGTATCATTATGGTCATATTTATATTGCATACTTTAAAAAAAAAAAAATTGTAAAAGAATGCCATCTTTTTATATATAAAAATATTAAATTTTAAGATTGTCATTTTATTTTTAATAAGATAATTTATAGTCATTTTATTTTATTTTATTAATTTAAAAAAAATATATTTTAAACTTCATGCGCAATGAAATAATATCCCAAAATTTAAGTCGAAGTGAGTTAGTTATATTGAGGTGTCACTGATGTAAATAGATATCCAAAATTCATTATTAAATTCATTGTAATAAAGTGAATCTTCGTATTAAATTGGGTTGTGGAAATCGAATGATGCAATTGATACGTGTTGGAGGTTAACACAGAAGGAATAAACTAGTCATGACAGGTGTCCATTCAAACAATGGCTGGTCGGTAATATAATATACTGGCTTTTGCTTAGCTATCACGGTGCATTATAATACTTAGTAGAATACAATTATTATGGAGTAATATGCATAACTTGAGAAAATTTTCTTTTATAGAACAAAGAAATGTAGAATACAATTATTATGGAGTAATATGTCTAATTTTGTATGTTTATAAAATTTCCCTTTTAATTATGACTTGTATAATTTCTTTTATGCCACGGTGCATTATTAGTGGCATGCACAATTTTGTACAAAAACACTTTTTCACCTTTGAAAGTTACCTTAAAAAGCTCAAGCAATTTTTGGAAATATAGACCACCTGGTAAAAGACATTTCTGGAACAAATCGTGATTTGGATTTTCTTTCGACTTAAAAGAATAAGGAGAAGAATAAAATCATCACAAAATGTCATAATGGCAAGTAGAGCCACATTATGTATCCCTCTACTACAAATGATGTATCTTACCTTTTATTTTTAGTCTCTTTAAAAAAAAGAATGTCATTTAAAATACTTTATTGATCTCAAAATATTTATCATATTTATCTTTTTAAGAGTTAAATTACATAAATTTGATCATTATTTTAAAATATATTTTTTCACAATATTGATATGAGAAAAAAATGTAATGTTACTCCTGAACGCACATACAAGCACACGTAGTTGCCAAGTAATATAGTGATTTAAAATAGTCGGATATCGTACCCACATAGACTTATGATCATCGATTAAACTAGAATACATTAATACCACTAATTATGCAAGTATATGTATAAGAGGATTGGTTGTTTTGTATTCTACAAAAATGTAAATAACTAATTAAATATGATAATAGATGCCACAAATGTTTGTTTAAAGCTTGACTTTCACACAGAGAGAAGAGCATTTCAGGGTCATGACGCGTTTCGTAATCATGTTGCACATTCACTTTCATTGACTGTTTTCTTATCGAGTTATTGATTGACATGGTTAATTTTACGACTACGAATTACTCGAGCCCTCTAATCACCTATTTGTATTACTTTCACGTCTATATCTATATGGTCATGAGCCTTAACACAAACACATTTATATTTCATATATTCCAACCAAGCAATAGGCGAATCAGATATATCTCTATCTTAGACTCAAATTCGCTTCTTGATGCCCAAGGTTGAGATCCTACTCTACTTAACCATCGTTCTACCTTAGTATTCCTCTATCGAGTTCAATCTAAGAATTAAATATATATCCTACTGGTCACGAATCACTAAAATAGCTGAGCATAATATTAAGTAAATAACTCATATGATAAATATAGCAAACGTCAACTCAAGTTCATATGACAACAATCATACTTCGGTCATAATCCTAGAACAAGGGAGATTCGCCGCTTATAGTCAGGTGAATCACTAGAATTCATGTTCAATCTAAGAAAAGATAAAAAAAATGAACTAAAAGAGATAATCCTACGAAGATAGCTTTTATCATTGTTCTCTGTGCGATAAAACATTCGAACCCACTCAAAAATGACCTAGAGGCCTATTTATAATATTCGAAAATATTCATCCGAAGCCCATCCTAAATGGTCAAGGACTTAGAAAATATTCTCATTGAAAGGTTGAGATCGCTGAGCAAGGAGTTGCATCGCTATAGCCTTTGCTATGCGAGGCAGCCTTGCAATTCCATACTTAGCATTTTTTTCAACATGTCTCTTCTTGTACATTTTGGCTCGCTGAGCGAGTGGTAGAGCAAGGAGATGTCCCGCTTTGGACCTCGGTCAACGAGGTAGTCTTGACTTCCAACACTTCCACGAAATCTCCAATTCCCTTCTGCACCTCCATATGCTCGCTGAGCGACCTCTATAGCGAGGGGTGTGTCTCGATGTGGCCTACGCTCAATGAGGCCTCCTTTTGTTCTTATAGACTTTTTTCCATGTGTTTTCTTCAACTGCATCACCAGCTCACTAAGCGAGCAGTATGGCGAGATTGGGCCTCGCTTTGACCCTTGCTCAACGAGGTTCCATTTCCATTTCATGCTTTAGGGGTTTCTTTTGTTCTTTTCTTCCGAATCGCTGCGTTTTTCATGTAAAACACCTAAATGCCACAATAACGCACGTATTAGCTCAGAATATAATGATTCATTATAAGTTAAGTGTATTAATGTAATTAGTCCTCAAAACAAGGTAGAATTATGGGTAAAATATGGTGGATAGACGTATAAATATACCTAACATCATGTAATTTATCGTATTTTTATATAGATTTTGAGTATCTAATTTTTAATTTTAAGATATTAAATTAATTTAATCTACTTTAGCTTCGAAGATTAGTCAAATTAACCTTTGAGAAGCAAAACGTGACAAGTAAATGGGACAGAGAGAGTATTTAGTAACTCTTCAACTCTAATATCCCACCTGACATATTTAAGATTACAAAATTTAAGAACATTTTGCTACATAATAGGAGTATACACCTTTAATTTAAAATCACAATATTTTTTTAAAAAGAAATCTTAAATTTCATATTCGGTCAAAATTAAGACACATACAATGAAGGGAGGACATGAAAGAATAAGGAAAAAATTAAATCATCACAAATTGTCATAATTGTTAAATAAGGTAATATACACACAATATACAAGTGTATATTGCCTTATTAAGGCTCTCGGTTTTGCTGCCTTATGGCTCTCGGTTTTACTGCCTTATGGCTCTCGGTCAACAAGCCATGTTTGGCTCTACTTCTTTTGGTAATTATTAATATTAGACAAGGTAAGAATATTGTATATTAGGAAAATATATTGTAATGTATATGTTACCATAATTAGGAATATACACTACCATAATTGTAGAGTTAGAATTATGGTAGAAGAAGGCTTTGTAACTTGTATATATATCTATTCAATCAATGAAAATAATCAAGGGGATTATTTCTTTCATGGTATCAAGAGACTAGGTCTAAAACAAAAGTTTTTCTCTCAAACTTTTGCCTCCCTTTGGCCGAGACCCTCCCCCCCCCCCCTCCTCGGGTTTCTCTTCCAAAATTTGTCTTCCGCTCTCACAAACACCTCTCTTAAATTTCCCTTTCTTCTTTGTTCTTTCAATATGTCTAAGAACAATTTTCACCCTGCCCTCACAGTTTCCAATATCAAGAGCAATATCCATATTGTCCTTGAGATGGAAAACGTCCAATATGCGACGTGGGCGGAGTTGTTTAAAATTCACGCTATATCTTATCAAGTTCTTCATCACATCATTTCTCCCGCTAGACCCTTGCCTGCGGAGGATCCTGAGTTATGGATTACACTTGATGCTACCGTTCTTCGGTGGATATACGCCACTATTTTGGTGGACCTTCTACAGACGATTATTGAGCCGAATACTACGGCTATGGCTGCATGGAATAGATTGCGTGACATATTCTAAGACAACCAACATTCCCGTGTCGTCACACTCGAGCAAGAATTCTCTCTCGTTCGAATGGACGAATTTCCGAACGTTTTGACATATTGCAAGAAACTAAAGGAGTTGGCGGATCAACTCCGTAATGTTGGCGCACCAGTAATAAATAATCGTCTAGTTCTACAGTTGGTTGCCGGTCTTTCGGAGGCCTATAATGGTGTTGGAACTCTCATTCGCCAAAGCAACCCTCTTCCCGACTTCCATCAAGCCCGCTCCATGCTTACGTTGGAAGAAGCCGGTTTTGCTAAAAATGCGGCTACCGGAGCAAGCCCTGTCGCCATGGTGGCGTCCTCTCCTACTTCTTCGGGTTTTGTTAATAATTCAGGCCAAAACCACAATAATGGTGGCGGCAAAAAAAATTGAAAGAATAATAACAAAAACCGCGGGGGCAAACGCGGCGGTTCCAGTGGCGGTTCCAGTGGTCAGCAAGCAGGCGGTGGGTCCCATCCAATGAACAATGACCCACCACCCCCCTGGGCCCAGCAGTGGGGCCCATGGCAGTGGGGCTGGGGCAGTGGGCCGTGCACCAACAGCCCGTACAATCCAGCAGTGCAGTCCAGCGGCCAGTGGGCTGGTCAACAGTCCAGGACCAACGCCCATCAGTGGCGGCCCACTGGTCAGTGGCCCAATAGCAACAACTCGAGTGGCTACGGCCCAGCACCATCACGGACAGGAGTTCTTGGGCCCCGACCTCCGCAAGCCCATCATGCAACAGGCCACACTCAGACTGATATAGAGGCCGCGATGCACACGTTGGGGTTGACTCAACCGGACCCAAATTGGTACATGGACACCGGGGCAACTACTCACATGACTTACGAATCAGGTACTCTCTCCTCTTATTCCAATTTGAGCACCCCTCGGGGTATAATTGTTGGTAATGGCAACTCTATTCCAATTCAGGGTTATGGTCAAAAAACGTTGTCTCCCCCCAATCCACCCCTTCTCTTGAAAAATACTTTACATGCTCCTAAATTGATTAAAAATTTAGTGTCTGTCCGGAAGTTCACTACTGACAATTCCATGTCCGTTGAATTTGATCCTTTTGATTTTTCTGTGAAGAATTTCAAGACCGGGAGTCATCTCATGATGTGTGATAGTAGGGGGGATCTGTATCCTATCATGTCTGGTTTCAGTCCATCAAGTCAAATATTGCCGTCAGCCTTTGCAGCCATCTCTCCTTCCATGTGGCATGCTCGTCCGGGTCATCCAGGATCTTCTATTTTATCAGTTTTAGATAAAAATAGTTTTATTTCCTGTAAGGGTACGAGTCGTACTCCACTTTGTCAGTCTTGTTCATTAGGAAAAATTGTTAAGTTGCCATTTGTAGACTCCAATTCTCATACTTCAATGCCATTTGAGATTATTCATAGCGATTTATGGACGTCTCTTATTCTCAGTTCATTGGGTCATCGATATTATGTTCTCTTTTTAGATGATTATTCTAGATTTTTGTGGACGTTTCCAATTGCGAATAAATCACAAGTGTTTTCCGTCTTCATCCAATTTAGAGCGTTCATTCGTACTCAATTCGAAAGAGAAATAAAAAATATTCAATGTGATTATGGGAAAGAGTATGACAATAGGGAGTTCCGGGAATTCTGTGATAAAAATGGGATCAATTTTCGGTTTTCGTGTCCTCATACATCTTCACAAAATGGGAAGGCCGAACGCAAAATTCGTTCCATCAATAACATTGTCCGAACTCTCCTAATTCATGCCTCCATACCTCCATATTTTTGGCATCATGCTCTATAAATGGCCACATATTTTCTTAACACAATTCCTTCTAAAGGTCTGACATATTCTCCCCCCCTCAAAATCCTATATAATAAGAACCCTTCTTATTCTCATCTTCGGATTTTTGGGTGCTTGTGTTATCCGTTATTCCCATCCACCACAATTAACAAACTTCAGGCTCGGTCTACCCCGTGTGTGTTTTTGGGTTATCCGTCAAATCATCGTGGTTATAAGTGTTTTGATTTATCCTCCAAGAAAATCATAATCAATCGCCATGTCATTTTTGATGAAACTCAATTCCCATTTACAAAAGTTCATACTCCCGAACCTAAGTCGTATAATTTTTTGGATGACCAAATATCCCCGTATATTATTCGGAATTTTTCGGACATCTCCCGTACCCAAAATCCTCCAGCGGGCCCACTGCCCGCTGGACCCACAGTACCGCCACACTCACATATTCCAGCCACGGAGCAGCCTCCGACTGGGCCGGTCCACCCAATTCGGAACCGATCCGAAAATGAGTCCGCTTTTTACCGATTTGGGCCGGCGGGCCCCACCTCCTGGCCGCGATCCGTCCCGAGCCCGAAAATTCCCAAAATTCCCTCAATTCTTCCTCGAGTCATAGACCGGTCACTCGTAGTCAGCGGGGTATTTTTACACCTAAAAGACATTTTAATTTACATTCGGATGTCTCTAAATCCCCCTTGCCCTGCAATCATGTGTCCGCATTAAATGACCCTAATTGTAAAATTGCTATGACTGATGAATATAATGCTCTTATTGATAATAAGACATGGGAGTTGGTGCCCTGTCCATATGGTATTAATGTTATCAGGTCTATGTGGATTTTTGCTCATAAGGAAAATTCAGATGGGTCCTTTGCTCGACATAAGGCGCGACTTGTTGGTGATGGTAAGACTCATCAGGTTGGAATTGATTGTGGTGAGACGTTTAGTCCGGTGGTCAAACCGGCTACCATTCGCACTGTGCTTAGCTTGGCTCTTTCAAAGATTTGGCCAATTCATCAGTTGGATGTCAAGAATGCTTTTCTACATGGTGATCTTAAGGAAACAGTCTATATGCATCAGCCGTTGGGTTTCAGGGATCCCAACCGTCCTAATCATGTCTGTTTGTTGAAGAAATCATTATATGGGCTTAAGCGGTCTCCACGGGCCTGGTATACACGATTTGCTGACTTTGTTTCGACTATTGGGTTCACTCACAGCATGTCAGATAATTCCTTGTTCATCTACCGCCGTGGTTCGTCCGTGGCCTACATTCTGCTGTATGTGGATGATATCATCTTGACTGCCTCCTCCAATGCCTTGCGCCAGTCTATCATGGCCATGCTCAGTTCTGAATTTGCTATGAAAGACTTAGGGCCTTTGAGTTATTTTTTAGGGATTGTTGTCAAGCGTCATTCAGGTGGGTTGTTTCTGTCTCAACGGAAGTATTCTGCTGAGATCATCGAGAGGGCTGGGATGTCATCCTGTAAGTCTACTTCCACGCCAGTTGATGCAAACCCCAAGCTAAGTGCCGCGGCAGGCGCACCATACGAGGACCCGACCCGCTATCGCAGTCTTGCAGGGGCACTCCAGTATCTTACATTTACCAGACCGGATATTACGTATGCGGTTCAGCAGGTGTGTTTATTCATGCATGATCCCAGAGTTGAACACATGAATACAATCAAACGCATCATTCGGTATATTCAGGGGACACTGGACTATGGATTGCACTTGTATCCTTCATCTACATCCACACTTGTCTCGTACACGGATGCTGATTGGGGTGGTTGTCCCGATACCAGACGGTCGACTTCTGGCTACTGTATGTTCCTTGGCAACAACTTGGTCTCCTGGTCGGTAAAGCGTCAGGCAACTCTATCACGCTCAAGTGCGAGAGCGAATATCGAGGGGTAGCGAATGTGGTCTCCGAATCATGTTGGCTACGTAATTTGCTTTTGGAGCTTCATTGTCCCATTCAGAAGGCAACCTTGGTATATTGCGATAACATTAGCGCCATCTACCTTTCAGGTAACCCATTTCAACACCAACGTACTAAGCATATCGAAATGGACATTCACTTTGTCCGCGAAAAGGTTGCAAAGGGTCAAGTTCGCGTATGCCATGTCCCGTCGCGTTATCAAATTGCAGACATCTTTACAAAGGGTCTACCAGCGGTTTTCTTTGAAGATTTTAGGGACAGTCTCAGTGTTCGAAGACCGCCCGCTATGACTGCGGGGGTGTGTTAAATAAGGCAATATACACACAATATACAAGTGTATATTGCCTTATTAAGGCTCTCGGTTTTGCTGCCTTATGGCTCTCGGTTTTACTGCCTTATGGCTCTCGGTCAACAGGCCATATTTGGCTCTACTTCTTTTGGTAATTGTTAATATTAGACAAGGTAAGAATATTGTATATTAGGAAAATATATTGTAATGTATATGTTATCATAATTAGGAATATACACTATCATAATTGTAGAGTTAGAATTATGATAGAAGAAGGCTTTGTAACTTGTATATATATCTATTCAATCAATGAAAATAATTAAAGGGATTATTTCTTTCAATAATGGGCAAGTAGTGGCACATGTACGTATAATTTGTTTTTGCCCTTGGACATTTGTTATTTTGTTAGGTGTGTCTTCTAGATCAATTTATCTGGCAGGTCTAATTGGAGATCAATTAGCCAGCAAAAATATGACAACATTGTGCTCCAAATATTAAATAAAATATGATCTTAAGTTATTTTTAAACAACGGTGATATCACTTTTTGTCCCCTATCTATTTTAATTTTATAATTTGATTAGTGTTGAAAATGTTTAGTGATAAGATTAACAAAAATAATATTATGATTTTCCTTACCTAAAAGGATTCGCATAATATAGGAACACAAAAGTCATAAGAGAAGGACAACCAGTAATTAACCTTAAACTAATGCACAGACCATTAGAAGAACCTTTTTAGATTATAGAAAAAAATTGCCTAAAAGTAATGATGAGAAGTCTAATTGAATAATTTGGTATAATGATGTGTGCTACAATATAATAAAGAGAAAGGTTTATTCTAATTTGGCATTTCTCTTGGGTATTTTTTTTTGTGGTTTACTTCTATTTATGATTGTTCAATTTGAGAAGATCAAAGTTTAAGATTTATGTTATATCCATTGACAATGTAAAAACCAATAATAGTATAAATATAATTTATTTTAATACTATAACATATTAAATTTATACTATTATTGGTTTTTACAACTTTCTGAATCAAAATGTTGAATTTCGGACAAAATGTGTCAGAAAGTTGTGACGGCTGATCACAATATGTTTTAGGGACGCCTAATATGTTTGGACTAGAAAACTCCTAATGACATGACTTGCCATTAAATTTGGTTCACTAATCCTCTCTTCCCATAATTGTCTTTAATTTAATTTAGTCAACATGTTGAATTTCGGACAGTAATTTTTTTTTACATCTTTTAATGTGTCCTAACGGTAGTACGTAGTACATTTTACGGTAATTGAACTAGGTACCCATTGATTGTTCGAGTCCGGAACTTAAATGACTCAAAAAGTGAGGATTTGAATCATATCCCAATAAAAAAGGTGATATAAGTACCTTTTGCGCGGAAAAATTCTGCGCAATAGGACTTAACCGTAACAACTCGGTTAAGTCCTATTGCTGCGGAATTTACTGCGCAATAGGGATAGATAAATTGGGGTAGTTAATTGTAGTTGGTATAATAATTAATTAATAATTAATTAGAAATAGTTAATCCTTAGTTTAGGATTGAACATCATTATAATGTTTCGTTAATTATAGTTAGTATAATAACTAATTATCAAATATTAATTATAATAATTAATCCTTAGTTTAGGATTGAACATCATGAGTTTAGGATTAAAAATATCATTAATATAATATTAGTTAGTTAATTTTAGTTAGTATAATAATTATTAATTAGAAATAGTTAATCTTTAGTTTAGGATTAAACATAATTAGTTTAGGATTAAAAATCTTATTAATATAATATTAGTTAGTTAATTATAGTTAGTATAATAATTAATTAACAATTATTAGTTAAAAATAGTTAATTCTTAGTTTAGGATTGAACAACATAATTATTCTAATTCGCAAATTTAGATAGTTAATATAATTTCCCGATAAAGGATTAGTTATTTAGTGAAGTATATAATTTTTGATAAATGATTACATAATTAATATTACATATTAATGAATAATTTAAACATTGTTAATACAGATACGACAACTCCATATATCTCAACCATCATCTGGGGCCTATCGATATATCAGTACTTAGTCTGCAGGATAATCATAGGTCCGAGCTATTATGGACTGGCGAGTTAGGTATGAGTATGTTGTTCCATTCCCGTAGGGTGGAACATGTGTGGGATATTTTAGCGTCTCGGCTCCCACATTCCCGCGTCTTAGAGATACTGTATCGGGGCGGTATCTACCGTTGCGTCGCTGCTGGTCGGGTACATCATAATCGGGATCTTATGATGGCCATGGTTGAGCGATGGTGATCGGAGACCCACGCCTTTCATCTCCGCACTGGTCAGGCCACTATCACGCTTCAAGATGTGGATGTCATATATGGACTACGGGTAGATGAACTCCCGTTATACATTGAGGATCCTCATCAAGCGCCGACATTAGGGTAGGAGTTGACTAGGCTCACTAGACATGAGCCTTAGCATGGTGATATTCACGGACATAGTCGGATGTCGATTTCTTCCCTCTATGCTCACTTGCGCCTCATAGACATGCAGTATCCTGTTGCAGACAACATACCTTAGGAGGATGTCAATTGTCGTGCCCGTCTATATTTGCTCATCCTATTCGGGGGCATCATGTTTCTAAAAACATCACGTTCCCATGTGAGCTTAAAGTATTTGCTATTTTTAGCCGATTGGGATGTTACAGCTGGGGCGGTGTTGTTCTGGCTTACATGTATCAATCACTACGTCGAGCGTCTATGGGCGATATGAGTGATGTCGGTGGATTTCACGTGCTCCTCCAGCTAATATATTTAAATGTGTGTAATTTCATTCTAAATATAGCTTTTTGTAATGATGACTAATAAATCTTTTTTTAATGACCCTTTCAGTTATGGGTGTGGGATATGATGATGCTTTTTCAGCTTGTAGCTGCACACCCTCAGCCTAACTTCATTGCTGATGACATACCCTACGCGCGGAGATAGACGGGAGGCATATCCTGAGATGTGGATACACACCACAATATTATTCAGTTTAGGGATCAACTTAATCAAATGACGGAGGATAGTGTAAATTTGTTTGATTTTACATTATTATCTTTTTTTATACTATTTTGTTCTTTATTGTTTACTAATTTGGGGACATTTTTTAAAAGTTATTATATAGAGGCTGTATGTTTAGATTTTGGATTAGTTACCGGCGTTTTGCAGGGCAGGTGAGCTCGTGTGGATGTCGCGATGTCCATTGATACATGGAGATCGTTAAGGATCATGCGCCCCACCACATCTTACGACAGTTTGGGCATGTACAGAATATAGCTGACCTGATTGTTTAAGAGCACGACCACTATATGCGGGATGAGCGTTCAACCTCCACTTCTGCATACCGGGCCTCTATGCACACCTAGCTCGATCGTTGGGTTTAGAGGCTGAAGACGGCAGCGGTGGTCGGACATACGACTCCGGTCGAGGTTTACATGGAGTGGTACCGGCAGATCACATGCAACTTGATTGGCAGCCCTAAAAGACGTGATCCAGATGGCCGAGGATATGCAGCACTCACGGGATAATATGAGTTGTTGATAAGTTTACAACAACAACAACAACAACAACATATCCAGTGAAATCCCACATCGTGGACTCTGGGGAGGGTAGAGTGTACACAGACCTTACCTCCACCTTGGTAGGTAGAGCGACTATTTCCGGGAGACCCTCGACTCCAGATAAGGTTTACAACACTTCAACTTAATTAATTATCTTATTTATTACGTTACAAATTTATTCAATTATTAATATTTGCAAACAAATGCAGCTACGGACGGTATAGACGATGCTTCAGTTGGGAATACAACATATGGCTATCCTCGAGACAACGGGATTTGCTGCCCAAATCATTCAGGAAGCCGAGTCGGGTACCCAACTGTCACAAGAGGTCAGTCGTATGCATGAGCATGTTTCAGAGGTCCCGTATAAAGTAGTAGATGGTCGTGGAGGTGGTGGTGATAGAAATAGTGCTGGCAGAAGGGGGTGGTAGAAAGGGTGGGGGTAGCCAAGGGGCTGGTGGCCGAGGGGATCGAGGCTGAGGTGGTGGTGGTAGAGGCCTCCGTCTAGTAGATGAGCCTGATGAGCATGCTCCCGTTCCCGCTCCAGCCCAGCAGCATCCATCGACTTTAGATGTCCCGTCAACTTTAGGCCACCCGTCGACTTCTTACCGACCGTCGACACCTCTATATACGCTGACGTAGCTATTTTCAGATGATATAGATTGGAATTCATATGATGCATCAGTGTTTGTGCAGCGGCCAGTTCGTGATCCACAATGTGAGCAACCAGTTCGTGATCTACAAGGAGCTGGAGTACGACTTCTCATTCATGGACTTCGACATTTTTCAGAGCCCAGAGGTAAGTGTTTAAAATACTTATTTTAATAAATTTAAATACTTATACTGATTATTTCATAATTTTTCATATCTTATGATTCAGTCTAGCTTTAGCTCCAGCTCCGGCTACAACTACGGCTCCAGCCATTCATGATCTCATTTATGATACTATTTCGAATACTACACCAGACCCCGCTCAGGAGCCCGTTCAGGAGCCCTCTTAGGAGTCAGTCGATACACAGGTTTGATTTTTTACCAAAATATAATATATTAAATCTAAATTAAAATTAATATTAATTATTTATATATTGTTCCAGCTTCATCTTTCTGCGCATGTGGACCCGTCTCCTGATGAGATTCTAACCATACATAGCTCATGTAATCTCAAGAAGAAGCACATTATGCTCAAGGGCGCAAGGAAGGAATAGAGGATGATCATGACTTAGAGCATCCTATTATTAAGAGGAGCAAGAGGGATGGAGATAATGGTGAGGGTGGTGGAGATCGTATGAGCCTTAGGCATAAGGTTACTCTAAAGCCTACCACATGTGAGACACATTAGAGATTGTGTATATATAATTAATTTGTACACTTTAAGTTAATATTATATTTTTCATATTATTTTCTTAATGATAATTAGTTATCTTAGTTTTTATTATTGTTTATTAATAACTCGTGGGACGTCCTAAGTTAATTATGAAAAAACTCTCGACATATCCGAAACAAAGTAATGCCTTGACTAAACAATAAAACGCTTAAATCAAAATCCTAAAAAATAAAATACTTAAACCTAATGATAACAAGTTTCCAAATAAAACTTACTTCATGCACTATAAAACCCCTAAAATAATGATCCGAACGTTTGGGTATCCTTGATGTATTTAGCCTACATTATTCTTCGCAGAAAAAAATATCAGGTTCTATATAAAATACTGACATTTCTGAGTCTTGAGACATGACTAATCTTTGATCAAAGTATGGAAAAACGTGAATTTTAATGGTTTGAAATTATACAAAGTGTTGGGCAAGTCTGTTGATAAGTCGTGACTTTTTGAATTATTAGCACTCACTCATTATACTTTTAGATGTATTTTAAGTAAGTTTACTCTATATTTAAAGTGTTTTCGTGTGTTTTCAGGTATTTAGAGTTCAAGGAATAAAATGGAACAAAAGAGTAGAAAAAGGCCCAGGACGCACTGAATGCGAAGAGAATATGTCATCGCATACTAGGTATGCGGCCACATAGTGGTCCGCAAACTGAAACAGAAAGATTGACAAAATTAGGTTGCATGCGATGAGTATGCGACGTCGCAAACTTCAAGATGCGGCGGCATACTCTCGAAGAAATCAACGAGTGAGTTGAACAAAAAAGGGAGAAATGTGATGCTTATGCGACGTCACATACTTCAGAATGCGACCGCAAACACATCGCATAACGAGCGAGGAGAAAAATTGGTCTTAAGAATGCGGCCACATAAGGAGTTATACCCCTTTTGCGCAGGAATATTCTGTGCCAAAGGTACCTATGTCACCTTTTTTTTTATTGGGGTATTTTGGTTGAAAGCCTCATTTTTTGGGTCATTTAAGCTTCGGACTCTTGATTGTTCTAATCTTATGTTCGACAATGTTTCAAAAGATATACTTTAACCCTTTTCATTGTTTTAATATTGTTGATATATGAAACAATAAAAGGTCAATTGACCGTTGGTTAGAGTTATGCGAGTATTAACCTAATGTATGAGGGCTGGACTATATGAAACTCCTAATGCGTAGCTCGTTACACTTGACAATTTTTTTTATTTGTACTGTTACTTTTAAAATTTAGGATTAAAATTGTAATTTTTTTCATACATTAAGGGCTATTATTGCAACTTTTTTCATACATAAGGACTATTTTGATTTTTGTAGCATAATTATTTTTGCAGAACTCTTTCGAAATTACATTTTCGAACAACAGATATTATCGAATTATAATGTTTATAGGCTTTAAAATTCTTGCAAAACTAAGTGACCTAGACAAATATTCGAGAAAAGGATCAAAACGGTTCTCAATATTTGTCTAGGTCACTTAGTTTTGCAAGAATTTTAAAGCCTACAAACATTATAATTCGATAATATCTGTTGTTCGAAAATGTAATTTCGAAAGAGTTATGCAAAAATATTTATGCTACAAAAGTAAAAAAATGAATAGTATTATTAGTATTTTTACACGAGGGATAATGATTACTTAGCATTATATTTTTCGAGTTCGTTGAATTTTTCTTAAATTTACTTGTTAAGTATTAGAATATCCGGTAGTTAGTTATAGATAAACATTAGTTTGAATTTTAAATTGATGTATATCTGGTGTACAAAATTTGTATACTTGTAGGGGTCTTCTATGTATAGAGTTTGTGTTTCTCGTAGGAGTATATCACGACTGTACTCTGTATCTATAAAAGAGCACCTTGCTCTTTCAATTCAATAATATCGATTGCTCACTGTTTACCAGATTTAACATTAAGTATTTAGGGACACATAACAGTAACATGAGAGTTTTTTAAAAACATAGTGTCTTCTGACATGCCTTAAGCTTTAGAAAATTTCCTACAACTGTTCGTGATCAAGTATTTTTCATAACATTTCCAACAATCTTAAGGATATTTTGCGCTTTATTCTTATGGAAATTGAAAGAGAATAACTTAGTGCAATATGTCTAAGTTTCAGGTATGTTTTTGCCTTGTTAAATTATTTTTTTAATAATTGAATTGTGTTAGGATGAAAAATTGTTATCTTATAATAGTAATATATTTGTGTGCTGGAATTAATGAGCTTTGCTAAAATGGGGTTATGGAGTTTCCATGAAGGAATAATATTAATCTACTAAATAGTGGTTGTAAAAAGCGAGAGATATCTTTTCCCAATTGATAATAAGCACTAGAGCATTCTCAGTTAAGTTTTTATCGTAACAAGCTTGATGAAGTGTTAGTTTTGTAGATGTATTTCACACACATGTTTTATTTCTTACACATTTTTATAAGGCTTTAATAGTAAGAAGAAAAGTGTATAAATATATGCCAATTGGGTTACTTCATATTTTTTCTGTATACATTCTCTTAAGGACGGTTGAAAAATGTTTTTAGGAAGTATTGTCTGGATTTATTTTAAAGACTTATTAATGGGTGTTATATTATTTAATACACATTGATTAGGATTTGTAATAGACAATACGTTATCATTTTGTGAAAATGCATATGATTATTTGATTTGAATTGTATTTAATGGCTTCTATGATGGTTAAAGTGGAGATGGTTAGTTATACTCGTGATATACATAGGTTTGTATACCGTGTATATCACGATTTTGGAGTCAATTTTGGATGTAAATATTGTATTAAATTAAGTTTGTACACTTACCATAATTATATGATTCTTGTACAACTAGAATAGGGTTTTGGGAGTAGAATAGGAATAGGATTTTCCGTCGTACACTGCCCACCCGAATTGGGCCCAGATTTAGCAGCCAAGGAGGCCCAATTATTCCAGCCCACAGTGGAACCCGAGAGGCAATTTTGGGCCGGGGAGGTCAGCTAGCGTGCTTGGGCCTCGACCCCACCAGGCCCACCATGCAGCGTGCCCCACCCCTACCGACATTGAAGCCGCGATGCACACACTTGGATTAAATTCCCCGGACTCAAATTGGTACATGTTATTAATGGTATGTATAATTCGTTCAGCCTTTCCATTTTGGGAGGAAGTATAGGGACAGGAAAAATGAAAAATCATGCCTTGCTTAGAGCAGAAATTGTGAAATGTCGAGTTATTAAATTCACGTCCATTATCACATTGGAAAGATTTGATAGATTTTTCAAACAGTGTTTTAATGAATTTTTGAAATTCAAGGAATTTGGAAAACACTTCATATTTGAATTTCAGTGGGTAAATCCAAACAAAATGTGAAAAATCATCTAAAAACACTAGATAAAATTTGTGACCTAAAGAACTAACAACCGGAGATGTCCACAAATCAGCATGAACAATATCAAATGGAGAAAAAGTAATACTGTTGGATGACATAAATGGAAGACGAGTATGTTTGCCGAGCGGGCAAGAAAAACAGTGTTGGGCAAGTTTCCCATTATTACATTGAATACGCTTAGTAGTCCTAAGAAAAGTAAAAACAGGGTCTCCGGGGTGTCCGAGTCTGTTGTGCCAAGTTGAGGGAGAGATCGCCGCAAGGGATAGAGGTGTTTGCGGTCTGACATCGGAAGATTGAGTAAAGGGGTAGAGGTCTCCCACACTATTGCAGCGCGTAAGAATTTTCCCCGTATTGAGTTCCTTCACAGAAAAATCAAAAGGGTCAAATTCGACAAACACAGAATTATTGCGAGTGAATTTTCTAACAGAGATTAAGTTTTTAATGATGTTAGGGGTGTATAGGACGTGGTTTAGGGAGAAAGGCGAGTGTGGATGTTTGGTGTGTGTGTTACCGTAACCTTCAATTGGAATGCGATGACTATTGCCGACAGTAATAAATTGAGGATACTTTAACCGAAGTAGTTGAGATAAGTTACCTGACGACCGAGTGAGGTGAGATATGGCTCCGGTGTCCATGTATCAATTTTTGTCGGGCTGTTGAAGGTTCACGGTGTTGTAGGCCTAGCCCAAATCAGTGGGGGCCAGGCTGCTGCTGGACCGAGACACGGTGGCCTGCAGGCAACCGCTGGTGGGCTCGCTGGTGGGCCGGGGCGAGCCCAATAGGCCGCCGACCATGCATGCTTCTTGGGCCGGGCCCTTGCAGTTGAGTATGGGCATGCAGGCGAGGCCCAGTTCTGCTGGTTGGGCCATACTGGCTGCTGTCCAGCCCACTGGAAATAGGCAGGATTTGGGCCAGGCTGTTGGTTGCGTTGGCCCTTGCCGCGGCCTTTGCCTTTGTTATTGTTGCCGCGGCCTCTGCCGCCACAACCTCCGACGCGGGACTACTGCTGTTGGTGGTCTTGCGATGGTGGCGGGGTGGTGTTGGTCGCCGGTGATGCCATCCCTTCAACGGCTAACGCCTTTTGATTATGCTCCTCTTGTTTAGCACGTCGGGTTTCTTCCAACAATAGTTGTGAACGTGCCTTGGTGAAACCAGGTAGTGGGTCGGCATGTTGAATCATCGTTGCAAGTGTATCGTATTCACCTTTCGGTAGACCAACAACTAATTGAAGTACCATCTTGGTTTCAGAAACAGATGTCCCGACGTTGAAAACTTGATCGGCTATGAGTTTCAGTTGTTTGCAATATTCAGACATGTTGTTAAAATTCTCGAGGCGTGTATTGTTGAATTGTTCTTCCAAATACACGGCCCGAGTATTTTTGTTATCCTGAAAGATTTCTTCCAACCGTACCCAAAGGTCACGTGCCGTGGCACCTGTTTTCATGATAGTACACAACAAGTCTTTTGAGATGGTGCCGTATATCCACTGTTTGACGATGGCGTCAAGGCGACGCCATATTGATTCGGCAATATCGGTGGGACGAGGAATAGAGTCATCAATATGGTTGAGCACGTTGTACGCACATGCATGATTATAGAACAATTCTGTCCACATAGAATATTGACAGTCTTCTTGATCATGAATTATAGGGATAGAGTTCTTGATGTTTGTAACGACGAAAGCCGGGTGAAAAGAAGACAATGATCGTTGAGAGGAGTTGTCAAAAGTGCCAGTGGAGGAACCAAAATTTGTGGGGGAAGAAATGGTGGTTGTTGGTCTTGCCGTCGACTGAAGGGAAACTCGGGGGGGGGGGGGTGTCAGCGACTGTTTTGAGAGAGAGGAGAGTAGGGATTAGGGTTAGGCTCTTGATACCATGTAAGATAGAATAATTTCCTTCATTATTCGCAATATATATAGTTGTACAAAGGTTGATTCCTAATACAGTACGAATCCTAACTTACCTTAAATGGTTGATTCCTAATATAATAAGAATCCTAAGTTACCTTAAATATACATCTATCATAATTACAAAATATACGGTGAATATTCGCTAATATGAAAGAAAACCTTGTTGAAACTAGTGGCGTAGATCCGTCTACGGGTGTCATTTTACACTAATTTCTGATATACATTATTTATTATAATTCTAGTAAATTTTTACACATAAATTTATGTTATATTAAAATTATTGAGTTCAAATGAATCCAATGCTAGCCTGCTACATCTGCCCCTGGACATATGCACAAAAATATGTGTACATACAATAGACGAAAATAGAAAGTAAAGAAAAACATCAATTGAGACAAGTAAAGCTAGGATTGTCAGGATTTGAGTCTCAAATCTGACCTAATTAGAAAATAGTAAATAAACGAATAATAAATAACACACACATATTTATAGTGGTTCACCATCAATGCGAGAGCTACGTCCACTTTGCCCCTGCAGATTTCACTATAATCAGAATAGGGAGTTTGTGTTTTTACAATTCTCTCTTTTCTCTCTACAAAGAAAAAAACCGGCGCCCCAGAGTATTTATAGCAAAAACTAGAGCGATCATAATACAAACCCGAAATTTCCAAAATACCCTCTACTAAATAATCTAACATTATAAAATTTTCAGGGGGCTCCGCCCCTACTCCCCCGGGAGCGGGGGTTTACCACCCCCTTCCAACCCCATGTCGACATGACCGCTCAAGTCGATCAGCGTTCCACACTCTGCGTAGAATCTTCATAGTATCGGTGATGAATTAGGCTCCACAACTCAACAAGGGTCTCTATATTCCTACAACCAAATCCATATGCAAACTGAATTGTGATAGTAATAGGTGAGTACGCTTGTACAAATTCTTATATAAAAGCCACTGGGTACAACCTCATTGCAATAACCAATAACTTTGTTAACCCGGGGCGAATTCATATGTATTTTTAGGGCATGTGAAATTGTGGTATTCTTTCTATAAAATTAGGTATTTTATGTACATATTTTCTAATATTACATACTAGCACATGCTATAAAAAGAGTTTAATGGTGAACTTGGTTGAAAGTTGAATTTCTCATAGATCTCTCACACAGACATGGCAAAATATCTATTTTCATGCAAATTTGAGCGCATGAAACTTTAAATTTTGTTTTTGATTTCCTTTTTCCTTTTGACCAGGAGGTCATGGGTTCAAGCCATGAAATAACCTCTTGCATAAATGTGAGATAAGACTGCGTACAATAGACCCTTGTGGTCCGGCCCTTCCCTAAACCCCGTGCATAGCGGGAGCTAAGTGCACCCCAAGCTGCCCTTTATTCCCTTTTTCCTTTTAATGTCAAAATAATCATAGGATCTAAACAAAAATTTAACTAAATTTTAAATTTATCTATTTATTCAACAGACCTACATTTGATCCATATGGTTAGATAACCCCAAGAAAATAAAAATAAAAAAGCAGATTGTTGCTGAAAAAGAGCAACAAATCAAAGAAATGCTACAATATTTTTTTAGAGATTTGGGAAGAAGAGGGGGTGGAGGGAATGTTTTCTCTATTAAAAAAAGTAATTCCTCTGTTCCAAAACGATTGTCTTATTTCGGATTACGAGGGTCAAACTAACTAAAGTTTGGTGTGAATTCGAACATAGAATTCTTAACCCTTTTGAAATAACGTTTACATATTTATTAACAACATAAAAAGTACTACTATAAGTCACAATAGTCAACAATTTCAAATAATTAGAAAGTATTTGAAAAAATTATGATTAAAGAAAATATCATTTGACTATCCAAATAGTAACTAAGGCATTCTTTTTGGAACGGAGAGGGTACAATGTTTTTAGTAACTGTCTATTTGACATATTATCCGAGGCTGGAGTTTACGCGTAACACCTGCTAGATTCAGGTGTCCATGAGACACACTTGTGTCAAATAAAAGTGGCTGTTTTAACAAAGTTAAGGTGTCTATCTAATTGTTGCGAATAATTTAAATAAGTCATCTATGTATTCCACCATTAATTTATATATGAATGACACCTCTTCAGGGAGTGTGAATATGCACAAAGAGTATGGACAAGGTTGTTGAGATGGATCAATAAACAGATGCCAGTGACTACATTCTGGGATAAGTACTTACAACTCTTTTTGCCAGATTTTTCGAATGGTATTCGCTGAGTATGTACATGGCACATGAGTTGAACATAACTAGAGGATCTTTGAGAAGCAAGCTCGATGGAATAGTATAGCAAGAGAAATTACCATAGTTGCAATGTCAACTATAATGTTATTAGTAATCTCATGTTCTAGTTTAGAGGCTCTAGAGTTAGCATAGTTTTTGTTGGATGTTTGTAATGAGACTGTTAAATATACACAATATACATGTGTATATTGTGTATACTTGGTCTCGGATTTGCTCCTATTAAGACTCTCGGAATTGGCTGTTTAGTCAATGTAATTTATGGTAAATATTTAGTATCCTAGTTTAGGTAATGTTGTAATATAATTAGTAGTGTATTACCATAATTAGTGTATTACCATAAATGTATAGAATAAAGTTTTAGGAATAGAATAGGAATAAGATTCTCCTATTATGGAAATATGTAACTTGTATATATAGCCTTTCAATTAATAAAAATAATCAAAGGATTATTTCTTTCAGAGACAACAAGCTGTGTTATAACCTTGTTATGGTTCTTTGTAACGTTTGTCACTTGGTCATAATGGAAATTTAGTTAGCAAAAAAAAAAAAAAAAAGACAGTTGATTTAGATTTTATACTTTTCCTGATTATTGACGTGGAAATACAACCTGTGATAAGTATTGGCAAAAAAACAGCCTGCATTTTAGCTTTTGATATCTGATAACCTAAAGACAGAGTTCCTTCTTAATTTTTGACATTGTATGACCTATTAATAAAATATGCAAATAATTCGCTCTCCAATTAAAAAGGTATCCTCCCGTGATAGTCTCCCTATTACACCATATTCACTCACATTCATAGTTCATATACCGTTTTATCTCCTAAATGTCTTTTATACATGTATATCAAAGTATACATCTATTATAAAATTTGTATAACTGACTGTATATTAGTTATTTAACAAAATTTAAGCATGGTATACATGAGTTGATTTGTCCTTCAGAATATGCATAATTGTATAAGTTGTCCTTCTTACATGTATATCATAATGTATAATTCTTATAAAATTTGTATAACTGACTGTATATTAATTATTTAACAGAATTTAAGCATGGTATACATCATCTAATTTGTGAAATGTAGAATTAACTTCTTCACAATAAACTGTATTCAATCTTATGTAGTTATATGGAGCTTGGATTCCGTCAATGGAGAAATTGTTGATTTTTTTTTGTTGGAAACCAAAGTCATCTGAAATTTTAATGGCCCAAGTTTCACGTATTGACGCAAAATAACCCACTGGCCTAATCACTATAAGAGATCAGATGTTTTGTGGTGATCAAAGTCGCCACTAAAGACATGGAGGTCGCTGCATGTACTGCTATTGCTAACGGTTTTCTGTGATGAATCCAGGGGTCGCCACAAGAACTACACATTTTGTGGCGACTAAGCTTGACACAAAAGGGAAATAAATATGCAATTGAAAAAATTCATATTGAGCCTTCAAGAAATATCCCAAAACATGTATAATGTGTATAATAATTGTATTTAGTAACTATATGTAGATTATACTTTTTTTAAACACAAATTATATAACAATAATACATTTTGTAAACACATACTGTAGGGATACATATTTTATACAACAATGATACAGTTTCTAATAAACAGTAGTGATACATATTCTATACAACAATTAGAGCTGTCAAAATGGGTTTGGCCTGCGAGGCCAACCTAACCCAACCCTTTTTTTAAGTAGGGTTGGGCCATGATTTTTCTGGCCCTGTTAGAAATGAGGCTCAAAAGCCCAGCCTCTCTTGGCCCGTCGGCCTCAAGGGTTGGGCCGAGGCCAGCCCTTGAGGGTAGAAAAATAAATAAATGATTTGATTTAAAAAAAATTATAAGTAAATTAAATAAAAAGATAAAAATTAATGAAGGACAAAAGAAAGTACTAATTAATGATCAGTAAAGTAGAAACTAAAGTTATCCTTTTTAATCTCAAAAATCATACTATGTTTAATTTTTTTGGACGTGACTTGAATTAGTGAATAAAGATAGTAATTTATATTTGTTCTTTTGAATTTACGTGTTTCTATAATGTGAGTTCGTGAGAGAATGGTGTGGTGGAATTTTTTATTTCAGACTGCAAAAAATTTCGTGTTCAGATTGTACAAAAAGTCACTTAAGAGATGTTATTTCGGAAGAAAAATATTTTAAAGGGATGGCCCGTCTTAGCCCGCAGCTCGTGTAGGGCTGGGTTGGAATGGGCCAGCCCGTTTTGACACATCTAACAATAATGATACAATTTCTATACAGATGCTGGTCTTAGTTGAAAAAGACTACGAAATTGAATTATTTTGAAAAGGATAAAAATATCTTTTAAGTTTTTTTGGTCATCTAATTATCAATAGTTTGAGTCTGATGGAAAGTTATGATTAATACCTAGTTTGAGCCGGATGGAAAGTTGTGATTAATACCTGATTGTAATTTTCAATGAAGATAAAATACATAGGGGCGTGCTATGTATATTCATAGGAGAGAATGTATAAATAGCCAATTTAATTAGACTTGCGGTTAATGACTGGTTTCAATTCCAATGGAGAAAAAATAGGAGTAGACAATAACAAGATAGATATTGTATTTATGTTAGAAATATAATGGATGGATATTTATGTAGCTTAAAATTAGGAAGAGAATTTTTACCTTCCTAGTAAATATATACTGTAAAATCTAGAGCTTGGTATAGGATGTCAATCTTTTTAGGCTTTTATTTGCTAAACTTCATAGTTGTCTAAAAATATACCAACTAATACTAAGAGTTGTATATAGATATCAATTTTTCACCATGGTTTTGGGGGTGATTTAAATGAATGTGTTTGGGTTAATCATTTTACACTAATTTTTTAAAATTACACACTCACACTTGCACACAAAAATTTATTTCGTAAATAGCCTCCCTACTTTGGTATGTAGGAAAAAGATCTGTTTACACTCTACCCTCCCCAGACCCACGTTGTTGAATTTCACTGGATATGTTGTTGTACACATATACACAAAAATATGTACATACAATAGACGAAAATAGAAAGTAAAGAAAAACATCAATTGAAACAAGTAAAGCTTAGGATCTCTATAGCCCCAACATCTAAATCTATAAGCAAACTGAATTGTGACAGTAATAGGTGAAACACCACTTATACAAATTCTTACATAAGTAGTGGCAGACCTAATCTTCAAACAAGTGCAGACACAGCACACACGTAATCCCATAATGTTTCCATTAATCCCAAACTTCTTCCGACTCAGCTAATGCGGGATGCTTTGTGTACCGGCTGCCCCTTTTACTCTCTGGATGAAAGTGGCATGGCATTGAGTGTAAAGGCCAGAGGCGAAGCTAAAATTTAAGACAAATACAAAGTTTGAACCAAAGATATTGGGTTCAGCCGAACATGTAGCCAACTTTCCTTCTGCCCCTGGTAAAGGCCTATATCTCTCATGCTTAGAATAAGTAATATTAAGATATACACAACAAGCCATTCCCCACAGCAACTGTGTACTAAACCTTTTCTGCTTTTTACATCTATTCTTTTGCTTTTTATCGAATTATTTTTTTCTTTCCACCCTTTCGTAGTACAATAAACTTTTCTTCTTCTCAGTGAAGGATGAGTAACGTACATCAAGATATACACAACAAGCCATTCCCCCACAATAACTGTGTATTTAAATGCTTTACAAGCCATGCTATAGCATAATTGACTGTCTAGCTCCCACTAAATGTCTCAGGATTTTCTATATCTGGTTGATAATCGTGACGACTTATGTGGGACGATGTTTCTGTTTGATTCAGCTGGGAATTCTGCTGATGCCGCCTTTTCCATCTAAAGAACTCGACAAGTATGGAGCATCCACACATTGAAACACCCAAGCCAGCAAATGTTGAGAGAAGAATTGAAAGAACAGCTTGTACATGAACCTGAAAATGCATAGTAACATTATAGAGGTCCAACTAGAGGCTGATGCAACCTTATCCAATGGGTTCAGTTGAACCTAGCATTTTTAACAAGATATATATATATATTGAAAGAAATAATCCATTGATTATTTTCATTAATTTAAAGAGTATATATACAATTTACATCTTTCCATAATAGGAAAATCCTTATTCCTATTCTACTCCTAAAACCTTATTCTACTTGGACACTAACTATACAATTATGGTAAGTGTACAATACTAATTAATGTAATATTACACTTAAAATATTACAACAAACAATACCAAATTATCAGCCCAAACCGTGGGCTGAACAGTGACCAAACCTGAGACCATATATACACTATATACATAAGATATATACACGTGTATACCGTGTATACTTATGTATATTTAACATACCCCCGCAATCATAGCGGGCGGTTTTCGTACGCTGAGACTGTCCCTAAAATCTTCAAAAAGGACCGAGGAAAGACCCTTTGTAAAGATGTCTGCAATTTGATACGTGGAAGGACATGGCAGACGCGTACTTGTCCACGAGTTACCTTTTCGCGAACAAAGTGAATGTCCATCTCAATATGTTTAGTGCGCTGGTGCTAAACCGAATTACCAGAAAGGTAGATGGCACTAACATTATCACAATAAACCAATGTAGCCTTCTGAATTGGTCAATGAAGCTCTAAAAGAAGATTACATAACCAACATGATTCAGAGACCAAATTGGCTACCCCTCGATACTCAACCTCAGTACTAGAGCGGGACAACGTCGACTGCGCTTTGCAGACCAGGAGACCAAGGTATTATCAAGAAACATACAATAGTCAGACGTAGAACGTCTGGTGTCTGGACAACCACCCCAATCAGCATATGTATACGACACCAGTGTAGACGTCGATGAGGGATATAAATGTAAGCCAAAGTCAAGTGTCCCCTGGATGTACCGAATAATTTGTTTGAGCGCATTCATGTGCTCAAACCTGGGATCATGCAAAAACAAACACACCTGTTGTACGACATACGTAATGTCTGGTCTCGTGAATGTAAGATATTGAAAAGCCCATGCAAGACTGCGATAGCGGGTTGGATCCTCGTAAGGGGAGCCAGTTGTAGCCCCTAGCTTGGGTTTAGTATCAACTGGAGTGGAAGTGGACTTACATGATGACATACCCGCTCACTCAATGATCTCAGCTGCATACTTCAGTTGTGACAAGAATAACTCACCTGCATGACGAGTGACAGCAATCCCCAAAACGTAACTCAAGGGCCCCAAGTCTTTCATAGCAAACTCATAACTGAGCATTGTCATGATAAACTGGCGTAATGCATCAGAAGAGGCAGTCAAGATAATATCATTCACATATAGTAGTATATAAGCCAATGAAGTACCACGATGATATATGAACAATGAATTATCAGACCTGTTGTGAGAGAACCCAATAGGCGAAACATAGTCTGCAAACCTCGTATACCAAGCCCGTGGGGACTTCTTAAGCCCATACAAAGACTTTTTCAATAAACAGACATGATGAGGATATTTGGGATCCCTAAACCCCAAGGGCTGATGCATATAGACCGTCTCCTTAAGATCATCTTGTAAGAAATCATTCTTCACATCTAACTGATGAATGGGCCATGCTTTCGAAAGAGCCAAGCTGAGCACAATGCGAATGGTAGCCGGTTTGACCACCGGACTAAATGTCTCACCATAATCCACACCAACCTGTTGAGTCTTACCATCACCTACAAGATGAGCCTTATGCCTTGCAAAAGATCCATCAGAATTGTCCTTATGAGCAAAAATCCACATAGACCGAATAATATTAACACTTGAGGGGTGGGGCACCAACTCCCATGTCTTATTATCAATAAAAGCATTATATTCATCGATCATAGTAATTTTTCAATTCGGGTCATTTAAAGCAGACACAGGATTACGGGGTAGGGGTGATTTAAGCACATTAAAATTAAAATTAAAATATCTTTTCGATTTAAAAATACCCCGTTGACTACGAGTGACTGGTCTATGACTCGGGGGAGAATTGAGCGGATTTTGGGAAATATCGGGACACGTGACGGACTGGTCAGCAGGTAGTGGGCCTGTTGGCCCAACACGGTAACTGGCAGAACCCGAGACTGGAATAGATTTGGTATTGGGCTGGGTAACTGGCCCAATTACAAACTGGCCCAGTCACTGGACTGGGAATAATGGTTGGCGACGGTACTGTAGACCCAGCGGGCAGTGGGCCCGCTGGTGGATTTTGGGTACGGGACATGTCCGATAAATGGTGAAAAATATATGGGGAGACACCGTCATCTAAAAAATTATATGAACTAGGCACGGGACTACTCACTTTAGCAAATGAAAATTGGGATTCATAAAAAATAACATGGCGACTAACGATGATTTTATTAGACGACAAATCAAAGCATTTGTAACCACGATGATTAGACGGATAATCCAAAAACACACAAGGGGAGACCGAGCCTAAAGTTTGTTAATAGTAGTGGACGGAAAGAGTGGATAACACAAGCACCCAAAGACCCTAAGATGTGAATACGAAGTAGTCTTATTATATAAGATATGAAGAGGGGAGGAATACGTCAAGCCTTTGATAGGAAGTATGTTAATGAGATATGTAGTCATTTGTAAAGCATGATGCCAAAAAGAAGGGGGTACGGAAACATGAATCAATAAAGTTCGAATAATGTTATTAATGGTACGAATTTTGCGTTCGGCTTTCCCATTTTGTGAAGACGTATGAGGACAAGAAAAATAAAAATTAATCACATTATTATCACAAAACTCCCGAAACACCTCATTATCATACTCTTTTCCATTATCACATTGAATATTTTTGATTTCCCGTTCGAATTGGGTTCTAATAAATGCTCTAAATTTTAAGAAAGTGGAAAAAACTTGTGATTTTTTCGCTATCGAAAAAGTCCATAAAAAATTAGAATAATCATCCAGAAATAGAACATAATAACGATGACCCAAAGAACTGAAACAAGAGATGTCCATAAATCGCTATGAATAATATCAAAAGGCATTACAGTATGAGAATTAGAGGCTACAAATGGCAACCTAACAATTTTTCCTAAAGAACAAGATTGGCAATTTGGAGTACTACGCGTACCCTTACAAGAAATAAAATTATTTTTATCTAAGGAAGACAAAATAGACAACCCCAAATGATCTAGACGAGCATGCCACAAGGAAGAAGCAAGGCCTGCAAAATTTGATGGCAAGGCTTGATTCGAGAGACCGGAACTTGACGTGATAGGATAAAGATCTCCTTGACTATCACACCTCATGAGAGGAATCCCCGTCTTGAAATCCTTCATAGAAAACACAAACGGATCAAATTCAACAGAAACATAATTATCAGTGGTGAATTTACGGCCAGACACCAAATTTTTAATCAATTTAGGGGCATGCAGGGTATTTTTTAAGATAAATGAGGGGAGTCAAAGTTTTATGACCATAACCACGAATCGGAATTGAATTACCATTACCAACAATTATTCCACGACTGTTGCTCAAATTGAAATAAGACGAGAGAGTACCTTGATCGGACGTCATGTGAGAGGTTGCACCGGTGTCCATATACCAACTTCTGTCTGGAGGATTTAATCCAAGAGTGTGCATTGCAGCCTCAATGTCGATCGGGATGGGGCCTACTGCATGATAGGCCTGACGAGGCCGGGGCCCAAGCACACCGGCTTGCTTCCCTGGCCCAGCACTGGGGCGGAATCCACTAGGCCGATAAAACTGTTGGGCAGCCCACTTTCCAAGGACTGGGTATGCTGGACCGTAGGGGCTGTTGGGCCACTACCCACTGGCTCAGGCCCACTTCCAGAGAGCCCAGGGCTGGGACCAGTGGGACGGTGGCCCACTGCTGCCTGGACGGGGCCCACTGCCATTATTTTGACCACCGCCACCACTTCCGGAACTACTGCGTTTGCCACCGCAGTTTTTGCCATTATTTTTCTGAGTATTCTTGCCATTATGATTATGGGACTAGCACCGGTAGTCGTCTTTTTGGCCAAGTCGGCTTCTTCGAGCGTAAGCATAGAACGAGCCTGATAAAATTGCGGAAGAGGGATGCTCTGACGAAAAAGTGTGACAACACCACTATAGGCCTCAGAGAGACCTGCAACCATTTGTAGGACCAAACGATCATTCGAAACGGGCGCGCCAACGTTGCGGAGTCGATCCGCCAATTCCTTTAACCTTTTGCAATAAGCTGAAACGTTCGGGAAATCTTCCATGTTGACGTGGGAGAATTCCTGCTCAAGAGTAACAACTCTAGAATTTTGATAATCTTGGAATATATCACGTATTCTATCCCAAGTAGCCTTCGCCGTGGCGTCAAGCTCAATAATCTGCAAGAGGTCAGTAGAAATAGTGGAGTAAATCCACTCAAGAAGAGTAACATCAAGTGTTGTCCATAACTTAGGATCATCCTCGGATTTGGGTACCTCCATATCCGTAGGAGCCGCGGGGATAATATGATGGAGGACTTGATGCGAGTGTGCGTGAACTTTGAACAGTTCGGCCCACATCGCATATTGGATTTTTCTATTTCAAGAATGATAGGGCTGTGATTCTTGATGTTAGAAACAGTAAGGGCAGGGTGAAACGTGTTCTTAGCCATAATAGCAACGCAAAACGTGATGTAGGAATTGGGAAGAGAGGAGGGACCGTCGGGCACGAAATCTGAGACAAAGAGGCTCGGAACTCGAGGCAAGTTGACGGAAATTAGAGGAATTTGGAGAGAGGATTTTAAGATCTAGACTTCTGATACCATGAAAGAAATAATCCCTTGATTATTTTCATTAATTGAAAGAGTATAAATACAATTTACATCTTTCCATAATAAGAAAATCATATTCCTATTCTAGTCCTAAAACCTTATTCTACTTGAACACTAACTAACAATTATGACAAGTGTACAATACTAATTAATGTAATATTTACACTAAATTATTACAACAAACAATACCAAATTATCAGCCCAAACCGTGGGCTGAACAATGACCAAACCCGAGACCATATATACACTATATACATAAGATATACACGTGTATACCGTGTATACTTATGTATATTTAACACACACACACACACACACACACACATATATATATATATATATATATATATATATATATATATATATATATAAAAAGAAAAAATACTAAACTTTCAATAAGTATTAAATTATGAACTTATGATTTCAAAAGTGCAATGGATTCAATTATCTGAACTTAAAGGTTGAACACGTCAAGTTTAAATATTGGATCTTGTTCGGTGTGTGTGAACAAAGTCCACATGAAAAATAGACAAGAAAAAAAAGTCTTGGATAATCTTAGTAGTGTAAGGCCTACCGTGCGGGTTTGGCCAAAAGCGGACAATGTCACACATGTTAAGAGTATCTTTGAGTTGTTTTAGCCCAACACATCCAACATAATGTCCCTAATTCATTCAGATCTTCACATTTAGGAATTACAATTACTTACCAAGGAGTAGAACATATGAGCAAAGAATACCACGAGGACGAACTGAAGGGATGCATAAACCCAGACAAACCTTCTCTTCACTACCAAAAAACAAAAAAGATAAAAGATTTTTGTCAGAATACAAAAGGAAACACATATGAACATAAGATTTTTCTACCAGCATTTGTCATGAAATAGCCAAGTGAAGATCATATTTTGCTACTTTGAGTTAGGTCTCAGAAAGTTTTTCTATATCCAATTCTTAGAAACACAAATTACGTAGTAGATTTTCAATGTTTACATTATTCCTTTTTTTTTTTAGTGAAGATCATATTTATTTTTGAAAGGGAGCCTTGGAGTAACTGATAAAGTTGCTGCCATGTGACCAGGAGGTCATGGGTTCAAGCCGTGTAACACAACCTCTGGCAGAAATGCAAGGTAAGGCTGCGTACAACAGACCCTTGTGGTCCGGCCCTTCCCCGGACCCCGCGCATAACGGGAGCTTAGTGCACCGGACTGCCTTTTTTTTACGTTATTCCTTTTTTTACTATATTTTTCTTATAATAAGGTAAGAGTTTAATAAAGAGCACTATACTTCCTTCGAAGCTATAATCTACAACATTCGATTGACCAAAGTTTTTAAAATATTCCAACTGACCAGAAGATAACATACCCATGGTTGAAGATGCCAAAGACGAAAGCAGACCTAGTACACAAGAAAAGGGAACTGATATAGCTATTGCACCTGTACCCATTGTTCCGACCTGCAGACGGGACAATAGTAAATCAATACGATATTGATGACGGGCTATTTCTATAACGAAGACCTCCCAACATTACCAGAAGCTGCTCAAGAAAGCAAAAGTAGGCAAGCATGCTGACAATGACGAGAATGGGTAGTTCCTGTGATACCCTGCATATAATACAACAAAATTTTAGAAGCTGAATCAATTGAGTAATTTTTAACAAGTATCTTTGCTTATATTGTCCTAGCTATTGAAACTATTAACACATCAATATTCCCATAATCAGATTTAACTAGTTCCATTCCAAAGACAATAGTGGGAAAAGTAGATAGGAACCAGAAAATGCAACAAAACTAGTCTTCCTTGTTGGGGCAGAACAACAAAAGTATTAATAAAGCATGATTCTTTAGTTCAACATTTCTGTGTTGTTTCATGTTGTGAGTCATTAGTAGATGTAGCTTATTGTAAATCATCATTAAAATAGGGTATGGTCCTTCCCGTTGAAATAGTGTTCTTGCTTATTTTGATGATCCTCGATAAGTACCTTTTCTTTAAAATCAAGAATCTACTATCAGAAAGTCAATGTGTAATCTCAGCATTCGGCCTCAATGGGCAAATAAGATGGAGCACCTAATAATGCGCCTTCATAGACCAAGAACTACAAGATCAACACACTAAAGCTGGATTCATTTTCTAGTCCCCTTGGTCTTCTTAGCTCCTAAAGAAAAGAACAAATAACACTTACCTATATCCATTTATTTCCAAGTGCTGGAAACTATTGGATCCGACATTCGTACTTTGGATGCGACGAAGTGTGACAGGCAGGTTTCGAACTTCTTGCTTGCAAACGTCACATGTTCTGTTACCCTTTACGCTGAACCATTTATAAGCACATTCTTGGTGAGCCAAAGCAAGTTCACCTTTGCAGCTGCATTCCATCTTGAGTGTCTCTCCACCTTCACACAATTCAACCAGGCAAATTCGACAAACAGCTTCTTCTTCAGGTATATCATCAATATTTGGCTCATCAGCTTCTGACAAATTAACACATAGATTACAAAGCGACAGAAGCATACATGTACAGTAGTACACGTGGTACTCATATATGAGCAAAATTAGCCCATAAAAACATGACCCGCCCAACCCGTTCAAGTATGGACGGGTCATTGACCCAACCATTTATTAGCTCAACATAATTTAGACCAACTCATTTCAGCCCATCTAAATATTAGGCTGATATGTAGCTCATATTGAGTTGATATGTAGCCCAACTTGAACCATAGAAACCTTGTCCAAATATTTTCAAAAAGGCATTTTTTTAATTTGATATGTTTTTATTTTCTTTGAGTACCTAATAAAACTATATTTTTCTCTTTACTATGGTAACATATAAAAAAAAAGGGCAGCCGATGCACTAAGCTCCTGCTATGCGCGGGGTTCGGGGAAGGGCCGGACCACAAAGGTCAGTTGTATGCAACCTTACCTCACATTTCTGCAAGAGGATGTTTTCATGGGTTCAAGCCGTGGAAACAGCCTCTTGCAGAAATATGAGGTAAAGTTGCGTACAATAGACCCTTGTAGTCCGACCCTTCCCCGGACCCCGCACATAGCGGGAGCTTAGTGCACCGGACTGCTTTTTTTTTTATATATATATTGCCATAATAAAGAAAAATATAGTTTTATTAGGTACTCAAAGAAATTAAAACTTAGTAAGATTGGGCGGGACCCGCCCATTTCGGCCCAATCCATTTCAACCAAAGTAACTTTTGACCCGCCCATTTATTAACTTAACCCATTTTGACCCGCCCAAATCTAGCCCAACCCATCCATTTGACACTCCTATATGCACCATATGTAACTTCCCAAAGGGTTCATTTCAAACAATAAGAACGGAAGAAGCCTCATCACATGTTTCTATCGGAAAGTGTCAAAGCACAGTGACCTTCCGACACATGTGATTGCTCATAAATCAAAAAATAACTTGGATCATACAAACAATTATTTACCAGATACTTTGGCTGGAGGTGTAGCTGGAACTGTGGAATTCCCATCCTTCACTTGAGGGGTTGAAGGAATGACTCGAAAGAAAGATTCAACTCTCCTAGTGCTTCTTTCTTTGTTAATGACCGGTAGAGAAAGTGATCGAGAAATGCGCAGTTGTGTTTCTTTTGTCTACAATAAAAACAGATCACATTTCAAATGATTAACAAAATTGTTGAGTACAAAACAATAAATTCAGGCCTTCAACATGTAAAACCTCTTCCCTAGTCTCCGCATATACCTCACATTGACGATGTATAGAATGAAACAACATCTCAATGGATCCCCTAAACTTATTAGTACGGAGTTATAAATTAAGCAAACAACAACAACGTCTCCCAGAAAGTCACCATATATGCAAGTATTATATGAAACATCTGTGAACCTTGCTAAGGTTATGAAATTTGACAAGTGTCCGGTCTTGGGGAGAGATTTGTTATGTATAGATCCATAAGGCATATTTATTTTAAAGAAAAAAGCTATAATATTTTAATAAAGGTCATTAAATGAAACTAGATATATACTTGGTGTTTTTGCAGTAGTTTTTAATTATATTTGTAAAGAATGGATCTTGGACCTAACTCAACTCTAAAAGCTAGCTTGTAGTGTGACGATTGTTCAAGTCCATATAAGGAGTCCATGTTCCCATTTCATATTCGATGTGGGACTCTTAACACTCCCCCGCACGCCCAGACCTTGTTAACTGGAGCTTGGATAATATAATTTGGGGGCCCAACATCGGTGAACAAATAATTAGAATGGGCCTAGCTCTAATACCATGTAAAGAATGGATCTTGGTTCTGATACCATGTAAAGAATGGATCTTGGGCCTAACTCAACCCCAAAAACTAGCTTGTAGGGTGAGGATTGTTCAAGTCCATATAAGGAGTCCATGTTCCCATTCCATATCCGATGTGGGACTGTTAACAATATTCATTCTATGACCAACTTCGTGGATAATAGTTACCAAAAACTCTACATGTATGAAAAAACGACTTTGTACAGAGCACTTACACTAAATGTCAGAGCTCTGCTGGTACTTCCACTAGCAAACTCTGGATTTGAATGATCAATTGGTGTGACGGGTAAAGATGATATCCTTTTCACGCGTGGTGTAACGGGTAAAGATGATGTCCTTTTCACGCGTGGTGTAAACAATTTAGTGAATGACCATGACCTTGATATGGACACCTTCTCTTGTGGAACCATAGCTGAAGTCTTGGAATCTCGCAAGGTTGTCTTTTCTGTGTCTGGATTCGTATTACGCAATTTGAAGCTTAGTCTTGGAAAAATATTCTTGATGGATGATATGCCTCTGCACGAGGAGGGACTAGGAAATGTGTTTGCTCTTGAATTAGAAGGACTAGGTGTCAAAAGGAAATTCACCCTTTTTGGTGTAGGTGTTGGTGTTGATAGCATTTTAACTTGCACGAACTCTTGATTAGAGGCATCTGATGATTTGGAAGGTATCTCCACAAATAGATTTGGTCTCCTCCATTGTTTTTCATGTGTAGTTTCTGCAGTAATCCCTGAGGGACTTTTGCCCTGAAAAGGAAGAAACAAATATTGCAGTCATCAACATCTCAAGGTACAACAACAACAACAACAACATACACAGTGTAATCCCATAGGTGCGGTCTGGGGAGGGTAGAGTGTACGCAGACCTTATCCCTACCTCATGGAAGTAAAGAGGTTGTTTCCGAAAGACCCTCGGCTCAAGTACCGCATATCAAAGCAGTTTGAAAAAGAAAATACAGAAGTAAAGAAGTCATAACAAATAATAGGGAAAGGTGACAATTAAAAATCATAACAAGCCTAACTACCTTAGAATATGTGCAAGCTGGACGAAAATATAACAGAAAGAAGTCTTCAAATACAAAGGCAGCTATTTGTTTAAAAGATTTTGAATGATGCAGGAATCTATATTCTTGGGAGTTAATAGCAGTTAGTTTCTGCAGATGAACAAGTGTCGATTGATCACATTTTGAAAGAAACAGCTAGAATATGCCAGAACAAACTTATATTAGTCTGAACTCTGAAGTAGCATTTCATTTGGAGTGGCACTGTTTGTCTAAAGAACCAAGGGGCACGTTGTCTCGCAAGAACCAGAGGCGGATTCAAAATTTAAAAAAATTGGGTGCACCGTAATATCTTTACATATTTTAAAAAGTTTCTTAAATTTGCTTATACAAATCTATAATCTGACACCGAGACAGTAGGTGTACATACACTAGTACTTATATAAGGAGTACTAAATTTGTCTTGGTACACCAGCGGATTTACACTCGACAACAGAAGTCCATAAAGCACCATTACAGAACTTGACAGAAAAAAGCTGCTATGGATTAAATCTCCCTAGCATTATCTTAACATGAGGCAGAAAGAAGAACTCCAGAACTTGAAGGCACAAAATGCTCTCCAATACAAAAGTGGGAGGTTTAGCTTCTATCAAGGCATTCGGATAGGAGCTTTTTCCGCATTTTGCACCAGTTTACAGAAGCTTCATAACATCAGTTCAAGACTATGTTTGTCGGACTCTTCAAAAATGTTGACAGGCGTATCTGATCCTCTGAAAGTAGTGCAGTTTTTAAGGATCCGAAACGGGCGCGACAACATTTTCGGAGAGTCCGACCAACATAGGTCCAAGAGATTAAGAGTAATATGTAGCAATGTTTTTGTTATCTTCTGCGATCTGAGCTAATCACAAATTGCATGTGCAAACTGTGAACAATCAGACACTGAATTGTGCAATCAAATGTGCAGAAATGAAGGTTCAGTTCGAAGAAGAAGAGAGGAATTTTGTGGAAGATTTTCTCATATATTTCTTACCCATGAAATGTGGATTACTACACTTATTTATACTAGTAGTAAGTGTAAAGACTAAAAAACATGCTCAACAAACTCCTAACTAACTACTCCAACAAACTTTCAACAATATAAACTAAAATGGGAGTGGTGCTGTATGCTATGCTGTTGTGCTGCACTTCAACACCCCCTGCAAGCTAAGTACTGAGAACAAATTCTTCAGACCTAGCTTGGACAATAAATGAACATGATGACCTTGTGTCAAGCTCTTGGTTAGCAAGTTTGCAGGCTGTTATGCAGTGGCTACATATAAGGTAGACGCCAAACCTTGTTGAACCTCCTCCTGGATGAAATGACAATCAATATCTATATGTTTTGTATGCTTATGAAGCACTTGGTTAGCAGCAATCTGTATAGCAGACTTGCTATCACTGTATATTGAAATAGGAAGATGTAAACAGATATTAAATTCTGCAAACAAACCAGAAATCCATACACTTCTGCTACCACTGAAGCCAAGCTTCTGTATTCAGCTTCAACTGAACTTTTGGATATGGTGAGTTGTTTCTTGGACTTCTAGGAGATAAGAGAAGAACCAAAAAACACAAGATATCCTGCAACTGACCTTCTAGTATTTTGGACAAGATACCCAATCAGCATCACAGTATGCCGTCAACATGTTAGTCCCCCCTGCAGGCATAAAAATGTCCAAACCTGGTGCCTATTTGACATATCTGACTACTCTTTCAACTGCCATCAAATGTGATACCTTTGGTGCCTGCATGAACTGGCTCAAACACTGAACTGCAAAGGAAATATCTGGCCTTGTGTTGGTCAGATATAGAAGCCTTCCAATAGCCTCTGATAACTAGTGGGATCTTCTAACAATGGATCATTGATCACACTTTCAGTGCCTCCTGCAGCTGCTACATCATTCACATGCTGATCAAACACAACATAAGTCAATTTGATATTCAACTCCATTGGTAATCCAACAAGTTTTGCTCCTGTGAGGCCCATGTCAGCTATTAATTCAATGGCATACTTCCTCTAATGCATCACAATACCACTTCTGTTTCTGGAAAAATTCAAAGTCCAAGAAATATCTCAACTCCCCCCAGATCTTTGATTTTGAAATGCTGCTACAGTGCAGCTTTAGTCTCAGCAATCAGCTTGGCATCATTCCAAATAATAAGTAAATCATCCACATAAATCAACATTATCACAATCCTGTCTTTGTCCTTCCTTGTGAGAAGAGAATAGTCCAAATGACTCTGAGTAAAACCAGAAGATAACAAAGCAGTGGTCAACTTAATGTTCCACTATCTAGAAGCTTGCTTGAGTCCATATTGTGACTTAAGCAACCTACATGCCTTCCCTTGCTCATGGGCAAAGCCTTGAGGCAAACTCATGTATACTTCTTCATTAAGATCCCCTTGTAAGAATGCATTAAACACATCCATCTAATACACAACCCATCCTTTTGCAACAGCCACAAAAATAACTGATCTTACTGTCACCATTTTCACTACTGGTGAGAAAGTATCCTGATAGTCAATACCTTCCCTTTGGTTATATCCTTTTGCCACTAGCCTTGCTTTGAACCTTTCCACTTCACCTGATACTTTACTTAATTTTGTATACCCACTTGCAGCCTATTGCTCTTTTGTTATTAGGTAGATCAACTACCTCCCAAGTCTTATTTTCTTCTAAACCCTGAATTTCAGCTTTCATGGCTTCTATCCACCTCTCATCTTTAGCTGCCTCATAGTATGACTTTGGTTCATGATCTTCTGACATCTTAGCAATAAAATGTGATAAGATACAGATAATGCAGCATAACTAACTACATCAGACAAAGGATATAGACATGTCATCCCATTCCTTGTATTCACACTAGGCTGAATGAAGTCTTTCATCCAAGTAGGTGATCTTCTGTCCATGGTAGACCTCTTAGCTTCCAAGCCATTCAATTTAGCATGATTCTGTGGGGATGACATAATCTCAGATTGGTTCTGTACAAGAGGCTCATCATCAGTTTGTGAAGAATCAATGGCATCAGACCCTTCAACTTCATCAGTGTTTGAACCTGGTACTACTTCAACTGATAACTGATCACCAATTGACAATCCCATTCCTCCCTGCTCAACAACATTCTCAACCACAACCTATTCTTGTAGGGACATATCAATATGTGCATCATGAGTAGGAAATTAATTAGTATCTGAACCTGCAACATGCGTGTCACCATCACACTGTCTGATATGTCCAAAAGGAAAGATATCCTCATAGAAAGTAGCATCTCTACTGACAAAAACAACTCTGTTATCTAAATCAAGTAGTTTATACCCTTTTTTTCTAGTTGCATATCCAAGCAACACTGATTTAGTGGCTCTAACATCAAACTTGTCCCTTTTGACCAGGTTAGTAGCATAACATAAACACCCTATCACTTTCATATGAGACAATGAAGGTGTCCTTTTAAACAACTTCTCATAAGGTGACACATTTCCTATCACCACATATAGAATCATGTTAATCACATAGACTGCTTCTTCCACACAGTCTCCCCAAAACCTTGCTGGCAAATGGCTTTGAAACTTGATGGCTCTGGTAACTTCCAAAATATGTCTATGTCTCCTTTCCACCACTCCATTTTGTTGTGGAGTGTATAGACAAGAGCTCTGATGTACAATTCCATGTTGATTAAACAACTCAGCACATGAACTGTTAATGAATTCGGTACCATTATTTGTTCTGACATTCTTAACCATCACAGTAAATTGTGTTATGATTAATGCAAGCAAATTCCTAAGAATAGTGGCAACATCAGACTTAGCATGTAATAGAAACACCCAAGTCCATCTGGTGTAATCATCAACTACTGTAAGAAAATACTTCATCCCAGAATAAGTGGGAATCTTATAAGGTCCCCATACATCAAGATGCAACAACTGAAAACCAAAGTCTGACTTACTACTACTAACATGAAAAGGTTTCCCTGTTTGCCTAGCCAAAGGACAAATGTCACAATGGTTTATTGTAAAACTAGATTTGTCACCAATGCTATCAATCTTCCTAAGCACAATCATTGGTACATGTCCCATCCTTCTATGCCACAGCCCTGCCTGCATCTCAGATGTTGTAACTGTAGTTGACATATGTGCTTGTACTTCTGTCAATTTAGGACATCCCTTCAGTGACTCCAACATGTATAATCCATTTACTTACCTACCAATCTCCTTCACCTTCCTAGTAAGAGATCCTGTAGGACAAAAAAATCAAGGAAAAACCTTGCACTGCAATTTAACTCTCTTGTCAACTTTGAAACTAAAAGTAGATTGAACTTAAAACTTGGCACACATAACACATGTTTTATGAGATCACCTCCTGTCAACCTGCAACTTCCTGTTTGAGTAATGGTTGTTGTATCACCAGTAGGCAATTGTACTTATCCTCTATTTTCAATGAAATCAATTTTTTCAATCATGCTCTTGGTACTTACCATATGATTCTGAATCCACTATCCAGCTACTATTTTCCTTATCAAATACATGTTTACCTGCCATGTGAACTCTAGGTGCTATTGCATTTCCATGATGTGCACCAGCAGGTACTATTGTATTGCCATGATAACCACCAGCATCTGCTTGCTGAGTTAACACTATAAGCACTTTGTCATATTTATCTGGAGTACAAGTTCTCAGCAAGCAATTGATCTGATCATGTTGTTCTTGGGATAATTGTCTCAATTCTCCTACATTCCTCTGGTTTGCCTGTCCCACATATCCACCATATGAATGTTGCTATGAACCATCAAGGTCTCTGTGATAAGCACCAATCATAACCATATTGGCCTTGTTCTTACCTTTGAAATCAAAAGGATAACCTATGAGCCTAAAACAATTATCCCTAACATGTCCCTTGTTCTTACAGAAATCACAATACATCAACTTGTAGCATGTATCCCTAGTGTGTCCCTTCATTTGACAAAAATAACATAATATATTAGGAGAGTAAGGTTTTTTCTGCTTAAACTGTGGTGACCTGTTGAACAAAGCAGTGGGCTCAGCTGGTTTTCCCATACTTGTATACCTTCATGTAATCATCTTTTGACTTGAATCCTGAGCAATCATAGCATAAGCCTGATTTACACTAGGAGTAGGTGATATTAACAGAATGTGACTCTTTGCTTGATTGTAGCTATCATTAGTCCCATGAGAAACTCTAACAACCTCTGATTTGCTAGATGCTCAATGTACTCTCTAGGACTGTCATAGTTACATGTTGGAGGAGGAATGATTGATTCAATTTCATCCCATAGATCCTTCATCCTCGAATAGTAACTAGACACATGCGATACACCTTGATGCAACATAGCTAGTTCTTTTTTCAGCTCATACACTCTAGACAAATTAATCTTATCAAATCGTTCCTTCAAATCCTTCCACACTGCATGTGTAGTAGATCTATAGAGTATTCCACTAAGTAGATTCTTATTCACATTTCTCATAATCCATGAGATGATCATAGAATTACATCGATCCCACTGCTTTACTTGATTAGCACATATGTATCTCTTTTAACAGTTCCATCGATAAATCCAATTTTGTTTTTTTGTTAGCAGAGTCAATTTCATAGCTCGACTCCACTGGGTATAATTCTCCATGCCTATTAGTTGAATTTCCACTTGCACTGCTCCGGGTGTATCAGATGCACTAAAAAATAATGGATGATTGTGGTCGACGATGTTCGAGTTTGAGCTCGAACTTTCATCAACAATTAACGATGCATTTGGCGATGTATTTTTCATGTATTACAGTTACACTATACTACGATGATTAGGAAAGAAATTCGAACAGAAAATCGACATGTATACCTCACTGATTGAAGACAAAATCAGCTCAGAACCACTGTAGAGAATCCCTCGATTTCCAGTCGTGTTGCGCTGACAAATCCCTCGATTCTCACTATTGTTGCTCTGATACCATGTTATCTTCCGCGATATGAGCTAATCACAAATTGCATGTGCAAACTATGAACAATCGCACACTGAATTGTGCAATCAAATGTGCAGAAATGAAGGTTCAGTTCGAAGAAGAAGAGAGGAATTTTGTGGAAGCTTTTCTCATATATTTCTTACCTGTGCAATGTGGAATTACTACACTTATTTATACTAGTAGTAAGTAAGTGTAAAGACTAAGCAACATCCTCAACAAACTCCTAACTAATTACTCCAACAAACTTTCAACAAAATAAACTAAAATGGGAGTGGTGTTGCTGTGGTGCTGCTGCATGCTATGCTGCCGTGCTGCACTTCAACAATTTTGTTGATGAATTAACATTAAGGATCTAAGTAATTGGTTTTTATATAGGACACAAGAACAGAATAACAACCTCTATACATTGACAATGTAAAATATTTTTTATTGTATCAGGTCACTTAAAAGGTAATTAATTACCAGTAACCTGAAAAATAAAGAAAATAACCGTCCATAGCAGCTTAAATTGAACTGATTATGTAAAAATTTCATTACAATATCGATGGATATAAGCTAAATCCATCTAATATTTGAATAACTGGTGTAATTAACTCTACCACTCTCCGCCCACCTACCCTTCTATGTAGAAAACATGCCCTCGCTGTACGGCTAACACTTTATCTAAGGACAAAAATTCAGCCAAAAGTTTCTGCAGTCGAGTTACTGATAATATTAAAGAAGGAAGGACTAAGGGTGTTTTTGGTATGGAGGAAAACATTTTCTCCCATACCAACCACACTCTAAGAGTTAAAAAAAGTAATCATATACAAAGGGGTAGTGGCGGAGCTACATAAATTGAAGGGTGAACACCTTTTCTCGAAAAATTATACTATGAGTATAGAAAATTATACTGCATATATTGGTCAAATTACTTTTTGTTGATATATAAATAAAGAACATTCTTAGCGAAACTTCTAGCTTCGCCACTACAGAGGGGTTGGTGGGGAAAGGAGTAGAGACATGTAAAACAAACAAAACTTTACTTTCCCAGTAAAATACCGAGTTACAAATCCACAACTAGTGCAAATCAAACTCTAAAAGTATCACCAAACTTCTGCAGCTATTAGTAATCACTATCTCAGCAAGGAAACAATTATAACAGCACCCATAAGAAACAAGAACATCACAAGTTCCCTTTTCATTTTTACTTCCTTATGTCGAGGTGATTCAACAATTTAATAAATCCAAAAAATATATTTTTACCCTATTAATCTGCACACGGATTTTCCTAGATGGGAATTCAATTGATCCCCATTTGGACCATGTAGATTGTAGTCAGGGGAGGAGATACAACTGTGGCTATGAGTTCGGTAGAATTCAGTATCTTTGATCTAGACCTTATATTTGTGTTTAAAATTTCACTATATATGTAAAAATAACTTATTTAGAATTCAGAACTCATAAACTTAAAATCTTAGATCCGTCTCTGATGGTAGTTCCACCTATGTCTCCTTCCCTTCCCAAACCAAAAACAGGAAACATAAAAACAAGAAAAGACAAGAAAGCATCAATCTTTCACCTGAGGAATTTGAATAGCAACTCTTTCACTAGCATTACTTCTAACATATTGATCATACACTTCAACCATGGATTTATCTTTCTCTTCACAGCTCATGATCCAAGATGAAAAAGACACAATTCAGAGAACTGATAAACAGTACAGTTGATAGGAACAAGATGGTACTTGTAGTAACTCAGAATTAGAAAGTTTTAAGGTAAGTGGATGAAGGCAATTCTTTTTTATATTATTATAACAGAATGTTGGTTAGTTGGTACTTGGCAATAAATATAGGCTAGTTATTTCACATCAATGGAAAAGAAAGAGTAAAGAGACTCACACGACTGGCCTACTATTATACATATTATATGTATGTGCCCTGCTAGACACGGGTCTAATTCACTCCTCAAAGTGCACTCACTTCACTCATCATCACTCACTATGATTTGAAAGGGGTTAGTCATACAACTTACAGATAAAGCCACCTCCTAAAAAATTTATCACTTTTCTTTGATTAATAAGTTTTTACTTTTAATATTCTCACTTTACTACTAGTACATGTAGAAATTATATGACATATTTAAAACGATAAGATTCTAATAATTTTAACATATTATATATTATACATTTCTTTAATTTAAAATTACAAGATTCAAAATTCCTTTTTATAATTCTTAAACTTCATGTATACTTAAACTAAGACTAAAATGAAATGGAAGGAGTAATGTACGTGTTAGGATCAAACGTTTATTATCGTTCCAAAAGTTATAGCTGATAATAAAGATAATAATTTTATTTTTTAATCAAGCGTCATGTTCGGCTATGACTCCGGTCTGACTCGTCTCTATCCCATCATTTGGGCCTTGCCACAAGCAGTGTCACACGCAACATGCTGTTTCTGAAAATCGAACTCATGATCTCGTGACCTTTTCTTGAATTCTCGAAAAGCTTTTGCCGCTTCAACTCCGCAGGGGCAAAAAGTCTGTCATTGTCTCGAATGTGCTATCAAAGGCTCTGAAGAAGTCGGAATAAGAGAACACTCATCTTGGGGGACTTACTTGTTAGATTCTATCAGCAGTTATTTGCTCCAACTCTGATACCACTTAGGATCAAGCACTTATCAGTTATCATCGTGTAAAAAGTTATAGCTTATAACGGAAGCGCAACTTTATCTCTTAACAAACCCGTCAAACAAGTGTCATAATCGATAATGACTCCGACGCGGGCCATCCCCGACCTATACAAATAGAATTTCAGCGGATTAAAAAGTTTCAACATGTACTTCATTTCAAATATATTTTGAAAGTCGACTTAATGAATTGTCAAAAGGAAATTAAACATGAATAATTATTAGTTTATTTAAAATGTGTGTCGTAAATACACTTAAAGTTGATAAACTGATATTCCAATTGAATTCGTCAAGAGGTTACCATTTGAACAGCAATACACAAGGCTTGGATTCCAATTATCTCATGAATCGTTTGGTTTATAAGCAAATTATGTAGATTTTGTAATATAAGAATCAGGAATTAGCAATTCATGAATCATAATGCAAAAATACATTTTAGCTGGATTGATATATGGTTCATTGCATTAAAAATTAAAGGTGGAATGGCTTGGCAGGTCCTTGTATTTGTCCGTATAGGAAGATTAATTCCTTGAGTATTTCATTCCAATGATAGCAAATATATACAATATTACAATGTAGTACTAATATAAATTTACCTAAAATATAAGATGCTAATCATCCTAACTAATTGATGACAAATTGATTTACACTTCTAATTACAATATTACAATCTTCTTAATTAATAGTGATTGGAGATAATTATGGGATTGTCCCATAATTATTCTTACAGTTCCCTGCAGTCTTAGCGGGAGGTTCTCGGATGCTGAGACTGTCGCTGAAATCATCAAAAAGTACGAGCGGAAGACCTTTCGTGAAAATGTTTGCAATCTGATAACATGACGGTACATGGAGAACACGGACTTGTCCACGGGCAACCTTTTCTCGGACGAATAAGATATCCATTTCGATATATTTTGTGCGTTGATGCTGAACAGGATTACCGGATAAGTATATCGCATTCACATTATCACAATAAACAACGGTTGCCTTCTCAATCGGACAATGGAGCTCTAAGAGAAGATTATGGAGCCAACACGATTCAGCGACCACATTGGCCACCCCCGATATTCTGCCTCAACACTTGACCGAGACAAAGTTGGCTAACATTTGGATGACCATGAAATAAGAGTATCTCCCAAAAATACACAATAACCGAGGTGGAACGTCGTGTATTCGGGCAGCCACCCCAATTTGCATCGGTATAAGAGGAAAGAGTCGAGATGGAGGATTTATACAAATGCAATCCAAAATGAATAGTACCCTGGATGTACCACAGAATCCTTTTGAGAGCCCCATATATTCTTCTTTCGGATCATGCATATGTAAGCACAACTGCTGAACAACATAGGAGATATCTGGTCTCGTGAAAGTGAGGTACTGCAAAGCCCCTGCGAGACTGCGGTAGTGAGTAGGATCAATGTATGAAGTCCCTGCAGTGTTACTCAATTTGGCTTTTGTATCCACTAGAGTGTGCAATGGCTTGTAGGATGACATACCAGCTTTTTCAAGGATCTCCTCGGCATATTTCTTTTGACTTAGAAACAGACCACTTGCATATTGAGTGACAGCAATGCCCAAAAAATAATTTAAAGGACTCAAATCCTTCATCGCAAATTCTATTGCGAGAAGGGACATATTAGACTGGCGAAGTGAGGTAGATGATGAAGTGAGAATGATGTTATCTACGTATAGGAGGATATACGTCATGTCACGTCCCTTCTTATAAATGAATAATGATTTATCAGACTTGTTGTGGGAGAAACCAAGAGTGGATACAAAACCCGCAAACCTGTTATACCATGCCCATGGAGCCTGTTTCAAACCATATACGAACTTTTTCAGCAAGCAAACATAATCTGGATGTGTAGAGTCTCAAAAACCCAACGGCTGGTGCATGTAAACTGTCTCCTGTAGATGGTCATGCAAAAATACATTTTTGACATCTAACTGATGAATGGTCCATGATTTGGACAGTGCCAGGCTAAGAACCATCCGGATAGTTGCTGGATTAACCACCAGACTAAAGGTTTCTCCACAATCTACGCCAACCTGTTGAGACCTGCCATCACCAACAAGATGAGATTTGTATCTCACAAAAGAGCCATCAGAATTCTTTTTATGACAGAAAATCCACATAAACCTAATAATGGTCACAGTAGATGGATAGGGCACTAAGTACCACGTCTTATTTTCAATAAGAGCATTAATTTCGTCTAACATAGTAGCTTTCCAATTCTGGTGTAATAAGGCTGCTTTGGGATTTTTTGGTATGGGTGATGGTTGAACCGAAGATAGTAAGTTAAACTGACGTTTGGGCCAAAAAATCCCGTGTATGGCATAGTTTTCAATGGTCTGAGGTTGTACCGTCATCGGTTGGGTAGTAGGAATCTCAGGTATGGCAGGGGGTGGAGTGGAGGTATTGTGGCCCAAGTACAAAGGTGTGTAGGAGTGGGTTACCGAGTGGTTATTGGGCCAGGGTAATAGGTTGTCCCGGTTTACCGGTAAGGGAGCAGTGGGTTCCCCCACATGGGCCTGGTTGTTACGGGAGCTCAAGTGGGCTGAGACCACTGGTCCAGTCTCGTGTAGTGGTGGGGCGGGGGTAATGTCGTTATTGGGTTGTGGGGGGTCAACTGGTGGTTGTCTATTGAGATGGTGGTGTAAAATGGGATGTATTCTATTGTCCAAAAAATCATATGAAGGTGAGGATGGCACATGAGACCTAGCAAAAGGGAATTTAGACTCATAAAAATGACGTGACGAGATATAATAAATTTCTCTGTCGCCATATCATAACATTTATATCCCCTATGATTTAATGGGTATCCCAAAAACACACAAGGAGATGACCTAGCCTGCAACTTGTTAATGGAAGTAGAAGGAAATAAAGGATAACACAAACACCAAACACCCACAAATGTGTAAAAGATGGAAGACGATGATACAACATTTGTGTAGGGAACACATTGGAGAGCAGTTTACTAGAAAGAATATTTAAAAGATACGTTGACATTTGAAGTGCATGGTGCCAAAAATTCGGCGGTGTGAAAGAATGCACAAGGATGGTGCGAATCATATTATTAATTATTCAAATTTTTCTTTTGACTTTCCCATTTTGTGGTGATATATGTGGACACGAAATACGCAAAGACCATCCCATTTTGGTGATAAAATCTTTAAATTGGGTATTTATGAATTCCCCCCCCCCCCCCCATTGTCACACTGAAAATATTTAATGAATTTGCCAAATTGATTTGATAAAAATACTAAATTATTTTAAAATTATGTAGGTTTGTGATTTATGTCCTAAGGGAAAAGTCCACAAAAAATTCGAATAATCATCTAGAATTAGCAGATAGTACTTATGACCTACAGAACTCAAAACAGGTGATGTCCACAAATCACAATGCAAAATGTCAAATGGCATAAAAGTATGAGAATTAGAGGATGCAAAAGGGAGCTTAACATGTTTACCAACCACACAAGATTGGCAAACAGAAGAGTCCAAAGTTCGATTACAAGAAAACAAATTATTCTTCCTAAGAGAATTAAAAACTGGTGCTCCTGGCTGGCCCAACTGATTATGCCAGACAATAGGAGAAATGGCAGCAAGGGTAGATGGTTTGGTTAAGCGGTTGTTGGAAACAGATGTGATGGGATACATGTCCCCCCATGCTATTACATCTCATGAGTGGCATCCCCGTCTGAAAATCCTTCACAGAAAAGCCAAAGAAATCAAAATTCACAGAAACATTGTTGTCAATTGTAAAACGTCTAACATATATCAAGTTCTTAATTAACTTTGGAGCATGTAGGACATTTTTCAAGTATATTGGAGGGTGTGGAGAGGGTAGTGTTACCTGACCAATACCATGAATTGGAATTTCCTGACCATTGCCGATAACAATATTTTTATTATTGCTCATATTGAAATAAGACGAGAGATTACCTTCAGATGTCGTCATGTGTGATGTATCCCCTGTATCCATGTACCATGATTCCCCTGGAACACTTAGATTCATGTTTTTCATGACTTGTTCGATATCGTGGGTGCATAGCCTACCGAAGACGGTGCCTGAGCCGCGCATTTTGTGAGTAGTTTTCATTAACGAGGCAATTCAAGTATTTTAAATACTAAACATCAAATCACTTATATTATTTAATTACTAAAAAGTATACCCAAATAATAATCAATTGCACTGAGATTTGATGGTAGGGATGTTCCGGCATGATTCCTCCATCCGGACTGAGAGGATTGCCCAATATTACTCATATCATGTGTATAACCCCTAAAAAGATACAAAAACATTACTATTACCATGCGTATAATAAACATGTGCTACTACACAAAATAATAATGAAAAAATTGAATATTCACCAATTTTCCCCGTAAATTTAATTAAATTGTTGGCTTAAGTTTCCAGCAACATTTGACCAGTTAAAATATCTCCATAAGAACTCATGTCCGGATAAGTGTTGCCATGAGTAGGCTGGACTTGAGGGATTTGAGGACGAGGTACAGTCGACATTTCTGGGACTTCCTGACGAGTCCTAACCAAGACTTCATTACGACTGATAGGTATCTTTTCAACATACATTTCAAGAACATTCAGGGTGATTAAGCCCATATATTCTTCCGGCGTCCTCAAATATTCACTCAAAGACTCATCATCAATGATATTTCACTCACCATAAAACACTAAACCTTGCGATGAAATGGATATTGGATATCTGCCTATTACAGATAATGCCAACTCACCCATACTAACTTTCATTCTTTTGTGTATGGCAGTGAGTAATGTTGAGTAATCTAAGTTAATTAAAAATTTAATATGGTATTTTGGTGGAATACTATAACGAACAGTATTATGATCATGTAGAATCTCTCCTTTCCAAAATAAAGAAACCTTAACAGTTGAAGGAGGAGACGCCTTTTTTTTATGAATTTTGGAGTTGGATAGTTTTTTCAAGAACTTGAAATTTTGATAACTTAAACTTTGGAAATGAATGAGTCTTTACCTCATCTTAAATAGAAAAACGGATGGGTTCTTGCAATAATTATCATAGTGTCATGTCAAATCAAGTACAAATATGAGATGAATAATTGATTGTAAAACGCAATAATTTATTGCGGAATTGAATAAAAGTGACCTTTTAAAAAACGTGGGCTGCTAGGGTTTATAATACCCCAATTGCGCAGAAATTTTCTGCGCAAAAGAACTTAATCGGGCAGTTACAGTTAAATACTATTGCGCAGGAAATTTCTGCTCAAAAGGTACTTATGTTACTTTTTTGGGGTATTTTGGTTCACTTCCTCAGTTTTTAGGTCATTTAAGTTCTGGACTCCTTTTATTTGCTTCGGTAAGTGAACAATAAATAGTATCTCAAAAGCATTTTACATAATCTATGCAAGCACTACAAGGGCGGGGTGGAGGGTAGTGTGGAAATGTGGGGGGTGGGGGATGATGTTTTTGACCTTTATAAAAAAAAATTATTTTATGATTTTTTTTATAAGAGATCTTCATTCTTTACACATAAGAAATCTTAAAAAAAAACATAAGAGGTCTGAAATGACTATTTTCTTCTAATTCAAATTATATAATAGGGCAAGAGATCTCATTTCTTCTCAAACGTGAAAGTCATTTTTATCATTCCTAAGGAACCTTTTTGTTTCTAAATGTAATATTTTCTGGAAATTTTAATCTACCAAACATTGAAAAAATTCTGAATACATCCTTAATGAAATACTTGAAGTGCACACAAATGGTCAGTACACCGTAATTATTAGAATTTGTAAATATAGGTGGTGACTCACTACTCACAACTTTATTTTATATGTTTAAAAATTGACCTGCTGTAGATTTGGCTGCAAAAGGCTATTTTATCAGATACTACTACAATTTGTGTTGGTGAATGATGACTGGTAAGTAGGGTCCTAAACAATGAATTCCATTTATAAAAGAAAAAAAGAAGTATGTTGGCCCAAAAGATTAGGGAGCAATATTTAATTCAAATTAAGTGCCTCGTCTTCCTTTCATGTAAGTATTATATCTTTAAAAAACATAATTCAACATATAGTGCTGAATGACCTTCTCTATTATTTTCTAAAGCAATAGGAATTAAAGTCCTACATTTAGCAATGTTCATGAAGTCATTGAAATTCAAATTCATGATGGTTCACGTTGTGGTTGTAGATCATTAAACAATTAGTAAGTATTTTTTCATGATATATAAGAAATAAACAAAAACAATACATATTAAATATCAGTAAAAATGTATTCTCTTGAATATGATATTCAGCTATACAAAAAGTTTCGCAACAAACAAAACGAGAGAAAAGGATGACATTTAATATGAGACTCACTAAACGTACATGGTGAAAGTATATTTATGTCCTAAAGACAATCTGTATTAGGATAAATGTACTTTATACACATTCATATTATTATTAATGGAGATTAATATTTTGGCATTTGCAATTATTGAATTATTATTTGATTATTTGTAATTATTCATTAATGTGTCTCCCTTGAGCTTATGTTGTCATTAATAGAGTGAGATATTAATGATAGAGCGTAACTCTTAAAATAGCCTCGACTAATGATCATCGAGAATGGGATATCGATGATATGTGATAAGTCGACATGTGGTATGCATCACATCCTTAGAGGATGTAGTATGTCTCACCTGCTATGATTAATGGCTACTCGTGATGGACACATGGATACTTTGGAAGTATTGGTATACCCTGCTGATATACTGTTTGTTATACTTGTCTAAAGTATGATCAGTGGGAAATAAAAGTCCTTAGACTTGAGGTCAATACGCACCTTGTCTACAAAGTAATGTACTTTGATCCCGTCCTAAGCTCAAATGCCTTATAGGTTGAGATACGGCTTGTATTGGGTACATTATGATGTGGATTAAAGGTGGTAATTGAGCCAAGATTAGGATTCATTCCTCAAATGTATATTCGAGAAAACACTCAAATTCTCAGTGATATTAGGTTGACTAAGTCATTGGCCAACGCAATAGACATATTTAGAATATGGTCTAGTTGTCAACTAATATAAATGAGATACAATGATTAAGCCATTTGGATAGACACTTGACAAATCCTAAGCTTGATCGGGTGTGTCGTGAATGAAAGGATTTTATCTTACCACATAAAGGTTAAGTTTACTGGATTCGCGAAAACGTACTTCACATATTCAGTTCGTCTTCCGGCGCCGTCTAGGAGTTCCGCGTAGACCTTAATTTGATTAATGTCGATATGAGAAGGCATGTAGGGTCACACTATGTCGATTGTCCGTTTCGATCTAAGGATGTATTGAGAGAGTAATTAAATGTTCGATTTGGAATCGAGATATTTAAATGAATAATGATTATTATAATTACGTCAAAATTGGATTTTGGATTTAATTAAGAATGCACGGAAAATAAATCGAGACAGTGCAGGAGCACGACGAGCGCCGCGGCGCCTATACCCTAGGGCCGCGGCGCAGTGCAGCAGCATGTTGAGCGCCGCGGCGCCCATACCCTAGGGCCACGGTGCCTCTGCCTCAATTTTTGAGTCAGGCCCAAGGTCAAACCCTAATCCGATTTTGACCTATTTTTCAACTATAAATAGAGGCTTTCAATTCATTATTCATACACCATTTTTCAGAATATCATTCTAAGCCTTAGAAACTTAGAATTAAACACTCTCTCGAACCTCTACCAGATTTCCTAGCTTTCCGAAGGAGAAATACATTGAAGCTTGGAGCTTGCAATCGGAAAGGCAATTGCGTGTGCACCTCACAGAAGATAAAGATTCCAGATAATTCTAACTTGTAAGTATATACTTTATGTTACAAGCTATAATTATTGTATAACCATACCAGAAATGTTGTTGGGGTAAGTAAGAAATAAAATTTTAAACTTCCGTTATGTCTTACTTATGTGCTTTGAACCCAACAAAACCCTACAGTGGTATCAGAGCCCAGGCTGGTTCAATGGTTATATAACAATTGAATAGAATAACAAATGGGGTTAAACATAAAATTGGATTAAAACGAGGTTTCTTGAAATCCTACATATCTTGGACGAATGTTGACCTTTTAATATCACCCTAAATTATCTCCTATGCTAATTCGAGGAAGTCATTCCACTCTAACTCGAACTAAGTCAAGTGCGTTGTCCGGCTCATTGCACGGTGCACGGCTAAGAACGAGTAAGAATGGATGATGGTCGATATGAGCGTTATTGATAGTGGTGGGTGATGTTAAGGGACCTGTGGTTTGATCCCTAAATTGGATTTAGGGCTCGAACGATTTTGAATCAACACAGAAACGTTTGTCAAGACATCAGCGCCGCGGCCCTATGGTAGGGCGCCGCGGTGCTTGCTAGGGTTTTAGGACTTCCCCATGATAGAGCGTCGCGGCTCTAATGCTTCATTTCAAAACATGGACTCACTGGACAACAGGCGTCGTGACTCCATGGTGGAGTGCCGCGGCGCTAATATATTTACAGAAGCAGAAATATTTCTGCCTCTGCAGCGCCGCGGTTCCATGGTGGAGCGCCGCGGCGCTAACGCAATTGCATAAGCAGAAATGTTTCTGCTCTCGCAACACCGCGGCACTAATGCATTTTTCAGAAGCCGAAAGGCTATTGCCTCAGTGGCGCCGTGGCACTAATGATTAGCGCCGCAGTCCCTACCTGTCCAGAAATAAAAAAAAATCAGAGTTCAAAATGTTTAACCCAAGATTATTATTATACAGTATATTATTTGATAAGTATATTGTTTATGTGCTAAATGTCAAAATGTTTTTTATTTACATTTCTAGAATAGTGTCCGCTATAACTGTCAGGCCAAGCGGCGCCCAGTGTTTGATTAAACCATCTTATATCATACATATTGGGTTGACGGTTCCCAAACTATATGTGTCATTAGCTTTGCATGATAAGATGTCATATTGGATATGGCATAAAAGAGTTGATCTTGGTTAGAACCCTAAATTAAAATGTTCCCCAAATTTTTAAATACAAGTCTAAATTAAAACGCGTCATCCATTATAATTGTTAGAGTGCAAAATTCTTTTCGGCGATACGAGTATTTATGCAAAAGCATTTGCTATAAGCCTACGAGGACTCAGACTCTTTCATAGATGTGTTTTAATGTAAAAGTAAATGATAAACTTTTGTGGGTATTTACACCAAAGTGTTTGCTCACAAAGGCCAAATTTACTTAGATACATAAACACAGTCGTGTAATGGGGTTGACTTGCTTAGACAAATCTTGGCGCTAAAGTGTCGGACTAATCTAAGGACGCATGATTAAATGTAATATTTGATCAACCAAGAGTTGCGAATAAGTTTTGCAATTGGTTTAGAACCTGCCAAGATGTGTTATTGAAGTTATCAGCCAAAGCAAACGCGGAGATAGCATAGGCTTGGATCTTGGCCCATTATGACCTCAATTAAAATAGGTTTGTATTCTACCATGGGGTCGTAGAAGTATGTTAAAATAGTGGGAGCTATTAAACAAAAGGCCTTGTTGATTAGCCTAAATGAATGTGTACAATAGGAAATAGATTTTGAATTTGATTTCCGATCTATCTAATTCTTCAGATTATTAAAGATGTCGAGCTTATCGTTGAAACTATTGATTGAGATGAATAAACTTACTGGATCAAACTACCTTGACTGGCTAAGGAATTTGTGAATAGTGCTGAGACAAGAGAAAATAGAATACGTGTTGGACACGGTGTTCCCAACAGTCCATGCGACAGACTCTGCTGAGTATATCTCCTTTGATAAGGATGCTTACCAGAAACATCTAGATGATGCCACTTCAGCACAATGCGTAATGTTGTCTTCCATGTCTATGGAACTTCAGAGACAACATGAGAATATGGGGCACAATGAGATTCTCGAACACTTGAAGAGTCTCTATGACTCACAATCCCAGACCATGGAATATGAGCTACTAATAGAACTCTTTAAGTGTAAGCTCAATGAAGGGGGCCAGGTCTCACAGCACGTGTTGAGGATGATAGGGCTGATAGAGAGGCTTGCTTCGATTGGAACAAAGCTTGAAAATAATGTCGCTACCACCCTCATCCTGAACTCTCTCCCTCGTTCTTTTGAGAACTTCATACTGAATTTCAATATGAATGAAATGAAGGCGAATTTGCCAGAGCTGCACAACATGCTCAAGACCTTTGAGTCTTCCACTTCCAAGGGCAAAGCTGTGCTCATGGTGAGCTCTTCTAGCCGACCCAAGCCGAAAGGCAAGGAATGATAGAAGAAGAAGGGCAAAGCAATCGTTGCGCCCTCAACTATGAAGCCTAAGGGAGGTGTGAAGAAGAAGGCAAATTTGACTAAGGATGAATGCCTCAACTGCCATAGGAAGGGGCATTGGAAGAAGGACTGCACGGCACCAGGAGGAGGAAAAGCACCAGGTGCTCCTGCCTTTGGTGGACAAGGTATGTATGTCATTGAAATAAATATGTCTATAAATAACTCTCATTCCTGGGTATTGGATACCACTTGTGGCTCACACATTTGTACAAGTGTGCAGGGGCTAACTGATAGCAGGAAGGTTGGACCAAGAGAGGTAGACCTACGCGTTGGAAATGGAGCACGAGTGGATGCTGAGCTCGTAGGGACTTATAGATTAAATTTACCTTCCGGCTATTGTTTAGTGTTGAATGATTGCTTTTATGTACCCTCGTTAACGAGGAATATTATTTCTATCCCAGTGTTGGACATGGAGGGTTTTTCCTCTTATATTTATAATGGCAGTCACGTACTGTCTTTTGATAATGTTATATATGGAACTGCTCCTCTTGTGGATGGATTATATACACTGAACTGTAGTCGGGAGATATTCAATGTACAAAATAAACGAGCCAAGATTAGTAATAGAAACTCTACCTACCTATGGCACTGCAGACTTGGTCATATCAACGAATCAAGGATAGCAAGATTAAGAAAGTTAGACTACCTCGAACCATTTGACTTGGAATCATAAGGTAACTGCGAATCTTTCTTGAGAGGAAAGATGACCAATAAACCACTTTCTGAGAAAGGTGTGTGAGCTAAAAAGGTGCTTGAGTTGGTACATACTGATGTATGTGGGCTATTCTCGACTCAAGCTAAAGGAGGCTTCTCATACTTCATCACTTTTACTGACGACTTCACAAGGTATGGATATGTGTATCTTATGAGACATAAATCCGAGGCTTTTGAGAAGTTCAAGGAGTACAAGTCGAAAGTAGAGAAGCAACTTACAACAAGTATCAAGACCCTTCGATCGGATCGAGGAGGTGAATACTTGAGCAAGAATTTTCTAGATTACTTAAAGCTACATGGAGTCCAATCAGAATGGACACCTCCTGGAACACCACAGATGAATGGTGTTGCCGAAAGGAGAAAACCGAACCTTATTGGATATGGTTCGATCCATAATGAGCTCCTCAGCTCTACCTACATACCTTTGGGGACATGCTATACAAACATCTATATATATTCTGAATAGGGTTCCTTCCAAGTCAGTAGAAAAGACACCCTATGAGATATGGTGTGGCAAGAAACCAGCTCTTAAACATATGAGACCCTGGGGTGCCCTGCATATGTTAAGAAGATGCTCACTGACAAGTTGGAATCTAAAAGTGAGAAATGTTACTTCGTGGGGTATCCAAAGGAAACTGAGGGATACTACTTCTATCTTCCTAGAGAACATAAGGTCATTGTTTCCAGGAACGCAACTTTCCTTGAAGAAGAAGAATATGTCTACAAGGAACATAGCTGCACAGAGATAGAACTTGAAGAAATTCAAGAACCACAAGATAACACAAAAATTGAACCCTTGTCGAATGACCTAAACAAGGATTCAGTGGGAGTATCTGGTGAAGATTGGGTACTTAGAGTACGCCTTTCAGCTAGTAGGAGTGTTGTGAGAGATAGTGCAGAAATGCAAGGCTCTCATACACAACCAATGGAAGATGATACAATGGTTGTACATCATTCCACTCAGGAAATACATGAAAATGACATTCCTGAAAGCTCTCAAGGTGATGGATTGTCCAACACACAAATACCTTCGCACAATCAGAATACAATAAACATTGAAACGCAGAATACTCAACTTCGTAGGACCGCCAGGACTCATCGTCCGCCTGAAAGACTTAATCTCCTTGTTAAAACACATAATGAGATAGATATTCCTGATGACGATGAACCTACAACCTACAGTAAAGCTATGTTAGACATTGATTCGCAGAGATGGCAAGAAGCCATGAAATCTGAGATGGACTCGATGTACATAAATCAAGTTTGGAACTTGGTTGATTTGCGAACATGGGTTAGACCCATAGGATGCAAATGGGTCTTCAAGAAGAAGATTGATGCATATGGCAAGGTACAAACTTATAAAGCAATACTGGTAGCTAAAGGTTATAATCAACTGCCTGGGGCCGATTATGATGAAACCTTTTCGCATGTTGCTTAGATTAAGTCCATTCGGATTTTGCTTGTAAGCAGCATATTATGACTATGACATTTGGCAGATGGACGTCAAAAATGCTTTCCTCAATGGTAATCTAGTTGAGGAAATGTATATGAAACAACCTGAGGGTTTTTCACTTTAGTCCAAACCAAATGCTATATGCAAGCTACAAAAGTCCATTTATGGGCTTAAGCAAGCTTCGGGAGTTGGAACATTTGCTTTGACAAGGCTATCAAGTCATTTGATTTCGTCAGAAGCAAAGAGGATCCATGTGTTTATAGTAAACGCAAGGGTGGGAGTATTGCCTTCATTATCATATATGTAGATGACATATTAATAATGGGAGACAATAAGACTCTCCGCAGTCAGTCAAGGAGTGGTTGTCCAGTACCTTCATGATGAATGATTTAGGTGAAGCCTGCTACATTCTGGGGATTAAGATCTATAGAGATAGACCTAACAGATTGTTGGGGCTGTCACAATCAGTCTACATAGACAAAGTGCTGAGACGTTTTGATTAATATATATCAACAGTAAGCCTGCTATATATATATTTCATGTTAATAATATTTTAATTCTTATTATTATAAAACTTAAAAGAAGACTTTATTTGTGAGAACATAATGGATTGGATGTTTGACTAAAAATAATATTTATAAATATAATCCCATAACATTATTCAAATGTTTGGGAAAAAATCTATCAACAGTAAGTAAAAAATAAACAACATGCAATGTGAAATAACAAGTCAATAGTACTAATGCAAACAAATTAAAATAAAAAATATAACCTAAATTCAAAATCCAAAAGAAAAAGTTTAACATAATACTCTTATGTCAAATTTCAACATTACACAAGTAAGTTCCAACGTAACTTAAGTAAATAATTCAAAAGAAAGGAAAATATAAGTCTATAACCTCATTCACAACGAAATTCTACTTTAATAATGTCACTCATTATATGTCAAGTTTGTGAATGACTTATTATTTCTAATATTAAAAGGTGTAGTTTTAAAATTTAGTCGATTAACGCAAGAACTTACAACAATTAACACAAAAATTTACAAATTTTTCATCCAATCCTCAAGAATTCATCAAGGTGAGATAAACCTACGTTTCTTCAAGAAGGTAAAACTTGACTCTTTAATTTATTTTCCTACGAGTTATGATGGAGTATAAGGGACATATACCACGAACTAGTGAACTATCTAAACTATGAACTGCATGCACGAACACTATTCCCATAGATGGAATTTGGTTAAGTTATGGGTTAAAGTTTAAACAAACATTTATTGATTTCTATTGACCTCGAGTGTTAGATGAATCGCAAATTGAGTGTTGGAATCACTTGAAGAACACTTCAGAATTAGTAAGTATTTTTCGTGATATAGAGAAATAAACAAAATAATACATGCTAAATATCAGTAAAAATGTATTCTCTTTAACAGTGGGAATGTTTCACAAGAAACAAAATGATAGGAAAGCATAACATTTAATATAAGAGACCAACATGGTTGAGATTTTTGAAAAAATTCAAAAGTGGGAATGATTAAATGCGCAAAGCATTTAAAAATCAAACTTTTATTACTTTGAAAAAGTAGTGTGGGAACCTCCACTTTAGCTTTACACCAAAAGATACTACTGTACTATAAGTTTGAACTCAATATTTTGAGGAAATGATTTTTTATAGCCATTTACAAATTAAATAGAAAAAAATAATTTTATCAGATCTGTTATGTGTAAAAATGAAAATCTCTTATAAAAAGTACATAAAATTAAAAATAAGTTTGTAAAGGACTACGTACAAAATAATTTCTCCGCAATATTTTTTACTCCAATTATGTATGCACGTACAAAAATAATTAAAACATATACATACCGTACGTAATAAGGTCAAAATACTAGTGCATATACAGTGGAATCTGATGTGTGCCTAAATGGAAAGAATTAACTTGGAAATTAAGAAGTTGAACGGAATAAGCAATATTCATTGTCACTTGGAGAGGTCATATACATGTAGAGATACAGATATTTATCCACAAAAATAAATGAGAAATTGAGGTAGGTGCAGTATGGATATAACATTTTCTTTATAACTTTTTTTTCCTTTTGGAGGTGGTGGAGTCATTACCTGTCAGTGATAGGAAAAGATGAATAATGCCAGGAAAAGCAAAGACAAGTAGGGAAAAGAAAGATTCATCAACACTAAAAGGTACTCAATTCACATATTTAGGCTTAAATACGATTAGGTGAAGAATGCAAATGAAAATTAAGTAGGGTCGTGGAACATAAGGACATTGATGCGAAAGTCCAGGAGTTAGTGAAGATTCTCAAGAAGAGGAAGATTAATATAGCTTGTTTTCAGGAAACCAAAGGGGTTGGTTCTAAGGCTCGGGATGTGGACGAGTTTAAGTTGTGATACTCGGGAGATTCGAGTAATAAAATTAGAGTAGGTTTTTTATAGTAGATAGGAAGATAAGGGAGCAAGTGGTAGAGGTTAGGTGGGGTGTTTACCCCCAAAAAGGTACAATTGAATTTGTAAATGATTTTAAGGATATGTGAATTGATTTATAATACAAGATGATAATCAGTTAACAATAAGTACTCAAATGAAAGAAACAGATAAGAAAATTAGCCTGAAATGCTGTAAACTTGAATGAATCTTCTCATCAAGGCCCCCGGAACAATTTGATCCAACAAACCCATTTGCTCTACCACCTTCCACCGGATGATGTTGGTCGAGCTACCTGGATCAATTAAAATCCGCGTACTGAAAATTATTAATGGAAATAGAGATTACCAGTGCGTCATTATGCGGTTGAATGATGCCCTCCATGTCTTCGTCGCTGAAAGGAATAGCTTCCTCTGACAAGAAATCCTTGAATCTTTTTTCGCGAGTTATCAACACTTTAGTCTTATTTGCGGTCATGATGAATCCTTTCGGAACGCCTATTCCTCCGATTATCATATTTATGACATGTTGAGGTTCAATCGGTTCTTCCTGTTTATTTTACCTCTATATTTTTGAAGTTTCCCTTTGCTCAATCACTCAAAATTTCACGCAGATGACCATTCTTCAAGAACCTGGCTACTTCATCCCTCAGCTCCCGACAATCCTCCATTCGGTGACTATGTGTTCCATGATAATCACATAGTAAGTTTGGATCTCTCTGAGTTGGATCTGTCCGAAGTGATCTTGGCCATCTTGTCTCCTTGATGTGCCCAATAGCTGACACAAGTCCGGCTGCATTAATATTGAAATTGTATTCGGAGAGCCTTAGGCTCTCCACACTATTAAAGGACATACCACCATTGTAGTTTTGAATTGCAAGCCCCTACTAGTAGACCCTCGATCATTGCGCTTATCTGCACCTCCTCTGTCCGACGAGAAATTGAGATTGTTGTGCCCTTGATCCGATCTAAATTTTGATCTTTCACGTTGTCTGTAGGGTTGGTACCTATCCTTTAGAGACTTTAACTCCGACTCAGCTACCCTCTTCGACTTATCAAAACTTTTATTCCGTCTAGCTGATCCTGGTTGAAGTTCAAACTGATCATTATTTACCCGGATCTTAGACTCGTACCTATTATATACGTCTGCCCATGTTACTGTCGGGAATTTCAAAAAGTTCTCCTTTAATTTCAACGACACACTAGAACTCCTAGGATTTAACCCCTTAGTAAAACATTTATCTACCTATTCATCTGGTACCGAAAGGAGGAGCATTTGTTCCTTTTGAAACTTAGTCACGAACTCTCGCAACAACTCCGTATATTTCTGAGCAGTTCTGAATATGTCTGCTTTCCTTGCTTGGACCTTCCTTACCTCGGCATGCGCCTTTATAAACGTATCTGCAAGTATTTCAAATGAGTTAATAGAGTGTTCTGATAGTAAAGAATACCAAGTCATTTCCCTTTTGAACAATGTTTCGCTGAACTTCTTCAACAAGATCGATTCTATCTCGTCCGGATGCATGTCGTTGCCCTTTATCCCACAAGTGTATAATGCCATGTGCTCCTGTGGATTCGTGGTTCCATCGTACTTCGGGAGATCTGGCATCTTGAACATTTTTTGTATCAGCTTCGGAGCCACGCTTAGTGGGAATTTGGGGTGTTCATGGTTTGGGTGAAAACCAATCCGAACCGAAAAATCAAGCCAAACCGATACTATTTTGGTTTTTGTTTGGTTTTAAATCTTTAAAAACCGATAATATTTGGTTTGGTTTGGTTTTATTTAAAAAAAAAAAGCGGGAAAAAAAACCGAACCAAATCGATATTATATACACAATTCTTATAATTATATATAAGTAGTATATTATTTTCATAGATAATTTTAAATATTTTGTGTAATTCTTCATCAAGAATTTACTTTTACCATTAATTTTATCTTTAATAGACTAATGAACTTTAGGTCTTAAGTCAATTTCTTAGAAGAAAGACTTTATGTAAAAAGATAACTATGAAATTTTCACGTAGACTTTTTTTTTATATTTCTTATAAACCGCATTCAACAAATTAAAGCTTATAAATCTCAAGACATTTTCTCAACGACCCAATAAAATTATAGTCACCATAATAAAAGGATAGTAAATGATTATAAGCTAGCAAAGAATGAAGAATTCTTCTAATGGCAGGGGAATAAAGAAAGATACAATTAGATTTCTTAAAAACCGAAAAACAAATTCAAACCGAACCGAAACTGACAACAACCAAACTGATAAATATGTATTATATTTGATTTGGTTTGATTTTTAATAGTTAAAAAATTGATTAAATTGGTTTGGTGTTGGTTTTGACCAAAAATCGAACCATGAACACCCCTAGTGGGAATGACAATTGAATGTATCTCTTTGAGTTCAATCCCTTCAGGATCAGAGGCGCTCCCAGAATCTGATCTACCCATTAATTGAAGGGGTCAACCTTCTTTTCATTAGTGTCCATACTCTTAGTCAAAGCTTGGAGCATTTCAAGACTTCTGAAGACTCATTTATCCCCGAACCATTCCCTTCAACTCGATCTTCTTCTCGGACCTGATGTTCATCCAGGACGGGATGAGTTTCATCCACTTCCTTTGCTTCGCTGCTCTTCTTCTGTAACTGAGTAATAGACTCCGGTTGTTTCTCCAGCATGATAAAAATTCGAGCTAAATCAGACCTGGTTTCCTTCTTCATCATCATTTGGTGTTTTCTCACGGGATTTTCTATATGCCTAGGGTGAAACCACAGGGTTATTATGATGCTCGCCAGTTATTGGGTCGACGGGCAGGACGTTGTTGTTATTGATATTGTTATTACTATTATCACCGTCGTTGTTGTTATTGTTGTTGCTAACCTCAACTTGGATTTCACTAACCATCTTGCAATTGTTTGGTATTGACCTGTTTCACAAAATCTCAAAAGAAACAAGTGAAATTTGAGTTTGAATAAAACACCACAATTATCCTTAGCCCCACGGTGGGCGTCAAACTGTTTGCCCCAAAAAAAGTACAGTTGAATTTGTAAGTGATTTTAAGGATACGTGAATTGATTTATAATACAAGATGATAATCAGTTAATAATAAGTACGCAAATGAAAGAAACATGTAAGAAAATTAGCCTAAAATATTGTAAACTTGAATGAATCTTCTCAGCAAGATTAGTCCGGGCCTTAACTAAGTTACTTTGGTTACGACCCAAAAATGAGAGCTAGTGATTATATTCGTAATAAGATTGAGCGTACAAATGTAAGTAATGAGAACTGGATGCCCTCCCAACATGAAGGTTGTGCTCCTTTTATAGCAATGAAAGCAGGGCATTGATGCCCGAGAATCTCTCTATAATTAAGTGTAATTAAAGTTAATAATGCCCTCTTAATGACAAAAGAGTAACGGCTGGCGCCATATCCGGAATAAGTATACGTTGGGCGCCTCCGATACTTCATTTGGTGTCAATTGACTCGGTTGAACCCGGGCTAGTCTTCAACTCCCGTCTTCCCCCGGTGTTACTAGTATCCGGCTCAGAACTCAACCACCTACCTCGAACTTCTCATTCCAACCTTGCCACGTGTCATGCCGAATTTTACCGTATACAAGGGTCAATGACGGGAAAATTGCGATTAAGGTAGTTGTTGGAGGGCATACTTTGAATATTATTAGTATATACGCATCGCAAGTGGACTTGGATTAGAAGGACAAGAGGCTCTTTTGGGAAGATTTGTATGAGGTGGTGCGAGGTGTTCCACACCCTTAGAAGCTATTCGTAGAAGGTGATCATTTTAATGACCATTGTTGTTGTTGTTAAGTAATATAATTATTTCTAATTCATTCTCCAACATAAAATAATTATGTAGTGATCAAATTATTATTTTATTAATTTTTAAGGGGATATATCTAATCAAATATGGACAAATAAATATAAACGGAGGGAGTACCACAATAACATGTTTAATTTCTTCATTCAAAAGAGGTCTTCAAATGGCACCAATATTGAGAACATTAAACACTTATCCACCAACTGCATGGATATTGGGAAGAGCACTCAGAAAATGTGGTTACATGGGAAATATTTATCCGGACAAACAACGCAGTTGTAACTATAAAAGTTAATTACTCTCTCCGGGATGGTGTTTAATTGAGCAAAAGAATTGAAAATAAAAGAAAGACTTCATAATTTTTTGGTCTAAAGTAAATTATAGATCGATATTTGTGTGACTATAAATATCTAATTAAGAATAAAATATAAAAATTTAAATTAAATTATTACTAAAAATATCATTTTTTTGAATTAACTAAAAAGATATATTATATAAATCAGGACAAATCAAGGAAATACAAGATAAAGGGAAGATACACGCAAACGAAACAACATGAAGGCTACTGGGTGCTCATGAAAAACCCATTATTTTTTACCGAAATGTTCTATTTTTATGTAGGAAACTAGTATAATACATACAAATATATTGATTTAGAACCTAAATTCAGGAAGTAACCACTCCAGATTAAAGATAGTTTAGCATCTATGACTTAAAAATCTCATCTCTGTCATTAAAAGTATATTATTTGACCATGATATAAAATTTCTCGCACAATCGCCACAATGTGTGTTTCACTTTCAATTTACTTGGTGCACACAATTCGACCAATAAACTTTTCCCTTATTAGACCATGTCTTGAACTTAGGATAAGATCGAATTTCGAGAACAGAATTCTCCAAACAACTACTTTCTGTAAAACATGAATGATAGTAACGTCAGGTACTGGTTTATTTCTAAAGGCCTCACCAGTAAAGGGCAGGCAAACAATATCACTCACCCGAGATACTCAAATTATCTATCGTGATTTCTAAAAATAATTATTTTAAATTATTTATTATTTTAGGAGTTCAAGATAAAATTAATTTTATTTTCATTTTACCCTTAGTAGTATATTCTTGAAGACGACAAACACATCAAGATAACACATAAATAGAGTAAATATTTAATGAAAAGAGATTTTTTTTTTTTTTTAAAAAAGGTAAATAGTCAAAAATCTCTCTTAATTAATATTTTCTTAAAGCATATAAAAGAAAAACATGACAGATAATTTAAAATGGAGGGAGTACTTTTGAGCCAATTTATGTGATGGTGTTTGATTAGACACATTTTTCTAAAAAAAATGAACTTTTAAAACTGGTAACGTAAAATAAGTTATAGATATTTATATGACTATAAATTAAGAAGAGAGTACTTAAATCTAGAGGCCATCATGTTTTATGTGAGTTGGTCCACTGAGTCCTTTGATGCAAAAAAAGTCATATTCTGCAGTATATTTTCTGTTGCATACTCAACGAACAAGTTGTAAATGCTGACAACAAAACTAATTAAAGAAAAAAATATTATAGTCTTATACAATGGAAGATTCATATACATTCCGCTGGTTCAACAGAATCCGCGGCTTCCCACTTGAACTCGATATAAATGCGAAAAACATGTATATATAAAATTAGATAAATAAATTTTAGAGTCCATACTTTCAATTCAAATTTATAATGTCTAAATTTTGTATACGATATTAAGCATATACAACAGTTTAGAGGTTGAAGAGAGCTCTAACGGACCTTGGAGGACCGAAATCCAGCCATGAGCAGAAGCAATGCGAATTTTATATGTACCAAAATTAACTTAGCTTATACCTCAAACCAAACTACTTTTAAGAGTTCTGCATGTTCTATTTCATGGATACTGTTCTACATCTTTCGTCACTTTTTAGTTCATTATAGAATGTGTTCATGTCCTAGATATTCCAATTAGCATCGGAAGTTTTTTGACTGCGCACTTAACGTCACAATTTTTTCTTTAACCTTTAAGCAAGAAAAAACGAAAACAAAACAAAGCCAGCAATACTTTTTCAAAATTCAAACGAGCCACCTAACATTGTTCAGTTAATGGGAAACAGATGCTAAAGAAAAAGTCAAGTACATCAACTGATGAAGAGAAAAAAAAGTCTCTTATTCCTTATTCTTATGCACTTGCTAGTTGATGCATGTCATAGTTTGCACAAGGCCAAATATTGCACGGTACTGTTAGTAGCTTTCTTTCTAATCCAGAAAAGGAACATTGAAATTCAGTAACATCGATATTAAGATACCTAAAAGGTACTATCGATTTGAAGTTGTGCTTTGAAAATGACAAACCTAAACTTCTTTGTTACTGTGATATGAGAGGGACAATTCAAGATCCACTTTCGGTTATTTGATTACTTTTCCAAGGGGAGCTCTTCTCTGGTTTATACTCTAAATTTAGCCCTTCTAAATGCTATGTACTGCTTTCCTTTAGTTTGTCATGTCATCTTCATTTCCGTATTTCCTTTCTCAAACTGCTTTGAAATGCTTTTCTTGAAACCGAGAATCTATCGGAAACAGCCTCTCTAGCAGGGAAAGATCTGAGTAACATTATACTGGGTATGTTAATGTTTGTATTCAAGGCACAAGACATCTGTCTTCCTGTACTCCCACTTACAGCTAGAAAACTCACTGAATTTACTCAAACCACTCATGCTTTACTATCCTATATTCTTTTGCATGTATAACTGTATTCTAGCTACCATTCCGTAACTCACAACTTATAAAGTAGATACAGAATTAAACTCACAGAACATCATTCTGTTAAGAGTATCAAGTGAAAGTATCCTCCACATTCCCATCTGATACTTCCTTTCGTAATTTTTGGCACTGGCACCAACATAAATGCCGAGGGATGGGACCTTCGTCACCAACAACCCATTCATGCTCAGAAACACTCTGGAGAGTCAACCTTTGTGCTGGATCTGCACAACGCACTACTTGTTAGGATAACCAGAAGGAGCAGAATACATACTATAACAGAAATGACAAATTTAAGAAGAGTATAATCCAGAAATTCAAATCATATGCAATAAGGTAGTGGAAGGCAAATGTTAGTGGGATAAAAGACGAACCTTTACAGAGAAGGCCCTCGAGTAAATTCTTAAGCAGGGGATCCATACCATCAGGGAGAGAGAGGTGGTTATTAACTATCTGGGAGTACACAATGAAGGATGTTAAAGAAGCTGGAAAACTAAGGGCTTAGCGGATATTATTAATACATCAGGAATAAGAGTTGATCCTTACCTTGTCATATGTATCCTGAAGTGTGTCTCCTAGAAATGGGTATTTCCCTAACACCATGCAGTAGAGGGTGACACCCACTGCCCATGTATCAGCAGCTTTTCCATGATATGTTAGTCCTATTTAATAAGAAGAAACCACTTCAGTATATTGTTAACTTTCTCAACCAAAAAATAATAGTAATCATAATAATAAACCACTTCAGTAAGTAAAAGATTATTTAAATGTCACTATTGGAGGATCCGAGATTCTAACCTAAGCAGCACTCGGGCGCAGTAAAAACAGGAGTGCCTGGAGACCGCCTAAGCTCATCATTATCATCCTACAAACAAAGCAGTTCACTAATGTTAGCCATTAACTGAAAGAGAGAAAAGAAGATAACTATGTTACCAGTTTCAAGATAATGACGAACATATTTAAATTAACCATAAACCCTTGACCCTCAAAAGTTTAGACTAGACGATGTATATAAACAACATCAAGAGATCCTCTCCTATTAGGGCCTTCAAATGCAAGTATGCAACAGATATGCATAACATGCATCTGTACACAAAGGGTAAAAAGGCTGCCAGAAATCAATAGTCTCAAATATGTCAGCTGAGACACACTTGTTCTCCGGTAGAAGCAGAAAAGCCACTCAAAAGGCCTCCTGCTAGCTGCTACAGCTCTGTCCATCATTTCGCAAATGAATAGCACTGGAGATTAGAGGATCCTCCTGTCTCAGACCCTTCGAGCTGGCGAAGAAACCACAAGGTCTTCTATTTACCATGACTGAGAATCTAACTATACAGATACAAAATTTAATCTACCGACTCAGTTTTCCACAACAACCACCATCCCCACCCACCCCCAACCAATAGGCCTGCAGTCCTTGATGCACGTTACCCCCTCCTTTTTAGGCACGTTCACTGTGGAGGATACATTTAGGGACCATGTGAAATATACTCTTTGCTCCTGTCAAGGGTAAATCTATATACAGTGATCATTGATGAACTCCAAGAATTCCTCCATCACCCTAGACACCATTCTATACTCAACCCTTTCCTCGGGAAAACTTATCGGGGTAAAGTTCCCTCTAGCATCCATGAAGCCTTCTACTCGAACATAAAGTTTGTCATCTCCTCCCAAACACTCTACTTGGCCCCCCATCCACATCCATACACCCCTCCAAAACCACATTCTTTCCCTCCCTACACTTTTTATCCTAGCAGCTATCACAAACTCACCCTTCTTTACATCCACTAACCTCCATTTTCCTTTCATTCCATAGTGGGAGGATGCCAACTATACTCCCAATTGTCATACCCTCAATCATACTTTACTTATCTCCCCCCTTCTCACATCTGCGCCGTTGTAGCTGCATTCCTGGAAACACAATGCAGGCAGGCTGCGAGGGAAGTGTAGCTAGTTTTGATTGAGCTCCTGACCTTTGACTCACCTGATTCCGAAAGAGTACTTTTGGTTGGTGTCATATGCTTGTCTTAAGTCTGTCCCCCATTCTCTAGCTCCTGCCTTAATGATGACAATCATGTTTGGGTCATTCATCCCCACTTAACTTTCATGGAAAACGCCTTTACCCTTTTCCCCATCACCTTCTTTCCCAATACCCCCCCCCCTCCTTTCCCTCCCGTACTGCCCCTTTTGCAACACCCCTATCTCCTTTTGCCTCTACTTCATTATCAATTAGCAATCTAGGACTTTATCCTCCTTCCCTTCAAAACAACTCCCACAAATTCTCCGAACCTGTATTTCTCCCTTTACTCAACTGAACAAACCCACTCCCTCCTTCAATAATTGCTAAAGGATGACCATCCTCCTCAATAACCACCTTTTCTGCCCTTTCTGCACAGCAGAGTCAAAATACTAGCAATTTTCAGCTCCAGGAGCAAACCAGTCCCTCAGATAGATTTTGGTTTTGGAGATGCTGCAGGCAGCAGTTTTTTCCCTTTCCAAGAAAATTCCCAGCATTCAGACCCTCCCGAGGGCATAAGAACACCTACAGAAGGATTTTTTTCATTTTCCAAGGAGAAAAATAGCTTATTCCAAGTATTAACTGTGGGAAAGCTCTTTAGATTGTAAATATCATCAGGACACAGAAAGCAAGCAAGTGGAAGTTAGGCCCACAACTCAGCTTCCATGCAAACAATGTGCTGAACAGTGCCAATGGTCCATGAAACATACATCCATCCTTTCTAATAGCTCACAGAGAAAATGCTTCGATAATAAGTCGGCGATGAGTCCGATCAAGGTCATTAACAGCTAGTTGCAGGGAAACACCAAGAATCCCAAGTGGAGAACAGATACGACAGAACTACAGAAATATAATAACTAACATATTCTATTGTAGAATAAGTCAAGGAATCACGTGAATTTGAAAAAACCCACAGGCCACATTCCCAAATGTAAACAATGAAAAACGAAAGAAAAATGCTCACACTGACACACCAACCCTTGCACATGAATCTACAAAAAAAAGATTCTGAAGTAAACCATTGTTGAGAAAAGGTCATACCTCAAAAGCTTGGCTGACACTAAAATCGCAAATCTTCACCCTGCCAGAGGCAGTAACTAAAAGATTGTCTGGCTTAATATCCCCATGGATTATATTCTGTTCAAGAGTAGAAAAAACATAGATGTTAAACTACATGAAGCACATAACTGAGATCTATCAATGACATATAGGTGTCTGCTAAGCCTTAAAGTTACTGATGCGTGATTTAAGGAATCTAAGGAAAGTGCATGTGTCATATGGTTTCAACTCTGATGTTGACATTTAACATGGTAATCATATCGATAAACCCTGCAGGAAAAAAAGTGACCCTTCACTTGGTTCCTTGACTTATACCTTAAGTTAAAGGACTGCCCTTTTGCAATGAATCTCATAGGCACCTTATCACATGCTTACAACTAGCTGAATAAACAACTTCTAAAATGAACAATATTATGTTAGTCTTGACAAGTGAAAAGAATCATCACGATTCAGGTCAAACTAGCTACCTTCCCTAGAAACAGGGAACAGGGAGGGAAGAAGGCCCAAAAAGGGTAAAAGGTCAGAGGAGACTAATCCTAGTTGAAAAATCCCAACAGCTACTACTACAACACCTCAATTTCAAGTTAGTAGGTGTCAGCCATATGAAACCCCACTAACCATGTCGCTCCATTTAGCCTCGCAGTAATTGAATATTTGAAGATTTAGGCTTTCTAGCACTAAGCTTCTGTACAGTTTCCACTTAAATACAAATCCCAAACAAGACCAAAAGACTCCTACCCAACTAAACCTTGATCACAGATTTACCTCAACTTTACTCTTCTTATGTTGGCTAGAGTTCCAGGCATATACTCAAGTCTTACTGTTTATCCTAAAATCTTTACTCTATAGAGTGTTTCTCCTTAGTTCAAGCTTTTGGTTGACAGTTTTATCAAAACCCAAACAACCTAAAGATTAAAGGTTAAGCATTACATTTTTCAATCAGATTGAAGTAGAGCATGGAATTGTCCATAAAGATTAGCTTACCAATTCCGTACTCCATGATTCTAAGTATTTATTTAAGTAAGACGATACTTTAGAATATAGCTCAACAGTCAATCAAGGATAACACAATAACCCAATACATAACTGGAAGTGGAGTTTCGCCAAAAATGTATATGCCTTGAAGAATGCCCTTAGCTAAAATTGGTGATTCGTGATGTCTTTAACATCAGTTTACATTAAGAATAATGCAAACAAAGGTCATGATGCAAAGACAACCACATGAGACAGATCAACAACGAAAAAATGTTTCTTCCAAAGACATTACTAGAAGAACGTGGTCATACATGAGAATGTAGATACATCAAGCCGGACACTGTGTCACGCAAGTATATCCGTGCCTTGTTTTCTCCGAGACCACCTGCCGGACCAGCACCCTCACAAACCCATTTTCCTTCCACATATTCAAGGACTGTTCAGAACAAAAGAAAAGAAAAAAAAGCTTAGCATTTTGGCTTTCCCTCTTTCCATTTACCAAAATATGATTCAATATATATAGCAAGCCACAAATCTAAATGAGGTAGGATTTATAGGAATAGGAATGTGTAAGGAATACCCATGTAGAAGTGATCTGTTGTTGTGTCATCTATCACCTCAATAAGATTAACTATATTGGGATGGCTCAGCATTTTCATGATCAAAACCTGCAAAAATGGGGGAAAAACATTAAGGTCATTAACCAAGGAATTATGCACGAGAAGAGAGAATCTAATAGGTAGTTGAGTCGTATAATAAAACATGAGTAACATAGGGAAATCCATCTCAAACGTAGTTGGCACACAGTTAAACAGAAGTGATCACACATGCCTTGACAAATATGCACTAACACTACCAAATCTTACACAGTGGGAAGTCGTTTTTTCTTTTCTTCTTTTATAAGTAAAATTATCATAATCTATTTTTGTGGGGGGCGCCAGGATTGGGCTGTAGCACAACATCTAGGCGATGCACGAAGGTTCAGGTAGCAAAGCTACCTTGGTGGCCTCCTAAAAAACTAATATCATGTGAGTAAATGGCCAATGTATCAGATATTAAACTGATAAATAGATACTACACTTAATTTTAGCCATTAGTCCAAGAAAGGTAATCTATTTTTTTCTTTTGACAAATCAAATCAAGGAACTTACTGATAGAATGGCAAAAATTTTAAAGGTGTTCTATGGCTAATGTTCAAAGTCAAGAAATAACTAAGCATATTTGGAAGTACTTTGTTATCAGAAAACAATTAAGTTTTTTTTTAAACAAGGGAACCCGCAGCCGCTACCCTTCTGGTGCGTACAAGGTAAACCTCGTTCCTATGCAATAGCCCGCAAACCACAAAGGAGAGATAACCCGCACTCGGCAAGCCCCGTGCGACGAGCTCAACCCAGAAGGCAAATCTCCTGTTGTCGTAGGCAGGGAGTTTCGAACCTGAGACCTCCATTATGGAAGCCCCATGCTCAACCAACTGAGCCACCCTGGCGGGTAGAAAACAATTAAGAATAATAGAAATATAATTGCAGAATCTGAACAAATGACAGTCGGATATATTCTTTTATGCCATAACTGAGAATTCCAAGAATTAGGAATCTTTTCTTACTTCATATATCTAAAGTCTTATATAAGTTTTTTTATTAAGGAAAATCTCTTATATAGCTCTCTTGTACTTCTGAAATAAACAAATAAATAAATAAAGCCCCGACATATGCTGTTAGTCAACCAATTTTAACAAAAAAAATCTCCTTTCACTTCTCACATGATATCAGAGCACATACAATCTTGATAGACATGAGTAGTTTCTGCCTACAGAAGGATGGCTTTACGTGCTTACCAAGCCAAAATTTATCTGATAATAAATAGGTTAACTATTCTTTTACTTTATGACTGAGAAATCTGTTTAGGGCCCCAACCCTTAGGATCAACCGCAACCTTTGAAAGTCCGGGATAATGGCCTCTACCTTCCTCCACTTAAATAACATGCTTAGTTTGTATAGTGCAAGGATCGAACTTGTGACCCAAGTTACAAGTCTCTCAACCTTTGCCACTTTAAGTAAGCCCTAGAGGCTAAATAAGTTAACTATTCTTGTATCTTTCAAGTGATCGTTCTAGTAACACCACTCTTATTTTCGGTAACTATTTGGCTACACCACCTTTCTTCCCCTATAATGATGGTGTATGTGCCAGCTCGTTGGCACCTCGACTATTCCACCGAATACCTACTACCTCCCACCAACACGCGTACCGGGTGATTCTGTTCGCCAAGATTTAGGAAAATGGAAAGAAATCACTAATTGCTTTTTGCCTATTCTACAATTTGAACCCTAGTCTGTAAGGTTTGCACCTATTTCATTAACCACTACGCCACAGACTTAGGTGTTTGGTTGCGCCAATATGAATGATCATTCCAACAATATGGGGTCTTTTTACAATGATCATTCTACAGCCCCATCTCCATCTTTTCTGGCCAATATTAGATCATCCTTCTAACGACTTCATTTTCTTTTGGATAACATTGATATCTGATCTAGTACACGTACCTCGACTAATTTATCATGTACTTGCTACCTCCCACTAGATGTCAGGTAACTCTATCCTCCAATCTTAAGCAAACCAAAAGAATTCACCTGTATAGACCTCGTTGAGATCGGAATCTTGGTTCCCAAAATTATCACTCTTTTAACTCTTCGATCGCTAGGCTACCCCCTTAGGGGCTTTCTTCCGGCAACTTTCAAGCAAAACATTTCTAAAACTCTCTTCTGTTTTCTCCATGGTATAAGAACTCATATCACTGTTTTGAAAAGGTCTTCTCTTCATTTTCTTCATGGTACAAGAGTTTGATTAAATCCCTCTTATGAAACATTGATTTCCGATCACTGTTCCAAGAACGACTTCTTCCCTTTTGCCATCGTATTGCGCATTGAATTACTGGTCACTGTGACAATTTTCTCTTCGGTCATTTTCTAAAATATGCTAATTAATACTGATTATAGAGAATTGTGTCACTATACCTCTTTCTAGTGATCGAGAATAGATTTTTTTTCGTGTGCAAGTAGTTCAGTCACTTTAGGGGCTTTGTGGGATCCAACATAGTTTTTTCCCATGATTGACCACTATTCAAGTGACAGTTTACTACTTCAGTGCTTCTTTTAGTATTTCTTGCTTTCAAAATAAGAACACTCAAAGCTACTTCACCACCTTGAGTTTGAGAATGTTGCTGAAAGTTGAGAGAAACATAAAAATGTTGCATGGGATTTCCTTGATGAATATGCTAGTCAACAGAATAATTGATAATATCGTGTAAGATATTCTTAGCAATTATGTCATAACTAAAATTACTCCCCGTTTTAATTTATGTGTTTTACTTTCATTTTTAGTTTGTTTCAAAAAGGAAGACACTTTCTATATTTACTACTCCCTCCGTCCCAATTTATGTGGCACCATTTGACAAGACATGAAATTTAAAAAATAAGGAAAGGCTTTGTCATGTTTACCAAAGTGCTCTTACTTTAGTGCCTACTTTTGTTGACTTTCTTCTCAACAAGTACATCTTTAAATTCAAGTGGGACCCAATAAGGGTAAAATAGAGATAGTATCATTAAATAGTTGCCAAATAAGGAAAGGTGACATTCATTTTGGGATGGATTAAAAAGGAAATGGTGCCACATAAATTGGGACAGAGGGAGTAATTCCTTAATTCCAACATCTCATGTGGCATGTTTAGGAATAGAAATTCAAAGGGCATTTTGGTACATAGCACATATCGTTAATTTAATACCACACGATTCAAAAGTCTCCTGTCAAAGTAAGACACATAAAATAAAACAGAGGGAATATTGAAAAATTTGTGTTTCACAACTCAGAACCTTATATAAAACCACACATCTTATATGTCCTAATCAAATAATTTAAACAATAATTTACTCTGTTCCTCTATCTTCACAATGAAATATGGTTTACCTACAATTACGAGAGGTTCACATTCAGCAATGCATAGCAAAATTACAAAAGAGTTTTGACGATAACTCAAAGGTGGGTTTAAGATAAAACTCAAAGAGGAACAGAGCATGTACCTCGCGGAGAACATCCGACATTGCAGTTTCTGAAGGTGCCACCCGCAACTTTAATAAATGAGACTTGCGGAAGGCCTGCATTCAATTACTAAAATCTCTTACCACTATATTTAAGGGGCCAACTAAGCGCAATATTCAATAACAAACACTGATTATTTAAGTCAAACCACCTATTTGTACAACATTGTCACTTCCTATCCATTTTCAACTATCTCTCCACAACCACAAATACCTAGAACTAGTAGTCCTAGATAAAGTAATTTGATTAAACCCTCCCTCCTGTGATCAAAGAAAGGACAAAAATGACCTAAGTTTAATGGTGAGGTATTCACTTGTATAATTTAACAAAATCCATCGTGAATCTAGCATCCCATTAGAGAGCATTGTAACAAAGCTTTTTGAATCTCAATCAGCCATATCAAATTGTAAACCTTTTATTACTTACTATTTCAATGAAAAATAAAGTAGACCTCCTATTCTAAGTTTATAGCAATCTGATTTTCACGAGTAGAAGTTGTACATAAGATCGAGATTACAGGTAATGGAAATGCATGCTTTAAGCTAAGCTAGGTATCAACAGTCAAACAAGATGACATCATGAAAATTTATTTCTTGTTAATGTTACCTTTAGGGCATAACGTTTTCCGTCAGTACGGCTCCTATATAGAACCTGTGTCATTGCAAGGTGATAAGATATATAACCCTGATTCCTTCAATTAAAAACAGAAACGTACCACCAGTATCACTCAGAACTCACCACTTTTCCATAGCTACCCGAACCGATCTTATATTCGCGTACATACTCATTAACCATCTTGTTCCCATCTTCATCCTGAAACAATTACATCCATGAGTAAAACCAGGAAAGGTAATGTGACAAAATAGCTGCATAGGTCAGCCATACCAAGCTAATAGAGCATGGCAATTCAAAATTTGCATTTGTGAGGATAAATAATGTGATAAAATAGCTGCATAGAAGGCCAACCGTGACACGTTATAGAGCATGCCACTTCAGTTGGCTCACCATACAAATGAATATTACAATAAAATTTATAGCAAATCCACTATTACCTTTCTCCAAAAAAAAGTTCAATAGCGAATTAAGAAAGAACAATTAAGGTACTCCCTTTGTCCCTGCTTATCTGGCACCTCTTGCTTCTCGAGATTTAAACTATGTGAACTTTGACCAACATTTTAAAATGTATTTTTTCATAATATTGACATGAGAAGAATTGCAACTTTTAGTACTTATCACATTATTTTTGAATATCTAAATATTAATTTCAAAGTATTGGGTTGATCTAGTCCTCGATGGAAGCTGAAGTGGAAGTATCAAGTGGAGGAATTAATAGCCATTGTTTTCACATCTATTCAATTAAATAAAGTTCAAAAACTTTCATTTTCCATAAGATATTTTACACTGCTATTACCTCATCCCGTACAACTTTGTCGGTTTCCTTGACAGGGATCTCCCTGCAAACCAACCCATTTTGAGCTCTGTACATGAGAATCTCTTCAGATCGTTTGACTGGGATGCGATACTCACCATCATCCCCATTACCAGTATCAGTTACATCACCATTGTAGGAGCAACCATCTTCCTCCTCCCCCTCGTCATATAACAAAGACTCCTGAGAACAGTTACTTCTCAATCCCAAATTGGGCCTTCCTACCCTTTTTGGTTTTCTTGCAAAACAGAATCCAAAACACCCACAGCACCCCATTTCTGTCACTTTAGAAACAGAATGCCCCTTCATAGACATCAGAAACTACTGAAATGTTGTAATGACTACACTATACAACCCGAAAAGAAATTTGATCCCAACACCTGAAAATTAGCACACCGTTTGTTACAAATCAATGTGCGTCTCAATATACATATCAATTTAAAGGTAAAATTAGTAAGATAACCTTAAAAAAGGAAAAGTTTGATCTGGGCTTCAAGCCCCGGTCAATTTTGCTATTCAAGTGGATGCCATTCAGAAAAATGAAAGAAGCAGTTGATCAAATTAATTCCATTGCGATTGAATCCCGACATAGTGAAATGAGCTCCAGCTTACTACAACAATTTAGTGACAGAACCTGACAAGCCAGTATATCCCACTCCTCACGAGCCACGGAGCCTCATAAAAAAACCTGACCTTTTACCTTAAACTGAAAAAAAAAACAGAAAGGAAAAAGAACACGAGTATTAATTACCAGTGTTTTAAAAGGCGGGGCATTTTACATATGACTCGGGGAGGCGTAAACCCCAAGGCACGGGGCGTAAGCCCCATGGGTATTTAATTTTTAGTATTTCATAAAATAATATAATTACAATAAATATTTTTAATCAAAGCAATCCATTATACGGCACTTACAACTTGTAATTATATATAATATAATTTTACAAGTATAAATAAAAGCTATTATGAAATGCAAATCAACTCTAACATATTAACTTCAAACAATGAAAAAATTACAATTTCTTACAAAAATATTACTATCATACTATTCATTTTACCTCCCTCTAAGCAAATAATTAATAAACTTTATTATAATTAAAACGTAACTCCTTCTTCATGAATAAAAATTATATTACTTTCAAATAGAGAAATAATAAAATATAATACTTTTGATACATAGGACAAAAGACCAATGACAAGTGAAAATGTACAATTATGCTATGTATTTTTAAAAGAAATATTAAGTGATATTCACCCTCGCGATGTTCTCAAATAGTAAATATGCAATATTACGACTTGTTATTTGAGTTACACCCAATTTTCTTATTTTTATAGATGAAAAACTATTAAGTATCATTCATTTGTTAAAGAATTATGAGGGTCAGCAATTTTAATTAAGGAATTTAACAAATAATTTGTATAAGAACTGTTAGGCGAGCCCTGAGCGTGGGGCGTTAGACATGTTTAGGGCGTACAGTCGGGCGCTTATGGCGTAAGCCTCTCAGGAATTAAGCCCCACACGTGTGCCCAGAGCGTCTTGCTAGTGTCCTGCCCCGGGGCTCCTGAAACTGCCTTTTAAAACACTATTAATTACTATCCACGTTACAGAATATAAATTGAAGTAAACTAAAGTCAAATGCCACAAGCTGAAGAAATTGGTTAGGACAGGATAAAATTCAACTTAAAAAATAACAAGATGCTGACATCATAGAACCGAAATTTGAAGAAAAAGATAAAATAGATATGAAAAACATACACGAATACATGTCTATCTATCTACACGCACTACATTCATGTATCATCTGTATAGTGCATAAGCAATCAGAAACCTTAAAAAACAATTAAGGCAATGAAGAAAGATTCAAAATCAGTGAAAAAAGTCAATCTTTTTCTTGTCAAAATAACCAGGTAACCTTTGCCACAATTGTAAAAATCAGAAAAAGAAAAAAGAAAGAACTAAGTACAACCTATTATCCACATTAATGAACATAAAGTGAATTAAACTAAATTCAATTTTACAACAACAACAACAACATACCCAGTGTAATTCCACTAGTGGAGTTTGGGAAAGGTAGAGTGTACGCAGACCTTATCCCTACCTTGGGAGGTAGAGAGGTTGTTAACGATAGACCCTCGGCTCAGGATAAAGCAAAAACAAAGCAAGTCAAAGAGGAAAAAGGAGTTGTGACTACAACAAAACAGTACATTAAGCGAATAACAAGAGTCATTAGATAGTAACAAAATCTAAAGATGAGAGACTACATGAGAAATACTACGACTACAAGTAAGAAAGGATAAGCGAGACATCACTCTATTACCTACTAACTTTCTACCCTAATCCGTGTCCTCCATAACCTCCTACTAAATTCAATCCCACAAGCTAAATAAAACGGTTTTAGGAGAGGACATTCAACTTTAAAATAACAAACAAGCTGACATCACAAAAATCACAACCGAAATTTGGAGAGAAAAAAAATTATGTATAGATACAAACAAACATACTGCATATTACCATGTATCATCAGCATACACACCAAAAAGCCAACAAAACAATTTAGCCTATGAAAACTTCAAAATCAAAAAGGGCAGCCCGGTGCACTAAGCTCCCGCTATGTGTGGGGTACGGGGAAGGACCGGACCACAAGGATCTATTGTACACAGTCTTACCCTGCATTTCTGTAAGAGACTGTTTTCACGGCTTGAATCTGTGACCTCCGGGTCACATGGAGTCAACTTTACCAGTTCCTCCAAAATCAGTGAAAAAAATCAACCTTTTTCTTGTCAAATTACGAGCCTCGTTTGCCACAATTGTAAAAATCAGAAAAGAAAAAACTGAGTATAACCTATTAATGAACATAAAGTGAACTAAACTAAATTCAAAAAAATAATGTATAGATATGAACCAACATACATACTGCATATTACCACGTATACATGTCCATACACATGTATTACGACAACATACCGATTGTAGTCCCACAAGATGGGGTCTGGAGAGGGTAGAGTGTATTTCCTATAGACCCTCGGCCCAGTGTAGTCCATACACATGTATTCATCAACAGAATTCCCAAAAACAATAAGCCAATGAAAAAATACATTTTGACAGTCAATTGTATCAAGTTATGGGCAAAAATTATCCCTTATCTATGGGAGTAGGTTCATTTTGTTCCCTCAAATATAACCTTAAGCATATTTAATCCTTTAACTATGGAAGTAGGTTCATTTTGATCCCTCCAATATAACCCTGAGCATATTTAATCTCTTAACAATGCTAAAGTGGAGTACTTTTGGTCTTCCTAACAAAACCTATTTAAAAAATAACGGTGCTAAACCCATCTAACACCATAGATGGAGCCAGAATTTGAGGTTTGTGAGTTCGGAATTTTAAGACTGGACAACAACCTCAAGCTAATGTATAACAACAGCCAAAACGTTCGGGTTCTTCGGTTCGGTTCAATTTTTTTCAAGTTAGGTTCGGTTATTTCGGTATGAGCCTGATTAATGAGCTATTTTTCTACTAGTAAAATGAGTTACTTTTAAAATTAAAAATGGGTTGATTATTAATTTTATGTTTTGTTTTATAAAAACAAACTAAAATACATCTACATTGCAGGAAAAAGGAAATACTTTATGCACTGATGCAGGCCAGCAGGGGTGACAGCCAAGTGAGCTGGGTTTAGCACCGTTACTTTTTAAACGGGTTCTGTTAGGGAGACCAAAAGTACTCCACTTTAGCATAGTTAAGGGATTAAATATATTCAGGGTTATATAATTGACGGATCAAAATGAACCTACTCTCATAGTTAAGGAATTAAATATGCTCAAAGTTATATTTGAGGGCCAAAATGAACCTACTCTCATAGTTAAGGGATAAATGTAGCCCATAACTCCAATTGTATCCCATTAAGAAAAAGATTAACTGTGAAACTTTGGCACAATTGTAAAAAAGAAAGAACTAAGTATAACGTATTATTATCCATATTAATGAACATAAAGTGAACCAAAACTAAATTTAAATAAATTGTTTTTAGGTTGCATCAACAGCATAATAATCAACAAAAGGCCAAAAACAATAAACCAATCAAAAATTCAAAAAATTAACATTTTAAACTGTAAATTGGTTGATTGAACAACCTACCTGACAATTTTGCGAAGGGATTAATTTAATTGGGTTAGTGATCAACGAATTTGATTTTCTAAACCCTAAATGAGAATTAGGGCAGTGGAGAGAGAGAAATAAAGGAATAAAGAAAGGAAAGTGGCCGCAACCTTTTTTTCTTTTATATTGCAAGTCCCTAATGTGTTTATCAAACACTAGTGAATGACCTCATTATCTCTTTTATTGAAATAAGATCTCTCTATTTTTTTTAGATGGACTTTGCCCCTCCAATAAATCAACTACTCTTCAATTTCAAATTAGTTGAGATTTATTAATCGAGCAAAAAATAAATATAAATTGCTAACAATGTGTAAACATACCTTTTGACACGTCTTTATGAGAAAAAATTTATTCAACTTTTGTGAATTCTCATACAGATGTATTATTCGCCTCCGCGACTTTTTAAAGCGTTAATCTTCATATTGATATCCATGTAATCATTGTTTTAAGAAAGTAATATATCCCTAAGGTATGATTATTAATTTCTGAACTATCCAAAACTTATAATGATTAGGCTATAAAGATTGAAAATTACACATCAACCTCTAAATATAAGAAAAGTGTTGTTAAATACTAATTATTTTTCATCTTTTGAATGATCAATATGATTCCCACTTATTCTAGAGTAACCCAACCACCAATTTGTAGATCCATCCTCGTTCATCGTACTGAATCAACTATATAGTATATGGGCATGTGTGTTGCACGTGTAGCCTATTTGACATTTGAAAGATCGTTATTTAAAAAAATAATTGTTTCATTAAAATTCAACTAAATTAACAAAATTAGCATTATTGATTATTATTACGGTTCACTTTTACCTGAGCATAAAAGCTACTATCATAACTTGGTTCTTTGTTGATTTCGCCACCTAATTAATTAGGAAAATCGTTTGTTTTAAGATTAGTCTTTTTAAAAATCCTTTTTAAAATATCAAAGTTTGGGTAAGGATCATGATGGTCCCCGAGGAAAGTGTTAGGCACCTCAGAAGGAATCCACACAATGCGATTGACTTACTGATTTTAGAAATATGGCTAAAAGTAAATATTTGCTTAAAAATTGTAAGACAAACTTAAAGAGGAAAATTTGAAAAAGAGGAATAATAATAAAGGAAAACGAAGATCTAACAAACCTGAAAAGGGGAAGAGAATATCAAAAATGCGAAAAGCCATTATGAAGTGCAGCATCGAGGAATCCGACTTTATATATCAATGTTGTCGGTGATGGTACACTATCTTGTTTGTCTGATCCCCTACCTTGTGATTTCTTTTGCATGAAACTTATCATCAAGATCACTACATCTCACCATTGCTTTTACAAATAAAACAGCCATGCAAATTTCTCAAATAGACATTGAATACAGGAGTTACAAAGATACACTAACTTACTCCAAACTACTCTTTTTAACGGGACAACACTAATAATATTATTTTCTTCCTTTCTTTTTAGTAAAAATAATGTATTTCATGGGAAACCCTGCCTAATCTAGAAATGTCTATATAGGCAAAAACTAATATTTATATATATATATATATATTATCAAGGGATCAACAAATAAATCAACTTCGCTTCAATTTCAAATTAGTTGGGGTCTATTAATCGATCAAAAACCAAATCTAGATGGCTAACAAGGTGTAAACATACCTTTTGATAACTCGAAAAGTCACGTCTCTATTAGAAAATTCATATTAAAATTTCTGAATTCTCATACATATGTACTTTGCGCCTCCAAAACTTTTTAAAGCGTTGGTCAATTAAGTTGCCAAACACTAAAAATATATAAAAAATAGCAGATATTACACGTTAAAATGTTGCACCATATTCTAAACATAAATAAATAAAATATTATTGTATCTCTTCTAACGTGGGTTCCTATTAATTTTTGTTTTCATAGTCCCGTTAAATCTAAGTGAAGAGTTTAGTAAATATTTAACACCAAGTAAAGTAAAAGTATTAATTTTTGGTAAACTTAAAGAACCGAAACTCTTGTAAGACAATTCCATCTGGTTGGGTCTGTTGAGTTACCAAAATTGAACAGCTCAAATATGGAGGCGGCTTCCTCCAATCCCACTCATAATAATATCATCTCCACCGTGAGCCACCGGAATCCGCTAAGGTCTGACTGGCCGACGGTAGACGGACCGTTAGGTTTGACGGAAGAGGATTCAGTTGATCACGCGCGTAGATTCTTCAAGTTTGGGTTTTTACTACTCCCTTGGCTTTGGGCTGTCAATTGTTTCTACTTTTGGCCAGTTATTCGTCGGCCTACCTCTTATTATCACCCCGACCTCCGACGATGTAAGTCCTTTCTTATTCTTTTGGTTAAAAATTCTACTCCCCCGTTTCAATTTGTGTGAACCTTTTCGGAGTACGAGAGACTCATTTTCAAATCATTTTCCATGTCTATTGAGATTATACACTAATTAATAGGGATATTATGTTAAAAGAAATACTTTATTTATTAATTCTTAAGGGTGTGCAAAGTCAATACCGGACAAGTAAAAGTGAACGGAGAGAGTATATTGTATTGTATTGTATTATTTTATGAATAAAATGTTTGGATAAATTGTATCATTTTTCGGCATTACATATGTTTACATATCAGTAAACTAAGGGATAAACCTACGAGAAAAGTAGGGTACAGAGTAAAACTTTTATAAAAAGGTAAGGTAATGGATAATAAGATTATTAGATAATATAAGCAAAGCCAAATGAGAAGAAAAAAAAGGTAACACCAAATCGGTAGTTACATAAAATAGAGAAACCCATTTAAGTAACCCCAATGTTCACACGTTTTTTCAGATGCTTTAGTTTCATGAGTTATACTTGCCCTGTTCGTAAATAATGAAGGGGTTTCGAGTATAAGGGCGAACTCGTCTAATTGTGTGAAATAGGATATGATATTTAAATGTTCTTTAACAAAATTTACATATTCAAGAAATACTTATAATGTACATTAAATTCAAAATTCATAGGTAAACAAAAACAAAGCTTAATACTTTTAAGTGGAACTTGAGAACAAAAGCAAAAAAAAGAAAATCCAATTTTGAACCAAGAGTGTCTAATATGAAACTTTATTATGTGTTCAAGTGTTCAATTGGAACAAGCTATAGATTGAGTGTCTAAATGAAATTTACGAACAAGTTTAAGGGGCTATCGATGTATTATGCCTTTTTAGAATGTGCTTTTACTGTTTTGATGAGTGTGTACTACTTGTTTTTGGGTGGGGGGAGATCTGATTTGGACAGCTTCGGCATTAAGTTACGTACTAAGGGGAAACACATCCCATTTGTTTTGTGTGTGATACGCGATGAGATAGTGAAGATAAACCCTACCATCTGCATCCCGTTCGAATCACATTGAATCTTTTCATGTTCTATTAATTCTTGCTTCTATTTTTGTGCCATTGCAAGTTTTGTTGAATCTTTCACTTATTTCTCATTTGAATTAATATTATCTGAGAAAAGAACTCGTGAAGGTAATTTTTACTGTGAAACAGTTCCGCTATTTGTCCTATTTAGTCTAGTCCGGTGTATATTTGATAGCGTTATGTTAATGTGGTACTTGTTGAATTGCATTATTAAGGCAATGATGCTTAGATGGTCAAAATCTATGTTGCTCGGACTCTCGAAAAATGTTGCTGCACCCGTGTCGGATTCTCCAAATATGCACTACTTTTGGAGTATCCGACACGCACCTGTTGACATTTTTGAAAAGTCCGAACAACATAGGTCAAAACTGGAGTAGCTTGTTGAACAATTATACAAGGTGAGAAGTTCACAACCTTTTGAGGTCTGGGGGCAGGGGGCAGGGTTGCTGAAAAGGGGTGTTAAGTTCTTAAAGGTGCTAGAATGCTATTGATCAACCTGGTACTTCGAATCAGTCACTAGATACTTAAAATCAATTTCTTCGTAAGGAAGTTAATGTTAAGAGTGATGAACAAAAAGCACTTGATATTTAAGAAATATGAACCAAATGCCATCCATGTTTTAGAGTTGACTTCTTTGGTTAAATGTAGAGACTTTTTACAGCTGTATCTGCACTATGTTTAGTTGGATAATGAAACATTTTTCAGATGTTATATACCCTACTATTCTCGTAGGATGGTTACATTTACATGGAAAACGAAATTGATTTAGTTGGATAATGAAGCATTTTCCAGATGTTATAAGTCGTACCATTTTGATCTCCTAGGCTGGTTAGCCAGATTTTAAAGCGCAAGTTTGAGAAGTAAAACACTGGTAACTGGGGAACAACTTAAGAGCGTATACCAAGCATTGCTAAAAAATATAATTACTTCTATGAGAAATATGACATAGATTAATTAGAAACTAGCATGCCTGGGAAAGCTTGGATTGAATTGCATGTAGATAATAATTATATTTTGGGGTTAAGTGGCTTTATTAGCTCTCATTACACAACTTGTTATGAATGCATCATTTTGGTTGCAACTTCCTGCATTCTCTTTGTGCTGGTATTATGAACAAAGATTACATTTAACCCATCAAAAAATATTTTTGGGGTTAAGTGCGTGTAGAGAATAAGTTGACAGACTGTTGTATGTATTTGGGATACATGAGGAAAGAAGCTTGTTTTACTTCAAAGAGTTGTGTGATTATCAATAATAATTTCTAAAGGGATGCATTTATTTTATATGAAACTAGGGAACCTTCTTTGCGGCACTTTAAATGTTGGTTGCTTGGCGTACAGTTCTGTGAAAAACATTGAGAATCCTAAGTGTTCAAATTCCATGTAGTTTAGAGGAGTGAGACGTACTATATAACAGTTACCTCATTGTCTCTCCTAATGTTTAGTGCTTCTTTTCTGTTTTGATCCTAAGAGTTAACTGTATTGTAGTTGGATATAATATTCTTTTTGATTTTTCCACTACTACAAGTGGTGGATATGTCATGTCAACAACCTATCTCCAATGCAAGTATGGTAAAGAATGGACTGTGCTTATTTATGGAAGACAAAATGGTGGCAAGATACTCAAAAGAATAAAGTATAAAGTTTTCCCAGAAGTATGTCATGGCCCTTTTGTAACTCAAGATCTTTTATTGTGCAAAGGTATATTTCAACAGCTTTCAACTCCCCTTGGTCTAAAAAGCATAAGTAATAGCCCTTCTTTTGACTTTAGATGGATGAGATTGTATAGGACAGGTGTTGAATGCAATTAATATCTCTATATCGCTAATGTTAAAATCAAATAATAGGACATCTATCGATGTCCATCAATTGCAAAGAAATAATAAGCCCTTTATCTCTTAACGTGCTAATTTTTAAATGAAAAATGGCCATTTGACAGTAATGTATAGTTACTCTTTACTTTTTAACAACAGTACAAATTTTCTTTAACAGGACTGGGAAACATAATTAAAACATAAGAAAACCCAACTAAATTGTAAACATTGAAAAAGAAGCACCATTTTGCCAGCCCACCTTGACTGGCTATTTCATCTTGAGATGCCCCTGAGCCCATATAATCACGATTCAAGTCCTGTCACTGAACAAGTAGCATATCTTGATCCATCGGTAGCTGAGCCACTGAGGGAATCGAGTGAATGACCTTAACGATCATTTTAGAAATAGTGACTTCATCAATCAGTTCATATGTTTATGCATATAATGAACAAAGTTTAAATGGTGGTTTTAGCATCCTGTGTGCAAAAGCACTGCCCTATATGATTCAGATGCAGTACTTTAACAATTGTAGAAGAGATTCATATGGTTGCTCCCTTGTCGGAACATATCCCCCTATCAAGGGAGTTGAATGTTGAGGTTTGCATGCTTCTGCTAGGGATCTCCCGCACATGCTAAAGGAACTCCTATGTTTCAATTGGTCTTGGTCGTCTTCATAGCTAAACACACACACACACACACACACACACACCAAAAAAAAAGTGTCAGGTGCTGGGCCAGTGAGCATTGTATGTGTATACACACACACACACACACTCGGTTTGTAAAGTTCACCATAAGTGTCAGGTGCTGGGCCAGTGAGCATTGTTTACTAGGAACTCCAGTAGAAGTCCTAATCTTAACACACACACACACACACACACACACATTCGGTTTGTAAAGTTCACCATAAGTGTCAGGTGCTGGGCCAGTGAGCATTGTTTACTAGGAACTCCAGTAGAAGTCCTAATCTTAACAGTTAATAATGATCAAGGACTATCTGGCAAGTCATACAATTGTTAGAAAATATATATATGAATTAGGTTTGTTGCGCTTGGGCTACTACAATAACTCTCTTATATAGCTATCCTTATCACAGTCTTTATCTTCGAGTTTTTAGAATGTTTGATTTATAGATGTTAGATGAGCAATTGGTTTCATGGTGTTTACTGCTATGAGTTATCGTTTTAACTTGGGCTGCAAACACTTTTTCTAATATTGAGTTTTTGAAATCTATGATTTGTAGATGTTGTCAAGTCAGCAATTGGTTTCACGGTGTTTTTTGTTATCCTATCAACTTGGGCTCTTACCTTTTCGATTGGAGGAGAGCGTCTATTTGGTCATGCTTGGAACAAGCTAGTAATGTACAACGTTGCTGAGAAATATGGTTTGACGGGGTGGATCTAGGTACTTATCGCATTCATTTGTGATCGAATCTGCTAGATACAATGGAAAATACTCACACTTCTGTTTTTTTTAATTTTTTTTTTTCTCATTGCAATTTTTTTTCCTTCTGATATAGACAATGGAAAATACTGTTAGAAAAATAGGATAATGCAATTGAGAAGAAAGGCTTTGTCATGAAAAATCACTGTATTTAAAGAGATCTTGCATGTACATCTTTTTATTGGATTACAACCAATTTCCTCAGGGAACAAAGTCCAAATATATTGCAAATTAACTGCGCTTATAAAACTTAAGAGATGACTTTTCTAGAATAGTTTCTTTCACGAATAAATGTGTCTATCCAATTTAAGACATTCAAACATTACAAACTAACTCAACAAATACTACATATATGAGCTAATATAAAGAAACAAAAACTACAAGCGAATTACAAATAATGAATTATTGGAATCGATCTACTCAGAGGCTGATCCAAAATTGAAGCTCTATTTGTTCAAGGTTCTTAGCGTTGAATTAGTTGTATTTTTTTAAATATATATATGTTCATATGTGCTATCTTTTGCAATTAGTGAAATTTTTATCCATAAATTTATGTTACATGTCAAAATTACTTGGTTCAGATGAACCAGGTGCCGCAACACTAAATCTGCCTCTGAATCTACTACAAGTGGAAATTGAATTCATGGGATCGTGAACATGACCGTGGTCTAACGTTTCCATAAAAATCATTTTCTCCAAAGGGATCTTTCTAAAAGGTTCATAAATTGCAAAATATTATTTTTAAAAAAAAGGTCTGTTACTAAATAATTATCTCAAAAAGGGACAATCAGTGAAAATTTCTAAGAAATTGATGAATCAAAGGAATCTTGAACATGCCACTTCAAAACTCCAATCTAATAAGTAATTGGACTAACGGGTCATTGATTTGCTTGATATACGATTGTATGTGACGAGATTTGTTGTTACTATGAATTTGATTCTATAATAGTACATGTGAAATAAATCTAGAACATGCATGGACATGAAAATTGAAATTCAGAAGGAAAAATATAAATAGAAGAAAATTAAAAGATACGATCGATTCGAAAGTGATGAAATCTTTATTGAAATGGACAAGACGAGTTAGTAATTATACTTGCATAGAATTGACTCTTCAGATTCATATGTTACTTCAAAATTCAAATACATACAAATAAGATCTTATGAAAGAAAAAAAGATCTTAAAATTAAGAAGAAAAATCATGTTGATGTTTCCTTCTCTAGTGTGTAAGTGTCAATTCTTTTTTCCAAATCTGAATAAAAATTTTAAGAAAATACTTATAAAATTATTATGAATATATTTAATAAAAAACGGATCCACGAGTTGGATCTAGATCAGATACGAATCTCAAATACAAAATTCAGATTCAGATCCGATCCGTCGGGTCCAAATTTTGAATGTCCATATCCTATAAAATGGATTACCGGCAGAATTCCACAACATTTTGGGAACCTCTCATTTCTTGTGTTTTCTTGACTTGAAAAGCAACAATTTTTATGACAATTTGGCTCAAGAAATGGCAAGCTTGCGTCGACTAAAGTTTCAACAACTTCAGCAGGATCTGGGATTTTCTTCATCATTTTCTAATATTTCCACAACTTGAAACTTTGGATGTGGGATTCAATTCCATAGAGGGTCAAATCCCAAAAGTGATTGGAAGTCTTATAAACCTGAGAGAATTAAGCTTGGTTGGAAACATTCCAGAATGGATCGGCAATCTTCACAACATGAACTTGTTGTCCATACAAGATAATCGACTTATGGGTTCTATACTTCTAGAATCGAAGTCATTGCATTCACAAAATGAGTTTGATGGACCAATACACAGTGAAATTGGAAGATTGAGTAACTTGCAGTCTTTGTATCTCGGATCAAACCATTTCACAGGTATGATCGTGCATTATCTTATGAACGCTTGTAGAATTGTACCTAATTTATTCTCACAAAATAATTTTTACACATGAACTGCAGGATTAATTCCTCAGGAAGTCGGAAATCTTGTTAATTTGGTGACTTTGGACATGGCCAGAAACCAGATTACCAGTTCTGTCCCAATCTCCATATTCAATATCTCTTCACTGCAATATTTGTTACTGGTGAAGAACAATCTCAAGGGATCTTTACCACGGGAAACTGGCAACTTAACCAAGTAATTTTTATATCTTACCGAAAATAGGTTTACTGGTACATATTCCAAGCGGTAGCAAAAAATACAACTTATACTTTACTGAATCAACTAGTTAATCTCACTAATAGTCCTTTCTTCATGTGTTGACAGGTGAAATACCCAAAGATATAAGCAATCTCGTGGGATCAACTAGTTAATCTATGTGTTGGGCTCAAACCCTCCACCACCATCGCATTCCGGCAAACTCACTGGCCCTTGGATTTACAGCGACAAATGGAACAAAGGGGTTGGGGACAGGAGCGTGGGGTGGCTTTTTAGGGGGTTGTTTGGTGGTGCGGAGATGTGGTTTGTTGCGATGGTGAGTGGTGGTTTCACTGTGATTGTGGTCGGAGTAGTGAGCTCACCAACGGTGGTTGCTGAGTTGTGGATTGGTGGTGGTTTTCTTGTGGTGGTGGCTTTTGTCGGTGATGTGGTCTGGTGGGTCGGCCGGAGATCCGATAGTGACGGCCGGCGATGACGATTATGTGGAGAGAAAAATTATATGTTTGATATTGTTTTAGTGGTTCTGGTTATGTTTCCCATGGTTGTCGGAGGTGTGGCTGGTGTGGCGGTGGAGGCGGCGGCTGTGGTGAAGGGCATCGACGATGGGGTGGTTGGCTGCTCCGGTGCGGGTTGGTCGACTGAAAAGAGGGAGTAGAAGCAATGGGGGTGGCGATGTGGGTCCCACCTGCCATGTGTATGTGGCATTCACGTGGCGTCCACATGAAATTTTCGTCTATGGAGGGCAAATGTGATAACTTTGCTAACGGAAATGATATATTTAACCCTATACTTTAACGGAAGACAAATATGACCCTTTTACGAGAGTTGGATGACAAATATGACACTTTTCCCTTCATTTTATCTTAAGAGTCCCATGGTGGCACATTCTAAATGTACAATCTGGCATGAACCCTATGGACTAATCCAGGGCTGTGTTTTGTTAAATATATTTTTTGTATTTTAAATAACTCAAGATTAATGGCAACAATAGTTGCAGATGACATACTTCAGAACTTCTCTCAACTACATCTGGTGGATATGCAGAAGGGGCAATATAAAACTACAAGGAACAATCTTTCCAAAATAACCTTACAATCTTATGAATGAGTATATCCATTGAGAAATATTCATAACATTAACTAATAAAATAGTCAAAATATTGTCTCATTCCAGATCACAAAGACTCACACCTAATTAAAATATCATCTAGTATTTTTATTTTGAACAACACACCTAATTAAGAGTAGAGTGGCGACAGTAGACACAAGTGGACCAACTTCTGCCATTATATTTTAGCATCTCTAAACATTTGTGAGGATGGAAACATTTATAAGATATGGGGGCATCTGATAGTTATCGGTTTCACTGGAAATTTAATAGGCATTTTGGAGTAACTTCTTCTATACTACTAAAGAGTGAAGCCTGTTGTTGAGGTTTTTATCTAACTAGCAAGGAAAGGCCAAGTTTTGGTCCTATAGGATGAATGTGAAAAGCAGAATTCTCAAAATGGTACGATTCAAGTACTTAACAAAATGAATAGATAAAAAGATCTGGACAATCGGGATGACCTATTTCAAGATCAGATGATCCACCTCTTTGTCCGCTTGTGAGGACCAACTCGGAAATGCCGAATACGAGGGAAATGACCCATAAAAGAGAGATCAGAGATGGATGCTCTTTCCGACGCAGTTCATGATGCAAAGCTGTCAACTAGCTAAGCTAGGTAGTTTATTGTTAGAATATCTATCCTAGTAGGAAGATGAAAACATCATCCCCGTCCCATACAATAGGGGTAAGGTTTGCGTACATTCTACCATCTCCAGACCTCACTTGTAGGATTCTTGTAGCCCCAAAGCAGAAAAGGCCGACACAATCAGTTGTTGTACCATTTCAGAAGTAAGAACTTGTTCAACTGCTGGAGTAGAAAATTGATTGTTAATTCCAGTTGGAGATGAGTTATCAGAAGTGAAACCATTTATCTCAGCTTAAAAAGCATTGATTCTACAATTTTGAGGACGTGTGAGACACTCTTTGATAATATGTCCATGTTGTTTAGAATAATTGCAGAACTTCTTACCATAAGTGCTAGCAATATAACCATAATCCTTGCAACTGTAGCATTGAGTTTTGCTCATATATCTGCCATTTCCTTGCTTAAGTAGAAAATGCAACAGTGCGAACATTTTCTTGCTTGAAAGCGTTTTGTGTGACAAGACGCTACTCTTCACGAAGTAATTCCCTAAAACAAACATCCAATGAGGGAGACGGGTCACGACTCATCAAGTTAGAGCGAACACTCTCAAAATTAGTTCACAATTTCATTAAAATTGATATCGCTTGCTTTGCTCATGAACTACTTGAACTATAGATAATTTAAGACAAGATTTCCCCGTATATATTCGTTTACGTTGTTGGGCAATAGTCTCCCAATAAACAACAACAACTTAACAAATGAGCAAAGGAAACTCAAGTGTTACTCTTGAAGAACTTTGAGTATAGTAAACTTGCTAGAGAGGAAGAAGAAGATTTCAGAGAATTTATGTAAGTGTTTTCTTAGTGTTGAACAATTGAGCCAAAGGCCTCAATTTATAGTGTAATGAGATGACCCCTCAACTAGCCAACTAATGACCTTCAATAGCCATGTAATGACACTTATTGAGGGGTTACATTCAGCCAAATAATTGTTGAATTCATGTGCCAAATAATGGAGATTCAATGCTCCAAAATCAGCCCAAAAGTCAGAACTTTCCATCTTCCCGTCGCAGCATTCTGCCTCCGAAGCGCCGCGGCTCCAGTGGCTGAACACCCAATTAGCGCTGTGGCGCTGCCTAGTAGGCGCCGCGGCTCTCCGGCGCCTCGGCTCCGACGGGGCTGCGCCGCGGCCCTTCGCGTAGATTTCCGACTCGTTTCATCTTACACTTCTTCCTTCGTTTACCAACGTGGAATACTTGTCATTTTACCAATAACCGTCCATCATTCTATGTCTCAAACCTCTCACTTACGTACCAATATCTCTTTCACTAATGAAATTTGTGATACTTGGCACTACGTGTGCACGTGTGTAGAAAAGATGTTTCCGACGTGCGGGGCCCCAATTGTTCGAGTCATAAATAATGGGATAAACTTAATTCCACATTAGTAAATTTCCAACAAATTCTTTGTCCACGGTGTTGTTATTTTGGTTGGTTCGATATACATCTTTTGGAACCCTACTATCAATGAGTTAAGACGACTTCCCGATTCTTCAATTTATTTTAGTAACGGAACATCTGCGAACGATCCTTTTTACGGGTTTGGTTACGACTCAACCAATGATGATTATGTACTTGTGAGGTTGATCATGGAGACAGGGTCTATCAAAGTTGAAGTATACTCTTTGAAAAATGATTCTTGGAGGCTTATTCAACCATTCATTCCCTTACAATATACTTTTTTATTTTCCATGAAGCCAGTGATGATTTTAACTGCCAGTTTGTGAATGGTAGATTTCATTGGATGGTCCTTTGTGACAAAGGAGATTGTCCAGCTCATGATTTCTCATACGTGATTGTGTCTCTAAATTTATCAAACTATGAATACAAAGACATACCACAGCCTAACTATCTAAAGGAACCAAATATTTTGACACATAATCCTGATTACATTGATATAGTTGTTCTAGATGGTCTTCTTTGTGTCTACTGCAATTACTTTCAACGTTGTTTTGATTTGTGGGCGATTTAAGATTATGGGGTTCAACAATCTTGGACAATGATGCTCTCTATCCCTCAAGGTGATATTTTGGCATCGCGTAACACTCTTAATTTGGAGTCAAATTGGTTGTTCTTGCCATTGATCTTGTTTGAAAATGGAGATATTTTGCTCGTGTCATACACGAACAAGGAGCATCTTATGGTTTACAAGAAAGACAAGAAATTATTCAAGCCAGCTCTTGGTCGTTAACTTAATCTTAATGGAAGTAGTGATAACTTTCTCAGTATATTTTCAAAATTAACATGGGCTGTTAGTGTGGGTGGGTGGAGGTGGGGGGGGGGGGGGATTCTTTCAAAAAAACTACACTACTATATATATAATGATCAATAAAGTTGGGGCGCGTTTGGCCCCAAGTGCATCTAATACAGGGGCGGAACCCTTTTGTAATATTTGGGTTCATTGCCAATAGCTTTTGTATGTGTTAAAAATCAATTAAATTTGTACAAATCATATATTTGGAACCTAGTTATCAAATAGACTGATAGAATTTTGCCCTTGAATCCACCTTTGAACCAGTGCTCATACTTCTCAATCCAAGTTCATCGGATTTTGCTTCCGACATGTCTCTTAACAGAGGCACAGATGCACAGCATCACAATGAGGGTTTACCTACAAATATGATATTATGATCTAAATGCATGTGTGCACGATTAACTGACCAGAACTCGTCAACATCTATCATTAAGTCAAGCTGAACATTCAAAAGTTTAGAGAAAATACATATTTATTTACAGGCATAAGCGGCACAGATAGGAAACCAATTTGATTAGAACTTTACTGTCCCTCATCACCCCTAAACCCCAGGTTTTTTTCCCCTTTACCTAACCTTCTCTCCCTATATCCTGTAATTGTTACGCACAGTAATCAAATGAAGCAAATCGGGAAACTATGTCACTGCCCTCAATAGCTGGCGCAGAAAGTGGTTGTCTTCTACGAACAACAATAAATTGTATGAGGCTTAACTTCGGATCAGCGTGATCATGTCTCAGCCTTGGGCATTTCAGCCAAAGCATCTTCAGCTCTTACTTTCTGGGGAACCAAATCTGCATAAATAGCATCATAGGCAAATAATGAATCAGCGGAAAAGAGAAGAATGCTTTTTATTAGAGCCACATCAAGAATACTTTTTATTAGAGCCACATAATTGGTTATTGGGAAAACCGTAATTAATACCTGAAAGAAAGTCAAATCTGGGTCTTTTGGAAACAACTGAAGCTGAAACAACCAAAATTATGTCAAGTTACAAAGAATGCAGATAAAGTGACTTCTCCAATTCTCAGAAACAAATTGGTTATACTTGTAACTACAGCCCAAATCAAGTTTAATAAATAAGATGTTACAGAATGCTTCATAGATTATATCTGAGCTGCTCCTTGTAGTTCTCTCAAATTGACACAACAATCAGAATTCCAGAGATTACTTTTTTTTCTTGAGGGATCAGAATTCTAGAAAGTTGATAGCCCGAAACTCAGCTAAATTGGAACACTATAATAACAGAGTTTAAGTAATATACACCGTCAGTGTAAACAATTTTTACACCATCAAATCAGCTGTAGTGGGTAACATAACTTAAATCCCACATTTTGAGGCATTCCTGTAGATGATTTGATAGTGTAAAAAATAGCTTACATTGGCAGTGTATAGAACTAAAAGTCACAATAACAAACCTATTACCAAACAAACAGCTTTCCAATCATAATCTTGGTCGAAATTGACCTCTTCAAACTGAATCACAAAACAAATCAAAAGGTAATAGGAACAATGAAAGACAGCAAAATTGAAAATTCAGGATCATCCTATCCCACTAATCCTACCTTTTTGTCCATTTTTTTAATAACCTTTTTGTCCATTTTAAATTTTCTTCCTCAAGTTTTTCAATTTAATCTGTTGCACATTACGGGTAGCAATTTCAGAAATGATATTTGAACTCAACACGAGCAACTCTAAAATAAGTGGGTTATTTTTCTCTTATTTTATTTTTGTTTTCTCTTTTCTTTTTTGATTTGGACTGGCCCATGAATAGTGGTAGAGAACAAAAAAAGAGGGGCAGGCCTTGAGTGGAATCAAAACCATGCACCTATTTGAATTAACATAATAACAATAATGTCTCAATCCCAAACTAGCAGGTTCATATAATCTATATCTATTCAGATCCATATGTTGAGACAAAATAAATATTATTGAAACCAAAGAATAATTATAGAATACTGTAGAATATTCTTCATTATTATCTTTATCAAGAAAAACAATATTCTTCATTGTTATGCCATAATTAAGAATCCAAAGTCATAACATCAACAATACAATGATTCTGATCTAGTTGGGACCAGCTATAAGTATATATTGTTGAACATAAAAACTAATCAAAGAATATCGTTTCCAATATTGTTAATTATCATGTCATAATTAAGAATTATTTTATTTTATGTTTTTTATCAAGAACTTCTTTATTTTATGTCACTCAACTCCTGTATTTTCTCTTTTTTCTCTTCTCATTCATTGCATCAGATCCTGTACAATCTTTACTTAAAAACACTTAAGCAGCTACCTCCAACCTACGGTGACCTTATGCCACCAAATAGGCCTTTAACATATAGTTCAGAGGTCAAGGGACATGTGACCAGAACCCTCCTCCGGCAAGAGTTCAGTTATCATAAAAAAGTATTACCGTTTTCTCATTTCTGTAAACAGACTCCACCTCCTTCCGCTGACCAGTCTCTTCCAGCCACTACTTTGGATCATTTTATCAATGACTTCTTACAAAAAATATCTCCAGAATATCAGGCAGAATATTCTTAATGAGTATGTCACAAGTAAAAATCCTACGAATTAGGAAACTGACCTAATTCATGTAACTCAAAATCCTATATCAGGAGTTCTATTGTATGCATAACCAATTCCAATAAAAGTTTTTCCATTTCTTTTCTCTTTTGTCAAATACATTTAACGTAAAAAAGATGTTATCAATTTATGACAAACCTAGCAGGTTGGGTAGAGTCAACATGCAAAGCAACAACTATAACACGACTAAAGAGTTGCATATCAAATATTTGGATCAGAAAATACACATAAACCATCTTGTCCCAGAAATAGAATCACATCACAAAGGTATCTTTGATCTATCAGCAAAATTTGAAGAAGTCACCTTCTATCTAGTGTGTCACTTTTGCTTCTTTAAGATTATTAAAACAGATATCTTTTAACAAAAAAGTTTCGCCCATCTAACATAGCTTCTAAAAATAGATACAAGATATTTTATCTTTAAGACTTGATGTTTTTCATACTTGGGTTTTAAGTCTTCAGCAATGTAACTGAGTAAGAATGTTTGAGGCGTTTCCATGAGACCCGATTTGTATGGACGATTGGGTCTCTTCTGTAGATAATTGTATTTTGATGTAGGTCTCTCTTTTGGTATACGGCTTGCATACGGGGTTTGTTCCTCTAATTGTTAATAAAATTATTTACCTTATCAGAAGAAATTGAGTAAGAATGTTTGAGATACTTTTAATGACTAAGAATTAATCTAGTTATAAGAATTAATCTAAATATATCTAGTACTAAATTTATTAGAGAGATTTCAAGACTATTATTAGCTTTTAGTTACTACCAAGAAAAAAAGAAAAGTTCAACTTGACACAATCGTGTTAATACTATATAGACACGTACAGGCGATATGTGAAGATGATTTTTTCTTTACTAAATAACTACTATGAAATTTTATAAACATAAATGGAACAACCCATTGATCGGCATGACTTAACATGATTAAGAACTGGTGAACTTGACACACTAGTGTTAATAAATGGATTGTGATGCTTCTTACCCCATTGCATGTATTACGAGCCCCACAAAAATACCATATAGACAAGTACAAGCAATATCCTAAGTCTAACAGATAAGTGCCACATAACTTTTTTTTTAACTGGTAAATTTAGCAGAAATATATATTTAATATAAGAGCCACATAACTTACATAGTACTTTTTAGAGAAGTGTAGAAAAATTTTATGCTATCCCCTCAAAGTTTCATACTTCTACTGAAGATTTCATTTCAGAATGCTGCATCCAGTAAGCAGTAGCATCAATAAACACAAATTCCAGAAACTACTCAAAAGTTCATTACATTGGACTTCTTATGTGAGTTCTTCTTTCTCTTTTTGCTAGTGTTATTCTGAGGCCAGAAAACATCATTACTCTTAGTACTATTTTAGCTTATCCCTACCAATTCTTTGCATTCCCATGCAACAGTAATCCTTTTTTCACTTCAAGAAGGCTCTCTATTTTAGAAATCTAAAAAATAATATCCGAGAAGACTTATTATGTCATATAAATTTTTTATACAGAATAAAGAGTACTCTCAAAACTTTCAAGAGGTGTAATTAATGAACGAATTTCGCCAGTAATTTCATGTAAAACCTTAGATTTCCGAAATCCGAAGTCTAGGTGTATGGAAGTGGTACAGTGAGCTGTAAACCAATTTTTTTTAAAATATTTTGAATGGAAAAATAAACAATTCCAAACTGGCAAGAAGCTAAGATCTAGGTCCAAAGCATAGTCGCATTAAGGCCTAGGACTAACAATAATCTCCATACTCCCCGAAACCCATTTTATTCGACCTAGATACTATTTTGTAAGTAAACAGTATTTTTTTTTCCTAACTGACTATTCCTTTATCCTTTTTATTTCAAAAAAATAATTCACAATTCTATCCTTTATAGTTATATACCTACAATTTTTTTCCATGGAAATAGATAAATCAAGGAAAAGGTTAGAGACATCCAACTAGGTTTGTTGTTGTAACACTTTCTCCCTTGTGGTTTGAGGTATTACACTTACCTTCCTTATTGCATTGGTTTTCACTAATATCATTATTTTTCGATGCTACTAGATATAAGAAATATCTGAACCATTACATACCAACATCTTCAACTTTTTATTTTCCTTTCCAGAGTGGGTGAGGGGGGTAGCAAACTTGACCTTTTATTGCATAAAACAGCAGTTCGGGAATGTTTTAGGAAATTTATCATTTAAACCAGTCTAGTTTTGGAAAAATAAAATAAGGGAAGTCATTATACTCCCTCCATTTCATTTTATGTGTCTTAGTTTGACAGGGCACGGAGTTTAAGAAAAGTAAGAAAAACTTTTGAATCTTGTAGTCTTGAACTAAAGATGTGTAATGTACCAAAATGCTATTAAATCTTGTGGTCTTAAATATGCCATGTTGATGTTGGAGCTAGAGTTACCAAATATAGAAAGCGACATTCTTTTTTAAACAGACTAAAAAGGAAAGTAATACACATAAATTGAAACAGAGGGAGTATATCCCAAGACACAAGGAAGTCGTTTGGTTAAGAGACTGTTATGCATGTATTAGTAATACAGTTGTAATGTAAGGATTAGTAATGCATGTATTAGTAATACAGTTGTAATGTAAGGATTAGTAATGCAGGGATTAGTAATGTAGGAATTGTATCATACAGGGATTATTTCTTGTTGACGGTTTAGTTTGACATATTACATATTAGTATACAATGTATAATTCAAAATATTTGTTTACGTTTTAAACAAAACAAAAAATTTCTTACTATTATGACGGTTAGTTTGGTCATTTTAGAATTTTTAATCCATATATAGTACCTTAATACCTATTCTACATTTTATTGCATAAAGTAATACATAGATTCTCCCATAACTTAGTCAGATACTCCTATTATTTATGAGAAAATCATAAAAGAGCAACCAAGCGTTGTATTAGGTAATACTGATTTCCAAATCCAGGGGCGGCCCCACGTAGAGCCTACCGGGGCTCGAGCACCATTAACCCCGACGTAAGTGATATATATCTGCATAGAAACTGATCAATATATAAAAGCAATAGCACCCAGTGAACAAAAAGCCTAATGGGTGCTTTGGTTGGGAGGTTGGCTTGAAGGTTGTATATTTGGGAAGTGTGAGGGTTCGATTCTCAGCTGACACAATTGATTTCTTTAGCTGACATTTCCTATTTTCCTTTGTTTTAGCTGACACAATTGAAGGCTCTTTTTCACTTTCTTTGTTACTTATATGTTTAGTTTTTCATTTCCTTTTACATTTATGTAATTTCTTGTGACATAGAAAAAAGAGAAATCATTGTCCAATCATTTTTCTTATTTTTCTTGAGAAATTTTGACAACTTGGCTAAGAAATCCTTCAAGTTAATAATTTTTTCAAAAAGTGAAAACTCTTTTTTGGTAATGATAATATTTATCTTAACTTTTTAAATTATCACGGTTAAATAGTTATCCAGGTACACTATATGATTTTTAGTAACTTTGCATTAAAAGAAGTGAGCACCCACAAGCGGAAAATCCTGGATTCGCTACTGCTCAAATCCCAACCAAAACATTGTATAAACTTATGCTGATTTATGTGGATATTATATCTCCTAAAATCCAAACCAAACGGCCCCTTAGTTAACAAACACAAACTCCGGAGGCAGATCTCTAAATTTTTTCCGTACATTAATGCTTAATACTAGACTGCAAAATAATCAAGTCAACCTCATAGACCAAACTAAGCCATACAATTTGAGACAAGATACATTGTAACACGTGACAAGTATGAAAGTGAAAAAGGATATGATATGCAAGCTCAACTTATTTTCATTTATAAGAATTGCAATGATAAGAATCTAAAGGCTTCAAAGGTGGAAAATTTTTTGGAATGACGAAAATGGAAAATCAATGAAGGTAGAGAATGTTGAAATAACAGGAAGTGATTCATGAATAAATTTAGTAATGCAATGCATATAAGCACAAGCACTAAGTGTTGTTGTACTATACTAAAAGTAGGAACTCCCAAATTGAAAAATTAAATTACTATTATGTCCATCAAAAGTTGATTTGACCTTTTTACCCTTCACTTAAACATTACCCCTATAATATTTATTGTACATAACGTAAATATACATTCTAATAAAAGGAATTTTAGATATAAATAGTGTATACTCTACATGTCTAATCAGATTGTTGGAATTGTCAATTTTAATTTTTGAATGTGCAATAAAGATGGATTAAAGAAAAATAAGTGAATTAGATCTCTCTTAACCATTAGGAAAAGTGAGGAAATAGGAGTGTAAAGGACACTTCCTCTCTAAGTACCATCCTATTGAGTCTTTTCCACTACTCATACTAATATATAAAACACAATGAACAAGTACAATATATTTGATATCCTCTAAAATTTATGATATCGTTTTGTATTCTCAATCAAATTCATGAAATCTACTTATAAAAAATCATGAAATCTTGAATTGGTTAGGATAATTTACGAAGTTTTCAGTTCCCAACTTAAAGAACAAGCTGATGAAATGTTGTTCAAGCTTACTTTTTTCCCCGTTATTAATCCTAAAGTATCAACAATGATCATGCTTGTATACTTTGTTGGTTGCAGATATCTAGTATCGTTTTCACGCAGTAGGTTCTCTTTGCATTTATTTTTTTCGTATTTTTCCCAAGGACGGTCTGCGTATGGATACGGGTACGGTCTGCGTACACTCTAACCTCCCCAGACCCCACGTAGTGGGATTTCACTGGTTACGTTGTTGTTGTTGTATTTTGCCCAAGGACATTCTTTGCAAAAGAAAATGTTTGTGATTATGCTCATGGTATGGTCTTGGAGTTTGAATCCAACACGTACATGTAAGTGTTCTTTTACTGACATTGAGCTCATTACATTATTCTCTCTATCTACTACCAACATTATCTTGCAACACTAACTTCACCTTATTAACATTTGCCCTGAAACTCTTAGCCAAATACTGTTAAACTTGGTTGACATGCCAATGTGTAAAATACTATGAACGCGATTAGTTTATTTTCTTTCACTTTTTCATTAATATTTACCACCCATAAAAGATGGATAATATTGTGGGGCAGGATTTTTTTTCTTTATTTAGTTAAAATCAGATCAACATTTTTCATTTTCAAAAACTTGCAAAAAAGATTGCAATTTTTATTTCATAACACATTTGTTTGAATATTGTTGCCCGTGCTCAGATACTAGTCATGTAAAATGTGACATCAAAAAGTCTAGCTATTACACCAGCAAGGCAGGTTTCAACAAGCTTTATAAGCGATGGATTGAGAGATACTCACATAGATGGCTGTATCCTACATAATTGTTGCGATCCAGAAAAGAACAAGCATAAGCCTCCCTGCAAAATACTTCAAGAAATTTCTCCTGCATGGAGCAACCAAAAATCTGTAAGACATTGTACATATATATAGCAAGTTAACGTGCAGGGGAAAGCTAATACTACTGCTCCTATTAGAAAATTAGTAACTTCCACAAGCTTTGAAATTAATCAATTAAAAAACAAATACTTTATCCTTTTTCTTTTCTTGTTTTCCTTTGTTCCCCTTATAACACAACCCAGAAGACAACCGAAGAGAGATAGGCTGCGAGCACAAATTCAAATAGGCAGCTTACTTCACTTAAAACCCTGATCCTAGGCTTGATCTTAATCTAAAGTCCATTTCAAACTGAAACCCCATGACAAAAGAAGAACAAGATGCTGTTAGGGGGGAGGGAGAACCACTAACATATAAATAAAAGAAAACTTACAGTGAAACAACCAAGGCTACTGAAAATATAAGTGAGGAAGGAACAATGAAACCGTTTCAAAGCAAACAATTCACCAGAAAAGGGTCTTACACTTTTGAAGGGCATTGTTCTCCTGATCACATAATGAACAACACAATGCTACTACAAGTTCAAAGTAAAGAATCATATAATGAACAACACCTCATTGCTCAACAAACGCATTTCCAAATACTTTTCTGCTTATTTAAAAAAAGTTGTAAAGAGAAAATGAGATAAACCTGGACTACAATAATTAACTACTTTGGTGCAACTACACTACCTGAGAAAAGCAACATGGACACAATAAAAAAAAAAAACAGAAAGCATCAACTACAACAAGATCTTAGATGCTTTCTAGTCCAAAGATGACACTAGATTTACACTTTCCAAATATATGAAGCATCAACCCAATTCAATGGAAACAAGGGTTTCCATGTTCCACCAGTCTTACTCCTCAATGCACTAGAGATTTGAATACTTCGCCAACCACAATTAGATGCTAAAAGGTGTATGGCATGGATTGGTTTTGGCCAGCTAAGAATGTGGTATTTCTAAGGATCATTCCTTAGCTTAAGGATGTGAATAATATTCACACATATTTACATATTACTTGGTTTGCCTTCAATAAGTTCCTAGTACGTTTGTGATATTATCTTGTAAAAAAAGAGGGTTCCATTTGTAATATTAGGCTGAATCATGTGTATGTCTTTAGCAACCTAGCCCAAATTTCGCACTGGTAAGTGACTTCTACAATCTTGTATAATTCAATCAACAGCTATGCCTCAACCTCAAATTAGTTGAGATCAGCTTCATGAATCCTATGGATAAATTTTGTTCAATAATTCTATTCAATTTCACTTGATTCCAATGCTGAATAAAGGGCAAATAAGGACTTCTCTAGAAATAGAGGTTCTCAAAACCACACACTTATCGGTAATACGGGCATAAGTCTCTGACATGATAGAAGGACTCCTTAAGAAAACCCATTTAATATAAGTGTAAAACAACTAAGCCTTAATCCCAACTAATTGGTATCACCTATATGAATTGCTTTCATTGTGTCTATTCATAGCCTGCCGAGATATTGTAGGTCTACTTCGTCTCTTTTATCTAGTTCACACATCATATTATCACACCTACAAGTCGGTGCATATACAGGCTTATGTAAGACATGGTTAAAATTACCTTGGCGAACTTCTCTCATTTTATCCTCTATTTGTGTTATTTGCAGCCTCTATTGGATATTATCACCTCTATTTTTTTGTATTCTACATAACATTCATCTTAATATCCGCATTTCTACATCATTCATCTAGTGACTATGTTGGTCTTTAAAGACCCAAGATTCAATGGGATATAACATTTCTTATCTTCCCATCACATAGCACACTCGTACCACTTTTCATTTCATCCACTTTCTTTTCATTTTATGTGTCATATTTCCAACTATTATGTCATTCTCCTGTAAGATTTAACTTATATCTCTAAATGCCAGCATTTACACTAAAAGATCCTGTCTATCAATCTCCAAAATCAGTGAGCACTGGAGGTTTTAGACCTTACTTGTGTTAATAGGTCACTTCTTGAATAGAAGTCCTCGAAGTCAAAGAATGACTTTTGAAAGGATGAAAATGAGAAATGCCTTACCAGGAACTCTTTTATAACATCAATGTACATAAGACAATGAAAATATTATGTACAGCATCAAACATAACACAATTGAATAATGACTATAGAGCCATACCGTAGCTTTGTTAACAACAAAGGTTGCTTCGTTCGACATCCTAATATCAGGATTTTCATCCTTTATCATACGATGGATTCGATTATGGGGAAATTGATAAAGAGCACTCTCACTCTTCTCATCTACCTCCTCCTCTTCATCATCATCCTCCCTTTTCTTTTTTGCCTTTAATTTCTTCTCCTCATTCTTTTTGGGGGTACCGTTGCTCCTTGCTTCATTGTTTACCTTCTCATTATTTGTCTTACCCTCCTTTGTAGCTGGACTTGCAACTCCGTTACTATTTGACTTTTTCACTAGCTTTTCTTCAGCCTTTTCATCTCCTCCCTTCTTATTCTGTGTCTTCTTAATCTTTTTCTCTTCTTTTTTTAACGGACTCGAAACACCATTGCTCTTGGCCTTTTTTACTCCTTTTCCTCCTCCGTCTCCTTCTGCTGCCCTTTTCTTCTGGTTATTTTTCTCACCATTGCTCATTGCCATTTTTGCTACTTTTTTTCCTCCTTCGACTTCCTTCCTCTCATCCTTCTTGTTATTCTTCTCATTTTTGCCTCCACGACTAGAATCTCCATTATTCTTCGCCGTTTTACCTGTTTTTCCTTGTTTCACTTTATCTTCCTTGTTACCAAACACGTTTTTCCGCGAATCTGCAGCTCCAAACAAAACAATTGCATTAAAGTTTCCATTTTTTTCAGTTAATTCACGAAAAATCAGTAGAAAAGCAACAAAAAAAATTAAATCAAAATCACTAAATGCAGAAAAGAGCAATGAAACTTCCCATTATCTACCTGTTTTTCCTTTATCTTCCTTCTTTCCCTTATCATTCTTCTCCTTCATATTTTTCTCCTTATTATTATCTTTTTTGCTTTTAGCCGTTTTCGCAGTGACATTTCGCTCCTTTTCTTCAACCTCCTCATTATTGATCTTCTTCTTTCTCATATAAGTTTTTAGGTTTTCACTATCACTCTGTCCACTACTATCTGTTGATGAAAATACAATAAATACAGTTGAAAAACAAAATAAATAATAAATAAATAAATATTCAGGCTGAATTGCGGATATCTCACTATCGACTATTTTCTTCTTCTCCTTTCCTCTATAAACCTTCTTCTCTACTTCCAAATTAGTATTAACCGCTTCTTCTTCTTCGTCCGTATCGCTTACATACTCGTTGTTGTTAACATTCTCTACGACGTCGTTTTCGTCGCTTTCATCGGTGCTTTGTGATTCGGTACTGGATGATGGAATGACGTAAATCTCTGGTTCGTCTCCGTCGTGGTTGTCAGAGGAATTACCGTTACTTTTCTTCGGCATTTCTGGAAGTTCTTAGGTTTGTCCGGCGCCGCCGTTTGTAACGGAGGTGCGCGGCGGAGAAGGGTTGCTGATTCGATTTACAGAGGCGTTAGAATAAGGGCTTTTGTCGGAGTGGTGAAACTTTCACACGTGCCTTTTAGATTCGTAGTGGGCCTTACTTCCTATGTAGAAAGAAACATGGGAAAAAATTCATAAACGAAAACTTAGGCCAAAGTGGCAAGCATTTATACCACGGTATTCTGGGTTTCCTAACAATACACAATGTGCACATGCACTGCAGTATGTTTTCTTTCCGGTATTTTAGTTGATACAATATGCATTGATATAGTTGTACGGTGAACTCTGTTTAAACTTTAAATTATTCTGATAAAGGAGCCCGCAGCGGTAGATTCTCCCCCTGAAGTCGAGAAAGGCAATAAACTCTTTCCAATCTACTTAAACGAAATCATATGATATAGTTATTCGTGTAAACATTTTACAGTTAAGAAACAATTATATATTGTACAGATTGTGTATTAATTATGAGTGTGTAAACCGATTGTATATCACCACTGATAAATATCAGAATAAGCGATATTCTCTGGGTCAAGAGCACACCCTCAGTAAAATCTTCCACAACCGATATATTTGCCTAATACAGCTCATACATAACGTTTGACTCCTCACAATATAGATAGAAAATAAAAGAAACCATGCGGTAAATAATGATAGTTACCATTTTTACTTTATTTATTACTTATTTCGGCTTAGTTTAACTAGGAAAAATGTAGATTTTTAAGTTGCCTTTTTTAGTATTATGTCTTAAAGTAAGCAAGTGAGACCCACAAGTCCACTTGTCAATTATAGAATTTGAAAAAGAGACTGAAGAAATGATACATAAATAGTGTTGGTTACTTGACTCATAAAATACAACTCTTTTGTTTATATCCAATATAATAATTATAACTATATTTCGTAAATAGACTCTAAACTACAACTATTTATGAATTTCTCTCAATAATCGTTTTTCTAAATTAAAAAATAAGTCACACTTTTAAAATTAATCAAATTCTGATATGTTTTCTTACTAAAATAATATTTGAAAATTTATGCATCCGACTTAAAAAAGCTTAGAACTCTACTTCTACGTCTTTTCAATTTTTTGAATTTTAGGTCAGTAGGTTTGATTTCAGTTTCTACAAGTTAAATTTAAATACATTATATCAAAATTTAAGTTTTTTGAGTTACATTTCACCAATGTGCAGAGTTCCAAAAAAAAAAATCATGAGTGTATGATAGTACGTAAAAACTCTCAATTTATGGCATTCTCCATTTTGCAACCCATCTTAATAATATTTTATATCATTACTTTGTAATTTAAAGTAACAATCTTCCCTGATATCAATGACTTCTTCTTCATATTAGTACTACTAAATAAAGAATAATATGAGTTGTTCATTGCTTTCCACCAAAGTATGGTCTTATCAAGATTTTAATTTGTCCCTCCTCACCGATTGTAAGCACTAACCTCATGAGTAAATTTTTAAATCAGAAAATGGCTGGGCTTGACCATGATGAGCACCAAAGATGATACATGTATTCGCATATATTTTACTTTGCTTAGGCTTGTGCTTTTTCTTAAGCCGAGGGTCTCTCGGAAACTGCCGCTCTACCTACCAAGGTAGAGGTAAGGTCTACGTACACTCTATCCTCCCCAGACCACACATTATGGGATTTCAGTGGGTATGTTGTTGTTGTTGCAGCATGTTGCAAAATACTCAAGGAGCAAGCATTATTCTAGTGTGGTGACTGACTCCGGACAAACACTAGAAATGTGTTTTGAAAATTATAGTAATATAATTCAAATGTCAGCACCATGTATTCATGATAGTATGTAAAAAAATCATTGCATTCTCTATTTTGCACCCATCATAATAATATTTTTGTAATTTGAAGTAACAATCTTCCCTGATATCAATGGCTTCGTCTTCGTATTAGTACTACTCAATAAAAAATATGAGCTGCTTGATTGCTTTTCATCAAAGCATGGTTTCATAAAAATCTTCATTTGTTCCTCCTTAAGCAGGGCCGGCTCATACCTAAAGCCACTAAAGCAGTGGGCTTTAGGCCCCCAATATATATATATATATATATATATATATATATATATATATATATATATATATATATATATATATATATTCTCATTCGTTATAACAACATTTCATTATAACGATCTGATTTTCTTCGTAACTTATTTTTCATGTTATATTTTACTTCTCTATAACAACATTATATAACAATAGTGGCATTCAATATATCGGTACACTCTTTATAAAATTACCTCTATATAACAGTCATAGTCAAATATTGTGTAATGATATTTTGTAAGAAATATATTATGTATAAAAATAAAATATTAAAATATTTATGGTACAAGGGAAAGATTGAATTCCTTTTTGCTGAAAGTTTGACAAAAATCTTCTTCAATTCAAGCGTTATATTGTCACTAAGAGAGTGTGATTTACGAAACAACCTACAATTGAATAACTCTTACGTCAAACTTAAAATATTTAAATTTTTAATTAATTTTAAATGCATATATTTCTTAGATTTTATTTATTTATCAGTACGGTACAACTAGTTATAGGATTTATTAGTCACTTCAATTTTTAATTAGTGAATATGAAAAACATTAACAAGTTTTTTTAATCAATGAATATGAAAAAAATTAACAAGTATAAAAAATAAATTTTTACATACTTTTGTTTATAATGGCTAAATGAGATCCAAACATGAAACGTCAGTATACATACATAACATCACATCACTATAGCAACCATGGAATTTTCGGACAAACGCTATCACTGTAGAGAGGTTTGACTGTATTTCAAATAATTATATATTTATTATTAGTGACAAAAAAAATTTAATCATTTTTTGTCAATTGTTTATCAATTATTACGTATATGTTCTTAAAGTTTATGCTACTTTTAAAAATATTAATGATGTAATTACAATTGAAAGTTTTAGTTAATTAAATTTTTAATTACTTCCTATTTAAAATGGTTTAATTCACTTCATCTTAATTGAATCTATTTTATAACTTTAGCTTTGTAAGAGCTTCTTCAATTCTTTGAGTGTTTTTTTAGATATTTTTCAAGCTCAAACTAAGTAGATTATCCAACGATTAAAATAGAAAAGTAATTATTAAACCCTTAGATGTCTTTTATAGCATAATAGTCAGTATTTTTAGAGTTAAAGTGATAGGTGAAATAATATCAGTAGAAAATAATATTCTTATTGGCATATCAATCAGATCATGAAGTCTTAATTCTATTTTCAAATGTTTTTATTGCTTATAAAATAATTTAATTTTTTTTTATAACAATCGATTGAATTTAAAAATAAATAAAAAAACTAAAACAATAAGATGAATCGTAACACAATATAAAAGGCTCGCGATTCAGGTAATGTCTAATGAAAAATTACATGAATTGATTGTATCGTCAATTAAAAAAATGTCATCAAAATATAACTAACTATCTTTCATTTTAAGAAGCTATAAGAACGAATATCAAATAAACTATATTAAAATTTTACTAAATAAATATAAGATCTCCTTTTAAATTTTGGTTTTAGGTAGGGCTGGCCAGTGGGCCGGGACAGCCCGACCCCGACCCGAGCCCGCCCCGGTCCCGCCCCGACCCCGCCAAAAAAAAAAAAAAAAAAAAAAAAAATTACGGGGGCGGGACTCGAACTCGGGACGGGACGAGGTCTCGTCCCGCGAGACCCGAGCCCGCCCCAGGCCCGCGAGACCCGAGCCCGCCCCGAGCCCGACCCCGCCCTTTGCAAAAATGGCCGTTGCACCAACGACCATTTTAGATTATGGCCGTTGGCCAACGGCCATTTTAGCCCCCCCACCCTCCCCCAACCCCCTACCCCTTAATATTTATTTTTAACCCATAAGTTATTATATTTACACTTTAACCCAATTTTTCAACTATAAATAACTCATTTTCTCTTCATCTTTCTCACAAATCTTCCTACAATCTCTCTAATTTCTCAATATATCTCTCTACAATTCTACATTGTTTGCTAAATATTCAATTTTATTTATTCATTTGGGAATTGGTAGTGAAGTTGGCAACTAGCTTGAGGATCTTCCATCGAGCAAAGTTTCAATTTTCAACCTCTCGATTACACGTCGACGTTACGTCGGCGTTTGGTACATTCGTTCCTTCATTAAATTATTATTGTCTGTTTATTTAGTTTAGATCACTTAATTTTATTGTCTTTAATTATTTATTTATTATCATAATTAAAATGGAAGGATTAAAAGGTATGTTTAAGGGTAAAGGTAAGGGTGCTTCTTCTAGTAGGGGCAACCAGGGCAAGGGTACTTCTTCTAGTCATCTTATTCCTACACAGATGATTTTGTTGATACTCAACATTTTCCTACAATACCATTAGATTTAGACCAGGAGCTATTTTCTCGGAACTCAAGAAGACTTTAATTTAGACGATGATCTAGATGATATACCCACTAATGTTGATGACAACACACCCACTAGTGCACCTTCAACCGAAATACCTCTTATTCCCCCTAGTATGAGACGAGGTCCAAAAAACGACCATTAAAATCAGATGCATGGACATTTTTTGATAGGGACGTAGAGAATCAAGTAGCCATATGTAAAATTTGTAAAAATGTTTTAAAATTTAAAACTCGGAAAAGGTCACGGTGGGACGGGGGTTTAATTAGACACGTAGTAAGTGCTCATCCAGCTAGGTATGCCCAATACCAGGCTTCAAAATCGGGTGCGCAAACGCCGCTCCATCGGGACAAGGTTCACATACGATACTCGTCCCGGACCAAGTACAGGGTCAAATTAACCCTATGACGGGGGGAATTGTAGGCTCTAAATACAATAAACATAGAGATAGGGAAGCAATATCAAAATTAGTTGCTTTGTGGAGGGTTTGCCTTTTTCATTTCCTTCATCTCCCGGTTTTATTCATTACATTAGAGATATATATAATCCTGCTTTTAACGGTTTTCCTAGATCAACTGTTAAGAGAGATGTATTTAAATTCGCGCATGAATATCAACAATATTTACGTTTTTCATTATATCATTTTAATGGCAAAGTATCCATCACGTCTGATATAGGTCGTAGTACTAACGGCCATGATTATTTAACTGTAACTTGTCATTGGATAGATTATAAATGGTCTATGCAAAAACGTATTTTAGCGTATAGATATATAGATGATAGGCACACTGGTACTTTTATTGCAGAAAATATTTATCAAGTGTGCGATTATTACGGAATTACCGATAAAATTATGACTATTACATTAGATAACGCTTCTAATAACAATTACATTAGATAACGCTTCTAATAACAATTACGCAATTACAATTTTAAAAAATAGTTTAACTCCTTCTTTTCCAGACCATTTTCATATAAAATGTGCGTGCCATATATATAACTTAATTGTAAAGGATGGTCTATCACTTTTTGAAGACATTCTTAGTAAAATACAATTTGCTATAAACTTTATTTTTAAAAGTAATAAAGTACAACGTAGAAAAGAATATAAAAAAATTTGTCATGATTGTGGACTACCTTTTAGAAAAATTCCACAAGAAGTATCCACCAGGTGGAATTCTTTATACGAGCAACTACTTGTTGCTTATGACTATAAATTACCTATAACTTTATTTTTTAACTCTCATAATAAAAAGGCAGCTGATATGATTTTAGATAGTGATTGGGAAAAAATCTCCGAACTTATTGTATTTTTAGAGAAATTTTTTCAAGCAACAAAAGAATTTTCCGGTATATATTATCCTACTATTTCAACTATGTTATTTTATATAACTCTAATATTTTTATTACTTAGTGAATACATGGAAAAACCAAATTATAAGGCAAAATATTAAAAAAATGTTTGTCAAAATAAAAAAATATTTTATTCCTATTCCCTCTATTTATATTATTGGTTCCGTATTAAATCCTACTATTAAAATAGACGGTACTAAATCGCTAATTGAAACTATTTACGATTGTATAGAAGTACTACCACCTCCAAGTCCCAAAAATCTAAATCACCCACCACCTATTGAACAAACTAAAGAAGAAGTATTGTCTAGCGTAGAACACCAATGCAAAAATATATATAGATTTTATCAACAAGAAAATGCTAGTAACTTACCAAATGCTTCCATACCATCTTCTTCATCTTCAATACAACCTCACAAAAGACATGCGTTTCTGCGCTAGTATTGAAAGCCTCGTAAATAGAATGTGCGGTCGTACCTCTACTACTAACCAAATTAGCGAGTTGGATATTTTTGTTTTGCGGGGTTCTGTACCGTATCAAGAAGTTATCAATGAAGATGGACATGAAGACTTGTCGAAATACTTTGGAGGGGAATGAGAAGACCTTTCCGACACTTTCAATGATGGCTCGAGATGTTTTGAACATTCAAGCGTCGTCAATCGCGTCCGAAAGCGCTTTTTCTCGCAGCAGATATCAAATAGGAGACCACGTACACTCATTAGCCGGAGACGGCTTGGAAATTGCGTATTATTCGAGATTGGATACGAGCGGAGCGGAGAAGGTGCGGTCAACCGGAGATCAACGAAGAAGATGATGAAAACTACAACGAAATCTTAACCGAAGGTAGTGGAAGCGACGTGGATCAATTTGACCAACAAATACCAATTCCAACCGAAGAACCACATGAAATCATCAAGCAATTAGAACAAGTTTTTTTGAGAATGTAATTTTTTTAATTGTAATTTTATTTTGTAATTTTTAACTTTTGGACAACACCACAAAGTTGCAATTTAGATTTTAGACAATTGTATTTGTATTACAAAAAAATCATATGTCTATTAAATAATATAAGAGGCACAAAAACAGCCTTGGGATGTTTTTATTACACTATCTTGTTTTGTTTATTGAGTTTTTTTTATACATATGTTATTTTTAAAAAAAAAAAAAAAAAAAAAAAACAACCCGCCGTATCCCGACCCAAGCCCGACCCCGCCCCGAGCCCGCCCCGACCCGAGCCCGACGGATCGGGATCGGACGGGACTTGCTCCGATCCCGCCGGACCCGACCCCGCCGAGCCCGCCGGACCCGACCCCGCCCCTTCTCCCGTCCCGCCCCGACCCCGACACCGCCAGACCCGGCCCGCCAGACCCGAGCCCGGCCCACTGGCCACTCCTAGTTTTAGGCCACCGACTCTCTTGAGCCGCCCCTGACATTAAGCACGAACCTCATGAGTAATATTATATCAAAAAATGTTCAGCATGAATTTGATAAGCAAGCAAGAGTGATAAGTTTACTCGCATGTTGCAAAGTATCCAAGGGGCAAGCGTTATCCTAGTGTCATTACTGACTCCCAACAAACATTACAAGCGTGTTCCAAAAAATTATGTTAATAAAATTCAAAACTTTAGCACTGTGTGTTGAAAATTCAGGCTGACCAAGTTTGAACTTCAACACACTGATGGAGTTTAATATATATAAGTTTGAATTTTAGGATAATTTTTGTATTTTAGTCAAAGATATTTCGGTACAAATTTTATTTTTGCATAAAAAGGACATATTTTTCATTTACATTTGAATATGTGGATAATTTTTAATTACATTGTTCAAAAAGTGACCAACTCCTGCTATTATTTTAACCATAAAATAGAGAGAAGATGAGCCGGATCCCATATTAATTGTAATCCTCCTCATCCTTGAAGGCTTGAACTCACCCCACCCCCACCCCCTCCACCACCCCATCCATCCACTCCACTAACCCCACCCCACCCCTCCACCTGCCCTGCCCCTACTCCCAAACCCACCCTACCCCTTCCATTTCTATTTTATATATTTTATTTTACTTTTATAAAAATAGGAAACTTTTTCTTACCTCCACCAACCCCTTCCCCCCGATTTTATTTTATTTTATACTCCCTCCGTTTTAATTTATGTGAACATTTTCGAAGTATGAGAGTCAAATTTTATAATTATGACCGTAAATTTTGACATAAAATTTTTAAGTTTGTAAAACTAAAATTTATATATTTAGAAACTACATAAAAATATTATAAGTCGTGATAATTTATAATTCAAGTAATGTCAAAAAAATGTAAGGAAAATGGTCAAAAGACCACCTCGTAGACTCCCCAAATAGTAATAAGTTCACATAAATTGAAATAAAGGGAGTATATTTTAGTTTTAATTTCATAAATCATATAATACTAAAAGTGGAAGCTCCAACCTCCAAAGTCAGATTACCATTTTGCCCTTACACTAGATAAAATTTTAATTAAATAATAATATTTTAATACCAAAAAGGCAGATTTAGAAGTCCAACTGCACATTAATTCTTTAATTATGACTTTTAAATTCCCTTAATTATTTAATTCTATCCTTCATCTTCCCTCTAGAAATTGAAGTGCTTAATCCTTTGGCTAATTATTTTGGGCAAATGAACCGGTACCAAAAAATAAACAAACCAACCAATCAACTTGATAAATATAGCTATTAGTCTTTTTGTTGTACTTGATAGTTGATCAGCATTAAATATTAAGGTCTCTACAAATATTTTGGTTCTCTTCCCATTCCCCATAATTAATGTTTAATTATTAGTATGCATATATTAATAATAATTATATTATATTGCTTTAGACTAAAGTTGAGCGACCATTTTGTCTTTCACTTAAATTCTACTCCAATTAATAATTTTGAACTAAAAAGTAAACATACCTTCAAATAATTGATAAATATCTAGAAAAGAAATTAAGTAATTTGCCTTAAAATAGTTTCTTTCTTAATTATACTTATACTTGTCCACTATATCAAAAATAGTTTTTTCAATTTTACTTGTCTATTTTAGAAAATTAAGAGATAATTTTTTATTTTTTTTTAAACCCAACTTTTTTTTTAGAGAATATGAGAATTGTTGGAACCTATTACTTTTCTTCAATATCTAACGAAGAAAACGAAACAATCCCTTTTCCCATCCCTATAAGACTTCATTTCTTCCGATTCACGCATCTTATAAATCGACCTTTCCTCTTTATATACCGTACTATTTTATCTCCTTGCAAGTCCTTTCACTTCCCTTAATTTATTCCAACTTCGACTCATGATTAGTCTTCCTTAAAACTTCTCATCTTCTTCACATAAACTCCTCAATTTGGAATCTATATTATCTTAATCCCAAAATATAATTTGTCTAAAATACTATTTTGTCTTCTCCATGTTGACTAAACTTGCTTCCGTTTTCGGTAATTCATTAAAGCAAGAAAATGTTCCACATCGAGAAGAGGTGAAAAGAGAACTTGTAGTAGCTCCAGGTTTGAAGGAGGAATATTGTGTTCGTACTAGAAATAAAAGAACTGAAGAAATAGTTATTCCAGGCTTGATAGATGTGATTTTTTCTTGGTCTTTCACTGATGTTCTCAACAAAAATCTTTTCAAAGACGAGGTTAGTGTCTTTCTTGTCTATATATATATACACACGCGGGTATAATGCACGTGTAAAAATCTTTAAATGTGAGTTTAAACTTACATGTACTGATAGTGTAAGTATAGACTTTCTTTTTACACCATCAAGTTTAATTAGTCACAATAACAAGGAGTAATTCATAGAATTGATTTGGAAACGTAGGAAATAGAGTACCTGCTTTAATGAGTTATAAATTACTTTGATAGTGTAAAAATTTCTTAAATCTTTTAAATATAGACTAATTGAGACGACCAAAGTGGCTATGACTAAAATTGACCACTTCCTTGTACAAACATGGACAAGATAATCCCTTCCTGCAGTTTGTTTTTCATGCTTTGATATTGTCTTGTCTCTTTATGTGTGATTTACTAAACATTTAGTCCTATGCAAATTTGTCAGGTTAAACAAATTCCAGAGACGTTCGTGTCAACCGATCACTACTTCAAGTCATTCATCAGTCCACTCATAGAAGAAACTCATGCTGATTTGCTCTCAGGCGTGACAACTGCTTCTCAATCTCCTGCACTTGAGGTTCTTGATGTCAAAATATCATCGGATTATAGGCCGCCCAAGGGTTTATACTACAACATTTGGTTGAAGGGAGCCATCGAGGGAGAACGATTTAGGAATGCATATGAACCGAAGGTTGGAGATCTGATTGCACTATCAGATGTGAGGCTTAAAAGCACTAGGGACTTGAACAGACCAAAGAGGTCATTTCTCATTGCATCTGTCCAAGGCAAAGATGAGGATTCTAACATGCTAACCATCCTGTCTTCGAAGCCTATCCCATTTATGAAGCCAGACAGGGAAAAGGGTGAACAAGGAGACAGTCTTTTCATCATTTACCTTTCGAATTTGACGACGAATATTCGAATATGGAATGCTTTGAATTTAGACATGGAAAGTACTAACCTGAAGATAATTAGGACTGTGCTGAAAGTTGATCCAACTTTTGTAAGAGAATTTCTCTCTCTCTCTTTCTTTTACTCTTGTTGTAGCCATTCTGAAGGAATATTATATGGACTTTTTTCCTAAAATTTTCATTGATTAAGGTTTAGTAAATTGCTTCTTTTATTTTTGGCCAGTCGGTCGAAATTAATTGTTTGCGCTAGCCAAAATATACAAAACATATATACTAATTATGCATATTATATGTATATTTATACTTAATATATAAAATCTATACATTTGATGGCTATCATTTTTTGAGGCGGTCCAAAATGTGCTATTCCCTAAAGTTTAATCATTTTCAGGATGAAGAGAATTGCACTCGTTGCTCCTTAAGTGAAGCAAAAACTAGTGCCATATCAAATCACAGGACAATCATAGACTCCTTTGGGCTAGATAATGCGCAGCGAGAGGCCGTTATAAGTTGTATTGCTACAAGGGAATGCAGTCACCACAATTCTGTTAAGCTAATTTGGGGTCCTCCTGGAACTGGTAAAACAACAACTGTTGCTTCCTTACTTTATCTCTTGTTCAACATGAAATGCAGAACTTTGACTTGTGCTCCCACAAACATTGCTGTGTTGGGAATTACAAAGAGGGTGATGCAACTAGTGCATGCTGGTATGAAATATGATACATATGGCTTAGGAGATGTAGTTTTATTTGGGAATGGGAAAAGAATGGGGATTGATGATCATGAAGATCTTTTTGATGTATTTCTTGATAACCGAATTGCTGCTCTTAGAAGCTCTCTGTCCCCTGATCATGGGTGGAAAAATCGTGTATTGTCCATGATATCTTTGCTTGAAGATCCTGAAGAGCAATACCGTGAATACTTGGTAAAAGAAAAAGAAAATAAGGAACATAGCATCAACAACGTTGCAGTGGAAGAGAAAGGAAGGATTACAAGTATAGATAATCAAGGACTAGATAAGAATAAGAAGAGTAAGCTGCGCAAGACATTTGTCATTCAGACTTTAAAAGATAATGAGAAGAAGACATCAAATGATGATAAAAGTTCTCAAATAAAGAACAACTTCAAATCAGTTAACAAAACGAACAAGGTCACTTCTGCTGAGAATGAAGGGGAGGCAAGAAACAAACAAGACAATGGGGTTCGGTATCAGTCATTTGAGGAGTTCGTCATCAGTCAATTCAAAAGGATCCAGGAGCAGTTGACATTTTGTCTAACAAGCTTGTACACTTATCTTCCTACTTCTTTCATTCCACTAGAAGTAGCTAAAGATATGATCAGAGTTCTTGATATGCTTCAAACTCTTGGAACACTGTTCCGTACTGGGAACAATGGGAGACATTTTGCGAATATATATGCTACTAAAACAGAAACAATCGAAGTATTGAAATCTCTTAGCGACCGTATATCTCTTCCAAATATCACTGATGTTCGGAGTTTTTGTCTGAAAGGTGCATGTCTGATTTTCTGCACAGTCTCTTGCTCATCGAAATTGTACACAGAAGGAATGAACCCTCTGGAGATGTTGGTAATTGATGAAGCAGCTCAGCTGAGGGAATGTGAAACCACTATTCCCCTGCAGCTCCCAGGTCTCCGTCATGCCATACTCATTGGGGATGAGAAACAATTGCCTGCAATGGTTCAGAGCAAGGTTTTCCGCTTATCTTGTTATTACGGTACTTAACTTTTAGAAAAAAATGACTTTGTTGGTCTTATCATTGACAAAGTGTCCATTATTGACAGATCTGTGGGAAGGCCGGCTTTGGAAGGAGCTTATTTGAGAGGCTAGTAATTATAGGGCACAAGAAGCACCTTCTTAATGTTCAATATAGAATGCATCCAGCAATAAGTTTGTTTCCAAATAGAGAGTTCTATGAAAATAAAATTATGGATGGTCCAAATGTTCAAAACGCAATGTATGAGAAGAGATTTCTTAAAGGAAATATTTTTGGCTCCTATTCTTTTATTAACATAAGCAATGGAAAAGAGCAGTATGATAACACACACAGTACTAAAAATATGGCAGAAGTTTATGTCATAGCTGAAATCGTTGCCAACCTTTATAAAGGTAATATTCCATCGTTTTCTTGTTTTCAGTACTGTATTTCGGTTAGCATGTCAATTGTGTTGGCAAATCTGATTTCGTTTCTGAATTATAGAGTCTGTTACTTCAAGGCGAGAGATTTCCGTTGGCTGTATATCTCCTTACAAGGCTCAGGTTTTTGCGATTCAACAAAAACTTGGACAGAAATATAGCACAGAGGACAACAACCACTTCTCAGTGAATGTACGGTCTGTAGATGGTTTTCAAGGCGGTGAAGAAGATGTAGTAATTATCTCGACTGTTCGTTGTAATGGGAGTGGATTGATCGGATTCCTTTCTAGTTACCAGAGAGCAAATGTAGCACTGACTCGAGCAAGGTAATAATTTTCTGGACAATACTATTACGTGAAAAATGTTTGAATGATGGGGATGGTTATAGCTGGCTATTCTTATCTTACTATGGGTTCTTAGTTGCTTCAGTGGCTTTGTATGTAGATTCTGCCTTTGGGTATTAGGGAATGCCACAACTTTGGTTAACAGTGGTTCCATTTGGAAGCAATTAGTCATAGACTCCAAGGCTCGGGGTTGTTTCTTTGATGTTAATGAAGACAATAGATTGACTCAGGCGATTTTGAGTGCTACCATTGAGGTTGGTCAGATTGAAACATTACTCAGCATGGACTCACCTCTATTCAAAACAGCCAAGTGGAAGGTGTGCTGCTTCATCTCACTTATAATGGATTCTTTTCTTTGAGTCAATTTGTTACTTTCGATCTACGAACTGTTGTGTAACTCATTGGCGAAAAGTATTATTGAAGGAAATGCAAGAGTAAAAGCTATAATGACAATATTAAAGAAAGAAAAGTACTGCAGTACAAATATTACAGGTAGTCAAAGTAAAAGAAGCAGCAATAGTAATAAAATCTAGACATAGGACAATGCTTGTAAGAGAGCTGACTGTCTACTATCTATGTCATGCCTTGGCAGGTGAATATGAGAGAGAGGCTGTAAGTGCATTCTCTCCTTCTCCATCTTCTGGAAAGCACTCTTTGAGCATGCTGACAGAATGATTGACACTCGCATCTCTCTCATTTCCCGTGATTGCAAAATAGTAATAATACCGGTAAGGGAACAAATAGATGCTCCAGGCTAGAATCCCGCTCTACTTTTGTGAAGGGAGAAAATGCTCTACTAACTACGAAATGTCTACCCTAATCCTCGACCTCCATGCTCTCCTATCTAGAGTCATGTCCTCGGTGAGCTGGATGTCCTGCCTAATCACCACTCTGAATTCTTCCTTTGTCCCAATTTTTCTTGAATATTGATGAACAGTCTGTTGAATTTGGATTTTGCTTGTAAGTGTTTAATATTCTTTCTTTACAGGTTGTCTTTAGTGAGGATTTCCCAAAATCCACTGCCAGAATTAGAGATGTCGAGATCCGTAAAGAAGTGATCTCCCTTTTGGAGAAGCTTTCAAGTGGTTGGCGCAAGCCAGGAAAGCACAGCTTATTCGGCGGCAGTGGCGGGAATTCATCTGATCTATTGGAAATCTATTGTGTCAAGCACCTAAAGTTAATTTGGAGCGTAGATATTTTGCTAGAGAACTTAACATACTTTCAAGTGTTAAAATTCTGGGACATCTTACCAGGATATCAGATATCAAAATTGGCAAAGGTCCTTGACATCCGTTTTGGTATTTATACCATCGATATGTTGAATCGCTGCAAATGCAAGCTTGTGGACCGGTACATACATTTCTTAATTCTTCCTCTGATGAATTTCTGTCTCGTCGTGTGTTCTTAAAAATGTATACTAACATTTTCGGATATGGAACCTGACTTCAAAAGTCTTCTTATCTTTTTGTAGAAAGTTAATACTTCCAATGACTTGGCCAAGTGATGGAAATGATGATTCAATAAATAACTCAGCTCAAAGTGACCTAGTTAGGAACTTGGCACATCAACTGGCACAGAGTTTCAGGTACACACTTGGATCTTCAGTAAGTTCCAATAGTTTAGGGTGTGTACTAGAGTGCTCTTCTGTAAGGGAAAATACTTCATGATTATGAGAAAAAACAGAAGTAACAATTGAGATACAGAGAAATGAGCTTGCATTTATTTCTTCGTTTCATTGGTGGGACATGTTTCCCTTTTTATTTCCCTCGTATATTTCACTCGAAATCTCTATGTTTTGTGATAGTGATGCACTTATCTTGTCTCTTCCAGAAAAATGCAAGTGTCTAAGTCACAAGTTGTCTCAGATAGCTGTAGCGTAAAGTTAAAAGAGGAAATTGAAGCTTCTTACCAGATGAAGATTCGATGTCCCTGTGGAAGCTCATTACAAACTGAAACAATGATTCAGGTTTTACTTCCCTTCGCCTGCCTTAATTATGAGCAGTAAGCGTATGCAGGAAGACTTAATTTGTCGACGGAATTTCACATGCAGTGTGAAGATGGAAGATGCCGCACCTGGCAACATGTAAATTGTGTCATTATTCCAGAAAAGCACATCGACGGGGGTGCTACGCCAAATCCTCCTGAAATGTTTTACTGCGAATTGTGCAGATTGAGTCGTGCGGACCCGTAAGTATCACTTAATTTTTGTTTAACTCTCTTCGTTAGAATTTCTTAACACGCATGATGTTATGATGCAAGAGCAGGTTAGTTCGATTTCAAATTTTTATCTCAAAGCATAGGAATAAGATATTTAGGCTTTCTCTCCACTCCAATGCTTTTCAGCTAATTGTTAAGTGGTTTTGTCACTATTACCTGTCTTCAATTTTTGTTTCCATCTCAAATGAGCTATTGTTTAGTCTTTTTTATATGTGATGTTTGAGTAGTATGCATGAGAATTAATCTAAAGTAAGTGATGACTTCTACTCTGTAATTTGCTATATGCAAAACTTTGTGCACAATGAGTGCTAACCGCGGATGTCCAATGTGTGGGAGTAAAATCTTAAAAGAGCTGGATCATTATTAAAGAATTTAAGTTTGGTGCACTGTCGGTGTATCTTTTGTTTACACCATCAGGTAATATCTAAGTTGCTCGGACTCGCCCGGAACCATCGACGAACTACTAGAGAAATGGATAGTTCGGGCTGCAGATCCGAGTGTCGGATTCGGCAAAATCTATATTTTAAGATTCGGGGGTGCGTATCCAGGTATAGATACGGGTGCGGGGATTCGGCCAAGGAAAATTCAAAATTATAAAAATTAGAGCTATTCAAGGCCTTCCAGCAACTCTCCATCTATATCGGTGCTACTGTTTACCATCTGAACTCAAAACACGACCTTGAATTCTTTGTTTCTTTGAAGCACGAAGCACAAAAAATGAGACAAAAGTACTATAATATTGATCAAAATCTCAATTTTTCTCCAAATTTGTCTATGGACTCGGGTCAAAGTATCCAAAGTTGGTTGACCGTATCCCATACGTATCAAGAAGGGAACGGCACCAAAAACGGAGAGTCCGCACAACTTAGGGTAATATTGACCTGCTATAGTAGTTACCAACTTTTTATTTATTTAGAGTTTTAAGTTTGATGCACGTTAGTCTACCTTTTATTACACCATCAGGTAATATTGACATGCTATAAGTACCTTCACTTTATGTGCGAGTGGATGCTTAAGTGACACGTTGAGTTATTGACTGATTTCTTACATTTACTACATATGGATATGTAAATGCTTTGATATTCACCAATTGAATTGTCTATATGCAGGTTCTGGGAGATGATTGAAAACCCTTTATATCCTGTGAAGTTGGCTTTTTCTAGTGTTCCAGCAGATGAGTAAGTTAATTACCTGTACCTTGTTAGTTTTGTGAAGCTATTAACAAAGTCAGTGTATAAAGTTTCTGATGCCGGTTCTAGTCGAAATAGGATTTTGTTTCCTTACCCACAAAAAGATTGGACGGGATGGGGTTTGGTTTCCGATAGCCCATTCCGTTTGTCATCTGTTGTAGAAGAGAGGCACGAAGAAGGAAATACGATCTTTATCTCCTTCAGCGATGGTTTGGGCTCTGCGAGTTGGTATATCAGTAAATGACATAGATCTCCGTAGTATTTGTCCATTTGAAAGTGAAGAATGATATTTGACAATGTAGGACGGGCTTCATATTGAAACAGGCTACCAACTTAAACCACTTCTAGTTTATATCCAAGTGTTATGGAGCATTTAAAATATGACTTTCTTTGCTTCATCCTGTGTCTGTTACGCTGGTTTGTGATAAGTATTTGTCTGCTTTCTATGTTGTACTCTAGAATGTAGAAAGATTTGCCTGTTTAATGGTGTACTCCCTCTATCACAAAATGCCATTGAATGGCAGGATTCAAAGTATGAGGGTCAGTGAATCTAAATGTTCACTGTGAATTTCAATGTTGATTTCTTAGACTTTTCGAAATAAGATTTACATATTCAGAATTAGGGGTGATATTACCAAGAGATAATTTACCATTTTGTACCTATTTTACCCTTATTATAAAGTACTAAATTCATTTACCAACACTTGGATGACTTGTAAGAATTAGGGGTGATATTACCATAGTATTTATTGCTTCTTAAATGGTGTGTCAAGTCAAACATGGACAAGTAACATGGACGGAGGGAGTACCAACCATAAAGTGGTAATGGAACTCTTTTGGGGCTAAAGGGGTGTTCTTTCAATAAGTTTTTGTCCTGAAATTAGGAAAATAAAACGAATTTCTGCTCTTGTTCTTTAGGTGAATTTTCTATGTGCTTTCTAGCATTTGCCTTTTTGCTTGTTTAGGGTGAAGTTACTGCCTTATCGTATTTACTTTATACTGGTGATGCTGTTTGTGAATCACTTGTTACATTTGCAAATTTTCAGCACAAACATCGTACAGACGATTGAGAAAACATTCCAACTCAGTAGAGCCAGCAGAAACTTGATGGCGAAACAGGAATACAATCTTCAGGTTGTTGGTTGATTAATGACTTGAGTTCAAATAGTTAGTGTGTACTATGTATTCGTAATTTCTTTTACAACATTTTCAGGCTTGGTGCATGCTTATCAACGACAAGGTACAATTTAGGATGCAGTGGCCTCAAAATGCTGATTTGCAGGTCAACGGTATGCTCTATTCTCTCTTGCTCAAGTAATGATGAAACAATACTTTCCTCCAGTAATTTGTTGCGGGTCGGCACATTATGTGTTACATATGTTAGAATTTTTTGACAGTACAGTAACTTCAATTATGTCTGAATCACAGGAGTTCCAGTCCATTGCATAGATAGACCTGGCTCACAATTGTTGGGTGCAAATAGTCGAGATGATGGTGCAATGGTGAGTATTCTACCCTTTGGGAGGGGCATACATATTAGTTGTACATATATGTGCTATTCGTGTTTTGCTAAGGCAAACCTCTGTGTGATTATACTTTACAGATCAGACTATGCTTCAGAGAGGGAATAAACAAAATTTTATTAACAGGATGTGATGCTCGCGTCTTTTGCTTAGGGGTTAGACTTGTAAAGCAACGTACTATCCAACAGGTAGTCAAATCTCTCTAATACACTTGTAACTTATTTGTTTCAAAAGTCTCGTATCAAGTATTCCAGAGAATTCTGAAATTTTGTTATCGTGTCTGAATAACATTATATTTTCTATCTAGATTCTAAACATGATCCCTAAGGAGCCTGATGGTGAGATATTTGAAGATGCGCTTGCTCGTGTTCGTCGTTGTGTTGGTGGTCGCACAGAAACTGAAAATGCTGACGGCGACTATGAACTCGAAGCTGTGGTTGCTGATTTTGTTCTTGTTAATCTTCGATGCCCTGTAAGAAAATGTCCAAGTTGTTTTCCTCTTTTTCACTGTGACACAATGCTAGTTGCAGTATCTGATTTTGAGATAATTACGGTCCAATGCCCCTTTCGATGATCTACTTTACAAAAAAGCCAGCAAATGTATAGGTTGTATATTTTGAGTATAAATATACACATAATATACGTACAACACATGTAAATATACATAAATATACATATAATATACATAATCAGTGTAGGTTTTGTATATTTTGGGCCAAAAATCAAAGAAGCTCCTTTAATTTTCTCGTTTTACATCTACAGCTGAGTGGTTCAAGAATGAAAATTGCCGGAAGATTCAAACCTTGTGTACATATGGGCTGCTTTGATCTTCAAGTCTTTGTTGAAATGAATCAAAGATCAAAAAAGGCAAGTATCTACGACTCTCATCTAAGTTCTCTATCAGATAAAAATTTATGTCTTGTATCTGCTGGCGGAGCCACCTTGTGCTAAGGGGTGTCGAAAAATTACACTGTTAGCTGGATGTAGTATATGTTGACTCCTTTATTTTATACGTGTGTCTACGTTTTAATTTTTTGATACCCCTTAGTAGAATTGATATTTAGTAATAAATGTTGTTCATTTCATGTAGTGGCAATGCCCCAACTGTCTCAAGAACTACTCTCTGGAGCATGTCGTTATAGATCCATATTTCAATCGGATCACTTCTCAGGTTTGATTAGTTTTTGCTTGTGATCACAATGTTTCACACTTGTTATTCTCTTTTAGTATTCACTTCTTAGATATGTACACTGACTTTGTTGTTATTATTATTGCTTGCAATTAAGAGTGGCAAATTCTCACGATTGCCCCTATTTTAGAGTGGTCTTTAATTTTTGCCTCTCCTTCCTCTAAAAAATGACCGAAAATACCCTTGAGGTCGCGGGTTCGAATCTTGGCAGAATCGAAAAGGAAAGAAAAATTCGCAAGACAAGATTTCATTAGAACCCAGAATCTCTGAAATCTTGCCTCCGAAAATAGCTCTGAGATAGTACAAAAAATATAGTCCTCATGTCCTAAAAAAATTGTATTACTTTTTTTATTTGTTTGTTCCGAAAAGATTGACACATTTCTATATTTAGAAACAATTGAACTTTATAAGATGATTTACAACCACACAAATATCTACGACTATTTGTTTTGAACCACACATTTCAATTCCTTTATTTCTTAAACTCCGTTTCAAGTCAAACTAGTACAATTTTTTTTAGGACGGAGGGAGTACATTAGTTGTAAGTATAGTTGAAACTTTGTTCTTATTTATGGAGTATTTCTTTTTTGGTTTTGTGGTACAGCTGCAAACTTGTGGAGAATTGGTGACAGAAATTGAAGTAAAACCTGATGGTTGTTGGCGGGCAAAGGCACAAGGTGATCTGGGGCAGTGGCATTTATTTGATGGGACTCTTATTTAGCAACACTAGAATGTGAAATTACAAGTCTTTGTATTGGTGAAATTGGTGGGTGTTTTTGTGAACTAAAACACTAGAATAGTTTTAGGGCCTTTTGGACTTAGTTTTATTTTCATGACATTGTCTTGGCACTAAGTTCCCTTGCCTCATGTTATTCCTTATACCAACATTGACGATTTGAATATTCACATGAATTTGGATTCTTTAATGTTGCTAAAAGTTACATAAAATGATATAATTAGCGAAATTGTATAAAATCTTTTGGAACGTCTAAAAATAAAAGAAAGTGGTATATAAATTGAAACATCATGAACAAGAATTGAAATCACATAAATTATGTTTGAACCCTTAGACTAGACTAGAATATCTAATAATTTCTTTCTTAATTATACTCCATCTGTCCAGTTTTACTTGTTTAATATACCAAAAATAGTTTTTCAATTTTACACCATTTTAGAAAAATCAAGAGATAATTTATTATTTTTTCGTATTTTACCCTTAGTAATTAACAAGTCAAAATTTTCAATTCCTTTTTTTCAACACAACTTTTTTATGGGGAATATGTGAATTGTTGGAACTTATTACTTAATTAGTTGGTTGCACATTTTTTTTGGGTAAGTTTTAATTGATTTCAATCACTAGGTAATTAGCAATAATTAATGATTATATGGTAAACTTTTATTCTATTTTTGGTTCCTTAATAAACGTGTAAAGTCAATATGTGACAAGTAAAACTGAACGAATGGAGTAGTATATATGGAACCCTAGCTAAATTATGTCATGGTGATTGCTAATGTTGAGTCTGATGAACTCATAGTATCTTGCTCGTTATCTTCTGCTTATAACAACGAAATTGCTTGGAACCCTAGCGATAAATATAATGAAAGGGAAGATTTGATATCTTCTTTGCTCGCCCGTTAATGGTTTGTGCTGCGTGAGTCTTTCACCACCGTCTTGTTATTTTAATTGGTTCGATATACATCTTTGGAACCCTACTATCAACGAGTTAAGACGACTTCCGAATTCTTCACTTTATTTTAGTAAGGAAACATCTAAGGACTACCCTTTTTACGGGTTTGGTTACGACTCAACCAATGACGATTATGTACTTGTGAGGTTGATCACAAGATTAAATGATGTAATTACGGAGATGGGGTCTATCAAAGTTGAAGTATACTCTTTGAAAAATGATTGTTGGAGGCTTATTCAACCATTCCCTTACGATATACTTTTTGTTTTCCATGAAGCCAGTGATGATTTTAACTGCCAGTTTGTGAATGGTAGATTTCATTGGATGGTCCTTTGTGACAAAGGAGATTGTCCAGCTCATGATATCTCATATGTTATTGTGTCTCTAAATTTATCAAACTATGATTACAAAGACATACCACAACCTAATTATCTAAAGGAGCCAAATATTTTGACACATAATCCTGAATATAGTGATATAGTTGTTCTAGATGGTCTTCTTTGTGTCTACTGCAATTACTTTCAACGTTGTTTTGATTTGTGGGCGATGAAAGATTATGGGGTTCAACAATCTTGGACAATGATACTCTCTATCCCTCAAGATGATATTTTGGCATCGCGTAACACTCTTAATTTGGAGTCAAATTGGTTGTTCTGGCCGTTGATCTTGTTTGAAAATGGAGATATTTTGCTCGTGTCATACACGAACACGGAGCATCTTATGGTTTACAAGAAAGACAAGAAATTATTCAAGCCAGCTCTTGGTCGTGAACTTAATCTTAATGGAAGTAGTGATATCTATACAGAAACCCTAATTTCACCCAACCGATATATCACCCCTGCTGTGTCAAGAATCATCAAATTTCTAAATCAAGTCTCGAGGGATAAGATTATTCATTATATTTCTTAGATCTATGCATTTCATCCCTGGATAAGAATTTTGCGAATTCTTTCCCTACTGTATTGATTGTGTAACCTCCCATAATTTTGGGCGATGGTTTGAGCACCTAAACGTAGGAAAGTGGCCCGGACCTCGGTGAATTTATGTTATATTGACGTATGCTAATAAAGAGATTAGTATATAAAAGAATATGATCCCGAAATAATTTAGGATTTAATAAGTGTGACGACGGTGATTGTTAATAATTAAGTGATGTGGATTAATACACATGGACCCTTGATTAATAGATATCAATTAATGTTGATGAGGTGTAAGGCCACGTGAGGGGGAGTTGACACGAGTAAAGCATGGTGTCGAGAAAGGGGCCATGAATTGCCACATATTAAGGCAGTGCATATCTATCTCTAGCCTAATTATATTCTAAGATACTTAAGACATTTCATTTAGGCCATAACAATTCGTGTTAGTTACACAACGTGATACTTATCTCTAAGGCAGCAACAGAGTGCTAATACTAGGAGCAGTATAGGATTTTAGCACTTATAAGGTAAGGCAAAATAGGCACTGGATCATTATTTCTTATTGAAAAGAACGAAGAGAAGCTCGTTGCCCAGGTTGGTGTAGCCACGAGATTTTAAGTATGTAATGAAATCAAGGTATGTTAAGGTAAATTATTTCATTCTTTTGGCATGTTTCATGTAATAAAATATAACCGTGATATTATTCCATAAATTATTCTACTCCTAGTAGTTAAGAATATTCACGTTATTGATTCCTATGTTAAAAACATGTCTAAATATGTTCCTAAATCCTTATTGAGGTGTCTGGGAAAGATGTTGATATTCTCAATGTTAGCCGAAGGTACATGTTAATATTCTCAATGTTAGCCGAAAGTACAAGGATATTATGTCATCCGATGAGTTCGGAATATTTTATTGTCATTCATGCATTTTCATTTGCAGTATATTCATATATTACTCTGGACCCACATGTGTTATATACACTACTATATGGTATGAATTATATGTAGGAGATGAGGAAAAGGGAATGGTGTTATATACGCGTCACGACCTGCAACTGGTACAGATATCACGAAAAGAAAGATGCCCATGTGAGGCCAATATTGATGCCCTTGTGTGACCAATATGATATGATGCCCTTGTGTGGCCAATATAACCTGATTCCCACAGAGGCGGTTATGGGAAGGAAGATGTCCTTGTGTGGCCAATATTTATATGTATACCGCATTTGCATTATGCATGACATTTAGGCATATGTATTAGGACCCTCAGAGGCATTTACTACTGGTCACATGTTTCTATCTTGGTAGACTGTTTCTGTTTCAGATTACTATGTATCTCTGTTATGATATTTTTTATGCCTAACATACTCTGTACATCAGTCGTACTGACGTCCCGTTTGTCGGGGGACGCTGCGTTTCATGCCCGCAGGTTCACGTAGGCAGGGCGACGATCCACATTAGTAGGTTGCTGACTCAGCGGATATTGGAGCACTCCCCTTATTTCGGTGTGTTGGTCTATCTTGGTACGTAAATTTTTACTTGTATATATGGGTATGGCGGGGCCCTGTCCCGACCTTTTTGATGTCCTGTACTCTTTTAGAGGCTTGTAGAGAGTGTCATGTGTGTGTAGTAGTTATGTATGGCCTTGTCGGCCTTGGTATGTACATATATATATAAGTTGGGCTCTTTTGTTAGGATTCTACATAGTCCTTATTTGGTTTAGTCCGTATTTAATTATGAATATGTGTTGACTGTATGATTGGTGGTACCCGACAGGTGGGGTCCGGGTGCCCGTCGCGGTCCTCCGATTTGGATCGTGACAGATTGAAAGGACGAGGGATAGGATGTGTAGGTTTTTTAACTTTCTCTGTTTATTAAAACTAACATGATAATCGTCTATTTTTGCGATGTTGCTTGCAAAGTATAGTACTAATCTTTTCAGTATATTTTCAGAAGCAGCATGTTTAGCCGGGGTTGTTAGTGTATGGAATTTGCTTTTTGATTGTGCAAGACAATATACTATGTACGATATGTTTATGATGATCAATAAAAACTTCAGGGAAGTGGGGTGGGATGGCAACAGATAGTGCAAGACGTCTCCTTCTGGGGCAATTTGAATCCTAGTTGGTATCTCTGAACTAGTGAGTGTAGTCATCTGATAGTCTAGTCTTTGTTATAGGTGATTGATGTTATGTTGAGAAGATTTTTCTCATGACATGTTTCAGCCCATTCTTATATGTAGTTCAATCATGTATGAAGGGTAGGTATACTTGTTTTAGTTATAAGCCGTCACTCGGGTTGTGAGCCCAAGATGTAGGGGGTTAGGCTTGACTTCTACCATGTTTATTCCATCCAAAAGAGGTACAAGAGTTAGAGGGCGACATGGACCACTATCTCTACGGACTTGTCACGACCCAAATCGTAGGGCCGCGACGGACACCCGGACCCCACCCGTCGGGTATCGCTAATCGTACAACCAACTTCTAATCACAATTTTGAATACGGACTAAGCCGAAAAAGATTATAGAAAATCTTAACCAGAAATCCAATTTTCATACATACATACCCATACCAAGGCCGACAAGACCACACATGACAACTAACCACATGACACCTGTCTACAAGCCTCTAAATAATACATGACATCATAAGGACGGGACATGACCCCGCTATACCCATATACGGATGCAAAAATACTATACACGACCAACTGCAACTCTGAAACAAATAGAGTGCTCCAACATCAGCTGAACCGGCAACCTACTAGCGTGAACTGTCACCCTATTTAACTGAACATGCGGACATGAAACGCAGTGCCCCCCGACAAAAGGGACGCCAGTACGACTGATGTACTGAGTATGTCAGACATGAACAATAGTATAACAGGGATATAACAACTGGAACATAAACAACTGGACAACAGTAAATGCCTCAGAGGGCCCTAATACATATGCCTAAATGTTATGCACAATGCAGTATACATATACATCAGCCTCTTCGGGCATCTTCCTTACCATAACAGCCTCTGTGGGCATAATCATCTCATATCGGCCTCTGTAGGCATAATATGCCTAAATGTCATGCATAATGCGGTAAATACATATATACTGGCCACACAAGGGCATCTTCCTCCCAATCATATATGTATTTTGGTCCTTAATCAGGCATCTTCCTTCATTAAGCCACACAGGCTAGCCACACATGCTTTATCATTTATCATATCCCAGCTGATCAGGTGGTCTGCGTATCCCGTTTCCCATCCCCAATATATAGTCTCGGGTAAAACATGAATGCAATGCAAATGAAAATGCATAAATCACAATAAAATATCCTGAATGACATAATTTTCTTGTACCTCCGGTTGACGCTGTAAATATTAACATCTTTCCCAAATACCTCAATAAGGATTTAGGAATATTTTTTAGACATGCTTTTAACATATGAATCAATAATATGAACATTCCTTAACTACTAGGAGTAGAGTAATTTATGAAATAATATCACGGTTACGTTTTGTACATAGAACATGCCAAAAGAAAGAAATACTTTGCCTTAACATACCTTGATTAATAACGGAACCAACCTTCAAGAAAGGAATTCTCAAAGTGAATATTTGATTACTGAGAATAAAAGGTTGGTGTCAAAATTCAATCTTGATGGTTTAAATAACCAGTTGGTTTCTTAGAATTCATTTGATAGTAAAGTGCTTTGCAATTAATTTGAGTAGTACTAGTATATCACAGTTGCCACCTCAATATCCAAGGCAAAATTCTAGTATTAATGCTTACGTGGGGTCTAATATGGAGGGTTATATTTTTTGGCATGATTGAAATGCTTCATCTTGAAGTAACGCTTAGAGATTAATGTCTTACAGAGACTTGAGGCCCAAATCTATTTTATGCCTCGACAAAGAATTGTCCGGCCAGCCATGCATCATTAGGATAAAACACCTAGGTAACTTAGTCATTAGGTAATTGCTTAGGAAATTACACGTAGTATTCTACTTAAGTTGTCCCCCTCCCCTTAATTAAATAATTACATACATAATTAATCTCTTGACCCCAATTTACTTAAATATTCATGATTTATAAGACCTTCTTATACTCAATGTCATAATTTGTGTGCTATGATACTAGTCCGTTACCTCTTTATGCGTACACTAAATTTATTTTCCATCCCCGTCGTCACACTTCTTACGTCCAAAATTATTTCGGGGTTGCATCCTTTTATACGCCAAATTCTTTATTAGCACACATAAATATGACCAATTTTTTCCCAACGCTAGGGTGTATTTCCACACGCCTAGCGATTTTACATACGCTTAGCGATTCAAACAGTGACCCGAAAGTACGGGATGTTACAGGATCTCTTGCAGATGATTATTGAACGTGACGTCATGGCGATGAAAACTTGGAATAGGGTGCGTGATATATTCTAAGATAACAAGAATTTCCGTGTTGTCACTTTTGACCAGGAATTTTTCCATGTCAACATGGAGGATTTTCTGAATGTTTCAGCCTATTGTAAAAGACTGAAAGAATTGGCGGATCAACTAAAAAATGTTGGTGCGCCCGTCACCAATGATCATCTTGTTCTTCAAATGGTTGCAGGCTTATCTAAGGCTTATAATGGTGTTGGGATGATTATTCGTCAAAGTAATCCACTACCACCGTTCTATCGGGCCCATTCCATGCTCACACTAGAAGAGGACGACTTGGCTAAAAAGGCGGCTACCAGCACACATTCCGTCATGATGATGGCCATGTCAGATTACCCTCACTCATTCACGGATAATTCTAGCCAAGACCGTAACAATGGTGGCGGTAAAAAGGGACAAAATGAGAAAGATGGGGGCAAAAACCGCGGCGGTGGCGGACATGGTGGCGGTGGGACAGCTGGGCAGCAGAACCACTGGCCCCAGCCTTGTGCCAACTGGCCGTGGGGCTAGGCCTGTGGCCGGTGGCCCAACTCTCCTTTCATCTCGGCAACTCCAGTAAACCAGAATTGGCCCAGGCCCAGTTTTTCACCTAATTCAACAAAATAGCCTGTTGAGCCTTGGCAGTAGGCTGGCCTTCTTGGGCCTTAAGCTCAGCAAGCTTTCACTACTGCGGGCCCAGTGGTTGTACGGACGCCCACATATATCGAGGCAGCGATACACACACTTGGATTAAATTCGCCGGACACAAATTGGTATATGGACATCGGTGCCACTTCTCATATGACATCCGCACCAGGTAATCTCTCGTCTTATTTCAATGTGAGCAATAATCATGGTATAACTGTTGGTAATGGTCAGTTAATTCCAATTCGTGGTTATAGTCACATAAATTTGTCTCCCTCGCATCCACCCCTCGTCTTAAAAAATGTTCTTTATGCCCCTCACTTAATTAAAAAAATGTTTTCTATCCGAAAATTCATAACTGATAATTGGGTCTCTGTTAATTTTGACCCTTTTGGAATTTCTGTGAAGGATTTCAAGACGGGGATACCTCTAATGAGATGTAATAGTAGGGGAGAGCTTTATCCAATCACCACCACCACCATTTCCATGCGTCAAGCCACACCTTCAACATTTGCCGCTCTTGCTCCTTCTTTGTGACATGCACGTTTGGGTCATCCGAGATTGTTTATTATTTCTTCTTTGCAAAATAATAATTTTATTGATTGTAAGAGTACGTGTAGTACTCATATTTGTCCTTCTTGTCCTCTAGGGAAACATGTTAGATTACCGTTTGTAGCCTCTACTTCTAATATGTCGATGCCTTTTGACATTATTCATAGTGATTTATGGACATCTCCCGTTTTGAGTTCTGTGGGCCATCGTTATTATGTTTTATTTTTGGATGATTATTCTAATTTTTGTGGGCTTTTCCTTTGTCTAAAAATTCTCAAGTTTTTTCCACATTCTAAAAATTTTGAGCTTTAATCCGTACCCAATGTGAACGGGAAATCAAAAACATTCAATGTGATAATGGTAGGGAATATGATAATGGGCTATTTCGAGAATTTTTTGACACTCATGACATATCTTTTCGATTTTCTTATCCTCATACGTTCTCACAGAATGGGAAGGCGAAAGAAAAATTCGTACTATTAATAATATTATATGAATCTTGTTAGCCCATGTTTCACTACCTCATTCTTTTGGCATCATACGTTACAAATGGCTACCTACCTCCTTAACATTCTCTCTAACAAAGGATTAGCATATCGCTCCCCACTTAAAATTCTTTATGATAAAGATCCCTCATATTCTCATCTTCAGGTATTTGGGTGTTTGTGCTATCCACTTTTTTCGTTCACTACAATCAATAAACTTCAAGCCCAGTCTCCCGCTTGTGTATTTTTGGGTTATCCGTCGAATCATCATGGGTACAAATGTTTTGATTAATCTTCAAATAAAACCATAATTAGTCGTCATGTTATTTTTTACGAAACCCAATTTTCATTTGCTAAATTGTCTACTTCTGTGTCTAGTAATTATAATTTTTTGGACGATTCTCTCCCCCCGTGTATTCTCTAACAGTGGGCCCACCCTACCCGTGAGTCAAATCGGCCAGCAGGCCCACTGCCTGCTGGCCCAAATAATATACCTACCGCACCATCCAGTGACCCAGGTCCATCACCCATTGTTTCTCGTCCAGTCCAGTCGAATTTTCCAGCTAGCAGGCCCACTGCCTGCTGTCCAGTCCTGAGGCAGTCCGCCAACATCCCCGGTATAGTCCATTTCTATTCTGAGTCAAGGGCCCGTTACTCATAGCCAAAGGGGTATTTTTAAACCTAAACGACATTTTAATTTAAATTCTAATGCCACTAAATCACCCCTACCACGTAACCCAGTGTCTGCCCTTCATGACCCGAATTGGAAAATGGCTATGGATGATAAATATAATCCTTTTATTGAAAATAAGACATGGGAGTTGGTGCTCCGTCCGTCTGGTGTCAATATTATTCGTTTTATGTTGATTTTTACTCATAAGGAAAATTTTGACGGTTCGTTTGAGAGGCATAAGGCCCGTCTTGTTGGGGATGGTACAACTCAACAGGTTGGCGTGTATTGTGGTGAGACGTTTAGTCCAGTGGTCAAACCGGCTACCATTCACATTGTTCTTAGTCTGACTCTCTCGAAAACATGGCACATTCATCAGTTGGATGTGAAAAATGCTTTCTTACACGGTGATCATAAGGAGACAGTCTACATGCATCAGCCCTTGGAATTTAGGGATCCTAATTATCTTCATCATGTATGTTTGCTGAAAAAGTCCTTGTATGGGCTTAAGCAGACCTCATGGGCTTGGTATAAGAGGTTTGCGGATTTTGTGTCTACTATCGGGTTTTCTCACAGCAGGTCTGATCACTCTCTATTCATCTATCGGTGTGGTACTTCTCTGGCATACATTCTGTTATATGTGGATGATATTATTTTGATTGCTTCTTCTGATAATCTATGCAAGTCTATCATGAACCTTTTAAGTTCATAGTTTGCTATGAAAGACTTGGGACCCTTAAGCTATTTTTTGGATATCGTTGTCACTCGTCATGCAGGTGGTCTATTTTTATCACAGAAAAAGTATGCAGCCGAGATCATTGAGAGAGCTGACATGTCATTTTGTAAGTCCTCGGCTACTCTGGTTGATACCAAACTGAAGCTGAGTGATCATACTATCACACCATACGAGGATCCCACCCACTATCGCAGTCTTGTAGGGGATCTTCAATATCTTACCTTTACGAGACCATATATTACTTATGCAGTCAAGCAAGTGTGTTTATTCATGCATGATCCGAGGGTTGAGCACATGCATGCACTCAAACGCATTATACGATACATACAGGGCACACTTGATTTTGATTATGGTTTGCATTTATATCCATCCTCCGTCTCTACTCTGGTGTCTTATACAGATGATGATTGGGGTGGATGTACAAATACCAGGCGTTCGACCTCTGGTTATTGTATGTTTCTGGGTGACAACTTAGTTTCTTGGTCAGCGAAACACCAAGCTACTTTATCGCGATCCATTGCGGAGGCCAAGTATCGAGAGGTAGCCAATGTGGTGTCTGAGTCATGCTGGTTACGTAATCTTCTATTAGAGCTACACTTTCCGATTCAGAAAGCTACCTTGGTTTACTGTGATAATGTCAGTGCAGTCTCTCTCTGGGAATCTGGCCCAACATCAGCACACTAAACATATCGAGATGGATATTCACTTTGTTCGAGAAAAGATAGCTCGTGGACAAGTACGTGTCTTGCATGTCCCTTCAAGGTACCAAATTGCTGACATCTTTACTAAGGGTCTTCCCTTGATTTTGTTTGAAGATTTTCGGGACAGTCTCAGCGTACGACAACCGTCTGCTATAACTGCGGGAGTGTGACAAAACCCTTGTATATACACGGTATACCGAACCAACAATATTTAGCTTACTTACCATAATTTGTATAATTTTTGTACAAGTGTAATTATGATATTAGTAGTACATAGGATTTTTAATAGTTAGAGATTGTAAATTGTATATATAGACCTCTTCATTATTATGATATTGAGAGGTCGTAGAAGGTTCTGTTTCCACTAGAGGATGCCAATTCAGCAAGAAAGTCAGCTATTTGGTTAGCCTCTCTAAAACCGTGTGTTATATTCATAGATGATAGCCTGTCGCAATGAGAGGTGTCAAGAATGATATTTTTCAGATTTACGTTGGTTGTGTCTCTGTTGGTGATCATATTGGCTATCACCAAAGAATCCAACTCCAAATCGAAACTGTCTAGTCCATTGTCTATGCACATTTGAGAGCCAAATTTTGCCGCTAAGGCCTCTGCCTGGTTAGTGCTATTGGATTGAACACTCCAAGAGAAAGCCATAATGAAATAACCATTGCTATCCCTTAAGATGCCACCAATACCAGCCTTACCATCCATTGTATAGCTTCCGTCCACATTGATTTTGAACTTCCAAATATCTGGCTTGTACCAGGTGACTTGTTGAACTGTCACCCTTGGTCTCATCCTCTCTATGTTGTTGCAAATATTTGGCCATGTTCCAGTTAAGCTGCAAACACCAAAAGCAGGGAAAGCAGATTGCACTACAGCATGAATATTCCAAATAATATGATATTCCATCCTTTTGTGGTATATCTTCTTTTGGTCACCTTATTTGCCGTGCATTCCTCATTGACGTCGGCGCACCATGAGCCTAACCAGCCCAAAAGGCACGCGGCCAGGTCCATGACCGTTAAAGTATTAAAAGGGTTTGTTAAATTTGTTGTGTTTTTGATAAATTGATGATTGAAGTTTGTTCTTTATGATATATGAAACTTTTATTTTAAATTTGAGCTTATTTAGAGTAGATTTCGGTGTTAATCGTGTGTTGGATTGTTGAAATTGGAAAACCAATTATTATTGTTTGTTCAAATGCCCATGTCTGAAATTTCAGCTCGTTGTCATATATGATTAAGGTGCAGACATGCACGAAAAAATTAATTTTGACAAAAAACATTTAGACACACATAACTGAAATTTTAGCCTATTTTTACATGTACTTTAGTCATACACGACTGAAGTTCAAGCATACATGAAAAATTCAATCACACGTGACTGAAATTTTTATCAATATTTACATAAACCTCAGTAAAAAATGTTTAAACTTTGTCTTGACAAGCTATACCAAACATCATAAGGCGAAAACATCTGATATTTGCCTTCACATGGCCACACTTTCAACTTCCTGACATATGTTGCAACGTCTCCAATAGCATGCTCTTACTTCGTCTTTCCCTTAAATCAGACACGCAACTTCAATCGCGACTATTTAATTTTTGTCCAAAATGTATAAACTTGTAAAATCAATTACAAAACGGGTACAAGTTAAATGACGATCGAAATGTGAGTATCTGTGCACTTCGGCCGACCTTCATACTTTGACTCTTTTGTGAAAGATAATGAGTTTTTCGACCATATTTATCTTTTAAGTAAGCAGCCTTAACTTATAAGTGACAACAATTACTAGTGACTTTTGCATAAAAAAAACTAGAATTGGGACAGTTAGAAAAACTAAACTCAGGAAACCAATTATTAGAAATATCTTCAATAAAACATAAAAAGTAGGAATTTTACAACCACATGGGGCATCGGAGAATCCGAATTCGATCAGAATTAGACTATAGAAAGTAAATAAAACATGGAAATTTCTGACGGGCTGTCTTTGCAATCTTGTCGAGTGACTTGTTAATTTAGGGATCGTTTGATTGATGGTTAGAGTTATGTTGATATTAATTATTCATGTACTTCATTACTTATTTAATTTTTCACTTTAAAAATTGATAAAAACTAAAAAATATTTTAAGGCGATTCAATTGCATTAGTATACTAATGTATTAGTATAGGAACTATTCCGATTTTAATGAAATTACGAATTAGAAGAACTTGAGAACTTTTAATTGAATCATGATACAAATTAAAAAGAAAAAAAAGAGATTGAATAATCCTTCTATCATAAAAATAGAAAAAATGACGAAAATAGGATAAAGTACTGTCAATTTTTATGTACATAAAGGGTACACACTATATAATCAAATCTATCCTTTTTTTAATGTTGAAAAATATCCTGGTATGGGAACATATGACTCATAACTTATATATCTTTCAGTTATTGAAATTGTTAATTGATAACCAAATAGTGTTAAATTTTATACATAATAATTAAAATATTATATATGAAACATGGAGTATTAGTCATACTGATTTTAATGGTTTAATGCATACCCCTTAAATTTGTTCCATTTTTTCATGTTGGCGCATCAAATGAGCCTTGTTCCTATTGAACCCCTGAACTCATACTAAAGTGTGTCTAATAAATATAATTTGATTGATATGGCATAAATCGAGAATTTTATTTTTTTAGCCTTGCGCGTGAATGTCAGGCGCATCCTACGTGGAAAATTAGCCCACAGAGACTGATTTATCAAGTACCAATTAACTAATCTTTGGTTTCTATTTGGCTAACAAATATAGGTGATGATTTCTAAACTACAGAATTAACAAACTAAAGTAAATTGCAGAAATAATGTAGTAATGACAGCACACGAAGTTTAATTCAGTGATGAAGGCAATTAGGGTTTCCAGTCTCCTCAACTTTTCGCTCTATCATTCATTAATGCAAAACTAGCGATTCTTCTTCTTATTAAGATAGCAAGTTAACTGAGGTATTCTATATTCCGGTTAGGACATATAAAAACTCAACCTAAGTGAGAACTTTCTATATTTCTATGATAAGTTCAATCACACATGAGGATTAAGATCAATAATCTAAAACGCTACACAGGCAATCATGATACTCTCGTTCAAGATTAAACCTACGTCTATTCAACTATAGCATATTCAAATTCCCCTTCTCAGATATTGATTCGAAATCATATAGGTAATGAAGAATAATGGCCAATTAATTCACAGTCAATAAACACAAGTTGAAGAGATTTTAATAAATGAAGAAGAACATTAGCAATGCATTAACTCATAATAGAGTTTCAAGTGATTCGACGAAAAACCCTAATAAAAGTATTTAGCTCATAGTCATGCTAAGAACTAATTAACTCAATATCCAACATGAACTGAATTCAAGTAAAGAAAAGGAAAAGAACTTGAACAATAGATGTCTCTAATGGCTCCTTGTTCTCTCGTTTCTTCCTCCAAAGTGTCCTCCCAACCTCCTCAAATTCGCCTCCCCCATCTTATATCACGAAAAAACCCCAGAATGGACATTTTTGCCCTTGTTGAATTTATGTTTTTCGCTGTCCTGACATCATCGGCGCCGCAACTCAGCTATTAGAGCGCTGCAGCGCTAATTCGCTCACTTTCTGCCAGTGGGGCCCTACGGCGCTAATGTTAGGCGCCGTGACGCTTCAGCCTTCTTCGTCCGAAATTAGTTTAAATTGCTTTCCGAGCTTCCCAGGGCTTCTTTGACTTATTTCTTGTGGCCATGTATACATTTTTATCCTTAATAACCGCCTATTTCCTTTCTGAATCGCTTAAAACCTGAAAACACAAAACACACGTATAATACTGCACAAAACAACTAAAAGACAAACAAAAGACTCCCTAAAACATACTCTAAAATAGTACTAAAATCTACCTAACAAAGTTGAGCTATTTTTTGGAGATTTCTGTGACTAGATCTGCAGATACTATGTTCCTTTGTCAGCGTAAGTATGCAGATGAGATTGTATACAGGGCTAAAATGGCGAATTGTAAGATCATGACTACTCCAGTTGACTCTAGATCAAAGCTTAGTGCTTTGGATGATGATCCAATGTCAGATCACACTCTTTACAGGAGTCTTGCAGGTGCACTATAGTACCTCACTTTCACCAGGCCTGATATTTCTTATGTTGTTCAGCAGATATGCTTATTTATGCATGCCCCAGAGAGCCTCACTTTACTGCCCTCGAACGTATCATTCGATATGTTAAGGGCACACTTGATTATGGTTTGGATCTATACCCCTCCGCACTGAACATGTTGTTGTCATATACGGATGCTGATTGGGCAGGTTGTCCGGACACGCGACGCTTCACCTCAGGCTACTGTGTGTTCTTAGGAGATAATCTTATTTCTTGGTCCGCCAAGAGGCAACCCACATTATCCCGTTCGAGTGCAGAAGCAGAATATAGAGGTGTTGCTAATGTTGTTGCTGACATTTGTTGGCTCCGAAACCTTCTTTTGGAGTTTCAGTGTCCATTACGTAAGGCTTCTTTGGTTTATTGTGATACTATATCCGTCATATATCTGTCTCATAATCCGGTTCAACATCAGCGAACCAAGCACATTGAGATGCACATCCACTTTATTCATGAGAAGGTTGCTCTCGGTCATGTCAGGGTATTGCATATGCCTTCTTCATATCAGTATGCATATATATTCACCAAGGGTCTTCCTAGACAGCTATTCCTCGACTTCAGATCCAGTCTTAGCATCCGGCCTCATCCCGCTCCGACTGAGAGGGTGTATTAGCACGTGTGTACCACTATTGTATTTACCATATTTAGAGTTGTGTAATTATGGTAGAACTAGGATCCATGTTGTATAGGGATTCCACATTGTACACCTATATATATTTTGTATTAATGAGAAAGACTCACCAAGGGAGATTAATACAATCTTACATATATACCTCGTATAATTTATCATACCTTTATAATAAATCTATATACCTCGTATTAATTTATCATACCTTGTTTAAAAAACTTAATATACCTCGTATATTTTTAATGTGAAATAAATAAATTTATATTTGCAGTTATACCTCATATAATAATTATCTTTCAAATGTATTTGATGGATATTTTGTTAACAAATATTGCTTCTTAGGAAAAAGGTAACGTAAGTCACACGTGTATTATACTATTATATAATGTTGCCTTGCGCAAATCCTCATAAGCTCGCAACAACCAGAAAAATTTGAAAATGAACGAGGAGATGAGTAGTAACATATGGGGGGGGGCGGGGGGGGGTTGTATTGGTCGACGAAGAGAGAAAAGTGAGAAAGATGTAGATGTTTATCAGTTTAAGAAGAGAGATAATGATAATAATAAGGGATTTATCCTTAAAAGGAGATAAATGATAACAAAGCAGTTGAATCCCTGATTTAGGGGGATTTTTTTGCATGCCTCTTTCTTAAATACGCCATAAAGTTAATAAAATTTGCTATTTTTGAAGAACTTTAAAATTAGTGCTAATTATGTGCCTAAAACTAAAAGCTTGGCATATGATGTTATTTTCTCTTAAATCTTTTGCTACAATACAACATTTTGTAGCTACAATATGAAGATAGCTATAAATTTTTGTTTCCCATAGCAAAAAAATAAAATTATTTGCTATAAATATATTTTTCGTGATAGAAATTTTCTATCATCGCAACTACATGTAAAAACTTTTTTAGCAATAAGTATAAGTTCTTAGGATGGGTGAATCCACCTTGTAAGGAGAGGGTCACGTGCCTCCGGTAATTTCCACAAAACTTTATATACACATGTAAATATTGTTAATAGGACATATATTAATAGGTGCCCCCTAAACACAAAAGGCTAATTGGTTTGTTGGTTGTAGTTGGGCGCCTATTTCGTCCTTTACTTGAAGTATCTGGGTTCGAATCCACACATATAACTTATTTTTATCATGTGTATTTTTTCCTTGTTTTTGATTTTCTTTCATCCCCTTTAGTTTGTCGATACCAGTTTTTTTTTTCTTTTTTCTTAAGCCTCTTGTTGGTTTTTAAAATTTTGTTTTTTTAATGTGTCCCACTCCTTTCGCCTTAATTTAGAATAAAAGTATTCAATTACTACGACATACTCTAATCCCAATTATGATGAATTGTTGATTTCTCTTTGAATATTTGTTATTAACTTTAATATTTTGTAATTAAAGAATAAGCATATAAAAGTAAATATATATATATGGCAGAACTACACCATTTACAATCAAAATCGAACTATGTTTTCATCCGATTTATGTGATTGATATAAACATTTTTTGTTCTTTTGACATTACCTTTCTCGATTTTCTTCTTATTTTACTCGATAGAATCGAATCGAGAGAGAAAATCTTATTGAAATTTAATTTGTTGGCTGATTTAGCTATTTATAAGTAAAAATTATATTATATTGAATTAAATTGAATTAGGACCGATCAAAGATTTTTATATTATTAATTTCTATGAGTAGAGACAAATACATTGAATGTAATGGTGCCCCGCGATCGTGAAATCCGGGATTCGCCTCTGGTCCTTAACTACGGACCATGTAAAGTTTGTAGCTAACTTTTAGCTATGCTACATTTTGTTACGAATGCTACGAAAAAAAACTGTGGCTAAAGTGTTTAGCCACGAAAAATTTCATATTTAGCTACAACTATTTTATAGCAATATATGCCTTGTGTTGTAGTGATTCTATTTTGGGCTTTGCCTGCCTCTTTAACTGACCTGAGAAATTACGAAGTCTCGAGTTTGGTTGGGCATTTGAAATACTTTGTGGCCTATTTTACCTTCAATAATGTCAAGGGTGGTTACCATTTTTTCACTTGTCAATCTGAAATTCAAATCTACTACTTGAGAAGGGCCAAATTAAAAGATCACAATGCTGGAACCATAATATCATGAATTTTAATCTAAATCGTGTTGCTAATCACAAGTTCACTACTATTAGCGAGAAGATTTGTAAAATACAAAGCAACTCAACGAATTTTAACTCACTCGTACATTTGACACCCCTACAATTAGATTCTCATCTTGACCTCAATTGAAAACAGAAAATTCAATCTTCTTATTTGCATTTATAAATAGAATTTTCTGATCAAATTCTCGATCTCTTAATTACAGAGATTTACACAGCCCATCAATTGCTTCAATACTGCAATCAGGATCAAATTTACATGTCATTTCTCCGAAATCAAGTATAAATTAATAAAAATAATCTAGAATACACCTGTTAAATAATCTATATATTGGTTGTTCTTTTTTCAAACGAAAACTCTCTTGATCCAACAATTGTGATCTCATGTTGGTCGCGATCCTCTTGTGGCAGAGGAACCACTTGTGACGAGCTAGGCCCAATAACTTCTGACGAGTCGTCATGGTCCAGTTGAATCTTTTGCATGGACAACGATGAGCCATCATGAGCCTCCTGGTAAAACCGGGAGGGTGAAGACGAGCCCTCGTTGTCCCAATGATCAACTTCGTAGTTTGATCTACGAGGCGAGTTCTGTGGGCTCCCCATATCACTCCTGTAGTGGGCCCCACGCAATAAATGGACGGGTGACATGGCATGATGAGAAGGTGTCCCTGGCCTACTTGACATTGGTGTCACTGTATTAGAATGCTTGCTTTGATCCTTGACATGTTTCTTTGCTGTGTGATGCCAATTCTTCAATGCTGTTGCTACTCTTTCGTTGAAGATGGTTGATTTCATGTTTGATCCCATCTATTTCCACAATTATACAAAAGTGCATTTGAGTATTTTCTTTCAAATTAAGTATATAAAAACACAACACTCGTATCTTGGTCAAATCACACATCTTTTCTAAGTAAAACTTAAACTCTCAAGGAATTTACACTTTCATGAACTAACAATGTGAAATAAACTTTTACATTATAGAATCACTTAAAAGATAACTACATATCATAACCACACATAAAAGTTGAGATTTAGGAGGTGTTTGGATGGACTTATTTTAAGTGCTTATTGACTTTTAAGCACTTTTCTAATTTTTGTGGTGTTTGACAATGAAAAAAAGTGCTTAAAAGCACTTACTTTTAGGAATGACAACAACAACATACCCAGTGAGATCCCACACCATGGGGTCTGGGGAGGGTAGAGTGTACACAGACCTTACCTCTACCTTGGTAGGTAGAGCGGCTGTTTCCGGGAAACCCTCAGCTTTCAAGGCAAAGCATAATCACAAGCAAGACAGTCGAAACAAAGCAAGAGTAAAGTAAGAGTAAAGAGTAAATCAAGAGATAAGGAACATTTAGGAATGAAAAGTACAAAAATAAGCCAAAAGTTGGGTATTTACCAACTTATGACTTTTGACTTTTAACTAATAAGCTACTTTTTAAAAGTCAATCCAAACACCCTCTAAGTTGGTCCTACCCAACTTTTGGCTTTTGACTTATTTTTGTACTCTCTCCGTCCCAAAAAGATGGACCTCGTTTGATTTGACACAAAATTTAAGAAATAAAGAAAGACTTTTGAAATATGTGATCTAAAATAAATCTTAGATATTTGTGTGATTGTAAATGATCTCATAAATTGTTTCTAAATATAGAAAATAGTCAATCTTTTTGGGATAAACTAATAAGGAAAGTAGACCAATCTTTTTTAAACGGAAGGAGTACCTTTTTAACTTAAAAATAAGTGATTATAAGCACTTTTTATCTCACCCAAACACCTCAAAAGGTGGAAAGAGCTTAAAAGTCAAAAAACACTTAAAATAAGCCAATTCAAACACCCTCTTAGTAATTCATGGAAAATAAGGCAAATTGCTTGCTACGTACATGTTAAATTGCAATCACTAATAATGTAAATTTTCTTTCTCCGAGCGTATACAAGTTAAATGATAGTATTCTTCTTCTTTGGAGTATTTCAATAGTATATCGTAAGCAGTGGCATAATTTGCATATTGAAGAGATGGTATGAATCATTAATTGACAGTTATCACAAATATAATGCTGTATTCAGGATCTATCGGAAAATTCTGAAATTTTAATTATTCAATACCTGTGTTACGAGGGCATAAAGAGGAAGGGTAACATAACTGCATAGAATCTGAATGAGAACCCTGTACATAATACCAACGTTATAATTAGTAAATTTATGGATTAAAGAAAAGACAAGAAATTAAAAAAAAAAGAAAAGACAATGCTTACCCCATTGTTATTCTGATGACGATATCCTCAGTATGGTCGTGGTAACAAGATTTCAACCCGAATTCATACTGGTAATATCAGCCACATGAAACAAGAAAATATATTTGAAACTTTAGTCTCTTTTCGTTATACAATTTCAATTTCGTTTTAAAAAATGTGTCCTTAAAAAAGGATTGGTATGGTAATGGGAATAAGTTGGTGCATAGTGCTTACCCAAGTCCAAGCAAAGAAGGCCAATTGGAAAGCATTCTGCATTTATTCAAGAAAAACGTAAACAAAATCCATTAAGATGAGTCATAAGAGAGCTAAATTGATAACTAGGAATTGAAAAATAAGTTAAGTTATTTTTACATTATCAAGATACTTTTAACTTGTTATAGCAATTTTTAACTCTATTTAAAGTTATAATCATATCATGTTTGTTATAAATATAACTTAACCTGATTGTGTAAAATTATATGGGACTTTTCATTGTTGAGTCATTGGTCGAAATTAACTACGATAACTAGACAAAAATATTAAAAAAACATGTGTACTGATTATGTATATACTATGTTTATTCTATGTATATTTATGTGTATAATATGTATATCATATGTAATTTTTATACTTAACATACAAAATATATACATTTACTGGCTATTATTTTTGGTATTTTTACACTGCAAAACCGTTCACTAAAATAATAGTCAACAAATATATATATTTTGTATATTAATCGTATATCCATAATATATACATATTTTATATATAATTAATACATATTTTTTATATATTGACTAGTGGTTGTAATTATTCTTGACCGAGTGGCCAAATGTGTATGTAACCAATTATTTATTTTCAAGGCTTCCCAAAAATGTAATTATCCCCTAAATATTATACACTACCAATCCACATAATTTAAACTCAAAAGAAATAAAAAGAAGAAAAGAAATTGGTTAATTAATTACCTGGAAGAGGACAAAGTTAATGAGATAAAGAATGAGACGAGGACGGTTGAACCAAAAAAGGTGATCCCCTAGTTGAACCACAGGTACACCCTTCACTACTTCTCCTCTTTCTGAAATCCTTAGCCCCATCTTTGTTATTATCACTTGTAGCTTTGTCCCTACTAACAATATTACCTGCATTTTCATTGGGATAATCATCTTTTTGGGTCGATTTAAAAAATAATATTCAGTAATGTTTATCTTTTGTATACTAAATATAAATATATATAATATACATATTACAATAACATATATATATCCAATGAAATATCACAAGATGAGGTTTGGGAGGGGGTTACGCAACCTTACTCCTACCTTGTGAAGGCAGAGAGGTTATTTTCAATAATAATATATATTGTGTGCGTGTCTATATATATATATATGTGATGTACCTAATTAATGTATATTATTTTGTATAGTTTAGCTAGTATTCGTAGTTAATTTCGACCGATGGGGTAAAAATGATTTTTTTTGCCACCATTTAGATTTCCGATCATCTATTTATATATGAAACTATATATTTTTTAATGGACCCATAGAAAATGAAACAAATAAATATGTAAACTTTGAATTGATATCCACATAAGGTCAATTGAAAGATGTATGTTTCTGAACTACTACTTACAATCAAAGGGACGAATGGCAGCCAGAGATAGGAATACCAGCCTGTCCAGAAAATAATAATGAAATGTGTTAGTCAAACGTAATTGCAAGTAATGATACGATGTTGCTCGATAATTAAAGTAAGAGTTTAATTATATTTAAAGAGTTTCAAGGATTGATTGGTAACATGATGTTACAAGTTAAATTATATTGACAGTTTGAGACTTCAAAATTAACGGTTTTTATAAAGTTCCATTCTTAAGCAACCACATATATACTAAAGGAATTGAGTTGGTTACATAATATACGATGAACATATGTGTGGAGCAATTTGTATTTACCATGAGTATTGAAGAGTAAGAACAACACGGCGAGGAACCATATTGGGGGGCTGAGGAAAACATACCAAAAGATTAGCATAAGATACAATTAATAATTTAGCCTAAGAAGAAAAATATTATGTTTACAAATTAAAATTAAATTGAAGTGCCAAATAACCTGATTCCTACGACAACTTTGAAATCTTCTTCGAGTGATCGCTTGATGTACTTCCGGAAATCGAATTTTTGGTGGCTCTGAGGTGCTAAATGCGCCTAATCATATTATAAAAAATTAGTAAAAATACAAATAAAAAACAAGTATTTGTTAACATTTGAATTTCACAATTATAATTATATCTAAATGAATTTCTAATTTAGTCTTTGTTTGTCATGCGTAAAATTAATTGGAAACAAATGAAGATGAAGTTACCGCGATGAATCCATGCCTTAGTGTTAAGTAATCAACTTTTGGAACTGATCTTACGAATTGCCTAAAGAAACAAACCTGCAAAAAAGGTCAAGCTAAAATCATTAATAAAAGAAGGAATTGTACTTATTAGCGAATTTTTGATATATGAAAATATTTATACTTCTTTTTATATATAAAAATATGAAATTCAGACCCATGACAAACCAATGTCAATTAAGCTCATTATCTTGTTTTAAGGCTTAAGAAGCATACAGAAAAAAGAAGAAGAGGGAAAGTCGTGGAGACGGCTGACTCGCCAGTGCAATAGATAATAATTTTTGTCTCAAATCTCAAGAGTGAATATAATAGGTGTGGATAGTTAATCAAATGTGAACATCAACCAAGAGTTTTTAATTAAACCGACTATGGTTAATAGAAATTTCAACCAAAAGATAAAATGTTACACGATACATAACTATTGTTATTTTTGAAGTCAAAAGTCAAAGTAAATTGCTTCTTGAAAAGGTCAGATAATTGAAAATGCAGCATTTATTCATAGTTAAACGATCCTTTGCTATGTAACGTAATTCTACAGTCTAATTCTCTTTCTTTCCATATTTGTAAGTTTCCTTAAACAATTAAACCCCCAAAGATTAGGGGAAAAGTCTGTATTTGTCATTCATTAATTCTTGATTTTTTTTAACATCGATCAAGAACACAGACCACTAGCATAAAATTTGCTGCAGTAAAATATTGAATTACTCTGTACACATGCTTGAAAAAAGTAATGCATGGAACGATAATAAACAATTTCATCGTTAGTTAATAGTAATAAATATGAGACCTTTTATTAGCGTGAATACTATCAACTGACCTAAAAAATATCTATGATTGGAAAGAGAGGTTGATTAGAAGAACCTCACCAACGTGCAGTAAGAACAAAGTCAGTCATGTCATTAAACTATTAATTTAGTGAAAAAAATGAATATTTATATGGTATATCATGCATCATTGATCTAGCTTTATATAATTGATAATTCTCAGATTTTTTACAGAAAAAATTAGATGGTATTTTTGTTTTTTCTTAATTGTATGATAAAAAATCTATTGTTTTCATATCTTATTGCTTTTCTAGTGAAAAAAGTTGCAGAAATAATTTCGATGACATCTCTAGAACGTGAACAGTAGGTTACTATGCATATTGCATGTGTGTGTGAAATTGAAACAGTAATCTCCCACTAATAATCTTAATTACCATTTTATGTTGACCTTTTAATATACATGAAGGATCGTTCTTGATTTCATGTTACTCATTCCACTTGTGTGCATTATAGGTGTAATTTAATATTTTGTAACGAGTTGCATACCTTATTTTTTATGTTATTCATTCCATTTATTGTAAATCAATTAGTAATTGTTATTTTTTAGGTGATTTAATAATAAAAAATTATTTATAATAGTTTACATTGTCAGTATATAAGAAGTGAGGTTAAAAAAAAAGACAAGGGGAAAGAGAAAAATTATAGAAATGAAAGTATGCTTACAATCCAAAGTAGGACAGGATTTTTGGTCCAAAAGCTCAAGTGTCTTCTCCCAAATGATGTTTCTCTAGTAAACCGAAACCTCTCAGGATCTGCCACGTATGTAATTAGATGTCAATGTGATACTAATTACTTCTTCTAGAATCTTTTAATTTTCTAAATGTACATCAATATTAGACATAAATATTGTATATAATATTCATGAATGATTGTTAAAAAAGTTTTTGAGTTTTCTATACCGTGAGAAAATTGGTATTCAGCTGTTTTGGTTTCATTTTCCCATGACTTCCAACTTCTCATCTGATAAAAACAAAGAAACACAAAAACGAATTATGAGAAAGAAACAAAGTCAGATAGAAAAAGCATAACGACTTTGAAAGAGACGTTAATTCCTAAGGGTGGTCCGGTACACAAAATAAGGTGAGATATTTCAGGATCTAGTATGGAATAAAATTTATATTATATTCTAATATAATATAAATTTAATTTCAAACTTAATATTCGTAGATATTTCATCTTATTTCATCAAACTTGAAATTATTTTATTATACCTTCAAATAAGATAAATATTATAACCTTAAAATAATTTAATTCGCGAACCAAACTGCCTCTATTAGAGCCTTACGACAAAAGGAAAAACAAATAAAAGGAGTGAAATAAAGTACCTTAGCTCTTCCCAAAGCCAAAGTGGTAATACAATAGAGTACGTGGAAAACAGCCAGCACAAAGATGAATATGTGTAATTGATGAATTCCATCAGCAGACACAAATGGTACTTTTCCCTGCAACAATATCAGAAAAAAAAGAACATTTCAGAAAATATCCTATATATTAAATTAAATTATATAACCGATTGTGAACATTTTTTACACTATTTACATATGATTTCTAAGGAGTTCAGAATATAAGTGTCAAAAAATTTTAATTATGAATTCAGGTATAATTTTTTCAAAAAAATTAAAATAAAATGTACATTTTTTAAAACTACACGAAAAGTAATAGTATCAAAATAGAAAATGATTCAATATTTAAATACAATTGAGAAAATTATAGTAAAAAAATTGTTTGACTCTTCAAACAATAATACCTTCATATAAATTGGGACCGAAGGAATAGCTTAACTTGAAATAGCAGGTTTACTGTGTTTATCATAAAAGTTTACTTGCAATCACCTTATAAGTGACTGCCTGTTTGAATAGCACCGTCAGTATATATAATTAATTTAAGTTACATGTTTCTTATTTTTAGTTTTGTGCTATTATTTGGTGTCTCTTCTGCTTTAGTTTTCTCGTTATTTTGATGCAGTTTTTGCTTTACTTGAGCCGATGGTCTATCGGAAACAACTGCGTATACTCTACCCTGTCAAGACACCACTTATTGAGATCACACTGAGTATGTGTTGTTGGTGGTGTTGTTACATATAACACTTTATTTTCTTTATACTATCAGTTTAAAATTATTTATTTGTCTTTATGAATGATTTGATATATGCTTAATCATTCAAGATTTCCCTCTTTCCACGAAGTCACATATCTTTAAATTTATTCAAAATTGGTAACTAGAATATAATTAATGAAAAGAAAAGAAATTAAATTAAGTCATACCTTGGCTGCGCATTTGTCATCCCCACCACCAGCCAAGATTCGCCGAACGCCGCCGGTGGCAGCGGCCATAAGAAGTCTCCGGCGGTGTTGCTCCGACGAGTCTTCTGAAATATCTTCACCTTTAATTATATCTTCTTTTTGCTTACTACATGGATGCCATGAATTTCCAATTTTCTCTGACACACATATGTTGGAAATTGGACTCTGTCCTACTGTTAGCAGCAATGATATGAATCCTAGCAGCATAAGTTCTGTACCAAATAAAAAAAACTTATTGTTAATATTAAAAATTAGCTTAAACAAGATCGATAGGTCGAACTCAAAATTTATTAGATGTTTTTTATGAATGTCGTATTATAAGTAAATTGTTGTTCAGTCATTTAATAATCAGAATCATTCTTTGATAAATGATCACTATGAATAAAACTCAATATAATTTGATCAATTCTATTTTTATCGTTAATGTGAAGAGCCGAACCAAGAATTCAAACACTAGGCTAAAAGTGAAGAAAAGAACCTGCTTTGATCTTTTCAAGTGCTTCAAACAAGGCACTCTTATTTTTAGACTTCAACCACTGCAATCAAAAAAAGAAAAAAGAAGTGTAAAGGTTTAATTAATTATGGTATTTTTTTCGTGAAATATTGCATGGCAGAGTAGTATATGATCTTACCTTTCCAATAAGGTGGATAATATGCTCAATGACAATGGAAATTGCAACTAACACAAAACAAACTACGGCAACCGCCCACGTCGGCGTTTGCTCCAACGATCTTCCACCACCACCAGCCATCTTTTCTGTTTCGTCCTCGTCGTCTCTAAACGAACCACTTTAACTTCTTCCTCAAGATATATATAGCCTTCGAAAGTACTTATAAGATAGAAATAATAACAAAAAAAGATGAGCTAGGTAGTTTGGTTTTCACGTCTTACCGTAGTACCCGGTTTATCTAAATAATCCAACAGAATAAATGATTGGAATTAATTGCAGTGACCTAAGACAATAAAAGTTCAAAAATGATAGTTCAATTGCTGGGAATTAATGGTAGTGACATATGAGAAAAGTGAAAGAAAATAATACTAGGAACGAGTATGAGGGAACAATAATGTGTTTGTGGAGAGAAAGTGGCAAAATAATAAGGCAATATTGGAACGACAAAATGAGGTGGATGACTTTGACTTAATTGCCGCGTGAGAAAAAAACAAACAAGTATGGGAAAGGATGACTGACGACTCAGTTATGCAATTAGAGAGACAAATAATTAGTTATTTGACTTTATCAAACTATACGTAGTAATACGATATTCAGACTGACATGACAGACAGTGGTATACATACGGTATACCACAATGACCGAAAATTAATATACCATGTATCATGTTTGTAGAATTCTTGTACAAGTTTAATTATGATATTACTATTATAGTAGGAAAAGGTAGATTTCTTTTCTATATTTAAATATTGTATATTTGTATATATACCTTTTCATTAATGAAAATAATCAAGAGATTATATTCTTTCATGGTATCAGAGCCAGACCCATTTCAATTCTTTGTTAGCCGATGTTGGACCCCCAAATTATATTATCCACGCTCCAGTTAACAAGGTTTGGGCGTGCGAGGGAGTGTTAAGAGTCCACATCGGATATAGAATTGAAACATGGACTCCTTATATGGACTTGGACAATCCTCACCCTACAAGCTAGTTTTGGGGGTTGAGTTAGGCCCAATATCCATTCTTCCCTTGATTCTGTTTGAAGATTTTAGGGACAGTCTCAGCGTACGACAACCGCCCGCTATGACTGTGGGGTGTGTGACAGACAGTGGTATACACACGGTATACCACATGGACCGAAAACTAATATACCATGTACCATGTTTGTAGAATTCTTGTACAAGTTTAATTATGGTATTAGTATTATAGTAGGATAAGATATATTTATTTTTCATATTTAGATATTTTAATTTATATATATACCTCTTCATTAATAAAAATAATCAAGGAACTATATTTTTTCACGGACTATTTTAACGCACAAACATTAGAAGTATTACTTTTCATTGTTAGCACATCATCAGGCTAGATAAGTACTGCTCTATATAATTATTAAGTCGTAATGTATATATCTATATGCAGATTTCTTTGACTCTCTTAATAACGTGATTTGATGAAAGTGAAAACATATTTAATTTATATATGAATTAGTTATGGTCTTATGGACTATGGTAATGAATGTAATTTTCAGGGAGTTAAATGTACTCATATTATAAGGATATATCTTTAATTTATTATCAATATAGTTTAATATTTAGTTATTATTTAGCTAGATTACCAATTACTAGTTCCGTTACATTTTATGTGATGCACTTGACAGGTCATGATGCAAAAAGAAAGAAAAAAATAAGATTTGAAATTTGTAGTCTGAAATAAATCATAAATATTATATTTGTGTAACTATAAATTATTTCATTAAGGGTAAAATAAAAAGTTTAAAGTGAAGTTATTTATAAATATTAAAAAGTATTTTTTGGGACAAATTAAAAAGGAAAATTCATCATATAAATTGGGAAGAGAGAGTAATATTTATTTTAGGGATTTACATATAATTACTTTATATAAGTAACATATTTTGTTAAATTATTCTTACACCAGCTAATGCATAACAATGTTTTAAAAGGCGAAGTAGACATGAGACGAGGCGTCTTACTTACTAGGGACGAGCAGTAAGCCTTGAGACATAGAATATTGTAAGCCTTATGAATCTTTTAATTTATTAAATAATAAAATATAAAATTAAAGCACGAAAAATATGAAAAATAAATTTAAAGTTTATGAAAATTGAAAGGTGTTAAAGAGAAAACAAATAATCTAGCATGTTTATATAAGTATAAATAATGTGATAGTGTTAAATTAGTGATCATAAAATACAAATTACTACAATATTAAATTATTGATCATAAGATACAAATTACTACAATATTTTAACTTTCAAACAATTAAAAATCTACAATTTCTTAAAAACTACTAACTATATATTTTACCTTAAACGTAAATAATTAATAAATTTTATCAGTATTATAATTTAAAACATTACTCCACGAATAAACATGAAATGGATTTCAAATAGCAAAATAATAGAAATTTGATAATTTTGAGAGATACAAAATCAATACATGAAGACTAATAGTAAGTGAAGATATAAATAATCTGACTTCTATTTCAGAATAAATGTTCAAATGATACTCACTCTCACAATGCTCTCAATTATAAAATATGCAATATTATAATTCGTTATTTGAGTCACTCTCGAACTTAATATTTTTATAGATGAACAGAACTCGTGTCAATCATGTGTTAAAGATTTGAGGGTCAATAGAGCTATCTAGAAAATAATTGACACATAATTTACGGAGGAGCTATTAGGGCAGCCTGAGCATTGAGTATCAATCGTACACACTTAGAGCGTACAATCGTAGGCTTCACTATTAGAAAAAAAATGTTTTTCCTATTGATATTCGATGGAAAATTTGTGTAATAAAATATGATTTTATCTCATTCTCAATGAATCAGCTCACTGGAAAATAAGTTCTCACTGAAACGCCGGAAAACTTCATATTTTTTCCTTGTGAAAACACCTCTATTTAAATTTTTTTCACCGACATTCAGTAATAAATAACTACTGAACATTTTTAATGGAAAATCAATAGAAAAATATAATTTTTTTAGTAGTGCTCGGAGTGTAAGCCTCAAAGAACAAAGCCTCATACATGTGCTTTTGGACGCTTTGCAAGTGCCGCCCAAGGCCAAGCTAGTCCCGAAAACCCCTTTTCAAACACTGTAATAATGTGCTTTAATCAACTTGAAATGGAACTAGTATCAGTTATCGTAATGAATGCAATTCAATTGTTGAAGCACTTTCTAACTTAATTTGAATTCATGTTTGAGCTTTTTAAACATCGTTTTACCTTTTGATAAAATTAGTCTCAAGTATATTTTTTTCTTTTGCCTAAAATGGTGTTGCAGTATGAATTTTTTTAATCGAACTAGAATTTGGATAATTTACAAAAATAAGTATTACTATTAATTTATTATCATATACCATCTTGGTTGACAATTTCTTTTATGAAAATATTAAACAAATCCCATTTTTTAAAAATCAATCTTTGAAAAATGACAATTTTGAAAATGTATTTTGCCCCTTTAATAAGACTGGAAATATCGTTATGTATTCCCCCAGATCAGCCTGTTTTTCAAAGAATAATCAATAGTAGCCGTTGGATCTAGCCATTTACCAATCAAGGCCACATAATCTTGTTCCAGGCCAACGTATGTTGACTTAAAAGGCTTGATTAAGACATACATATATAGGATGAAAGATGGAAAATAGATTAAACTACTCATATTTTAATTAAATAAGTGTTCTTTTCACACATTTTTTCAATTTTCAGATAATATACAAATGAAAAATTGCAGTATACAGCCAACCGGAGAAAAATGGTTGGAATGCTGACTCGTATGAGTATATATTGTGTTTTGAAATACTGGTGACGATCTTGTCGTTGACTACGTATCGAGTTTTTGGCCGTATATTAATTCCTCCAAGGAACTCTGATACAACTAAATGACTAATCAAGTATATTAGTTATTTGTGATTTTTAATTTTTTTTTCTTTTTTATTCAGGAAGAATACCTAATATATTTGAATTTGACACGGTTTATTTAGTATTATATTTAAATATTTATTCAAGGATGGTCTGGTAGTCAATTAAGTGACATGGAGGGCCATGAGAATTCAGGTTCAAATAAACAAACACTTACGTGGTTTCTTCCCTATTTATCCAAGCTTTGATTTAATTGTATAGACGATTTTGAAATCGCCGGCTGAGAATTTGGATGGAATGAAGCTCCACCATGAGCTAGGTATTGATAATCTTGGGGGCTAAATCTTTATTTTCATTGAAGTAATTAATAATGACTTTGGAGTCAATTGCATGACGAAGTTATCTAATACTTATACTGATGAGAGATAACAAATACTCAATGAATTAATGAAGATACGTGAAAACTGACCCAAACACTATACTTGTCAACAAAAAACTTACGTCTGATTTAGCTATTGTTGGAAATTTACTAATGTAGAATTAAGTATATCTCATTATTTATGACTCAAACAATTGGGGCCCTGCACGTCGGAAACGTCATTTCCACGCACGTGCACAAGTAGTGCCAAGTATCGCAAATTTCATTAGTGAAAGAGATATTGGTACGTATGTAATACGTTTGAGACATAGAATGATGGACGATTATTGGCCAAATGACAAAGTATTCCACGTTGGTAAACGAAGGAAGAAGTGTAAGATGAAACGTGTCGGAAATCGCCGCGGAGCCGAGGCACCGGAGCGCCGAGGCACCGGAGCGCCGCGACGCCTCCAAGGGAGCGGCGCGACGCTAATTGGGTCTTCAATTACTGGAGTCGTGACGCTAATTCACAGAGCCGCGACGATTCGAAGGAAGAATAATGCGACGAGAAGTGGAAAAGTTCTGACCTTTGGGCTGGTCTTGGAGCATTTATTCTCCATTACTTGGCACATGAATTCAACCATTATTTGGTTGAATGTAACCTCTCAATTAAGTATCATTACATGGTTATTGAAGGCCATTAATTGGCTAGTTGAGGGGTTTTCTCCTTACACTATAAATTGAGGCCTCTGTCTCAATTGAAATAGACTACACAAAACTTAGAAAATACTCCAGAATTTTCTGAATTCATCTTCTTTCTCTCTAGCAAAGTTACTATAATCAAAGTTCTTCAAGAGTAACACTTGAGTTTCCTTTGCTCAATTGTTAAGTTGTTGTTGTATCTTGGGAGACTATTGCCCGACAACGTAAAAGGAGATATACGGGGCAATCTTGTCTTAAAAATAGAGTGTCATCACTCGACTCAGCAAATCACACAAGCAGTTTGTTAAGTTCTTGATTTTCAATTTATTGTATTATTTAGTTTATCCTTTCTTACAATTGTAATAAGTTACTTACTTCTCGTTCCCTGCAACAATTGTATCCCAACAATTTAAAGACAAGATTTGTTGTAAGTACTTAGAAAGATGACTGGAAAAGAGCAAATTGCTTCGGATTCTGTTGCTGCTACTACTCAAGGCAATCCATCTGCCTTCTCCACTGCTCAAGGCACACCTAATGCCTTTCCGGTTGCTCAAGGCTCATCCAACGCCTTTACTGTTGCTCAAGGGAATGTTGTCATTCCTCCGCCCGCTGGATTCCACTATGAACGCCCTGAAAAGTTCATGGGCTCCAACTTCAAGAGATGGCAATAGAAGATGTTATTTTATCTGACTATTATAGGAATGACTCATTTCCTAACAAAAGATCCTCCATAAGCTGGAGATGAAATGGACCCTTCGCCTACTGAAATGGCTGAAGAGGGCCTAGGTATCCATGTCATTAATGGCATGAAGATGGTTTTTGATGCATGAAGTCATAGTGATTTCATGTGTAAGAACTATATCTTGAACTGCTTGTCAGACCCTCTCTACACGGTGTATTGCACTGTTGGCACCGCCAAAGAGTTGTGGGAAAAACTACAAAAGAAGTACAACGCACAAGATGCAGGTACTAAGAAATTCATCGTTGGAAAATTTCTGAAATTTCAAATGGTGGATAGTAAGACAGTGATGTCCCAAGTCTAGGAATTCCAAATGATTCTACATCACCTGGATTTGGAAGGTATGAAACCAAATGAGCAGTTTTTGGTTGCATCACTGATTGAAAAGTTACCTCCTTCGTGGAATGAGTTACTTAAAACTCAAGACAAATGATATGACATTTGAAGAACTTATTATCAAACTCCAAATTCAGGAAGATAATAAGAAGTCCTTGCCTAGGGGTAAACAACCTGCTGAGGCAAAGACAAATCTGGCTGAGGCCAAAGGGAACCCAAGCAAGAAGCGCAAGTTCCAGAAAGACAACAAGACCCAAGTAGCGGAGAAGTTCAAAGGAAATTGTCACCACTGTGGGAAATCTGGTCACATTATCAAGGACTGCCGCAAGCTCAAGACTGAGCAGCAAGAGAAGGGCAAGGCACAGGTTAACGTCGTCAAAGACAAGCTTCTGGATGACATGATTGAGGAGTTCTCAGCGGTGGTGCTAGAAGCAAACCTTGTTGAGAATCCCATGCAATGGTGGATGGACACAGGTGCTACAAGACACATCTGTTCCAATAGAGATTCCTTCTCCACTTATACACCGGTTACAAATAAGAAGCTATTCATGGGCAACAACGCTTCCTCTGACGTGCTGGGGGTAGGAAATGTAGTCTTGAAGATGACTTCTGGAAAGGAGCTCACTCTGAAGGAGGTGATGCATGTTCTTGAGACTAGAAGAAATTTAATTTCAGGTCATTTATTGGTTAATGCTGATTTTAGGCTAGTGTTTGAATCCAATAAATTTGTAATCACTAAGAATGGAACGTTTGTGGGAAGAGGATTCGTTTGTGAAGGCCTCTTCAAAGTTAACGTCATGTCTGTATTACGTACAAGCAATAATATTGAAGTTTCTTCTTCTTACTTGCTTGAGTCATCTAATTTATGGCATCATAGATTAGGACATGTTAACTACAAATCTATCCAAAGGTTGGTAAAGTTGGAGTTGTTGCCGTCTATCGACGTAAACCCTCAACATAAGTGTAAGGTGTGCGTAGAGGCAAAACTCACAAAGCTTCCTTTTCGATCCGTCGAAAGGAATACCGCTCCTCTAAAACTTATTCACACAGATATATGTGATTTGAAGTTTGCACAAACTAGAGGGGGGAACAAGTACATGGTGACATTAATTGATGATAGCACAAGGTATTGTTACCTTTACTTGTTGAAATGTAAATATGAAGCCTTTGAGGCGTTCCGACGTAACAAAGCAGAAGTTGAGAACCAACTAAGCATACAGATTAAATCCATTCGTAGTGATAGAGGGGGAGAATATGTAGCGCCATTTGAGAAATATTGTACCGAATCGGGCATTGTTCATCAAACGACGGCTCCATACTCACCTCAGTCGAACGGTGTGGCGGAACACAAGAACCGCACATTAAAGGAAATGATGAATGCCTAGCTCATCAATTTTGGTCTTCCACAAAACATGTAGGGAGAAGCTGTCCTTACCGCTAATACGATTCTTAACAGAGTCCCGCATAAGGGTAAGGACAAAACTCCATATGAATTATGTAACGGAAAGAAACCCACCTATAAATATTTAAAGGCGTGGAATTGTTTGGCAAAGGTTGAAGTACCCAAGCCAAAGCATGTCAATATTGAGCCTAAGACTGTAGATTGCATATTCATCGGATATGCAAATAACAGTAGTGCTTATCACTTCTTAGTGCATAAGTCAGATATTCCAGATATCCACGGGGGTACAATCATGGAATCAAGGAATGTTCAATTCTTTGAAGATGTCTTTCCTAGAAAGGAAAAAGACATAACCTCTCGCAAATGAAGTTATGAACAAAGCTCTCAGGAACCGGGAGTCGTTGACTGCCCGAATCTAGATGGTTCAGATCTAGTAGACTTCGAAGTGATTAAATATCCAAAATCTAGTATTCCAGATTCTCAGAACTTGGAGACTCTAGAGATGGAACCAAGGCGAAGTAAAAGGGCCAAGAAGGACAAATCCTTCGGTCCTGACTTTGTAGCTTATATGGTTGATGATGAACCAAGGACAATTGTTAAAGCATTGTCAACTCCAGAGGCACCACTCTGAAAAGAAGCTATTGAGAGTGAAATAGACTCCATCCTGCATAACCATACTTGGGAGTTGGTTGATCTTCCTCCAGGAAATAAACCGTTGGGTTGTAAATGGATACTCAAACGAAAGTATAAAGCAGATGGGTCTATAGATAAGTACAAGGTCAGGTTGGTAGTCAAGGGCTATCGACAAAAGGAAGGCCTTGACTACTTTGACACGTACTCTCTGGTGTCTAGGATGACGTCCATACGGGTACTCATTGCGATCGCAGCTTTGCGTGACCTTGAGATACATCAAATGGATGTCAAGACAACCTTCCTAAATGGTGATTTGGAAGAAGAAATTTATTTGGAACAATCCGAGGGGTATGTGGTTCCAGGGCAAGAGAAGAAAGTTTGTCAGCTTGTCAAATCTCTGTACGGGCTGAAATAAGCCCCGAAGCAATGGCATGAAAAATTTGATAGTACTCTACTATCGAAGGGTTTCTCCATTAATGAGTGTGACAAATGTGTCTACATAAAAGGCAACTCTAACTCATTCGTCATGATATGCCTGTACATAGATGACATGTTGATCACATGGAGCAGTCCTAGCTTGATCCTAAAGACTAAGAACATGTTGAAATAATGCTTCGACATGAAGGATATGGGTATCGCAGATGTCATCTTAGGAATAAAAATCTCTAAGACGTCTGACAGACTGGTCTTATCTCAGTCTCACTACATCGAGGATGTGTTGAGAAAGTTTGAGATGTTTGACAGTTCGCATATGAAGTCACCAATTGATAGAAATCAAAAGCTTGATAAAAATCGTGGTGCACCCGTATGCCAGGAGCAATATGCACATGTGATTGGTAGTTTGATGTACATAACAAACTGCACATGGCCTGATATTGCTTATGCAGTTAACAAGTTGGCTAGGTTTACCCGTAATCCGAGTAATGATCATTGAAAGGCGTTGAATCGGGTACTACCTTACCTGAAATACACGCTAACTTACGGGTTACATTATTCGAGATATCCAGCTGTACTAGAAGGGTACAGTGATGCAAACTGAATATCTGATAGAGAGAACACCAAGTCCACCAGTGGGTATGTATTTACTATTGGTGGTGGGGCTGTGTCTTGGAAATTCTCTAAGCAAACTTGTATTGCCCGATCCACGATTGAATCAGAGTTTATCGCTTTAGATAAAGCAGGAGAAGAAGCTGAGTGGCTTCATGACTTCTTAGAGGATGTTCCTTGTTGGAACAAACCCGTACCTTTTGTAATGATCCACTGCGACAATCAATCGGCTCTAGGAAGGGCACTGAGCTCTATGTACAATGGAAAGTCTCGTCATATTCGACGGAGGTATAAGACCGTTAGACAGCTGATCACCACGGATATAGTATCCATTGATTACATAAAATCAAAGGATAACATTGTGGACCCACTAACAAAGGGCTTACCCAAAAATCAGATGTTCTGCATGTCTAGGGGAATGGGCTTAAAACCCAAAGTATAAGGACCGATACGGTGGTAACCCAAACTTACTGACTGGAGATCCCATGAATTAGGTTTAATGGGAAAACTAAGCTGTAAAGGTTCAGTTGATCGCTTCGGTGGAAGCATGGGCACTTCGGATAGTGATTTCTATAAAGAAACACCAAAATCCAAAGTCGTTCCCGCGAAAGACATTAAGTGCTAACTGCAGTATGGGTGAATGTTAAGTTTCCAAAACCTTTAATGATCCTCACCGGTTGAGGTTAGGTTTGGGGAAATTTTTAATGATTCCTAACACTTATAAAGTGGGGTATAGCAGGATACCTTGTAGGAGACCACCTATTTAAGTGCGAGGACATGCCGCATCAAATGAACGCACTTAAGAATCCAAGAAGTGTCCACAGCCACAACGGACAAAACATTACGAAGAACAGTTGAAGGGAAATTGTTGTGTTGGTACCGTTGACTTGGCTTACACTAAACACTGACGGTTCAAGACATCACGTTCACCGCGCAATAAGTAAGTCCGATTGTATTCAACTATGGAAGTTTCAAAGCAAAAGCTATCTATCCAGATGCAACATCTGTCCGCTGAAAGATTGCTGGAAAAGGCACCATGTGAGTGCGCCAAAATCTCTTTCAAGAGGGGATTGTTGGAAATTTACTAATGTGGAATTAAATATATCCCATTATTTATGACTCAAATAATTGGGGTCCCGCACGTCGGAAACGTTGTTTCCACACACGTGCACATATAGTGTTAAATATCGCAAATTTCAATAGTAAAAGAGATATTGGTACGTATGTAATACGTTTGAGACATAGAATGATGGACGGTTATTAGCCAAATGACAAAGTATTCCATGTTGGTAAACGAAGGAAGAAGTGTACGAAGTGTAAGATGAAACGTGTCAGAAATCGCCGCGAAGGGCCGCAGTGCAGCCCCGTCGGAGCTGAGGTGGCGCCGCGGCACTAATTGGGTCTTCAGTTCCTGGAGTCGCAGTGTTAATTCACAGAGCCGGGGCGCTTCGGAGGCAGAATGCTGCGATGAGAAGTGGAAAAGTTCTGACCTTTGGGCTGGTCTTGGAGCATTGATTCTCCATTACTTGGCACATGAATTCAGTCATTATTTGGCTTAATCTAACCTCTCAATTAAGTGTCATTACTTGGCTATTGAAGGCCATTAGTTGGCTAGTTGAGGGGTCTTCTTCTTACACTATAAATTGAGGCATTTGTCTCAATTGAAATAGACTACACAAAACTTAGAAAATACTCCTGAATTTTATGAATTCATCTTCTTCCTCTTTAGCAAAGTTACTATACTCAAAGTTCTTCAAGAGTAACACTTGAGTTTTCCTTTGCACAATTGTTAAGTTGATGTTGTATCTTGGGAGACTATTGCCCGACAACGAAAAAGGAGATATACGGGGCAATCTTGTCTTAAAGACAGTGCCATCACTCGACTCAATAAATCACACAAGCAGTTTGTTAAGTTCTTGATTTCCAGTTTATTGTAATATTTAGTTTATCCATTCTTACCATTGTAATAGTTATTTACTTTTCGTTCCCTGCAACAATTGTATCCCAACAACTATTTGATAGCCTTTATCCCTCGATGTTGACTTGACAAAAAATATGAATACACAGTGTTGTAATTTAATAGTGGTAATTCCATTTTATATTAAAGGTTCTAATCCGGGCTTGCTCTTTCTTCCTTTCTCATCACAGGCTCTCTAGTTTGCTAGCATGCTAAATTGCCAAGAGTAGTTTCATAATTAATCGAATCGATCATGCATTAGGTTTTTTAAAATAAAATTTAAGTTTAGGTACATCTCTGTAAGACTATAACCATACCAAATTATAATTTGTATAATAATAAAATATTCAAATCCGTATATGCCTTCCATTTAAAGTTAGGAACAAGTGTTGTTAATTGTAACGACAAGACATGAGCCAAAAAGACACATAGAGAATGGTAAAGAAATTGATCTTGGGCTTAACTTAACCCAAAAACTAGTTTATGAGGGGATGATTGTCCAAGTCCATATAAGAAGTTAAAATCCTCATTCAATTTCCGATGTGGGACTCTTAACACTCTCCGCACGCCCAGACCCGTTAACTGGAGCGTGGATGACATAATTTGGGGACCCAACATCGGTGAACATAGAATTGGAATGAGTCTGGCTCTGATACCATATAAATAAATGAATCTTGGGCCTAACTCAACCCCAAAAGCTAGCTTATGATAGGAGGATTGTCCAAGTCCATATAAAGAGTTCAAATTTCCATTCCATTTTCGATGTGAGATTCTTAACAGACATATTCAAGTTTGCTCGGTTTCTTTTCGCTAGCTAATGCTTTCTTTTTCACCTTTCCAGATACCCACTTTAATTGTTTCTTTCAGGGATGAAGTTTGTTAATTGCTTTTTACAGTTTTTTCAATATTAGTGTTACTCTTTCTTAGAATGAAAGAAAGATATCAATTTATTCACATCTTATGTGTTTTATAAAAAATATATTACAGAAAAACCTAATCAACATACCCGAAGAGAAACTGAGGAAACTTGAATAGTTACAAGAAATTTTACTAAGATTATTCTTGATAATTAATAGTAATATGGTTATATTATATTATACATACTAATTGTAATATATGGTACTGACTGAATCAAAATCGTTGACACCTCTATCGTTGGTGACAAAATACACAAATATTTTATCTTTTGAAAGAAAAGCAAAACGCTGATTTGAAAAATACATGGCTCGTAGACTGCATCCATTAACCGTTATCTAAAATAAAAAAAAGGAAAAAATCAAGGCTGTCTTGTCAAAATAATTAGGCGTCGGAGTTGAAATTGGAGTTGTGTTTGGCCATAGTGTTTGCAAATAATATTTGGTTGTTGGAATGCATTTTTCTTTAAAAATATAAAATATGATGTATAACCCCCCAATTTTTAAAAACTAGCAAAATCACTCATAATAATTATTAAACATAATAGCTTTTGAAGTTCTTATAAAGACAATCTGAAATCATTCAACAAATCAATTTACTTTTCATATTGATTTAACGCGTGGTTACAGGGATGTCAACTCATGTATTATAAGAGGAAACATTAAGCTCTTATTTTGCTTTGCAATGCTGTTTGCAAATTGAGCTTGTTCATGATGCATACGACCTCATATGTATCCCTCTGATCATGAAACTCATCAGTCGAATTTACCACGGGATCAAATTTATAAACTAAAAATTATAGGGTAAATTTTTAAAAGTGAAAGATAAAAGCAATGACAAAAAAAAAAGTGAAAATTGTGAAAACAAATTTTGAGGTGTTTTTCAAATTTCAAATATAAAAGTTGTATTTGAATTTTTTATGGCCAAACACCAATTTTCAAAAATAGTGAAAAAATTCTCCGGAAAAAAAATAAAAATTATCTATGACCAAATGGGTCCTGAATTATGTGGTATAATGTCTTCATCGGATGATAACTGTCTTTGTGTCTTCAAATGGGCCACTTTCCAACTACCCTGGTCGTTAATTAATGCCTTATTTAATGTGTTGGGATAATTATTATCTAGGCTAGGATGCGAGAACGATAGCTATTGTCTGTTGGGCCCTCCCAATAATACGTGTTTATCAATCATTCCCTTAATACAAGAATATGATACATGATGAGAATCAAAGCAGTCTTGTGAATACCGAGTTCTTATGTCTTCAATCAACCAAAAAAACAATAAAAAAATCAAGTCCAAGACATTAAAGTATATTTTCTTTTTTTTTATTTCGACCCTGATGTATGAAATGAATAATCCCTTGTAGCTAGATTTATAGGTATAGGAAGACTATGCATATATCACAATATACATATAACGCACAACACTACATTTACATGTATAATATGCACCAAATCACCAAACTAATTAAGCATGTATCATGTGTATATAATTCACATGCCTAAACCATAGAAAACTTCTTGTGGTCATCAAGATTTTCTCTTTAACACCTTAACTAAACTTTGTTTCATTTAGATACCTGAGGTAAGATTTGACTGTGTCATTTAGATACTTTTCGCTGAATCAATCAAATATGTACAAAGTGTGTATTACACTCGCCGATGACATGACAAATTAGCCAATTAACTTATTACATTTGCCATTGAGTCCGAAATAATAGTTAAAAAATAATTCTGAGAAGAAAAAAATAAAAATTTCTAAACAAACTCCACATACTTTTCGCCGGAAAATGAATAGCTTTTGCCGGGAAAACATTCCGGTGAACTTTTTGTAAAATTTTCAGATCTATTTTCTTTTTAGGCTGAAACTTTTAGATATGTTTTTCTTTTTTAGGTTGGAATTTTCAGATCTTTTTTTATGATAAATTTTCAAAAAAGGTAGGGATCGGTGGGGAAGAAAATGAAGTGGGGGGTTGGCGGATAAGAAAATGAACGGGGGGGGGGGGATGGCAGAGTCGCGGAGAAGAAGACGAACATGGGGTGAGTGATTTTTTTAAAATCTAAAATTCATTTTTGATTTTGATTTTATACAATGTTCTCAGATAATGGTGGCGGTCTTCATTTTTTTCGGTGGAGCAAGATAACGGTGACATAAGGCTTGTTAATGATAGAATATTAAGTGGAGAAGAAAGAGAAAAAGAATAAAGATGAAAAAGAAGAAGGAGGAGAAATAAAAAGAATTTAATTTTTTTTTAGCCTTCCCACACACCTGTTTTGCGTGAAAATCATGTAACTTTTTAAGTCAGCGAAAAGTGTCTAAATGTCACAGTCGGGCCCTATCTCAAGTATCTAAATGAAACATGGTTTAGTTGATATATCTAAGTGAAAAATCATGACGACCACAAGGGGTTGTCGATGAGTTTGGCCTAATTCATAATACTGATATTGATATTGATAGAGAATATATTAATATTATTCATATATTATGTAATTAGGGTATCAAGAGCCAAATCCTACCCCTAAAAACCGGCGCCCCACTTCCTCATTTTTTCATCCGCCGCCGACAACCCCTCCAAAACCGGCGCCTCTTTTTTTTTTCTTTTTTTTCTTTCTTCCACCGCCGACACCCAAACCTAAAATCCGGCACCCTTTTTTTCTCCTTCACGTTGCCGGCAACCCTTGTCTATGGCTTCTCCCGCCTATTCCTCCTCCACCCACGACACACATCCTACAACTTCCACCTCCTCCTACCATATTTCATCCGGCCTTTGCCGTGACGAACATCAAGAACTTCATCCCTTTAATTCTTGATCAAGAGGATGGTCAATACTCGTCGCGGGTTGAACTATTCCGAATTTATGCTTGTGCTTACAATGTCCTTGATTACATCGACGCCTCCAACCCCCGTCCAACCGCCGTTGACAACACAATGTGGAAGCGCCTCGATGCGGTCGTCAAACAATGGATATATGGCACCGTATCCAAGGATTTACTTCATACCATTATGAAGACATGTGCTTCGGCTCATGACTTATGGACGAGGCTAGAAGAAATATTTCTAGACAACAAACATACACATGTCGTGTATTTGGAAGAACAATTTAACAACATCCGTCTAGAGAACTTTGCTAATATGTCAGACTATTGTAAACAACTTAAATTAGTTGCTGATCAATCGTCTAATGTTGACACTCTGATTTCTGACACAAAGATGGTGCTGCACTTATTGATGGGTTGCTGAAAGGTGAGTACAATACACTTGCGATGATGATCCAGCAAGCTGACCTACTCCCTAGCTTCAACAAGGCCCGATCACAATTGCTATTGGAAGAGACTAGACGTGCCAAACAAGACGAATATAATCAGAAGGCGTTGGTAGTAGACGCACCGCTGACCACCTCTGCACCCACCGGACCATCACAACTCGTGGACCACCACAATCAGCGCGGCGGCCGGGGCCATGGCAGAGGCAGAGGCCGAGGCAACAACCGCGGTGGCAAGGGAAGGGGTGTAACACCCCGTACTTTCAGACGATAATTTGAGTATCTAGACATATGCAAGTAGACCCGAGCCTTGGAGGATTTATGTCATATTCACGTATGTAAATGAAGAGCTTAGTATATAAAAAGATGTGACCCCGAAATAATTTAAAATTTTAAAAGTGTGACAACGATGATTATAAATGATATTATTCTGTGTCTTAAAATAGGCAATGTAATAGTGCTATAACACATAATGATATTAATAAGTATATGAAGTGTCTTAGAAGTGTTTAAGATTTTAGTGAATGAAGATGAATAAATTAATTATGTGTGTGATTGATTAAATTGTGGAGAAATGATTAGTGGACCTAGTCCGTGTATAGCATTGGTAGGTGACAACAAATCCATTATTATGCCAGCAAATTAAACGTGGTGTCATGTGTTAGTGATGAGTGGATGAGGTAATTTCTATCAAGGCTACACATGTAGAGTTAATAAGATTTTATAGTGTTTCGTTTCAAATTCATTAGCATTTTGTTTTTCAAGATAAAGATACTGCAATTTGTTTTCCTTCAAATTGAAGAATCTCAACTTTAGATATTAACATGAGAAACGAACCAACAACCAAATCATTCCATTTTATGTATCACCAGTCACGTTTTGTTTTATTTTAATTGAAATATTATAATCTTCTCACGGACAAACCTAGTGGGTTTTGCTCTATATCTCGATCTCGTAGTTCCATCTTGTCGTGTTATTAAACTCCGATTCTGTTTAAAGTAAAGTAAGGTGGAAGAAGAATAGTTCTGGGCATATAAGATTGAGGCATAGAGGAGATTGGTCACAACAATAACTAGGAAGTGGATGTTAAAGGTATGTTAAGGCAAATCCTTCCTTCTTTTGGCATGTTCTAAGTTACGAAACATAAATATAATAGTGTCCCATAAATGATTCTACTCTTAGTAGTTAATGATGTTAATGTTATTCATTCCTATTTTCAAAGCATGTCTAAATATGTTCCTAAATCCCTATTGAGATATATGAGAAAGATGTTAATATTCATAATGTTAATCGGAGGTGAAACGACCTTACGTTACTCCAATAGACTCAGAGTGTCTTGTTATCAGTCATGCATTTTATTCATGTATATACCTTGACCTCAAAGGCATTATATACAGTACTATATGTATGTATTATATATGTATGGAGATGTGAAAATGGATACGACGTTATATACGCACCACTACATGATCAACTGGTATATGATGATGATTATGCCCACAGAGGCTTGTATGATATGATGGGATGTTCACAGAGGCTTGATGGCGTTATATACACATATGTGTATGTATGACCGCATTGTATATGACACTTACCCATATTATGGCCCTCAGAGGCATGCGGTACATGTTGATTGTTTCTTGTCTCATTTATTTTCATATCTCTATTATGCTATTCTTCATGCCTGACATACTCGGTATATCATTTGTACTGACGTCCCTTTTGTCGGGGGACACTTCATTTTATGCTTGCAAGCTCAGGTAGACAGGGTGACGGTTCGCACTAGTAGGTTGTTGGTTCAGCTGATATCGAAGCACTCCACTTGTCCTAGAGTTGCAGTCTAATCTTTGTACGATATTTTTGCATATGCATATGGGTGTGGCGGGGCCCTGTCCCAAACTTATAATGTCACATACTCCTTAGAGGTTTGTAGACAGATGTCCTGTGTATAGTAGTCGTGTATGACCTTGTCGGCGTTAGTATGTATATATGCATAGGTTGAGTTCTTCTGTTTGTATGATTTTACGTAGCTCATTTCCAGTTTATCATTTATATGTGTCAGCAGAGTACTTTGTGATGGCCCTTGTGACCCATGATTAATTATGGTTAGATGTTAAATATATGGTTAGTGGTACTCGACAAGTAAGGTCTGAGTGCCCGTCATGACCCTCCGGTTTGGATCGTGACAAACTTGGTATCAAAGCAGGTCTGTCCTAGGGATGTCTACAAGCCGTGTCTAGTAGAGCCTTATTTATGGGTGTGTAGCGCGCCACACTTATAAGTAGGAGGCTACAAGGCATTTAGGATTGTCTCATTTCTTTATAATCTAGATCATTCGATAGAACTGAGTCGTAAGAAAAAATGTTCCTAATCCTATTTTCCCGTTTGAAATTGTAGCGATGTCTATAATGAGAAAGACTCAGGTTAGTAAGAGTATGGGTATGGGTATGAGGGAAGATACTGGACAAGTACCACCCGTTGGTACGGGTCAGAGGGTTATGGATGTATTAAAAAGAGACGTAAGTTATACGACTGAATCAGACCAGTTGGAGATCATAGTTTTTATTGAGGAGGATCTATCTGAGGATCCATATGAGTCGCCCGCTAGAACATTTTCGGTTCTGCCAACGGAAGATGTGGCGAGGGGAGTGTTGACCCCACCGAGGCCCTTAGTTTCAGTATCAAGCCCCGTTGACCATGGTGTGAGTGGAGTAACACAGGAATTGGCACTGTCTGGTTCCCCTCAAGCTCAACACCACGTCAGGGTATTTATTTCATTTATCGACACCAACTCTTCTGAGATTTCGGATAGTACACAATCTTGGGAGTCCATCAATCACGCCTCTCCGGTGTATGTCATGAAGTACGCGGAGGAAGAGGAGAGTAGGCAGGCCAAGAGGATGCGAGTAGTTGATAAGGATAGGAGGTTTCGCTCCGAAATGTGTCTAATCAAGGCTCACGTATAGGACCAAGGTAGGACAGTATATGTACATTAATCTATTTATTGAAATTGCTTATATATGTATATACACATATTCATGAACCCATAAAACCACTTACTATTTGTTATAAGGGAACAAATGATATTCTAGTAGCAATGGGTCAAAATTATAAAGAAGAGACCATAGTAGAAGTAACTGGATCACAACACTGTTCTAGCAGGCAAATAAGATATGAGAGCTCATCGATGGATAATTAATACGTGATTCGAACCCTTTGTGACCTTGTATTCAGAAACCCCGGACTCACCTTATGTTGAGTTAACTGGTTAGGAGTAGGTTAGATGTATTGTTTAACTCTTTATGAGAGAAACCATAATAAGCACGTATTGTTAGAAAATAGTTATAATAGGTAACAACTAAAGGAAGGGCAAAGGCAGAGTACGGAAAATATATCAGGAATTATGTCACCCAAAGGTACAAACCAAATGCAGAGGTATGACACCGCTAACAAGTAAGAATGGTTAGAAATAGCAAGAATTGGCCATAAAGGAACACCTTATGAAAGCTTCGGGAGCAAATAAGAGGGAAAATGGTGATGAGGGAAGGATAACCATCAAATCAAGCATTATAAATGGGACAGGGAACCCACAATGATGGTAGACTATGTAAGCACATGAGACCCTTTCATGAATACCAGCTGCAGTATCTAACAATTGTTCTAGAACAGTCGTGCATGCTGAACCTGACAATAGATTAGTTGTAGTTATGGATAAGGAATTAAGTTAACAATCTAGTAAGCGCTCACTAGAGAATGGTCATTTCCAGAGGAAGAGAGGGATGTTAGTAGTAGCAAGCAACTTGAGGCAAGATAAGGTCGAATTAGGTATTTAGAAAGTTCAGCAGGACTAGGTGATGTCAGGATACTGAAAAGATAAATGACAGGACATTGGGAGGATACCAATAAGTAATGAAGGAATAACTATTGTAAGTCAACCACAATGGGAAATGTCACTAGTCAGCTTCGTAGGGCTAGAAATAACCGCCATAGTCAGATATAGTATATGTATATGTACATACCTCTTCTGGGCATCCAAATGACATTGAAACTGCCATACTATGAGACGTATATCCTGATGGGAAGTTACATCGCAGGGAAAAAGGAAATTGGATGCAACAAATCAATGTGAGAGGCGATAGTCTAAAGAGCTAAGGTTGTGATTACACCCACTAAAGGAGGAGAGGACGATGAAATAATATCTAGTAGACTGGATCTTCCAACAATCAATCAACAAAAGGATTATAGCAAAGTTAACGGCCAAGGCGAACTATGATGCAGAATAATCAAGAAAGGTGCCTGAATACAAACGATAAGCTTACTAAGAAAGAAGAAACGGGAGGAGAGATAGAAGGGAACATCAAAATACTCAGAAGGTTAAGGCGGTGAAGGTAAAAGTAGCCAAAAGAATATTGACTTAAAATGAGCTACTACAACTATGGAGGAAGGTGAATAGATTCAGAAATTAGTTGTTAGGCTAAGAAGGATCGAGGTATAGATGAGAGATTTCAGATGTTTTGTGAAAGGATGACAAAAAGGATATCATGAGTCGGAATAAGTACGTTTCAGTTTTCTAACTAGCCACCTCCTTCATAAAGCGTGTAAACAGTCAATGATATCAGATAAAGAATGGAATACGTTCATAACAGAAGACTTGAAAACTGTCAATGCAAGGAAAAAAACATGTAAGGTTCCGAGAGAGGTCACATATGATAAAGAATATGGAAAAACCACGACAAAGAGGGTGTACGATAAGTTAATCCATAACACCGGATTTTCGAGAATGGTAGGTACTCAAGATGGAGGCAAATATTAACATTATTGTTGTTAAATATGTTGGTTGAGAAATAATGGATAACGACAAAACTGAGGCCACGCAAAAGGAGTTCCAAGGCATATGGATACTAAAACAACTTGTGTATGTATACATAGAGTGTCAACAAAAGATCAAGGGTGGAGAGCACCTAAGGAATGTCGCTAAAGAAGGAACTAGAGAAGCTATGTGAGAAAAGAGCAGAGTATGATCTATGAGCAAAAGTATAATACAAGTGCTTCCCAAATGTATAATGGCCATAGTAGTTTCAATGTCGTATATGTGTGTAAATGTAAGCAATGGTTGCATTACCCTGTGTGACATGTAGGATGAAGATAGTAGTTTATGCAATCGTAACAGAGATAAAAGACAGGTGGCAATCTAAATGAGGAACCTAGAGGTGACTAGAGTGGTTGGTTCAGGGTAAGTTAGCGATTAAGGGCATATGAAATGACAAGAGATAAATTTCGCGTTGAGAGCCAGAAGGAGCCCAATTTATAGATATTAAGCAAAACTAGAATGAATTACCTAGGCTTAAATCACAAGAATCGAATATCGGAACGGAAGTGATACCCATTGGTAGGTCCACAGGAAAATGGTGTCATGTGAGGACAAATGTGATCATGAAAAATCTAGACGTGGAAACCCCAACATTCGAGGATGAATGTTTCTAAGGGGGAAAGAATGTAAAACCCCATACTTTTGGGTGATGGTTTGAGCAGCTAGATGTATGCAAGTAGATGTGAGCCTTAAATAATTTATGTCATATTCACGTATGTAAATGAAGAGCTTATTATATAAGAGGATGCGGTCCCGAAATAATTTAAGATTTTAAAAGTGTGACAACAATGACTAGAAATGATATTTTTGTGTCTTAAAAGAGGCTATGGACTAGTGCTATATCACATAATGATATTAATAAGTATATAAAGTGTCTTAGATGTTTTTAAGAATTTAGTGAATGAAGATGAAGAAATTAATTATGTGTGTGATTGATTAAATTATGGGATAAGTGATTAGTGGACCTAATTCATGTATAGCATTGGTAGGTGACAACAAATCCATTATTATGCATGCAAATTAAACGTGGTGTCATGTGTTAGTGATGAGTGGATGAGGTAATTCATATCAAGTCTACACGTGCAGAGTTAATAAGATTTTATAGTGTTTCGTTTCAAATTCATTAGCATTTTTGTTTTTCAAGATAAAGATATTGCCATTTGTTTTCCTTCAAATTGAAGAATCTCAACTTTAGTTATTAACATGAGAAACGAACCAGCAACCAAATCATTCCATTTTATGTATCACCAGTCACGATTTGTTTTATTTCAATTGAAATATTATAATCTTCTCACGGACAAACCTAGCGGGTTTTTCTCTATATCTCGATCTCGTAGTTCCGTCTTGTCGTGTTATTAAACTTCGGTTCTCTTTGAAGTAAAGTAAGGTGGAAGAAGAATAGTTCTAGGCATATAAGATTGAGGCATAGAGAAGATTGGTCACAACAGTAAGTAGGAAGTGGACGTTAAAGGTATGTTAAGGCAAATCCTTCCTTCTTTTGGCATGTTCTAAGTTAAGAAATGTAAATGTAATACTGTCCCATAAATGATTCTACTCTTAGTAGTTAAGGATGTTAATGTTATTCATTCCTATTTTCAAAGCATGTCTAAATATGTTCCTAAATCCCTATTGAGATATATGAGAAAGATGTTAATATTCATAATGTTAATCGGAGGTGAAACGACCTTACATTACTCCGATAGACTCAGAGTGTCTTGTTATCATTCATGCATTTTATTCATGTATATTACTTGACCTCAAAGGAGTTATATATGCTACTATATGTATGCATTATATATGTATGGGGATGTGAAAATGGATACGACGTTATATACGCACCACTACCTGATCAACTGGTATATGATGATGATTATGCCCACATAGGCCTATATGATATGATGGGATGCCCACAGAGGATTGATGGTGTTCTATACGTATATGTATATGTATGATCGCATTGTACATGACACTTACCCATATTATGGCCCTCAGAGGTATGCGGTACATGTTGATTGTTTCTTGTCTCATTTATTTTCATATCTATATTATGCTATTCCCCATGCCTGGCATACTCGGTATATCATTTGTACTGACGTCCCTTTTGTCGGGGGACACTTCATTTTATGCCTGCAAGCTCAGGTAGACAGGGTGACGGTTCGCACTAGTAGGTTGCTGGTTCAGCTGATATCGAAGCATTCCACTTGTCCTAGAGTTGCAGTCTAATCTTTGCACGATATTTTTGCCCTCAGAGGCATTAAGTACAAGTTGATTATTTTTTGTCTCATGTTACTTTCATGTCTCTATTATGCTATTCTTTATGCCTGACATACTCGGTACATCATTCGTACTGACATCCCTCTTTTTGGGGGACGCAGCGTTTCATGCCCGCAGGTTCAGGTAGATAGGGTGATGGTTCACACCGGTAGGTTGCTGATTCAGCTGATATCGAAGCACTCGACTTGTCCCGGAGTTGCAGTCTAATATTTGTACGATATTTTGGCATATGCATGTAGGTGTGGCGGGGTATACATATGTCCTGTGTATAGTAGTCATGTATGGCCTTGTCGGCCTTAGTTTGTATTATAGCTGGCCAGTGGGCCGGGCTCAGGTCTGGCGGGCCGGGTTTGGCAGGGTTGGGGCGGGATGGGCGAAGGGGGCGGGGTCGGGTCTGGCAGGGTCTAGCGGGGTCGGGTTTGGCGGGATTTGCTCCAGTCCCGTCCCGATCCCGATCCCGTCGGAATCGAGGTCGGGATCGGGGCGGGTTCCGGCGGGTTTTCCTTTTTTTTTTGTAATAACATATGTATAAAAAAACTCAATAAACAAGACAAGATAGTGTAATAAAAACATCCCAATGTTGTTTTTGTGTCTCTTATATTATTTAATAGACATATGATTTTTTTGTAATACAGATACAATTGTCTAAATTGCAACTTTGTGGTGTTGTTCAAAAGTTGTAAATTACATAATAAAATTGCAATTGAAAAAATTATATTCTAAAAAAAACCTGTTCTAATTGCTTGATAATTTCCTGTGGTTCTTCCGTTGGAATTGGTATTTGTTGGTCAAATTGATCCATGTCACTTCCACTACCTTCGGATAAGATTTCATTGTAGTTTTCGTCTTCTTCTTCGTTGATCTCCGGTTGACCGCACCTTCTCCGTTTCGCTCGTATCCAATATCTGAATAATACTGCAATTTCCAAGCTGTCTCCGGCTAATGAGTGTCTGTGGTCTCCTATTTGATATCTGCCGTGCGAAAAAGCGCTTTCGACGCAGTTGATGACGCTTGAATGTTCAAAACATCTCGGGCCATCATTGAAAGTGTCGGAAAGGTCTTCTCATTCCCCCTCCAGTATTTCAGCAAGTCTTCATGTCCATCTTCATTGATAACTTCTTGGTACGGTACAGAACCCTGCAAAACAAAAATATTCAACTCGTTAATTTGGTTAGTAGCGGTACGGCCGCACATTCTATTTCTGAGGCTTTCAATACTAGCCGCAGAAACAACATGTCTTTTGTGAGGTTGTGTTGAAGATGAAGAAGATGGTATGGAAGTCGATAAGTTACTAGCATTTTCTTGTTGGTAAAACCTATATATTTTTTTGCATTGGTCTTCTACGCTAGACAACACTTCTTCTTTAGTTTGTTCAATAGGTGGTGGGTGATTTAGATTTTTGGGACTTGGAGATGGTAGTACTTCTATACAATCGTAAATAGTTTCAATTAGTGAGTTAGTACCGTCTATTTTAATAGTCGGATTTAATACAACACCAATAATATAAATAGTGGGAATAGGAATAAAATATTTTTTTATTTTGATTAACACTTTTTAATAGCTGTCATATAAGTTGGGTTTTCCATATTATTCACTAAGTAATAAAAATATTAGAGTTATATAAAACAACATAGTTGAAATAGTAGGATAATATATACCGGAAAATTCTTTTGTTGCTTGAAAAAATTTCTCTAAAAATACAATAAGTTCGGAAATTTTTACACAATCACTATCTACAATCATATCAGCTGGATTTTGATTATGAGAGTTAAAAAATAAAGTTATAGGTTTTCTATAGTCATAAGCAACAAATAGTTGCTCGTATAAAGAATTCCACCTAGTGGATACTTCTTCTGGAATTTTTCTATAAGGCAGTCCACAATCGTGACAAGTTTTTTTATATTCTTTTCTTCGTTGTACTCTATTACTTTTAAAAATAAAGTTTATAGCAAATTGTATTTTACTAAGAATGTCTTGAAAAAGTGATAGACAATCCTTTACAATTAAGTTATATATATGGCACGCGCATTTTATATGAAAATGATGTGGAAAAGATGGAGTTAAACTATTTTTTAAAATTGTAATAGCGTAATTGTTAGAAGAAACGTTATCTAATGTAATAGTCATAATTTTATCGGTTATTCCATAATAATGGCACACTTGATAAATATTATCTGCAATAAAAGTACCAGTGTGCCTATCATCTATATATCTATACGCTAAGATAAATTTTTGCATAGACCATTTATAATCTATCCAATGACAAGTTACCGTTGAATAATCATGGCCGTTAGTACTACGACCTATATCAGACGTGATAGATACTTTGCCATTAAAATGATATAATGAATAACATAAATATTGTTGATATTCATGTGCGAATTTAAATACATCTCTCTTAACAGTTGATCTAGGAAAATCGTTAAAAGCAGGATTATATATATCTCTAATGTAATGAATAAAATTGGGAGATGAAGGAAATGAAAAAGGCAAACCCTCCACAACAACTAGTTTTGATATTGTTTCCCTATCTCTATGTTTGTTGTATTTAGGGCCTACAATTCCCCCCGTCGTGGGGTTAATTTGACCCTGTACTTGGTCCGGGACAATATGTGAACCTTGTTCCGATGGAGTGGACGTTTGCGCACCCGGATTTGAAGCCTGGTATTGGGCATACCTAGCTGGATGAGCACTTACTATGTGTTCAATTAAACCCCCCATCCCACCGTGACCTTTTCCAGTTTTAAATTTTAAAACATTTTTACAAATTTTACATCTAGCTACTTGATTCTATACGTCCCTATCAAAAAATATCCATGCATCTGATTTTAATGGTCGTTTTGCTGGACCTCATCTCATACTAGGGAGAATAGGAGGCTTTTCAGTTGAAGGTGCACTAGTGGGTGTGTTGTCATCAACATTAGTGGGTGTATCATCTAGATAATCGTTTAAATTAAAGTCTTCTTGAGTTCCAGAAAATAGCTCATCGTCTAAATCTAATGGTATTGTAGGAAAATATTGAGTATCAACAAAATTATCCTGTGTAGGAATAAGATGACTAGAAGAAGTACTCTTGCCCTGGTTGCCCCTACTAAAAGAAGCACCCTTACCCTTAAACATACATCTTAATCCTTCCATTTTAATTATGATAATAAATAATTAAAGATAATAAAATTAAGTGCGCTAAATAAAATAAACAGACAATAATAATTTAATGAAGGAACGAATGTACCAAACGCCGACGTGTAATCGAGAGGTTGAAAATTGAAACTTTGCTCGATGGAAGATCCTCAAGCTAGTTGCCAACTTCACTCCCAATTCCCAAATGAATAAATAAAATTGAATATTTAGTAAACAATGTAGACTTGTAGAGAGATATATTGAGAGATTAGAGAGATTGTAGGAAGATTTGTGAGAAAGATGAAGAGAAAATGAGTTATTTATAGTTGAAAATTGGGTTAAAGTGTAAATATAATAACTTATGAGTTAAAAATAAATATTAAGGGGTAGGGGGGTTGGGGGAGGGGGGAGGCCAAAAACAGCCGTTGCCCAACGGCCAAAATCTAAAATGGTCGTTGGTGGAACGGCTATATTTGCAAAGGGGGAACTACGGGCGGGATCGGGGCGGGCTCGGGATGGGCTCGGGGCGGGCTCGGGATGGGCTCGGGGCAGGCTCGGGTCTGGCGGGCTCGGGATGAGACATTGTCCCGTCCCGGTTCGAGTCCCGCTACCATTTATTTTTAATACTAATCGGGGTCGGGGCGGTGTCGGGGCGGGCTCGGTACGGGGTCGGGTCGTGTTCGGGCCATCCCGGCCCACTGTCCAGCCATAGTTTGTATATATGCATAGGTTGGTTCTTCTGTTTTTAAGATTTTATGTAGCTCCTTTCTAGTTTATCATTTCTATGGGTCAGCAGGGTACTTTGTGACGGCCCTCGTGACCCATGATTAATTATGGTTAGATGTTAAATATATGATTAGTGGTACTCGGCAAGTAAGGTCTTGGTGCCCGTATGACCCTCCGGTTTGGGTCGTGAATAACTTGGTATCAGAACAGGTCTGTCCTAAGGATGTCTACAAGTCGTGTCTAGTAGAGCCTTGTTTATGGGTGTGTAACACACCACAATTATAAGTAGGAGGCTACAGGGCATTTAGGATTGTCTCCTTCCTGTATAATCTAGATCGTTTGATAGAACCGAGTCGTAAGAAAAATTGTTCCTAATCCTATTTTCTCGTTTGAAATTGCAGCGATGTCTATGACGAGAAAGACCCAGGTTAGTAAGAGGGTTGTCCGGACACGCAACGCTCCACCTACGGCTATTGTGTATTCTTAGGGGATAATCTAGTTTCATGGTCTACCAAGAGACCGGCCACACTATCCCGTTCGAGTGTAGAAGCAGAGTACAAGGCGTTGCAAATATTGTTGTTGAGATCTATTGGCTCTGAAATCTACTTTTGGAGCTTCAATGTCCTTTGCGTAAGGCGTCTATAGTCTATTATGATAACATATCTGTTGTTTATTATCTCACAATCCGGTTCAACATCAGCGAACCAAACACATTGAGATGGATATACACTTTGTTCGTGAAAAGGTTGCTATCAGACATGTCAAGGTATTGCATGTGCCTTCTTCATATCACTATGCATATATATTCACTAAAGGACTACCTAGACAGCTATTCTTCGACTTCAGATCCAGTCTAAGCGTCCGGCCTCCTTCCGCTCCGACTGAGGGGTGTATTAGTGAATATTAGTAGAATATTCATCATATATTTTGTAATTATTAATGTTGTATAATTATGTTAATTATAAGATCCCTTTTGTATTAGGATTTCACATTGTACACACTATATGTATTGTATTAATAAGAAAGTCTCTTCAGGGAAGATTAATACATTCGTACCGTTAAAACAAAAGACAGATTAGGGGTGACGTTATATATAATTTATCAGGTATCCTCCAAGAGAATGGTGACAGAATTGAATGTACATTGCAATTTGCTAACTTTTCAGTCAAATGATACCTAGTGCTTGTCCTATTTATGCCATTAGAGAAAGCTTAGAAGATTATCATTCAAGTTGGCTACTAAAATATGTCGTAGAAGGAATGATTCGACTTGATATTAGCATTCAAGTGGCCTATAAAAATATGTTAAGAGGAATTAATGATTCTACGTGGAATTGACAGATATAACGTAACGACAAATATTCCATGGAAAATTAACTAGAAGGATTGCTCATTCAACATTGACCATCTCCTCAGTCACCTTTGCTCATTCAACATTGACCATCGAAGATATCCATGGTGGGGGGCAGAAAGTTACAAGAAATTAATGGGAAAACTTACTCACATAACGTACTTTAATCAAATTAGATAATTTAATCTTACAATTTACAAAATAAAGTGAAATTATACATAAAAATTGGCGATATTTAAATGATAGATGTGTGTATTATAGTAAAACCAATTACATTAATTAATTTGGTATAAGGAACTGTGAAAATTTACCAAAATTAAATGTCAAGACAATAACACTAGAAAAATGCTATCTTTCATTTTTCTCATTTCCTTTTTTATTCATTGTTATCGTTCTTTAAATAAATATAACCGGTACAAGATGATGTGCAACATTTTATCCTATTAGATTAGATATTGCAGAAGTTTAAACTGAATATTACTGCACTCATTATAACATTTTTTTTTATAGTGAATGCAAACTTTTTTTTGATAATAAATTGTAAAATATATTATTACCACCAACAAACAAACAAAACAATACAAACTAAGAGCACTCGAAACTCCAACCACCTTCTACTAAGGGTTTTAGAGAAGAACAAGCCTCAAACACTAGGTACAAAGTGTGTCAATGAATCCTATACATTTTCGAGCTTTCTTTGTGTCCAAAAACATTTGTATCCTTGTTCGCACTATGAGTTTTGAAAGAAATAACCCCCTAGATTATTTTCATTAATTGAAAGAGTATATATACAATTTACATATTTCCATAATAGGAATCTTATTCCTATTCTACTCCTAAAACCTTATTCTACTTGGATATTAACTATACAATTATGGTAAGTGTACAAGATTAATTAAGGTACAAGACATATACACCTTATATACAAAAACTGCCCAACCGTGGGCTTTCCTACAGTAATCCGAGAACCACTATACATACGATATACACGTGTATATTGTGTATATCGTATGTATATTTAACACACACCCGCAGTTATAGCGGGCAGTCTTCGTACGCTGAAATTGTCCCTAAAATCTTCAAAAAGGACCGAGGGAAGACCCTTTGTAAAGATGTCGTCAATTTGATATAATCTCATTTACTACAAAACTACTGCTTACAATATTTGCCTTAAAAATCTTCCAGTTCCTAGCTTGCCAAATGAAATAAACCATTGCACCATACACTGCAGCTACCATCTCCTTCTTTAGCTTACACGAACTCTTCCTCTTGATGGACTCCAATGCCCTCCTGGGCTCCAATTGAGTTAAGGAAAGTCCCACCCATTGTGTTACACTTCCCTCCAGACAGAACTTGCCCATTCACAGTCGATAAATAAATGTGCAGAACCCTCCAACTCCTCAGTCCCACACAACACACAATCAGCAGTATCGGTTGCTCACTGTCACAACCACCATTCTATCCTTAGTCAATAACCTCCCTTGTGCAGCTAGCCAATATATAAATCTATGCTTAGGTTGCAAGACCCTGCTCCATATCAGATCATGTGTCTCAAGCAATGGACCAAGTGTAATCAGTGATACGTAGCTCTGGGAAACTGCGTACTTCCCAGAAGCTGTCAAGATATATCTCCCTTCTCTATATCAGTGCTGCATACCCAACTTTAGCTTGTTCAAGTTCCTCCAATACCAACTACAATCACTAGATGGGATATGATCCCAAAACTCCTCATTGTCTTTCATATAAATCCCATGGCCATTTAACCCATAGCAGCTCTTTATTAGTAACTAGCAACCAAATTAACTTACCCACAAAAGCCAAATTCCACTTGTTATTCTTCATATTCAGACCCCCATATTTCGTGGGTGTACAGACCCTCTTCCATGCTACTAATGCCACCTTCTTAGCATCTTCACTACTTCCCCCATATAAAGTCTCTACACTGCTTATCTATATCCTTTAACACACTTTGTGGCAATATAAAAACTGCCCCCCAAAAATTGTGGAGAGAAAATATGATAAAATTTATCACCTGCAGTCTACTAGCATATGAAAGATGTCTTGAAGACACTGCCCTGATCTTCTCAGTAATCTTGACACTTAGCTGGTGGCAATCAATTTTACTCCACTTCTTAGGGGACAAAGGCAACCCCAAATACTTCATGGGAAATGTCCCTGCACTAAAGCCAGTAAGAGTTAACAAGTTCACTTAAGCTCATAAGACACACCAGCCATATAGATGCTTGATTTCTCAGTATTAGCAACCAATCCAGTAACAACAGAAAATTGGTGTAATGCCTCCATCACCCTCTGTACTGATGCTACATTTCCTTTGTAGAAGATCATAAGATCATCTGCAAATACAAGATGAGTAAGTTTCACCCTTTTACATATAGGATGAAACTGGAAATCTGGTAAGGCACTCATTTGCTTCAAAATTCTGCTCAAATAGTCCATTATTAACACAAACAACAATGGGAAAATGGGATCCCCTTGTATCAACCCCCTTTTCCCTGCAAAGTATCCACAACTTGCACCATTAACTTTGACAGAAAAGCTTGTAGTTGTCACACAAGCCATTACCAATGGAACAAATTTTAATGGGAAATCATACCCTTCTAACATTTCCTGAACAAACTCCCAGTGCACCATACTATATGCCTTCCTAAGATCTATCTTCATCAAACATCTAGCAGAGGTCTTTCTATTATATTGCCTTAGCAAATCATGGCTCATTAATACATTATGCACTAAAGATCTCCCTTGAACAAAAGATACTTGAGTGTCACTCACTAGGTAAAGTAGTACAACGGCAAGTCTAGTACAAAGCAACTTGGAAATATATTTGTACAAGACATTGCAGCATGAAATGGGCCTAAACTGGCTTGCAGTAGTGGGGTTGCTCACTGTCACAACCCAACCCGGAGGGCCATGACGGGCACCCGGACCCTACCTACCGGGCACTACTAATCGCATATTTATCATCTAACTGTAATTAAGCATGGGCCACGAGGGCCGTCACAAGGTAACCTACTGACGCATAGAAATAATAAACTGGAAAGGAGCTACGTCACATCTTACAAACAAAGGAACCCAACCTATACACATATACATACTAAGGCAGACAAGGCCATACATGACTATTATACACAGGACAACTGTCTACAAGCCTCTAAAGAGTACATGACATCATAAGGTCGGGACAGGGCCCCGCCATACCCCTACGCATATCCAAAATATTGTACCACAACTAGACTGCAACTCTGGAACAAACGATACTTGAGTCTTTCTAAGATCTATCTTCATCAAACATCTAGCAGAGGTCTTTTTATTATATTGCCTTAGCAAATCATGGCTCATTAATACATTATGCACTAAAGATCTCCCTTGAACAAAAGATACTTGAGTGTCACTCACTAGGTAAAGTAGTACAACGGCAAGTCTAGTACAAAGCAACTTGGAAATACATTTGTACAAGACATTGCAGCATGAAATGGGCCTAAACTGGCTTGCAGTAGTGGGGTTGCTCACTGTCACAACCCAACCCGGAGGGCTATGACGAGCACCCGGACCCTACCTACCGGGCACTACTAATCGCATATTTATCATCTAACCGTAATTAAGCATGGGCCACGAGGGCCGTCACAAGGTAACCTACTGACGCATAGAAATAATAAACTGGAAAGGAGCTACGTCACATCTTACAAAGAAAGGAACCCAACCTATACACATACATACTAAGGCCGACAAGGCCATCCATGACTACTATACACAGGACAACTGTCTACAAGCCTCTAAAGAGTACATGACATCATAAGGTCGGGACAGGGCCCCGCCATACCCCTACGCATATCCAAAATATCGTACCACGACTAGACTGCAACTCTGGAACAACTAGAGTACTCCAATATCAGCTGAACCAGCAACCTACTAGTGCGGACCGTCGCCCTGTCTACCTGAGCCTGCAGGCATGAAACGCAGCGTCCCCCGACAAAAGGAACGTCAGTACGAATGATGTACCGAGTATATCAGGCATGAAGAACAACATAATAGAAACATGAAAGTATCATGAGACAAGAAACAACCAACCAGTAAAGAATGTCTCTGAGGGCCATAATATGCATAGGTATCATGTCTGTGCAGAATGTCTCTGAGGGCCATAATATGCCCAAGTGTCATGCACAATGTGGTCATACATATATATATATATGTGTGTGTGTGTTTGTGTGTTTGTGTGTGTGTGTACAACGCCGTCTCCCTTTAGCCTCTATGGGTATTCCATCATATCATATTGTCCTCTGTGGGCATAATCATCATCATATACCAGTTGATCAAGTGGTGTGCATATATAACGCCATATCCCTTTTCTCATCCCCTACATATATATATATATATATATATATATATATATATATATATATATATATATATATATATATATAATGCATACCATGTAGTAGTATATATAACGCATGTGGGTCAAGGGTAATACATGAATATAATGTATGAATGATACTAAGACACTGAGTTTATCGGAGTGACGTAATGCTGATTCACCTCCGATTAACATTATGAATACTAACATTTTTTGCATATACCTCAATAAGGATTTAAGAACATATTTAGACATGCTTTGAACATAGGAATGAATAACATGAACATCCTTAAGTACTAAGAGTAGAATCATTTATGGGACAGTATTACGTTCACGTTTCGTACTTAGAACATGCCAAAAGAAAGAAGGATTTGCCTTAACATACCTTTGAACCGAACCTTTACTGATAATGAAGAAATCAACCTCCTTTACAAGTTAATCTTGCTAGAACGTCACTTTTACTTCCTTCAAAGTGAATTCCCAAAGACAACATCATTTTCTACTGCCTTAATTCAAATAAGAACGATAAGAAATCACCTATTTGCGTACATTTAAAGCATTTGTCGCCCCTTAATTAACCAAGCAGCAACTTAAAATGAAGTACAAGTTGATGTCTCTAAGTTATTGTTCATATCGCCTACGTTTTGCCTTTAAAGTAGCATTATTCATTGTGAAAAAATATTGTTGCAATATTTGTTGTTCTTTCATATGAAAGATTCCTAAAAATGAAATTGGTTCGGCCAAACTTTAGTCTAATAGATATGCAAGGACACGTAGGCAGCCCCAAAACCACCATGTATATCACGGATATATTTAACACACCCCCGCAGTCATAGCGGGCGGTCTTCGTATGCTGAGACTGTCCCTAAAATCTTCAAAAAGTACTGACGGAAGACCTTTGGTAAAGATGTCTGCAATTTGATACCTTGAAGGGACATGTTAGACATGTACTTGTCCACGAGCTATCTTTTTGTGAACAAAGTGAATATCCATCTCGATGTGTTTAGTGCGCTGGTGTTGAACAGGATTACCAGAAAGGTAGATGGCACTAACATTATCACAATAAATCAAGGTAGCTTTCTGAATAGAACAATGAATCTCTAAAAGAATATTACGTAACCAACATGATTCAGAGACCACATTGGCCACCCCTCGATACTCGGCCTCTGCACTATAGCGTGACAATGTAGACTGACGATTCGCAGACCATAAGATCAAGTTATTTCCAAGAAACATACAATAGCCGGAAGTGGAACGTCTGGTATCTGGACAACCACCCCAATCAATATCTGTATACGAGACAAATGTAGATGTCGATGACAGATATAAATGTAAGTCATAGTCAAGTGTTCCCTGGATGTATAGAATAATGTGTTTGAGCACATTCATGTGTTCAACCCTGGGATCATGCATAAACAAGTACACCTGCTGTATGGCATACGTAATATCTGGTCTCGTGAAAGTAAGATACTGAAGAGCCCCTGCCAGACTACTATAGCGGGTTGGATCCTCGTAAGGTGAGCCAGTCGCAGCACCCAACTTGGGCTTAGTATCGACGGGAGTGGAAGTAGACTTGCATGAGGACATGCCAGCACACTCAATAATCTCAGTTGCGTACTTTCGTTGGGATACGAACAACCCACATGTATAATGAGAAACAACAATCCCTAAAAAGTAACTCAAGGGCCCCAAGTCTTTCATAGCAAATTCAGAACTTAGCATGGTCATGATAGACTTGCGCAAAGCATCAGTGGAGGAAGTCAAGATAATATCATCCACATATAATAAAATATAAGTCAGGGAAGAACCACGACGATATATGAATAATGAATTATCAGACCTGCTGTGCGAAAACCCAATAGATGAAACATAGTCTGCAAATCTATTATACCAAGCCCGTGGGGACTTCTTAAGCCCATACAAGGACTTCTTCAATAAACAGATGTGATGGAGATATTTGGGGTCTCAAAAACCCAAGGGTTGATGCATATAAACGGTCTTTTTGAGATCATCATGTAAGAAAGCATTTTTCACATCCAACTGATGAATGGGCCAAGCTTTAGAAAGAGCCAGACTAAGAACAGTCCGAGGACATAATCACTTTGATGTTCAAGAAAGTTATCGACCTTCAAAAGCAGGTCGCAAAGGATGAAGTTGTTAACACTGCCAGAGAAACAGCTACTGCTGAGGCAAGAAATCCTCCACCACCTTTTCCATCCCTAAACTCGCCTATGCTTGAACATTTTCCGAATGCCCATATTGGGGCCTCATACCAGACACTGCCTCCACTAAATGCTACCCACATAGTTGGGACCTCTCCATCCGTGCCCACCTTCCAGGAGCCACCAGCTTCTGCCAATCCTAGATTTCACCAAAACACTGCTCCTAGAGTTGCAGGCACTCCCAAAAGTCGCCCCACATATCCTACTGCATCTTTCCACAACCCAATTACACTTACTAACTCCTCACCTGAATTAGATCATTACGAGGAAATAAAAAGAACATGGAGGTTCGAGTAAGACCGAAGAGAGAAGGAAATGGAATCGAAAATGATGGATCTATTCGAGAAAGCAAATAAAGGCTCCCACGAAGTGATGGTATTGAGATATAACGACATGTGCATGCATACCAATTTGGACTTGCCTGAGGGCTTTAAAGTTCCCAAATTTTAACCTTTTAATAACACGGAAACCCCAAAGCCCATATGAGAGCTTACTTTGGCAGCTGGTCGGTGATACGGGTAACGAGGCACTGTTAATGAGGATCTTAAGCTGAAGCCTCATAGTTGAAGCATCTGAATAGTTCACAGCACAAGATCTCAGCCGTTAGGACTTATGGGAAGAGATGGCAAAAACCTTTATGGACAGATTACGCTTTAATATGGAAAACATTCCAGACGATTACTCCTTGGAGAAAATTCACCAAAAATCAATAGAAACCTACTGCAAATATGCAAGTAGGTGGAGGGCTGAGGCTACCCAAGTATAGCTTCCGATGAGTAAGAAAGAATTGGTTTCAACATTCATCAGATATCATGACTTAGATTGCTATGATTGAATGTTAGCTATGACTGGGAGGTCATTCGCCGATATAGTCAAGATGGGAGAGACAATAGAAGATGGTCTCAAAACAAGAAAATTTATTAGCATCGTGAACAAAGCTGGCGTATCATGCTCTGCTGGAGCCGCCAAAAAGAAAAAGGAGGACGTGGCAAGCGTCTCTTACGCCCCGAGATGAGGAGTCGTAAAAGGGAAGGATCGCAATCGTCCTTACATGTATACCAATCCCTTCTTCCAAGAAAATATCTACCATCACCCTACAACCCTATACCGGTATATTGTACACAGCCGAACTACCAAGCTCCACCAACAAATTATCAAACACCTATACCTATCTACCAAATTCCACCTCCAAATTACCACATTCTCACGCCCACAAATTAAGCACCAACAAAATCATCATAATCAACCGCCTTCTGCTTGCCATGTCTGAATTTTGAGAAAAAGCATCATCGGGTATTTACACCACTTCTAGAAATGTGAACCAGACTGTTCGCTAAACTAAGTGCCGCCAGTCTCATTAAAGTCGTGCTGTCGAAGTTTATTAATCCACAAAGTCGCTTCTACCGACTTGATCAAACTTGTGCTTACCATTTCGGAGGGATTGGACATTCTACTGAAGATTGCATCAATTTGAAGCACTAGTTGAAAATTTTGATCGGCAAATGAGAACTCATTCTAGAGGCTACAACACCCAATGTGGATACAAATCCCCTTCCAAATCATGGTGCCAATCATATACATATGATAGAAAGAGAAGAGGATTTTGTGGCATGCCGACCATTGTCCCAAGAGGACATCGAAAGCTTAGAGTGCACATTCGTCTCACTCACGCTGCAAGAGCATCCTAATTTCAAGATATTGATACCTGCTCCAAAGCAACCGTTTGTAATTCAAGTTCCTCAAGTGGTCATCCCGGCTCTTAAAAAGGAAGTCGCAACTGTGGCTCAGGGTATGAAAAAATCAGAGAGGTGCTATGCTTCCGAAGAATCGACGCAAGAAGTGCCCCATAAAGAAACCAATCCAAGAAGGCCCATCATTGATGGGGAAGCAGAGGACTTTTGGCGCCGGATGCAGCCGAAAGACTACTCTATTTTTTAACATATACAGAAAAACACCGACTAGAATTTTTGTGATGTCGCTATTCCTGAGCTCTACATAGCATCGCTTAGCCTTAATGAAAGCGATATAGAAAGTCCATGTCCCAACAGGGACAAGTAGTGAAACATTGGCCAATGTAGTGGTCCACGAGATCAAGGCACATTGAATTTCCTTCTCTGACGATGAATTGCCAAGAAAAGAAATGACTCATAACAAGGCTCTTCACATCACTATCAAGTGCGGAGGAAAAGTTATTTACAGAGTACTCATTGATAGCGGGACTCAATATATGCCCCATTTAAACATTGAAGTAGATATGCTATGACATCGGGAAGTTACGCTAGAGTCATACCAACGTGAAAGCTTTTGATGGAGCACAACATGACACCGTGGGTGAAGTGGACCTCAACATACAAATGGGGACCCGCTGAATTTACCATAAAATTTCAAGTAATGGATATCAGTTCCAACTACAATCTCCTACTGGGGAGACTATGGATACTCATGGCTGGAGTTGTGCCATCTTATCTACATTAATCAATGAAGTTTGTCTGGGAAGATCACAAGGTTGTAATCCATGGAGCGGGAAGTATCCATAATTATCCCGACAACTTTATGCCTATGATAGAAGCAGTCCCGATGGATGCAGATTTCCATGTAATGGAACTTATGGGATCCAATCATCGAGGGGACGATGAAGACATTCCGATGTCGCTAGCTCACAAGATGGTTACCAATTTTATTCCCCATAATGGGTTTAAGCCCGGTAAAGACCTAGGATGAGAGCTCCAAGGCATGATGTAATTCCAATTGAATGATGTATTTCCAGCCAAAAGGTCGTGGTCTTTTTTTCATAGAGTCATGTGATATAATTCCAACGAATGGGCAGCGGTCTTCACTCTAGTTGAATAATGTAATGCCAGCCGAAAAGTTGTGGTCTTTATTCCATAAAGTTGTAAATGATGATGGTCGTCTACAATACATTGTAGTGTAATAGTAGTGATTGTCGGTAGTAATTGATGGTTATTGTGCTAATGGTGGTTGGTGATGATGATGATGATTGTATATGGTGGCTAGTGATGGTAGTGAGTGATTGTAGTGATGGACAATTAGTGGCTGAGGATGATGATGAAGGATGGTAGTATATGATAATGGGTGGTGGCAGTAGTTGGTAATTGTGAGTGATGGAGATAGCGATGAGTGGATGAAATTGATGAATTGTCATCATTTTAGATATCTTTAAATAGACATTTAAATGAAATTAAAAACTTGTTACATATCTTAATTATTCAGATATATTCAAATTCATTAGGTGATTGAAACTTAAAAGGCACACATTAATGATTAAGATTCAAATCTAAATAAAGCAACTTAATGACTGAGATTTGAATAATTAAGACTAAAAACTTCGTCAAATGCAAACAGATGAGGTCTAAATCACAAGATCCTTCGAGAATCAATTTATCATCACTATCCACACATGTTAAACACTTTAAGGAAACTAGGAAAAATAAATAAAATCAAACTGCCCGAAGGTAACTTTGATCCATGCACTATCTATTCATATTATTCCCCGTTAATTAATAAAAATATGTGAACAAGAGGTATTGTGATGAGAATCCAAGATTAAGTGATGGTTTGCATTAAGTGTTGACTTAAGTGTTGTATGGCTAAATTTCACTACAAAGAGTTATGGCATACGACTTTGAAAGACATGTCCATATTAAGTCATGGTTTGCATCCTCTTTAATTTTTTATTTTGGTGTGTTTCTGTGGAGCTATATTAAGTGTCTATCAAGCAAGACAATCGGTTAAGTTAGAGGGTTTGATTAAGAATTTATTCAATTTTATCCAACTCTTGATAAAGAAAACTTATCTTCTTAATATATTTATTGATGATGACATAGTCTGGGTAACTACATAAAATATTATTAGCTTGTTATTTATAAGATGAAATTTTTTATGAGAATTTGGTAAACATTTTATGATTTATGAGTTGGTAAACTTTTTATGATTTATGAGAAAGTTATTCAATTTATCCTGAAATATTTGAAAGTGTAGCGGTGGTTTGAAAATATATTTTCTTTGAAAATGATAATATTTTATGTGGTCTTATTATTAAAACTGATTTTAAAAATGAGGATCTGAAGAGAAGAAAAAGTGCAAGGATATAAAAATATTTTGATGATGAGTTGTATACTTATTTTATTGATGATGATCCTAAAATATATTATGGTGTTATTTCTTCTCTTGGTGTATTATTTTTAAAAAGAAGCAATTGTTGAAAAAGTGATATAGTGAATAAATATTTGTTGTACTAGAGGGGTACAATGATGTTAAAGTGGATGTCAAAATCCATTGGTGGTTATGTATTCATCCTTTGTGGGGATGTAATAATATGAAAATTAGTTAAATAGACCATAATGAATTTGAGTTTGTGGTTTGAAGTTAGTTGGTAATGAGGCTAAGATGTTGTCTTAGTGAATATTGAGGTTGAGCATGTCTATATAGGTGGTTGCCAAGCAGCGTTAGTTGTAGTCAAAAAATAAAATTTTCAATGGCAATAAAACACATGTGTTTGAGATATAATGTGGTAAAACAGTTGTTAAGAGATGGAATTACATCCATAAATTATGTGAGGTTAAAAGTGGATTTGGCCAATCCTCTTACTAAACCTTTAAGAAGAAAATTAATAAATGAAGCTTCAATGGGAATGGGAATTTGTCAAGTTGTATATCGAACATGATAGTAACCCAACCTATGTGAATGGAGATCCCATGAAGTAGGTTCATATGGGTAATAACAAGTCATTATTTGATCTTGTGCACTAAAAAGTTTGTCCCTTACGTGATCTATTATGGTGTGTATATAGTGCAAATTGCAAGGAAAGTGAGGCTGAGTTATAAACTCTCAATCAATTACCATATCATTTATAGATTGTGTATTGCTCTGCAGAATACACTTGATGGGTGGATCTATATGAGTTTGGAGTGGTGCCGCTCATATGAAATTGTGATGGATTTCTAGAGCACTCATGAATACCAGGACAAGCACATGACCTCTTAGCGCAAAACCGCGATAACAATAAAGATTGTGCGAGTATAATGTGATAGAATAAGAACCTGGGCTTACAAAAGAATTATTAATTCATAGAAATTTTAAACTTCACCATTTGTTTTGTAAGCTTAATCTTATTCTATTTAGGTCTGGTTCATAGTCTATGCGACACTAGATTCGATGCATGGTACTCATATGTGCAAACCCAGTAAAATGTTCTTTAACCTTCTTTTTTCTTTGAGATATGTTAAAATCCATAAAACTTTTTAATCCTTAATATTCTTTTTGAGATAGTGGGAGATTGTTAAAAAAATATTATTTAATATCCCAAAAAAATTATTATATCTATAATTACAATGGTAAGACTATTGATTCTATTTTTGAATAGTCTTTATGATAATTGTAACAGATAAGTTATTGCCATTATTCTTCTTAATTAGCCGTTTCATTACTCACCTTCATTAGCCATTATAATTCTTCATTACCATTGAAAGCATTTATTCAATTAAATGGTTAGCGGATGGTTGCAAGAATGAGCCTTTGTTCATCTCATTCTATATATATTTCTTTGTCCTTTTCTTTTGGATATGCGAAGAAAATATAGAAACAACTCTTCTACCTTTCTTCGCTTATGCTGGGTTTCTTTCTTAATGAAATATTTGTTAGATTCTGACTCCTAATTTTATATTAGAAACGCTTGTTGAATTCTGGGGAATACACCTATACCGGGTGAAATATCCTTAAGAACAATGTCTGTATCGGGTGAAATATCCTTAAGAACAATGTCTTGGACACGCTTCAAGCTATGAAGTATTTCCAACAGTGTTCATGATCGAGTATTTTTCGTAAGATTTTCTAACACAAATTAATTAATCATTAGTGATTGGTCAAAGATGGTTTAGATAGAAGAAGATGGTAAATTCAATATACTAATATATCTCACTTCATTTCCTAGGGATTAGAAAGGCACGTAAGTCAGAACCTACTAAAATTGTGCTTATAATATTAATTTTTCAGTCTCACTTTTAATTGTCAAAGTATTTGTCTTTTTACAAAAACAAAATAAAACTAATTAAATTTATTTGTCTTTAATATCGATGGTTCCTGAAAGTAATTGATGGATAAGACACATAAATATAATTTCTTAAGAGACAAGTAAAATAGAAATATTACAATAAAATGGAACGGAGACACTAGGATTGAATTCATGCTTTTGAAGGATTTGGAAATACAAAAATTTGTTAGGAGACATTCTAAAGTACCCAACTCGTAGTCCTCCTGTTAATATTAGTATATGAAAGAATTATCACTCAGTCCGATTTTGTATATAATAAATTACCATAATTATAGAATTTTTGTATAAATGTACATTGGCTCTCTCGAAAGCATGACTCATTTATCAGCTGGATGTGAAAATGTTTTCTTACACGGTGATCTTAAGAAAACATTGTACATGCATCAACCCTTGGGCTTTAAGGACCCCACGTATCCCCATCATGTCTGTTTGCTGAAAAATTTCTTATATGAGCTTAAGCAGGCCCCACGGACTTGGTATAAGAGGTTTGCAGATTATGTGTCTACTATTGGATTTTCTCACGGCATGTCTGATCATTCTCTGTTCATCTATCGTCATGGTAATTTTCTGGCATATATTCTGTTATATGTGGATGATATAATATTGACTGCCTCTTCTGATAATCTGCGCAAATCTATCATGTCCCTTCTCAGTTCATGCTATGAAAGACTTGGGGCCTTGAGTTATTTTTTGGGTATAGCTGTCACTCGTCGTACATGTTGTCTATTTTTATCACAGAAGAAGTATGCGGCTGAGATTATTGAGAGAGTTGCATGTCATCTTGTAAGTCATTTTCTACTCCGGTTGATACCAAACCGAAGTTGAGTGCTACTTCTAGCACACCATATGAGGATCCCATCCACTATCGTAGTCTTGTAGGGGCTCTTCGGTATCTTACCTTCACGAGATCAGATATTACTTATGCAGTACAGCAGGTGTGTTTATTTATACATGATCCGCGGATTGAGCACATACATGCACTCAAACGCATTATACAATACATACAGGGCACACTTGATTATGGATTGCATTTATATTTGTCCTCCATCTCTACTCGCGTGTCCTATACAAATGCTGATTGGGGTGGCTGTTCAGATACCAGGTGTTTGACATCTGGTTATTGTGTGTTTCTCGGTGATAACTTGGTCTCTTGGTCTGCTAAACTCCAGGCCACTTTGTCGCGCTCTAGCGCGGAGGACGAATATCGAGGGGTCCCCAATGTAGTGTCTGAGTCCTATTAGTTGCGTAACCTCCTCTTAGAGCTTCATTTTCCTATTCGGAAAGCTACATTGGTCTACTGTGATAATGTTAATGCGATATATCTCTCGGGGAATCCTGTACAACATCAGCGCATTAAAAATAACGAGATGGATATTCACTTTGTTCGCGAAAAGGTAGCTCGTGGACAAGTACGTGTCTTACATGTCTCTTAAAGGTACCAAATTGCTGACATCTTTACTAAGGATCTTCCCTTGGTTCTGTTTGAAGATTTTAGGGACAGTCTCAGCGTTCGACAACCGCCCTCTATGACTGCGGGGGCGTGAAAGAGAGTGTATACACAGTCAAACCGTGTATATCACTTAGTCCGATTTTGTATAATAAATTACCATAGTTGTAGAATTCTTGTACAAGTGTAATTAGGGTACTAGTATTATAGTAGGAAAATGTATTAGTCTTGTATTAGGAAAAGGTAGATTTATTTTTTCATATTTAGATATTATATATTTATTTATATATCTCTTCATTAATAAAAATAATCAAGTGATTATATTATTTCAGTGTATGTTTTTCAAGTTTTTACACAAACTTTTAAAATGACTCACTTAATTAATACTTCACTCAATTTTAGAGCAATAAGGGTGAATGGGAAAACTCAGGTAAAGAAAAGATAAGGAGTATCTCTAGTAGTCAAGTCTGTACATAGCCACTAATCGGTGGCCAATTCTTATTCCAAAAGGTGGAATCTCCCACCCCAGGAGCCCCACACCCCGGTCCGACAGGTCTGTAAAGGAGGTAAATCATGGTGACTCAATTGATTTCAAAGGTTAGACCAGTACCACGCTGCGCACAAGGGGCCCTCCTTTATTTCAAGAAGAAACCCCCACACTGCCGCTGACGGGATTCGATCCTTGGTCCTTATTCCAAATATCCCCCTTGAAACCAATTGAGCTGCCCAAGCGGACAAAACTAAGGTAAGGTAAACTTTTTAAAGTGACTGGTCCCACCGTATTACGGCCCCATACCCCAGAAAACCCCACCTCCGGCCTGGCCCTACGGATTAGTATACACCGCTTGGCCCTACGCGTATGGAGGGATTTTTTTGGGGAACACAGTTCCACTCTCGCTGATCAGAGGACTCGAACACGGAACCTCAGACAGCAATACCCTAATGCATTGGCCACTGGGCCAAACACTTTGGATAATCGGTGGCCAATTCTTGTTGTACTCGATCCTTGTTTCCAGGAAATCGCCCACAACATGAGGAGGATATGAGAACTATTATCGCTCATACAATTAATTTGAATTCGTTTCGAAAAATTCAAATAAAGAAATAAAATATTTCTTATTAAAGACGATTTAGTTTATAAGAATACTCAAATCAAAGACTTCTGATTAAAGATGAAAATATATTTATCACCCAATCACATTCTTTTTTTTTATAACAAGGTCAGTCAAGTATGCATACGTTTTTCTCGAACACACACTATTGTAGAATAACTCGACAAAGACATTAATAGAATGAAACTTAACGTGGCAACTCTTCACAAGAGCAAGTTAAAAACAAGCACATGAAGGCTGAAGCGTTGGCTTCTCTTCACAGGCCCTAGATTTTTTCTATTTATTTAATAGGGTATTTTAATAAATAAAATAGGTATATATTTAGGGTAATTTAACTTTTTAATTTTGAGATTCCTATATATATATATATATTTCTAGATGGTCCAAGTTAATAATGACCTTGTAACATTTGATTTCGTATATTCCCGAATGGGTCAAGGCGGTCCAATACCGGCACATTAGTGCAAGCCTTTAGGTCCTGTCTTTTTATATTCAAGAAGAAGAATCTAAAGTGAGTGACATTTCTCCTACCTCAACTATATACTATATGTTATTAGTAGGATTAGTTCAGTTGTTAGTCACATACCAATTATAGTGCAAGAATTCAATCCTAGGAACCTCATGACCACTGCTACTTAGCTAGGTTTTTCCAAATCTCTGCTATCTATGTGAAGGAATTTATTGCATCCTAGGTTTCAATTTATGTAGCGGTATGTGAATGGAATATAGATGGATTCAGAATTTAAAGTGTATAGATTTCTATAACGATTTTAAATTAATATACGATAATAATAGGAGTTCACAGTTAAACACGTATACATATTTAGTGAATACTTTAATACATATACATGATTTGAACAATAGCTATTGGGTTCTTGTGAACCGTACACTACATGCTGGATTCTCCCCTGAATTGTGACATGGTTTAAGAAAGAAAGGATAATTATTAAAGTTTGTGGTCTTAAGTATGTATACCATGAGAATAATTGAGTATAAAAATATGTCATTAAAGGTAAATGAAAAGTTTAAAATTAAAGTATTTTTAAATATAGAATTGTGTGTACTAGTTAATAATGAAATAGTGCTGTAAAATGGAGCAAACGGTGTACAAATTCAGATGTAACGAAGTTTTTAGTCCTTTTAAGTTTTCATAAAATGAAACCTCTAAAGTTTAGTTTAACCTCAAGTATTTACTCCGTCATAAAATGGAACTTTCACATTCAATCCTTAAATTTTTGAAAATTGTAACAGGTACTAAATGGAAGTAAGATTAAAAGAAATTATAATTAAATTCAATGCTGAGAAATCATTTCAAAATTGAAAATCTCTCTTAAACGTTGAGAAATAAACTGTTTAACTAATTAAGGAAAAATAGCATTTATGGTTCCGATCATAGTCCTCGTGTTTCTTGATTAAGCGCAGTAAAGAAACTTCATCCGTTTGTGGTACATGATACACTCTTCAGACTCAAAAGCATACACACTTATCTCATCAGAATTTTAAGATTACAGTGGATGACCAATTGTTGTAATCAGAGGGAATTTTTTTGTGGTTGCACATTTGGTACTTGGTTCTGTGTGAGGCACTGAGGGTTTTAACTTTTGACTCAAGTAATATTAATAATAATGTATTCCAAATAAGAACTCACGTATTATTTATAGGGCCAAATCATGCACTCCTCTCCTAGATATAATGGGATTTGAATTCTATTTTATGGGGAAAAAACTACTCTTAGTCTTTATGAACGTAAGGAAAAAAAAACACAAAGGGCCGCTCAGTAGAGTTTTAAAAGTTGATTTATAGTAACCCTAAATTATTCTAGCCATACCATTAAGAAAATTAGATAGATACACTCAAATAATATTAACAATAATGTATTCCAAAAAAGAACTCACCTGTTATGCAAATTGTGCACTCCTCTCCTAGATATATTGGGATTTGCATTCTATATTAGACTAAAAAGCAGGTAAAAAATCGACTAAGTTCGTCGGTTTTTTTTAAAAAAAAACGACAGAAACAGATCCATCAATTTTGGTCGCGTCGCTTTCTCAAAACCGAAGGACTGCGTCGGTTTAAACTAGTCTTTATTCTTGGAAATTTTAGTTAATTCCTTTCAGTCTATCTAAAGAATTAGTGAAGAAGTGACCTTACAAAAATCAGTGCAAATTCGAAAGGGAACTTATATTAAGGCCGCAATACAAAGAATTCATCAGTTTCGTTAAACAGAAAAAAGTTAAGAATATCGCAATCTCATGGGTTCAAAGCCCATAGAGTATGAACCCTTTTAGTCTTTTACCCTCCTCCCAACTTAAATACATGATTTTACTCTATGACAGGAATAAACTATTTTATTGATTTTTCATTCTATTTTTATAAAAAGATCCATTTTATTATGGTAACATATTCATAGACCTTACATATTAAAATTTTATATCATTGGGTTATTCACATCTTTGGTCATTCTCGATCCAATTTTTAAATGTTGAATTTTAAATCCACGACCTACTCTAAGTAAGAAGAGCTTTTTGGATTTGAAAAAAAAAAAACTTTGCGTACAACACATTTTTTATTTTGTCAGCAATGTTATCTCCAATTATAACTCCTTTGGAATGTAAAATCTCTTCTCGCCACCCTATGAGACAAATATATACATTTCGATTAGGGTCGTATCCTATAGTAACAATTATACCTTCAAGTACTTGCTATTACCAAAATTGTCATCACCTATGGTTGATTAAGAAAAAACTGCCCTCCAAATCCTAAATAATAAAAGCTCAATGGAAAAGGGAAATTATAGAGATTCAAATATTAGTGCAACTGTTACACCTTACTGAATCACTTTAAATCGTACCAAAATTGCAAGGAGATAAAACCTCCGGTCCACTTGGTACTTGTGGCACAACTTGGTTGTCAAAAGGTCCACTTGTTACTTGTGGCACAACTTGGTTGTCAAAAGGTCCATCACCCGAACGATTCTTTTTTTATGATGATGGTGTTATCCAGACCAACTTTCACACAATTCAACCTCCCACGAGAACAAGTTAAACTCTCCCCCACCAAGGCTTAGATAGGAAAATATTACCTAGCATTTAATCTCGGTTAAGATTTAACTATAATCTCCCATCATCTCAATGATTGATGATAGGAGTACTCAACAGGAGAAACACGTATTGGAAAATGCTAATAGTCTATAAATTACTCAATGTAATAAGATTTACAGTCTATAGGCCCCTCGTATGAGGCAAAGAGAAGGTTCTGAATGAATAAATGCCTCCCCTCTATTGCTACTGTACATCCAGAGGTAATTACCAACTGGTGTATTTTAAACCTAGCTAAGCTTTCCAAATGTACAATTAGCTTGCCCTATTCAAGCTATCCAAATGTACAGTTCACTTGCAAGGAATCATCTATAAAATGAAAGAGAAGAATATGGCCACACCCTCTTCATAAAGGAGGGTATGGATGGGGGATTTCGAGTCCATACAACAGAATACAAAAATTGGGGGGTTGAGAGCTCAACAATCAGAACTCCTAAATTTCCAGCACAGGAATTGAAGTCAGTTTCCTGTTGGCAGATGCATGTTTCTCTCCAAGCCAAAAAGACCGATTACCAAGCCATGCAGAGAATATCCCTACAAACAAGATATCATGTGGTTGAATCCTCATTTTTGCAGTAGAAGTAACCATCATTCCTTCAATGTGGAACCTTCTCCTTATTCAGTGTCTGAATCAATACTTAGATACAATCTCGGTCTTACAGAACGACGTTGGCGAGGAAAATTAAACGGACCATCTGATCTTTCTCTACCGCTCTTCTTTGATACTCCGTCATTCATACCAAGAAGCAATGAAGCTGTGTATAGAGTAACATCATTAAATAGGTTCAGATAACTTCAACAGAAGAACAAAGAAAGAAGAATACTTCTGACAAAATCTCTTATCTCACATATAAAAATCTATCATGCACATGGGGAACTACTTCAAAAAGTAATAGTAATAGAGTAGGTGCGTGTATGTGCTCATATTAGAGTTCTTAGCTTATCATATTATGCATCCAAACATATTTGTCGCAATTAAAAGTACTAGCCCACAGTGTAAGTGCATATATAATGTGAATGTTGACATTTCTCAGCTTTCTCCTAATCTCCAACACAATATCTAAAAATAGGGAAATACCTGTGTCAGCCAATGAGCCCAAGGAAGAGTCTTTGGTTTGTGCCGGCTTCCCTGAGCTCAACCCATTTGCAACTTTAGATTCCCCACCTGCGCCGAGCCTAAGTGAAATCCAATCCTCAGTATGAACGCCAGTTGACACACCTGGCTGATGCCCCATATCAGCCTTGACTGATGCATCCGATGGAATAGGAGGAATAAATATCTGAAGTGAGGGATCATTATTGCCAAATGATAGGGGATTATTAACTAAACCAGCATTCATTTCAGTATTCGGATGATCAACAGGAGATTCAGGAAGAAGAGAACAAGATCCAATGCCAGTATCTGCAGCCAACGAGTAGCCATTGATAGAGCTCGCACAGTTAATAGAACCATGCTGCATATCTACTAAAGAACCTGAGACATCAGTATCTGAACCAAACAACCGAAATCCCGGGCCCCCCTGGTTAACAGTAGGCAAAGGCCACATATTCATCCCAAATTCATCATCATTTGCACTGAACAGCCCTAGGCATGAATCCCCATCATTAACAAGTGCACGGTCGTCATGGCAAGAATCTAAAATTCCTTTAGGCCTACCAGGAAAAGAGATTATAGGTGCATCAGTGTGGTTGTTATTGTAAATGGATGCAGAAGAGATTAGTGGCTCATTTTCTTCGTCAGAATCACTTAGGACAATAACTTCAGCATCTTCAGCTGGTGCTGCATACGCTGGGACAAAATTTGGTGAAATGGTTTCAAGGTCAATAGGGAAGTCAAAGTTAACATCACCATCCTGATTAACGCTGGGATCTTCACCTACCTTGCCACTCCCAGTGGCACTGCTGCTCATGGGAATGATATCTTGAATATGATTTTCAAAGTTCTCACTTACACTATCCCCATATGGAAATGTTTGCATATCTTCATGTTTGCTAATTTCCCACAAACCATTTCTGTTCTTCTTCAACCCAACTTTTAGTAAACCGGGGCTTTCAGAGCCTCCTTCCTGTTTAACATGCTTAAGAATTCCAGGCTTGGGTTTTGAATCTATACCCTGAGATTCAATGAGAGTTCCATCAGGTAAGTGCCACCGTCCGAGATCCCCAAGACTCCTTCGATCACCTTCTGCCTTCGCACGCCAAGAACCATCAGGTTTCACTTCAATTTCTGTCACTTCTTCTCCATAAGTTCGCAGCTGCACCAGAAAAGCCAAAACAAAAGAAACATAAAAAAGAATAATGAGGTTAACATAGGGAAGTGAATAATAAACAACAAGATTAAAACAGTGTACGATCACAAGAAATAACTACCCATACCTGAGAAGTGATCCGATTGAAATATGGATCTATAATGACATGCTCCAAAGAGTAGTTCTTGAGACAGATAGGGCATTGCCACTACATATCAATAATATTTGTTACTAAATAACAGCAAACAAATCAGAGATATTTATCTAAGCCTGACATACAATTAAACCTGGGACCTAGTTACTTGCCTTCCTCGACCTTTGATTCATTTCAACAAAGACTTCAAGATCAAAGCAGCCCATATGTACACAAGGTTTGAATCTTCCGGCAACTTTCATTCTTAAACCACTCATCTGTACATAGATGCACAAGATAAAACCATAGTGTGATTCATGCTGCGTCACAAAGCGGTAAACATGCAAGAAACCATCAAAGAGAGAGAATCAAATTATTCAAATTTAAGACATCCTATCCTCCCTTAAAAAAGGAACCTATCACATACTAGCAGGAGGAGGTGGAAGTTTGTGGCTAGTCAACAATATCTCTCTTATTTTTCTTGAAGAGTGGGGGGGTGAGAATACTGAGAGATAGCTGGTGAACGATTCGAATCATCTTCTACTAATTCGTCGTCCATCATCTGACTTGATAAGGTGATGCCTCAAAAATAGAAGTCTATACTTTGAAGAAATAGACCCAATTGTTTCTCGTTTCAACAATCAAATGAAACCTAAATGTGCTGAAAAAAATGTGCAACGCAATTGCTCTGATTGCATATGAAGAGGCTTGTAGGAGTAAGCTATTGCCACTTTGTGCAACGCCACAACTTTGCAGCTTGACTGTCTACTTTAAACCAGACAGAAAATGGGAAGAGAAGAGTGAGGCAGAAATTGGGTTTGGGGGGAAGAAGTAAAGATATATCCCATAAATAATTTATGTGTGATATAACCATAGCATCTTAGCAGCTACCAAGGTGAAAATAGCAAAACTCATTAGGAGATACAAAATTTTAAATATCAATCACCTTCTTCTTTTGGCAATGAGAGAGAATACATGGAAGAGAAGACTAACACCACACGGAAAGTGGAGTAGAGATGATGCAATAATAAAACATAACACGGAAAAAGGGCAGAGAAAAAAGAAGATTACAATATTCAGAATTTGCTTACAGGGCATCGAAGATTGACTGGAATGAAATCAGCAACCACTTCAAGGTCACTGTCGCTGTCAGCATTTTCAGTGGCATTCCCACCACCAACGCAACGACGAATGCGAGCAAGAGCATCATCAAATACCTCACCATCAGGCTCTTTAGGGATCATATTGAGAACCTAAAAAGAAAAAAAAATTATTCAGACACCATAAAAAGGGTCAATACAACAGGACCCAGCGCATGTACATGTGACATGTCTATTATTAGTCAACCTAGATGCAAATCCATCATTACGAGCCGGGGTTAGATAAAAGTAATAATAGAAGATAGCTTTTACAACTCTCAACTACAACTACATATACCTAAACTCCACATCCCCCAAATGAATTTTGCTCAAGAGTTGAGTAGCAATGCAGTGCCTGAGCCTACTTTAAGACACGTCTGAGAAACAGAAGCCCTCTGACTAGTCTTTCAGAATCTCAGAAATAACAGCAGTTAGAGCAGTTACTGCTCATTAGGATAGATATAGTGCACAATTCTTAGAAACACATAAAGCAGCTAAGGTGCAATACTATAAAAGAGAAAAGATGATGAGATAAAGTGATAATATACACAATAAATTGTTCCAAACTAGAATCAGAAGCTTCTCCACAATACTTAATATGCAATAGATTTTTAAACAAATAATTTACATGCGTAATTGGAAAAATTTGACTACCTGTTGGAAAGTACGGCGCTTTACAAGTCTAACTCCAAAGCAAAAGATACGAGCATCACATCCTGTTAACAAAATTTTGTTAATTCCATCTCTGGAGCATTGTGTGATCTGTCAAAACAGCAAGACATAAACTTGAGAGAAACATCCAGGAAAACAACAGCTGTTCTGTATATATGTCTATACAAAAACCAAGACATGGCAAGTAGCAAACATGAAATACAACTACATTAAAGTATGGTCACCGACAGTTTTGCTTAGGAAACCATGAGCAGCACATATATGTACAGCTAATCTGCCCCTCCCAAAAACTAGAAAGATAGAAAGGTATGCATAAATGAATACTCACTATTGGACCATCATCTCGACCATTAGCACCCAACAATTGTGAGCCAGGTCTATTTATGCAACGTACTGGAACTCCTGTTGATTCAAATATAATAAAAATTACTGAACTGGCAAAAAATTCTTTAACAAAATTAGAAGTGTGAATCAGTTTTTTATCATGTTTATGGAAATTGTTATTGGAAAAACAAACAAGAACAAAGACAGAAAACATATTTAACCTGAGAAGGGTACAAAATAAAAGTCAAAAACACTGTTCAAAGTTTGCTTGTCCTGTGAGTTCTACAACTGCATATTCTATATCAAGGCTGACCGGGCCTTTGCATTGGAGAGAAGAAACATATCTAACACATAATATGTTGCCAGACCCAGAATGAATTACTGGATAAAGATATTCTTAAAGCACTTAACTCAACGTGGGTCAAGATTATATAAATGAAGCAAGAGAGAATAGAGCATACCATTGACCTGTAAATCAGCATACGGAGGCCACTGCATCCTAAATTGTACTTTGTCATTGAGAAGCATGCACCAAGCCTGAAATTTTACAAAACAAACACTATGAATACACAATAACTACTCAAGGTCAAGTCATTACTCAATCAACAACCTGAACATCGTATTCCTGCTTTGCCAATAACTCCCTGTCAGCTCTAGTGAGTTGAAACGTTTTCTCAATCCTTTGCATTGGGTTTGTGCTGAAAATTTTTAAATGTAAAAAGTGATTCACAAATGGATTCCATAGTTGCATCACCACAATATAACGTCAATATGAAAATGCAATATGTTCACAATAGAACAAGCAGTTAAAAAATCAAATTATAGCATGAAGAGGACAAAGAAGAGCCATTAAAGCCATGCCTAGAAAGCACATAATAAATCCTCCTAATGAGTTAATATGTCTACAATCATTTTTCAAAGAATACTCCCTTCGCCCCAAAAGAAGGTCATTACAACTATTTGAGCGATCAAACAATTTATCTTTGACAGTAATTGTCAAACATACTTTAGAATGTTTTGACTTTTGACCATAATAAGCTGTGATTTATTGTATTTTTTGCAGTTTCCAAAATATGTAAATCTTGTTTCGAAAAAGCTAAAAAATCAATCCAAATTCACACCAAAAATAAGATGCACTGATCCTCATACTCCAAACACCCAGCATATTTTGTGATAGGAGCACCATCCAACAAATGTATCTTCCTATGTTCTAGATTACAACTTAACAAAGTAGACAAATACATATCACAAACCAGCATAACAAGAGGGACAAAGCAAAGAAAGTCATATACTTTAAAAGGATAATACATAAATACCCCCTCAACTTGTCCCGAATTTTCAACTACACACCTAAAGTTTATGGCAGTCCTAAGAACCCTCCCCCCCCCCCCCCCAAGACTGTTCTGAAGTGGAATAATAACAGCATCTTTTGCTGAAATTGCACAAAGAGTGTATTCACTCCATTTAGGAGTGTGAAGAGTAAACTTAGGTTAAAATTTTGCTATTAACAGCATTTCCTTTTATCTAATATATTTTCCCACTGTTTTTCTTCTTTCTCCATTTTAATTAGTGCTATTTCTCCCTCAACACCAAATTAAGATTTGATTTTCTTAATTTTTTTAATGACGTTAATATTCTTAACTTTTTTGTTGTATTTTTAAATTTTCTTTTCCTTTTACATTTGCTCACCTTTTTTGTTTCACATTCTCTCTGCCGGAATAAATATGTTTTCTGGGGACTGCTCTTTTATCTCCTCGGCCCCTTTCTCTTTTTATTTGCAAAAAAGCCTCACAAAACCCTTAAACTCAGATCCGTAACAAAGAACCATCGAACAAAAAACTTTGGCCAGAACAATCTTCTCCGGCGAGCCCTTTTTCTTTCCTTTTTATTCTCAAGAAACTCCCTTGGATCGGATCTAAAATGATCCTGAGGACTTGGTCAAATGGAAAACCAATTGGTCAGAAAACTCTACAAAGGGGGCTCCGTACGGAAATGGGAAGAACCCTCCTCTAGATGGATTTTGCATCTGTGTGGACATATGTTGGTTATGCAGTGAAGGAAAAGGTGGGCCTTTGAAGTGAAATGAGAGGTGGGTTGCTGGGGTGCGGTGAATGTATTGTGGTGGATATGGCAATGTGCATTTTGCTGGGTGCTTTATTGTGCATGGTTGTCAAAGGGTGTGTATAGGAAGAAGAATAAGATGGGGCTTTAGATATGAAAAATTGGTGGTTGAGATGCTGTGGTGTGTCGAGAGTGGAGGATGAAGATGGTGGCTTGTGTATTTGCATAATGCATGGAAAAATGGGCGTTGAGATAGTGAAGGTCTGATAGAAGAGAAAAAAGTGGGAAGAAAATAAGCGGTAAAATACACGTGTGAGACACGTCTATTTCAACACTCAACACGAAATCTGATTGTCCGTAGAAAGCGAGTACTTATTCTACTTCAAAGAAGTCTAAGGGGATAATAAGACCCCTGCAAAGTTTAGGTATGTAGTTGACAATTCAGGACAAGTTGATGGGGTATTTATGTATTATCCCTACTTCAAATGCTCAATATGACTTGGATGTAACTGAATGTGATTCGAATTAATAACCTATTTCTACGTGATGCCAATCTTACATTTTCAGATATTTTCATGTTTAATTGGTAATTTGGACCTAACATGGTGTGGATACAAATCAAACAGAAGACCTGCCATTTAATGATATACTAACTCTGCGCACCCACAAGATATAAGATTAAACTCATGTCATGAACCCAAAATTGCAAAATGCATTAATCACTCAAATACCAAATCCATCACTAAATGAGATAAAGATTAGATCTTGTCCTATTATAACCGTCTTTGTGCGTCTCTTCCGCATAAGACAATAGAAGGCAGAAATGGAATGGCATCCTGTTTTGCTAGAACCCACCCCATCCTATCCCATCTATCCAAGGGAAAAGAAACAAAATTCTCCATTCTTAATAACCACCAAAACAGGTATTAAAAACTGTCTGCTCTGACTTTGTTGACACAGTTCAAGGCAGCATTATTAAAAGTCATAGCCTCTTCAATTAGAGCAACGAAGCAGTGTGAAGTGAGGGGTCATCACTTCATGGGCAAAGTCATGCACTTCACACAAGTGTGTGCTTCAGACAATGACGTGGAAAGTGATTGCAACAAGGAGCGGTAAATTCTTTGAATCTCAACTTTGATAAGTTGGATAAATATTGACATTATTGTATATCAATATCGGATGATGAGATTAGTTATTTTAACTGAAATTTTATTATTACAGTACTAAATTCATATATGTATCGTACTTTAAATTGTCCAAAACTATGTGTGTCACTTCTTGCTTTTCGCTTCACGACCTTGTCACCTTTTTTGCGCTTTTGGCTTAAAAAGAAACTTGCTTTTAAGGGATTTAACAACATAAACAATGTAAACTTAAACCCAACAACAAGGAACAGCAGCAGAACTATTTCTAGACATAATACTTCACAAGACTAACAGGATACAAGTAACTCACCTATCTGCAGGAACACTAGTGATGGAAAACTTAGCAGGATATAAAGGATCTGCCGTGGTCACCCAGAAACTGCATATAGATTACTCCATTAGTGAAGGTCAAAGCATTTACTATTAGAAACGAGGCAACACCTAAGTATATATATGCATAACAAATGAAGCGTCAGCTCTGAGGAGTCCAATAAACGCCAGCCTCTCCTTTAAGATTTTACTCCCACACTGGCAATCCCAGGTTAGCACCCACATCTTGTGTACACTGCTTATCGACATCTAGTAACAGTAATGAATTAACGAAACCAAATAGCCAGATTAGCTGAACAGCTACCTTCTCAGAAAAATCCTGAATATCCTATTCCTAGGCTTAAAGATATCAGACCTACAACAAGGATATAAACATGAAGTGGCAATAACTTATTCTGTCAAATAGAAATATCCGCAGGCTCTTTAAAGCCAAATTCTCTTACCCCCTCTCCCCACAACTGCAACCATCAAACCCCAAAAAGGAATAAAGGAAGTAAGTATGATTGAATATACATGACTGTATGGACTATGGTGTTCAACAGAGAAGAAAATAGAATATTTGCATTATAACATCCTGTGGTTAAGACAATCAGATGAAGCAAGGTAAACAGAAGAATAAGTGACAACTTACGGGTCTGCACGACTCAATCTGCACAATTCACAGTAAAAAGTTTCAGGAAAAATTGGAGGAAAACCCCTCTCTGTGGGCTTTTCTGGAATGATGACACAGCTTGCATGTTGCCATGTGTGGCATCTTGTATCTTCGCACTGCATGCAAAATTCCATCTTAGACACAATATGAAGAAAAAAAAAGGCAGTCCGGTGCACTAAGCTCCCGCTATGCGCGGATCTAGGGAAGGGCCGGACCACAAGGGTCTATTGTACGCAACCTTACCCTGCATTTCTGCAAGAGGCTGTTTCCATAGCTTGAACCCGTTACCTCCTGGTCACATGGCAGCAACTTTACCAGTTACTCCAAGACTCCCCTTCAGACACAATATGAAGTGTATTAAAATAAAAAGAAACAGAAGCTTCAAATACTAGGGTTGACAGCATATATTGATACATCATCACATACAAGGAACGCATATACCCCTTACTACAACAGAAATAGAATAATAAACACATAATTTCTAGTCAAATCACAGCCATGCAGCGATGAAGAAGATGAAGACATCCCCATATTAAAACCATGATGATACTCATAGAATATAACAAAGGTCAACAATGAAAACATCTCAATATTGGTAGAGGCCTAAATTGGAGGAGAAAAAGCTTGTACAAATTGAAGATGCTTGGCATATTAAATTTACTACACATTTTCTTTGAAAGAGATCTGTACATTAGAGGAGCCTTTCCTCAATCAGGGCAACCCACAGGACATATCTGCATGAGCAAGTATATTTTCATAATTAAGGCTGACGAAGGGAATCAGCACAGAAGTAAAACCTGAATCATCGTTTCAGTTTGGAACGAGCTTCCACAGGGGCATCGAATCTTCATCTGGTAAGTATCTTCAATTTCCTCTTTTAACTTTGCATTACTGCTATCTGAGACAATTTGTGACTTAGATGCCAGGTCAGTTGCCCCAGACACTTGCATTTTTCTGGAATAAGCAACAAACATCACTACGACAGAAAACAAAGAATTCCTAAGTAACGTCTACAGGGTAAAAAATTATCACATCTGCTTCACCTAAGTTAACAAAGGAAAAATGAATTCAACAGAATCACGTCCCACTGAAGCAAATGAAAGTCTGAAACGAAGACATAATACAAGCTTATTTCTCGTAAATCCCTATAAAAGAGACTCTTGTCTCCCGTTACTTAAGTTTACTCAAGATCAGGGCTGTTTATACCGGTAAATTCCATCGACAAGTTTTGCAACCTCTTCCTTTCTAGCGCTATTTATCTTTGGCGGCACTCCTGCAACTGTTCAAACTCACATAAGTATGTTAGCATTAGCTATTCAAAACAGTACAACTGGAAACATGATTTTCTGCACAAGCATGAAAGTCAACACATCCCACAACTAAGAGCAGGATATTAAAAGTAAGTATTTCACATAGAAATTATACGGAAGGAAGAGGAACTCTTAACCCTAACTGTGCACTCAGAGGGTAAGCAAGAAGCAACAAAATTAGTATTAGTTGTTCGATAGGCTACACTTAGAAATATGGTTTGCTGTACAAACATGAAAGGAAATAAAACCTATATTAAAAGCAGGATATTCGAGTATCATAAGTGGAGTTGAACATAATATAACAAAATAGGAGGAACGCTCAACCCGGATTGTGTGCACACAAAAAGGGACCCAGCCAAGCAAGAAGCGTGATAATCACAATCAATGAAGTATCTCAATCTTTCCTTTTAGAGTAGCATGCCCAACCATGCATCATGCAAAAATATAAAACGGTCACCCACTCAGACATTTGTTCAACCATCGTCACGTTGAAATATATTCTTGCTAACAACTCCCAGTATTTCCTTATTTGTTTCCAAAAACCAACCCCATGAGATATGGCTGCTACGTTCATTCACTATGAATCTTTCATACCATATTTAGCTCGGTCAACTTTTCCCTGCAGTACATCTGCTTCCTTCCTAGCTATCTCTCCAGGGTCAATTGAATAATAGGTTTCATCTTGAAATTCCATCTTTCTAATCCCCAATCCTCCTTCCTCACTTTTTCTCACTGCTTTCCACTGAATTTCTTCTCTCTCTTTTTTTTTGAAACAGGTAAAATGGAATGTCTTCTCCTTGTTTCCATTCCATAAGAAATCCATCCTACCCATGTCAACTTCCTCTTAACAGAGCACAGTTTATGAGCATCAGTCTTCCACTGAGAGCAAATAGTATACAACTGCCCGAAAAGCATAAGAAAGGGAGATTTGGCCTTGAAGGAGGGGAGTCCAGACGTACTAAAGTAAATTTCTTGGTGTACATGGATGAACTACAAAGACAGTTTGACAAGGTCACACAAAAAAAGAGCGCATAGAAAACAGGAAAATTTGGCCTTTGGAGGAAGGGGAGTTCCAGACATACTAAAGTGAATTTCTTGACATCATATGAATTGACTACAAAGACAAAGTTTGACAAGGTTACCCAAAAAATGAGTGCATATCACTAATAGGAATGGTATGAAGAACAGAAAGGAAGTTAAGAATAAACATAGATAGCAAAAATACAAAACAATAACTACAAGTAGAATAGGTCTAACAGTTCCCCTGAAATTTCTCCAAGCAAGCTACATGGCTGCTCACCTCGTTCATGTGAAAGAATAGTTAATATGCGATCAACAAGGTCCTACATCATGCCAAATATGACTGTCAGACACATACTAGTGATACTCAAACATAAATAATTACTAATTCAAAACTGGGCTACAGTAAAAACCAACTTACAATGGAAACCTACGAATCATTAAAGCAAAATAGTCAAAAAGATTAAAGCACTCTCACTCGTATTTAAACTGATTACAAGATTCCCAGAAGTAAATCCCTATTCAAAAGAATAGTAGACAACACCAAAGTCTTATTACACATTCTTGGCAACAACTAATAAGGACCAACTGAATAAAGTGTGGTAGAAACCCTAAAATGATCATGATATAAATAATTTAGGAGGCAAAAAGAATTGTTTCAGGACTCATATAGAACAATATGGTCATAACCAATACAGAAGTAACAATGTAAGGTACACGTAACTGTTTGGCACATCAGGAAATATGAGAATGAAATTAAAGAGAAGCCAGGTTCAACATATGAAACCATGAAGAATCAACAAAATGTTCAAACCTGCTTCTTTCCTTGCTTTGAGAGACCAAGTTGAGTAAGCACATCTTTGAGCTCCTTTACCCGAAAATATGCCACTTTATCCTATAACAGAAAATTAATTGTCACTTGGAATAGAGTGGCAGGTGCACCCAGTTCCCTAACACCGAATTGTGCCACGAAAGGACACTACATGAGATAATGAGCAGAATAATTTCCTACTTGATGACGCAGTACTTTTTTATTAGACTATAACAAACACCAACGCCAGAGTACTTTGATTACACTACAATGAAGAGAATGTCTTGTTTGAGAAGGTGAGATCAGCTATCACAAGTAGGGATGGCAACGGATAGGATCTGGACCGGATCCTACTAGATCCAGATCCGTTTTTCATACCTGAATCCAGATCCGAATCCAGATCCATCGGGTTCATACAAATCAGATCCAAATCCGGATCCATCGGATCCACCGGGTCCACGGATCGGATCTGGATACACATGTAAAAAAAATTGTCTTGCTAAGAATGTAACCTTGCTAAGAATTTTATTTTGAACTGACAAACGATTTTTACTTAGCTAACAATTTACTGTATTTCAATTTTGAAATGTTCATATGAGATATTTTGTTCGTTGTCTCGTTTTGATTGTGAGCTTTAATTGAAAATATTGGACAATGACAATAGTTGTAGAAAATGCTGACTAGTATTTCCACAATACTGAACTTGCATGTGCTTGGAATCTTCATAAATGAAGTGAATATAATTTTAACTACTTGTCTATGGAGATGTTAGTCATTCACTAATATAACATTGATTTTATTATCAAAGTTACCTCTTTATTTTTTGATTTTTGAGTTAACGCGGGGATAAATTAAACTTGTTTTGAGAATTAAACTTGCAAGGATGTGCTTAGCAATTTTAAGAAAATACTTATAAAATTACATTCTAGGTTATGAATATATTTAATAAAAAACGGATCCACGGGTCGGATACGGATCGGATACGGATCTCAAATACAAGATCCAGATCCGATCCGTCAGAAACGGATCCGGGTCCGATCCGTCAGAAACGGATCCGGGTCCGATCCGTCAAAAACGGTTCCGGGTCCGATCCAGATCCGTCAGGTCCAAATTTTGAAGATCCATATCCTATAAAACGGATCTGGATCCACCGGGTCCAGGATCCACTGCCATCTCTAATCACAAGCCTCCATAGTCCTCACTCCTCAGAGACGGGAAGAGGTTGAACCAATCAGCACTGTTAAAGACTCGTTTGAGGCACACTTACGCCCTGAAACTCAGTTAAAGCGAAATTGTTTGCTTCGTTGGCTTCAGCGGGGCTTCAGTGTGGGCACTAAGGTGCCAAGTCGTGTGCCTCATTACCTATGGGGCTATGGGCTCTGTCTATAAGAGTGCAACAGTAGACAATAAATATAGTTGGTAAATGATACATTAATTGTTTAAAAAATGTTATGAAGGAGCTTTTCTTGATTAAGAAGAAAAAAACTAAGAGCTAGTAAAACAAAAAAAAATAAGAACTAGCTTCAAAAATCATAAAACTATATTTTTCTCATCTAAATCAACAACAACAACATACCAAGTGTATCCCACCAAGTGGGGTCTGGGGAGGGTAGAATGTACGCATACCTTACCCCTACCTTAAAGGTAGAGAGGTTGTTTCCGATAGACCCTCGGCTCAAGGAAAAACAGTTCAAAGCAGTTCTTTTTTTCATCTAAATCAGATACTTAAAATGGCTTTTAAACTTGACTGACATGATTTCATATATTTAGATTATAGGTATTACAATTCCTTTGATCAAATGATTATTGCTTGTATATGTAGTTATTTTCCCTTGTGTTACATACACATTTTTGTTTTTTCTTCATTAGCACCTTTATTCGTTTAAGTGCACATCTTAATTCCGCTTTGCACTTAAAGCTCAACCGATTTTGTCACTTTTTTGTGCTTCTCTCGTTTGAGTACTCTGGCACCAATATACTTACAAAACAATCATATGACATTAATCTTGATCATTTGAACTAACGAATACAAGCATGTCAGGGAAATGTACACCATAAGCAAAGATCAATAGGCTAACTTTACCAAGTTCAACATCAGGGGATGGGTTTTCACTAAGTTCACATTTGCCTGCATCTTTTCTTACTATTTTTCCTTCTTGTTTCACCAGTTTGACTGTAGGTGATTAATTAGACACTAAAGCATCAGAACCCAAGATCCCAAGTATACCTGTACTAAAATGCTTACAAATTTCATTGCTCCAGAAAGACCCAAGTTGCTATAACATATCAAAATAAACTAGTGATGCAAAGCTCAAAATTAGCATTCATTACCATAGAGCCTTGAGAATAAGACCATAATGACTACTAATGAGTTGAACTGTATCTATGAATTTGGAATGTTTTGGATGTATTTTCGCTAACTTTATAAAATTTATTTGATTTGGATGGTTAATACATTAACTTTTGGTAATTTTGGTATAGGTATTTAAAGGTGCATAATCCAATTAATCTAAGTCAAGTCAAAACAAGAAGAAAAAGATCAAGAAAGTCAAAATTTGAGGTTGAATCCATGCAAGATTCGGCACGAGTGTGCTATTGCCAAATGCGGTGCAGATTCACGCTGCAACCTAAAAGTGCTATTGTGTTTCAATGCAAAACACAGCGCAGAGAAATCTGCATACACTCTATGCTGCAGTGCAAAAGCCAGCACCCATGGGCTGACCTAGAAGTTGTACTTTAAGGATATTTTGGTCCTTTTGACATATCCTCAAGTACATGTATTTGTCCCATAAGTTAGGGATCTTAATTGTGTGCTGTATATTGAAGTTTTGAGCCAAGGAACTTGGGAGAGAGGTTACATTCTCCTAATTGGTTTGTAACATTTTCTAGCTCTTCTTTTTTATGACTTACGATACGAACTCTTTTATGGAGTAATTTTTCTCTATGGAAACTTGATGATGTATTACTTAATATTTTTCATTTATTTGAGAGAACGAATTGGTTGTAAGAGTGTGTTATCAGTTGGGAGTATTCAAGAGAAGCTTCATTCTTATCTAAAATATGTCGCTTATAAACATACACAAAAATTGAACTCTTAATGTGTTTCTAGTATCTTTAAGTTATAGTTATTCGAGAGAAAACTTTAGCATATTGGGGACAGAAATAGACAATTATATCCGCGAGAACTAATCAATATTTATGTTCAAGAATTACTAATCAAAGAGTGAAACCAAAATCGTAAGTCGAGTTTCCCACTTTGTTCCATTGGTAAATCTCTTTAATCTTAGTTCAAAACTTTAGATCACTTGAAATATTTGTTTTATGATGTTTGAACAAATTATTTGACTTTAATTGCTTTCAACTACCAAGACTAGATCGATTGACAGCTTATTTCCCAAAGTATCCACTTTTCACGCCCGTTTACTAAGAGATCCACCGTGTAGCTAGGAATTGGCAAAGACCTTGTACACGTCCTCGAGGGGAATAATCTCTTTCTTATTATTAGAGCAAGACGAAATGAACATGCAAAGATCCATTCCTTTCTTATTCCTAGGCGGAATACTTTCCTTTTTATTATCTTCTTTTTTTGAAAATGAGTTCAATTGATTTATTTCAAGCCCTACTTTCAAAGGTTAGGTTCTCTGTGGGGGTTCGACTAACTATACTATATCTGACTAGCACATGATTTATTTTAGTATTGGTGATTTACCCTCGCCAACTACCATAAGTGTGACCCAAACTACGCCAAGGTTTATATGAATCTACCACCAGCCAAACTCGTTCCTGAATTAAAGAATTCACCTTTTTAAGGAAAATTTCTCTCTCTAACTCACACATCTCCTACATATATATACTAGTACAGCTAATTTAAGTGGCAACCATAGAAAGCAACAAATTCAATGACATACGACAAACGAAAGGCAGTTAAATATAAGCTAATTACCTGCCAATAAATTAGAAATTAGAAATTCTCTAAATTTCACACTTATCCAACGTGTATAACTAGTACCACTAATACAAATGCCAATGGTAGAGCAACGGAAAAAAATCAACGACATTCAATAAAACCTAATTAGCTGCCAATAAGTTAGAAATTAGAAATTCTTTAAATTTCACACTTATCCAGCGTGTATAACTAGTACCACTAATACAAATGCCAATGGTAGAGCAACGGAAAAAAATCAATGACATTCAATAAAACCTAATTAGCTGCCAATAAGTTAGAAATTAGAAATTCTCTAAATTTCACACTTATCCGACGCGTATAACTAGTACCACTAATACAAATGCCAACGGTAGAGCTAGAAAAAAAATCAATGACATTCAATAAAACGTAATTACCTGCCAGCAAGTTAGACATTAAAAATTCTCTAAATTTCATACTTATCCGACGCGTATAACTAGTACGACTAATACAAATGCCAATTGTAGAACAAGAAAGAAAAAATCAATGGCATTCAATAAAAACTACTAGAAATTACCTTGCAGCTAGTTAACAAATCCATGCCCGATGTTAAACACAACACAGATGATACTCCGCGGTTGAAAGACCAAATGTGTGACCTAATCATAAAATCACCCAGAAACAAAATCCAATTTCCAAATTAGTACCAATAAATCATCATCAACAACAACATACCCAGTGTAATCCCGCAAGTGGGGTCTGGGGAGTAGGGTAGAAGGGTAGAGTGTACGCAAACCTTACCCTTGGTTATTTCCGATAGACCAACCATAACTTGCAGGATAGAGAGGTTATTTCCGATAGACCAACCATAACAACAATACAACCGGTGTAATCTCACAAAGTGGAGTCTGGGTAGGGTGTACACATAAGTAGGATAGAGTTTGTTTCTAATAGAAACTCGACTCAAAAGAAATGAAATCAAAGCAGAATTGAAATGAAAATAGCGACAACAATTTTACAAAACAAGTGCCAGAAAAAATCAAAAAAATCCTAATAATACTTTCGATGGAATACCTTAGCAAGTTTCAATTAACAGACAGCATAAAATGTTTAAATTAACAAAAAACAACACTTAGAATAATTAATCAAGAAAATTGACAAAAAAAATTACCACGGCGCAGAGATTAAATGATGAAACTGATAATCACATAGGGTTTTTCAGCAAATGACTGTTTATTGGTGATTTAAGCTTCTCTTTTCTTCTGTTTCAGATTCTTTTGGACATTTAATTAATTGCTAACCTATAATAATTAGATTTTTCCTACCAAAAATTACGGACGTATTCTTCATTATCAATTCCGGTTTGTTTCATGGAAATAAATCCGGGTTTGGATCCTCTATTGTCCCGTGTACTGACGTATCATGCTCTTATTTGTTTTTATTTTTTTTTTGAAGAAATATAATTACATTAGTGGAGGGAATAATAGAGAAGGCCAGAAGGGGATATTGTAAGATTTAAAAGGGAGCTCACCGAGTAAATTAGCTTTTTAATCTCTCTTTTTTTTTTTTGCTTTGATTCTTTTATTTGCAAAATACAACAACATATCCAGTGAAATCCCACAATGTGGAGTTTGGGGAGGGTAGAGTGTACACAAATCTTACATCTACCTTGGTAGGTAGAGCGGCTGTTTCCGAGCATTTTTGGTTAATTTTAGAGTTGTTTGCATGAACACGAGATGATGAAAGAATGCGCGCAGAAATTAGCAGAAAAGTTGAACAACTGAAGCAGTCTGCGCTGCAGCTGCGTCGCGAACCTGACGCTTGAAAAACAAATCTTGCCATAAATATTTGAGAAGAAGACCCGCACTGCACACGCGACGCGAGCTAACGGCCAGAATTCCCAATTTGTTTGAGATTTGGTTTCCTAGTTTTATATTTTTATCCTAGACTATATATAGATGTTTTATTTCGTTAAAGAGGGGTGCATGACATTATTCTGAGACTAGTAAGCCGCCTTCTCTCATTCTTGTTGTTTTTACTTTATTTCTTCTATAGAACCCTAGTTTTTCTCATGAATTCTTTTGTCGTTCATCGAATCATGAGTAGCTAAACTTCTCTTTTCTAGGGTTATGGCAAAGACATGAAAGTTAGTTTAATGATAATTTTTGCGTATAGATTTACATTATTGAGTTGCTTATTTATTCTTGAGCTTAATTGTTTGATTAATTGATGGATTAGTTGAGCACTATTTGGGGTGCATGAGTTGGAATTGAAAGAGGGGATTCACGTACGTAATAAGAATAAATAAAGTTTGTTCGTATTTATACGTTTTTCTACTGAAGATAGAAATATACCCTTTAGCCCTACTTAGTTGGATACAAAGTTTTAAATGCGTACTTGTTATCTCTGGAAACCATAGAAATATAGGTGTTATAGTAGCATATACAGGCTTGTGAGTAGTTCAAAAGAATATCATAAAGTTAAAATCAACCCGTCAACTAATAACTAGGGATGGCAACGGATCGGATCTGGACCGGATCCTACTAGATCTGATCCAGATCCATTTTTCAGACCTGGATCCAGATTCGGATCCAGATCCATCGGGTCCATAAAAATCATATCCAAATCCGGATCCACCGGGTCCACAGATCGGATCTGGATCTACATGTAAAAAAATTTGGCTTGAATAATATTCCCACATGTTGAAACTTTTATGACAAAATGAAATGCAATCTGATTGAAAAAAAATGATTGAGTTCATTCAATCAACCTACACAAACATGACACCATTCTTCCAAAATACTTAACAAAGTTTTAGCATCATAAGAAAATAAAGACGTTTGACTTCATTAGTGATGCTAACACATGTTGCAACTTTGAGCTAATTTTTGGAGGCTTTAGTGATGCTCCACTTGTAGTTCTACTGATTGATTTCATTAAACAACATAAAACAATGTCAGTCATATATCAAAAGTCACAGTTTTTTTTTTGCTGATCAAACAAACGAGATAAAAATACTTAAAGCTTACGGCTAGCAGATTCAAGAAAGAAAAATTTAAAGAAGAGTGATAATTTTTTCTTTTTATAGAAATGAAAATATGGGAAATTACAGAGAACATATAGGTAAAAGAAATGAAACTTCAAAGATAAATTACATGGTTGTGTGACTTGTGTCTTATCCTGGTTCAATCATTTACCCAATACATAAATTATGAAAAATAATTAAGAAAATACTTATAAAATTACATTCTAGGTTATAGATATATTTAATAAAAAACGGATCCACGGATCAGATCTGGACCGGATACGGATCTCAAATACAAGACCCAGATCCAGATCCGTCAGAAATGGATCCGGGTCTGATCTGGATTCGTCGGGTCCAAATTTTGAAGATCCATATCCTATAAAACGGATCTTGATCCACCGGGTCCAAGATCCACTACCATCTCTACTAATAACCCAGGAAATCGAAATAAGTAGAACTATCGGAAGACTAATTAGATTATCGAAAGTCATGACCCTAGATTCTATCATCATCTGATAAATCTCAGTCTTAGTCTCAATTGTCTCACTCACAATAATACCCAAGTGTTAGTTATTTCTTTCAAGTCATAATTAGTTTCACAAAACAACTTGATTGTTACTCTCTTGGATAGTTACGAACGAGTTTGAATTAGTTAAACAGTAGAAAAGTACAAGTCCGTGTGGGTACGATATCTGGACTTCACAATCCTATATTACTTGTACGATCGCGTATATTTGCGTATGTATTTGGGAGCAATAAGTTTTTGGCATCGTTGTCGGGGACTTGGACAAATTTACTGTTTTCGAGTTTGAATTATATTACTTCCTATTCAAGATTTTACTCTTTGGTTTGTGTTGTGCATCTCAGTGAATTGCAGTATTTTTATGCCAAACACTCGGAGTCAGGGAAAATCGTTAGTTATCTTTGATCCCGAGGTTGAGAGAACTTTTCACAAAGCAAACAAGCTGGCTGAAGAAGACCCTCCTGAATTGGTTGAAAATAGAGATATTGTAGTGAGATAGATGGAACAACCACGAGTCCTTATGTCAAAATTTTCTAGGCCCAACCTAGAGAATGTATCAAAGGCTATCCTTAAGCCTGACATCACAGAAACTTTTGAGCTGAAAGAAGGAACCGTGCGACTGGTTCATAATACGTGCCAATATATGGGTAAACCATCATAAGACCCGCATAAACACTTGATGACATTCGTAATTGAGCAAAAAATTTCACTATAAGAATGTTTCAAATGAATATGTAAAATTAACATTATTTCCTTTCTCACTGATCGGAGAGGCAAAGGAATAGTTGCAGAATGAGCTGGTTGGCTCCATTACTTCTTAGGGAATCTTATTTAACCGTTTTCTTGACAAGTTCTTCCCATCTAGGAGAACTAAGAATTGTTAGTTTTACCTAGAGAGATGGCGATGAGTTACCACGTGCATGGAAGAGATACAAGAGCTACTTGAGATATTGACCACATCACAAGTTCCCGAAGGAGTTAGTTGCACATACTTTTATTGAAGGCATTCGACACGAGTCTAAATCATTGTTGGATGCTACTGCTCAAGAATAAATCTTATCGAAAACATATGAGGAGATGGAAGCACTCTTGAATTTAATGTCTGCAGGTAGTCAACCTTATACAGATGCAAGCCATTCAGGGATCACTCGGAGAGCTATTGGGGTACTTCAAGTAGATGATATGATAGCACTTCACGCAGAAGTGAGCCAGATTGCCCACACCGTTAATAGATTCGTTAATATTTCAGCACCTAATCTGATGCAGCAGGTAGAACATGTACTTGTTTCATGTGAGGTTTGTGGTGATGAGCATGCTTACGTGAATTATCCATAGAATCTAGAGTCTATCTTCATATAGGGCAACAAAATTAGGGCGATGGTAATAAGACTCAGCAATATGGTAACAACTACGATCTAAACCACCGTAATTATCCGAATCTCTTATATGGTGGAAATCAGAATAAACAGAGGCCCTATAATAATAATTTTCAGCAACCTCAAGCTCATCCAACTAGCACTTCAGCAGAAGATATGATGAAACAGTTTCTAGCTTAGCAGCAAAATCAGAAAATTGTAAGTGAGATGCAGAAATCAATTCACGAGCTTGAACGTCAAGTCAGGCAGATGGTGCTTGCTTAGAATGTCAAACTACGAGGTGCTCTTTCAAGTGATACAGAAAAGAATCCTAGATAGTACAAAGCAGTTACCTTGAAGAATGGCAGAGAACTTAAAGAAGTGCTATTAAAGAATAAAAAGAAGGTGGAAGTTGAAATTTCCTACTAAAAGAGCTGAACCAAAGCCGAAAAGTGGAGAGCAACCAACAGAACCTCCCTTCCCATAGAGACTTTAGAAGCAGAAGCCAGATTCAGCGTGCAAGAAATTTCTTAAACTTTTGAAATAGGTACACATCAACATTTCTTTAGTGGAGCTTTTGCAAGAAGTTCTGAAATATGCTAAGTACATTAAGGATGTTGTTGCGAATAAAAGGCATTGGACAGAGTTCGATATGGAAGCACTTACTAAGAAGTGCAGTTCTAGAGTGAGTAGCAAGATTCCACCAAAGTTGAAAGATTCGGGCAGTTTTACTATCTCCATCACTATTGGCGATATCGAGGTTGGGCTAGTATTATGTGATTTTGGTGCTAGTATTTATTTGATGCCCACCTCTATGTTCTGAATGTTGGGCTTGGGTGAGCCGAGACCAACAATAGTCACTTTGCAATTGGCGAACAGATTTTTGGCATATCCAGATGGTATTATTGAAGATGTTCTTATGAAAGTGGGGCCATTTATCCTGCCAATCGCCTTCATTATTCTTGACTATGAAGCTGATAAGAATGTTCCTCTCATCATGGGAAAGGGGTTCTTAGCAACTGTTGATGTAGTTATTCGAGTTAGAGATGGGAAGATGTCCATGATAGTGGATGGGCAAGAAGTTGTTTTCAATGTGTTCAAAGCAACTAAGCTGCCACTTCATTATGAAGAATTAAAGATGATCACAATGGTGGAGCCCGAGCTTACACATGCAGCGCTAGATCACTTTATGGCTTCTAGAGATCATTGTAGATGGTCATGGTATATGGGGAGGATTTAATGGAAGATGAGAAAGTTGAGGAGTGTCTTCACATCTTTGACACTTCTTGTGCATATATACGAGCCAATACGCCCTTTGAAGAATTGAACAGACCTGAGTCTTGGAAGAAACTGAAACCATCTATTGAGGAGGCTCCGGTTCTTAAACTAAAGCCCTTGCCACCTCATCTTTGATATGTTTTCTTGGGTAGTGGAAACATATTGCCCGTAATTCTACCTGCTTATTTGTCTGATATATAGGTTGAACGAGTGCTACAAATACTAAGGGACAAGATCCGAGCCATTGGATGGACGATAGCTGACATCTGAGGCATCAACAGTTCATTTTATATGCATAAGGTATTGTTGGAGGAGGACAACAGGCCTAGCGCTGAGAGTCAAAGAAAGTTAAACCTAATCATAAAAGAGGTGGTGAAGAAAGAAGTGATCAAGTGGCTTGACAGTTGCATTATCTATCCCATCTCAGACAGCACGTGGGTGAGTCTTGTTCAATGTGTTCCAAAGAAAGCGGGCATGGCTGTGGTGAAGAGCGAGAATAATGATCTTGTACCTCAGAGAACGATCATTGGTTGGAGGATTTGCATTGATTGTCGAAAGCTAAACACTGCCACAAAAAAATAATTTTTCTTTGCCCTTCATGGACCATATATTTGATCGATTAGCCGGCCACGATTATTATTGCTTTCTAGATGGGTACTCAAGCTACAATCAGATTATGATAGCTCCCGAAGATCAAAAGAAGACCATTTTTACTTGTCCTTATGAAACATTCGCATTTCGGAGGATGCCCTTTGGATTATGCAATGCTCCAGGTACGTTCCAGAGATGTATGATGGCTATTTTCATTGACATGGTAGAAAAATATGTGGAAGTATTTATGGAACGTACCTGGAGCATTGCATATATGTGGTACATATTATATACTACAATGATACAATTTCTATACATATACTGGAAAAAAAAGAGATAGAGAGAAAATTTGAGCTTCAGAAGTATCACAATTCGAAAAGCTATAACAATGATACAATTTCTAAGTGAAATTTATGTCCAAACACAATTTCAACCTGCAAAAACTCTTTTGCAACTTCAACTTCAAATACTGAGTAAAAAAAAAGTAATTTTATTAATAAAGCAACATATAAGATGTGTTACAGAACTGTACAATATTGTCGAAGCAAAACAACAAAACTATTCCCTATCTAGTCCAGTATCTAACATTTGTAGCACTAATTCAGCCTCGTTAACATTTTCCAGCTTTTACCATAAGCAAAACAAAAATCATACCATTAGACTTTAACTTGTTGATTGCTAAATACTAGTTTTTCAACTTCGACCAAAAATAGTTCAGACGGGGTTCTTCAGGGTGAAAAGGAAAATAAATCCCACATGTAAGTTTTGCCCGTTATTACTAATGAATTATACATGTCAAAAAAGCAGTCTCTAGCTAGTCGAATATGTTTTAAATGATTCTTAATTGGAGCTCTATGTCACAGCTTACATATGTTGCACCACTTTAATATGGTATTTAAGGTGAGCATAAAATTTTCTATGGGTAAACAATCACTGCGTTGTCAATAAGAAGGAATAAAAAACTCGGAATTTACAAGAAAATAGCATAGACTGCACATCCAATCATTTTTTAATGTTTGATTAGGTGTCAATATGTGTAGTGTGATGAATTATATTTTTAATATTAAATATTCACTGTAATATAATAATATTGGCTGAATAGATAATTTGAAATAAGAACTAAGATAATTGTAAATCATTTCGTGATGAAAAATAAATACTTCTATATTAGGAGCTGGATAAGGATTAAGGAAATGAGTTGGGATTGTTTAAGGCTATAAAATGGGTTTTAGGAAAATTTGAGTCATCCGGTGGCAATAGTTTAGGCCAAATGGCTAGTTTTGTCCTTTACCCAAGTTTTATTGCATGTTAAAAAAAAGAGTGGAGCACATTGAAAAAATTTATATAAAATAAAAGACATTAGTGGTGAGCTGAGGAAAATTAACTTTGCAATTATTCATAGTGATTGAGAAAATCACACTTTGATAGTGATCGAGTGAGGAGATAGTGAATCTTCCTATTATTTCTCAATATCCAAATTGAAAAACATTTCTCTTGAAATTACTTAATTTATCATAATTTATATGGTATCTTCATTTGTAACATTTTGAAATGTTTGATGATATTTCACAACATCATACCTTTCAGTCATTCAAATTAATTTAATTATTTGTTCTATAACTAAATTTTTCTTTATAAAATTATTATTTCATTAACTTTATACCGTCATTGATATTATACATAAGTTGGTATTTTGATTTACATCTTAGGTCATCCTCGTAAACCTGAGACGGATAGAGCATCTAAACAATCTGATCAATTTTAGTTTGACCATAAATTGTCATTAGAGCATGTGCAAATAAAATAAATCGCCCAAGATGTTTTCGTAAGAGGTGGTCTTCGATTTTTAGCCCTGTTTAATAATGTTATTTTCACATTACCTTAATTTAAAAAGTTCGTCTGACAATTTTTTTTATCCATCGCATATAAATTCTAGTTATAATGTGTGCATCATGAGTTAGTTTTTTTCTATGAGGTGGGAGATTGAGACATTTCAATAAGTTATAGCCAACGAATGTAATGTAATGTGTTGCGGATTGGATAAGATTTTTAGTTGTATTGGCTGAATGTAATCAATATAATTCTATTTTTCAACGAAGTCCTTCTTTCAGCACATCGAAGCTCCTTAACATAATGAATTTCAATATACTGTATTTTTTAATTTAAAATATACGTGATTCGATCTTTTTTCAAATTTCACGCATAGCGGGAATTTAGTGCACCGGACTGCCATTTTTCATTTAGTCATAATCAAATTTACAGCTAAAATGGAGTGTAGAATATTATTTTGTAAGTTATAAGAATGACTCATTATTTATTTTCAGCTAAAATGGAGTGTAGAATATTATTTTGTAAGTTATAAGAATGACTCATTATAAACTGAAGCATAATTTTATGAGCAGTTGTACAGACACATATAATTTTTATTAATCAAATTTAGCATCAAATCTTGTCTATATGTCATAACTTGTGAGTAATTGAGCCAAAACTTATGGCCAATTGAGCATATTCGCTATCTCCAACTTATTATAATATAAAAATCTCAAATTCTTATTTCATAGACAAAATTAATTTATGCTATGTAGCAACTTAAGTTTTTGCAAGCAAATATTTCGAAGGTCAATTTTTTAGTACAGTATTTATTTTTTTAAACGGGACTAGAAGTTCAACAAGACTAGCTCCAATCCAAATGGGTCTATTAATTAATCTTGTAAATAAGTCCCCTCTATCTCGGCCCGAAAACCTCAAAATATATAAATCTCCAACTACATACTGTGATTTGATTAACAATTACATTCTGTGATTTGAATTATAATTTTGATTTTGTTTCGTTTGTGTTGGTGACAGAGGTTATCGGACGTGTGCTTCAATTAGTTCACCAGCCTGTTATAGTCCACAAGCATAGTTATCCAATGAACCTGTCCACAGGCTTACACTGTCAAAAAACTTCTTGTTAGGAACTGTAGGGTTATTCTAGCTAAGGTTGTTTGGAATCAGTAAATGTAGCTCTTTTTAGTTACTATCTATTTTTAAGTGGTAACTTATATCCCTTCCATCTCAATTTATGTGATGTAATTTGACTAAGACTTATTAAATTTGAGGGGCAACGGAAAATTTAGAAAGAAGAAAAAAAATATTCATATTTTGCCTTTGTACAATTGCTATTTCAGAGTACCCAAAACTCATGTTACTGTTAAATGCTTTTTTGGAGAAGAGGTCTCCTATAGTTGGTGTCATGACCCAAACCGGAGGGTCACGATGAGTACCCAAACTTTACTTGTCGAGTACCACTAATCATATGTTTAGCATATATCCGTAATTTCGCATGGCTCACGAGGCCGTCACGAGATACCCTGCTGACATATGAAAATAGTAAACTGGAAAGGAGCTATGCAAAATCCTACGACCAAAAGGACCCAGCCTATATATATATATATATATATATATGTATGACCGCATTGTGCATGACATTTAGGCATATTATGACCCTCAGAGTCATTATGTACATGTATGACACTTTGGCATATTACGTCCCTCAGAGGCATTCTCTACTGGTTGGTTGTTTCTTGTCTCATGATACTTTCAGGTCTCTATTATGCTATTTTTCATGTCTAACATACTCGGTACATTATTCGTACTGACGTCCCTTTTGTCGAGGGACACTGCGTTTCATGCCCGCATGTCCAGGTAGATAGGGCGACGGTTCGCACCAGTAGGTTGCCAGTTCAACTGATATTGGAGCACTCCATTTGTTACAGGGTTGCGGTCTCGTCTTGGTACAGTATTTTTTGCATATGCATATGGGTATGGTGGGCCCTGTCCCGACCTTGTGATATCATGTACTCTTTATAGGATTGTAGACAGTTATCCTGTATAGAGTAGTCGTGTATGGCCTTTTCGGCCTTGGTATGTATGTATATATATATATAGGATGGGTCCTTTTGGTTGTAGGATTTTGCATAGCTCCTTTCCAGTTTACTATTTTCATATGTCAGCAGAGTATTTTGTGGCGGCCTCGTGAGCGATGCGAAATTACGGATATATGCTAAACGTATGATTAGTGGTACTCGGCAAGTAAGGTCCGGGTACTTATCGTGACCCTCCGGTTTGGGTCATGACACCAACTATAGGAGACCTCTTCTCCAAAAAAGCATTTAACAGTAACATGAGTTTTGGGTACTCTGAAATAGCAATTGTACAAAGGCAAAATATGGGTCTTTCATGTCTCCAGCCGCATCTTGGCGTATTAAAAACCCCATATATATTTTCAGCCCAAAGAAATGAAATTAATATATTTTGTTCCTTCTTTGCTGGCTTGCCTAGAGAAATATTATATCAAACGAAATTCTGTAACAGGGAGTGGGAGGGTATATCTAAAGGGACCAGCAGCTGCTGACTGTTTACGACAAAAATAATAGATGATTGAAATAGATTCTTTTGTAGCAGTTAACTTGAATAGTACCTTTAGTGTGATCACTTTGAGCCATTTTATGTATTTTATCTTTGGCTTGGAGACTAATTTTGTGCTGGGTATCTCTCGGTTGAGTTTAGTATTATACTATTCCAAGCTTGAGGAATTCATAAATATAAACTGATTTGGTTTATGTAAAATACATGCAGAAAATATTACCAAATTAATTTCACTGTTATAACTTATAAGTTGTCATGTCTGGAAGTAGAAACACAGGCACAACTAATGAAACACTTCATTTTTACCTATAAATCTTAAATCAGATCATTCACTTTTCTTTGATAGGTTAAAATCACATAACTATACTTAACATGGATGCTTCAGGTCTGATATTATTTGCATCTTCGGTTTGTAAGAGAAATGCTAGGAGAAATGCCATTTTTTGACACTTGGCAATTTGTGTGTTGCATTTGATTTCGATGCATACTACTTGCCAAAAAAATGTTATATTTTGGCAATAGATAGTGGGTAGATCAACTTGTTTGAGGAGCCCTTATGATCACAGAGAAAGTAAATTAATTCCTCTGGCGGATCAATAAGAGAGTTCACTTAGTCATTTGCTGACCTTTAAGAAAATATTAATTTTTAGATAAAAATAAGTAATTTGATTAAAAATACTTGTAATTAAATAAATATTAGTATTTGATCACCTAACACTTGATAAGGAAAAATTTTAAAAAAAAGATTAATTCTTTCTTATCTCAATAAATGAACACTCTTGCTTATTAAAAAAAATAAAGACTAAGTGAATATTCGGATGGATTATTTTTTTTGGCGGTAGGCATTTATGCCAATGTTTTGCACCTGAATCGATGCATACAATGTCATACTGACTGCGCCAAGAATTGTTATATTCTCTGTTGTGGTTGTTTTTTGTCTTTTATCAGGCGCAGCCTCCTGTACTTTTCTACTCCAACAACAGCTGGTTGAGGTCGTTAGACTTACGAAGTTTTAAGAGAAGAGAAACTAAAATTTAAGTAATATCAAATTAAAAGTGAGGGTTTATGTTGTAGAGAGAGTAGAGTCTCTTATATTTGAAAAAATAATAAAATATAGTCAGTTCTGGGCTCCTTCAGAACTGCAACCTTTTGTCCCTGGGGTTTAACACTTGAGATTTACATTTTTAGAAGCTTTACTTAAGACACTAACGGGAATTAATTAAGTGTTAGAAATAAAACACTCTCACAAATAATTTGTTGGAAATTTGCCTTTGGCGGGAGTTGCGTCCGACCAACTTTAACGGCTTAAACACTAGTGTTCCGCATGTTGGAGAATCTGGTTCTTCACACGTGCATAATCTACTAAGTAAGTAGATGACCGTAGGGCTAAGGATCGTCAAATTTCGTTGAGAAATGAAAGAGATATTGATCCACGAAGTGAGGTGTTTGAAGCATGAAAAAGTGTGGTATTGAGATCAATTCTCTTCATCGGTGGGGGAAGAAAGAATTGTTTTGTTTATAAGTCTCAAGGTTGGCTTGGGGTTTGGGACCCCAAGGGGTATCCCATGTGTTTAAAGGAGGGAGGATCTAGATGTGCTTCGGTTCGAGGAAAGCCCACACGCGCGTCGCCCGCCCGTCCGGTCCGGTCCGGGTCACGTGGGTTGTGCTTCTTCTGATATTATTTTTTTGGACCAGAATTCTTTCATATGTACAGTTTGGTCCCTGAAGTTTCAAGAAAGTCAAATTGGGTAGAGAACTTTGCTATATGTATTGTTTGGTCTCTGAAGTTTCAAGAAAGTCAAATTGAACAGAGAACTTTGTGGTTTCTGGAACGTCAACCAGTACTCAATTCAGCCATTTATTTTGGCAGAATTAATCTTCCTAAATGCCATACATTGCACACACATCAATTCACCATTTATTTTGGTGAATTACAACCTCCATAATTGCCATTACTTGGCCACTAATGACACTTATATGGGCAGTTGGTAAGCCTCTCCTTCAACTATATAAAGAACCCTTTGGCCAGATTGTTGAGACACACATAACACAAAAACAGAAACGAAATTAGTTCTTCCTACTATCTTCCAGCATCATTTCATTACTCAAAATTCTTCACGGTAGCACTTGAGTTTCCTTTGCTCATTTGTTCATTTGCTGTTTTATCTTGGGAGACAATTGTCCAGGACGTAGAAATGATACATACGGGGCAATATTGTCTTAAAGACAGAGTGCAAACACTCGACTCAGCATACCAAGTTTATTGCAATTCCAGTTTCTTGTAATTCCAGTTTATTGTTCAAGTTAATTGTAATTTCAGTTGCTTGTAATACTTAGCAGTTATATATTTCTGTTTCCTGCATCATTGTAACCAACATAACTTGTGTATGTTATCCGTTGTTTTCGTCCACCACAATTAACAAATTTTAGGTCTGTTCTACCCCTTGTGTATTTTTGGGTTATCCGTCTAATCATCGTGGTTACAAATATTTTGATTTATCATCTAGTAAAATCATCATTAGTCGACATGTAATTTTTGATGAATCCTAATTTCCATTTGCTAAGGTTAGTAATCTCGTGCCTAGTTCGTATAATTTTTTGGATGATGGTATATCCCCGTTTATTATTCACCATTTTTCGGACGTGTCCCGCACCCAAAATCCGCCAGCAGGCCCACTGCCCGCTAGCCCCACTGTTCCGTCACCAGCTACAGTTCCCACGGCTGTGTCCATCCAGTTACTGGGCCAGTAACGGTAATGGGCTTGTCACCTAGCCCATTACCGCCATTGTTCCAGCCCTAATTTCCAGTTACCGATTTGGGCCAGCAGGCCTACTGCCTGTTGTCCAGTCCGTTTCGAGTCCCAAAAATTTCCAAAATCCACCCGCTTCTTCCCCGAGTCATAGACCAATCACTCGTAGTCAACAGGGTATTTTTAAACCAAAAAGGCATTTTAATTTGCATTCTAATGTTATTAAATCCCCTCTACCCCGTAACCCTGTGTCTGCTTTAAATGATCCGAATTGGAAAATTGCTATGACCGACGAATATAATGCTCTTACTGATAATAAGATGTGGGAGTTGGTGCCCCGTCCATCTAGTGTTTAATATTATTCGGTCTATGTGGATTTTTGCTCATAAGGACAATTCTGACGGTTCATTTGCGAGGCATAAGGCTCGACTTGTAGGTGATGGTAAGACTCAGCAGGTTGGTGTGGATTGTGGTGAGACATTTCGTCCGATGGTCAAGCCGGCTACCATTCGCACTGTGCTCAGTTTGGCTCTTTCGAAAGCATGGCCCATTCATCAATTAGATGTGAAGAATATTTTCTTACATGGTGATCTTAAGGAGACAGTCTATACGCATCATCCCTTGGGGTTTAGGGATCCCAAATATCCTCATCATGTCTGTTTGTTGAAGAAGTCCTTGTACGGACTTAAGCAGTCTCCACGGGCTTGGTATAAGAGGTTTGCAAACTATGTTTCGACTATTGGGTTCTCTCACATCAGGTCTGATAATTCATTGTTCATTTATCATCGTGGTTCTTCATTGGCGTATATACTATTATATGTAGATGATATTATTTTGACTGCCTCTTCTGATGCATTACGTCAGTCTATCATGACAATGCTCAACTCTGAGTTTGCTATGAAAGACTTGGAGCCCTTGAGTTACTTTTTGGGGATTGTTGTCACTCGTCATGCAGATGGGTTGTTCTTATCACAGAGGAAGTATGCAGCTGAGATCATTGAAAGGGTTGGGATATGATCATGTAACTCCACTTCCACTCCGGTTGATACTAAACCCAAGTTGGGTGCTGCGGCTGGCTCACTGTATGAGGATCTGACCCGCTATAGCAGTCTTGCAGGGGCCCTTCAGTAACTTACGTTCACAAGATCAGATATTACATATGCCATACAACAGGTGTACTTGTTTATGCATGATCCCAGGGTTGAACACATGAATGTGCTCAAACGTATTATTCTATACATCCAGGGAACACTTGACTATGACTTACATTTATATCCGTCATCGACGTCTACACTTGTCTCATATACAGATGCTGATTGGGGTGACTGTCCAGATACCAGACGTTCTACGTCTGGCTATTGTATATTTCTTGGTAATAACTTGGTCTCGTGGTCTGCGAAACGTTAGTCGACTTTATCCCGCTCCAGTGCCGAGGCCGAGTATCAAGGGATAGCCAATGTGGTCTCTGAATCATGTTGGTTACGTAATTTGATTTTAGAACTTCATTGTCCGATTCAGAAAGCTACCTTGGTTTATTGTGATAATGTTAGTGTCATCTATCTTTCTGGTAATCCGGTTCAGCACCAGCGCACTAAACATATCGAGATGGACATTCACTTTGTTCGCGAAAAGGTAGCTCGTGGACAAGTACGCGTCTGTCATGTCCCTTCCAGGTATCAAATTGCAGACATCTTTACAAAGGGTCTTCCCTTGATCCTTTTTGAAGATTTTAGGAAGTCTCGGCGTACCGCTATGACTGCGGGTGTGTGTTAAATATACAATAAATCTACCGTGATATACAATCATGTATATCACGGTTTGTCCGATATTTCCCAACGTGTATCAATAGGATTAGTGTAACAATTTATTGTATATTTGTACCATAATTAGAATTGTATACTTACCTTAATTATAGGATTCTTGTACAAGTAGAATAGGGTTTTGGGAGTAGAATAGGAATGAGATTTTCCTATTATGGAAATTGTAAATTGTATATATACTCTTTCATTAATGAAAATAATCAAGAGATTATTTCGTTCAGTTCTTTTGTCACGTTCTCTTTTGATAGTCATGGTGTCTGAACCAATTTGTGTGCATCGACGGACGGGTATTTACTACCTCTCACTAACACATGTATCGGTTAACTCTATCTGCTAAATCTTAAGTGGACAGACAGGAGAATATGCAGCTTTAAGTTACCGGGTTCATCTAATTCATTACCTTTGATGCGGAGCAAAAATTTATGTGTAAGAGTTATTTAAAATTGTAGTAAATAGTAGATATGAACTCATAACTGTAAGAATATAATAAATTTAATATTTGAAAGCCATCATCCTGGATTTTCTTTCCGTATATGAAAATCTTAAACCATAAAACTTAAATCTTAGATCCGACTCTGCGGACGGGAAGCAGTCATATAATTTTGTCTCTACTGTAATTTTTTATTTTTCTTTAAAATGATTTTTCACATATTTTATTCACCTGCTGACTAACTCTTGGAAGCCTCACGTTCTAAAATTCCTCTCATTAATTTTTTCCTATCTTTTCCTTTGCGGGGATTAACAATCAATCTACATTATTTGGTGCATCGTTTCCAACCATATCAGGTAACTATATAAGGACCAATCATCTTCAATCAAACAAAACAAGTTTGGACAAAGCGAAAAAAAAAATGAGGGGACGAAACCAGGTAAATATTTACTTATACTAAATATTTACACTAAATTAATTTAAGTTATTATGATTAAATGATTTTAAGAAATTATATATATTTTGTAATTATTATAAAGTGATGATTGTTATATTCAAACGTATATCATGTAATTTATTAATTTAATATAATCATCTGATATAGTGCATTGGAGTGCTTTTTTTTCATCTGATGTAGGTAAATATTTTCTTCAAAACCGTCTGAAAAGTGGCATTTCTATACAACTTGTTGGTTCCATTTGAGTGGCTTGAATTTCATTCTTGTTATAAGCCTCATCTTCTAGATATGGTGATCTCAATACTCCTACGTCATTACCTCCTGAATATGAAGTGGAGGCTTTTCTTTTTTTTATGCTCGGTTAAATATCATACCATCAAAATTAATATTTCAACTAGCAAGTGGTATAATATAATTTTATCAATCGAATTCAACTTTTATACGTCGAATACAATAACATCATTCAAGAAATAATCAGATAATATCATTCATAAAAAATGAGATTATTATAGTAAATTAAAAAATAAGACAAATTGAAAAGGTATGGTGGGATGATTAGCATCTATCTGTCTTTAATTAAAGATTTTGAGTTCAACTTTTTAGACCATGCAAATCCAAATTAATCAGTCAAATTGACATGAATGATGGTCCATGGTACGGAAGCCTTTTGCAATGAATAATTATTAGTCACACTAGGAGATAAATCAAACTGCCTAGTTAAAGGTCGGCATACAAAAAGAGGGAAAATGACAAAATATCAAACACAACGAAAAATGAACTCTTGTAAAACTTAGGTCTATTGCACAATAAAACTATTCTTGGTCTAATCTTTTCAAGACTTCATAACATTTGTTTCAAGCCAGAGATAGAATAATCACTAAATAAAAAACTGAAATTGCCGATGGATTTTACCTAACGACCCAAATCTAACTTTGTGTTATAAAAAATTAGGCCATATTTACCAACGAATTGTCAATTTCTTGGCAATATATAACAAAATACCAATGAAATATATTTTGTTATTAAATACATGGGGAACTGAAAAAACAAACAACCAATTTTACCAACTGATGCTCTATATGTACCACCAAAGAGGATGTGATACACTGGAGATGAAATTACTACTTTCTTAACCAGAGGTTTCGGATTCGAACTTTGGATATATAAAAATTCTTGATATGGAGTGCTCCTTCAGAAATGGACTCTACTTGAAGCGAATGCGAATATAGTCGAGCTCCAATGAAGATACAACGACACTAGGTGGACAACAAAAAAATTGATGCTTTATATGTCAGTAAGATTACCAACGTAATAACAACCAAATATCAATTGGTAAATTTACTAACGGAAAATTCTAAACCTTGTCAAGCAAATTTCCAACGGAATTATGGGCTATTACCAACCGATTGTCACATAGTAAAATTACTAACGGACTGACTTAAATTTATTGGTAAATATTTTCATCAAGCTTTTTAGCAACAGATCCAAATAGGTTAGCAATCCAATTTACCAACTGATTTCACTAATTTACTGACGGATCTTACCACTGACAAACAACATTTCCTCATTGTTCATCATGCAGAATACACAATCTTCCTAGAGATGTGAGAGTCCTAACTCCTGTGTTTTGCCTTTGTTGAACCTTTATCTGGTCCATCCTCATTGCCTACTTATTTATAGCTGGCTTTGTGATGTCTGCATCTGTTTGAACTTCTTTTTTTACTTGAATCTTAAAAAGCAAATGTTACCTGAATCCTTTGTAGAGTTCTGTCCTGTCCGCATCTCCTTATGTTTTGAAGAGGAAAAAAAGAATCTGTACATACTGCCAACATTCTTTGAAGAGTTTGGGATCCAAGTTTGTCGTTTGCCTCTCATACAGTTTTCATTGATGGATCAAATCATTCTACGAACGATAATACTTAACACAAGCTTCTTCTTTTTTTGCTTACTCCCGGAAACAAGCTCATTTTCTTTTTGAAAGAAAAAAAAGAGCTGATTCAATAGACAAAGAACATGAATTCTTTAAAATTGGGAACCTGCGAGTTGTTAAGATCTTCAATACTCGTAGTTTTCGAAATGAGGATCCAAGTTTATCATCCGCCTCCTTCTAAACCTGAAAGAATCTGTTAAAAAACAACACTGTTAGTTGAAATATGTGAATTAACTACCAATTATAGTGTATAAACAAGACAAATAATCTCTCTTTCAAGTATCTATAACCATCATGGTAATTAACTAATTGGTTTTGTAGCATCTTTTGAGGCTTAATATGCAGGAGTATGATGCTGGCCAATAAATTAAGTCCCTTTATTCCCATCTCTATCATCCAGCATCATCTCTCCTGCGTAGCAAGCCTATTGATGCTTCTCTCCCATTCTCATTCTTATCAAAATTCGTGAATAAACTCAAATTTATATCTTTCTTATAAACAAGAAATATGGGGATGTACTTGTCAGGGTTGGAACTATTTGTTCTTTTGTCGCGTTCTTTTTTGATAGCAATGATGTCTGAACCAATTTGTGTGCGTTGGCGGACGGGTATTTACCACCTCTCACTAACACATGTATCGGTTAACTCTATCTGCTAAATCATAAGTGGATAGACAGGAGAATATGTCGCTTTAAGTTACTGGATTCATCTAAATCATTACCTTTGATGCGGAGCGAAAATTTATATATAAGAGTTATTTAAAATTGTAGTAAATAATAGATATGAACTCATAAATATAAGAATATAATAAATTCATTATTTGAAAGCCGTCGTCTTGGATTTTTTTCTTTAAAATTTAAATCCTAAATTCAATTCTGCTGAAGGGGAGCAGTCACATAATTTTATCTACTATAAAATTTTCACATATTTTATTCACCTGTTGACTCACTCTCGGAAGCCTCACGTTCTAAAATTCCTCTCATCAACTTTTTCCTATCTTTTTCTTTGCGTGGATTAACGATCAATCCACGTTATTTGGTGCATCGTTTCCAACCATATCAGGTCACTATATAAGGACCAATCATCTTCAATCAAACAAAACAAGTTTGGACAAAGCAACAAAAAAACACAAAAATTGAGGGGACGAAACCATGTAAATATTTACTCATTATCTTCTTTGATTATTTCATTTCAAAATCGAATAAATATACACATAATACAAACATCATCATAGGCTAGAATTAAGGTATTAAATTACTAAATATACACCTACCATATATAAAATATAATATGTACCAATAATTATAACAAAATATTCTATTAATTGATTTAATTCTATCACACCCTCGCAGTCGAAGCGAGAGGTCGGTGTATGCTCAGACTGTCCCGAAAATCTTCAAATAGAACCAGCGGAAGACCTTTTGTAAAAATATCGGTGATTTGATAGCGTGACGGGACATGTAAATGTACTTGTCCACGAGCAACTTTTTCGCGAACAAAGTGAATATCCAGCTCAATATGTTTAGTGCATTGATGTTGAACTGGATTCCCTGAGAGATAAATTGCACTAACATTATCACAATAAATTAATGTCGCCTTCGAAACAGGACAGTGGAGCTCCAGAAGAAGGTTTCGTAGCCAACAAGATTCAGAAATCACATTGGCAACTCCTCGGTATTCTGCTTCGGCACTGGACCTAGACAAGGTAGCTTGCCGTTTGGAGGACCAAGATATCAAATTGTCACCAAGAAAGACACAATAACAAGACGTGGAGCATCTGGTATCCGGACATTCACCTCAATCTGCATCTGTGTAATAAAGGAGAGTGCTTGTCGAAGACGGATATAGATGCAAGCCATAATCGAGGGTGCCTTGAATATAGCGCACAATGCGCTTGAGAGCATACATGTGATCTTCCATCGAGTTATGCATGAATAGACAATTTGTTGCACAACATAAGATATGTCGGGTCTCGTGAAAGTAAGATATTGCAGGACGCATGCAAGGCTGCAGTAATGTGATGGATCAGCATATGGCTTGATGGAAGTAGCACAGAACTTTAGTTTAGTATCAACCGGAGTGGAGGACGGCTTACACGAGGACATGACAGCTCGTTCAACGATCTCTTCTACATACTTCTTTTAAGACAAAAATAAGCCACCTGCATGACGTGTTATCCCAAAAAAGTAACTCAATGGCCCTAGATCTTTCATAGGAAATTTTGAGCGAAGAAGAGACATGATAGACTTGCGAAGAGTATCAGATAAAGTTTTTAAGATAATACCATCCACATACAGAAGGATGTAAGCTATATCATTACCTTGACGGTATATGAAGAGAGAATTATCAGACCTGTTGTTAGAAAACCCAATATTAGAAATATAATCTGCAAACTTCTTATACCATGCCCGAGGAGCTTTTTTGAGCCTATACAATGATTTCTTTAGTAAGCATACATGATTAGGATAAGTGGAGTCTCTGTATCCCATGGGTTGATACATGTACATTGTTTCATTGAGTTCTCCATGCAGTAATGCATTTTTCACATCAAGCTGACGTAGAGGCCCTGCCTTCGAAAGGGCCAGACTTAGTACCATGCGATTAGTCGTTGGTTTGACCACCGGAATTTGTTAGCACAATTTCGTGATAAAATTTATTGTGGTATCAGATACATATTTTATTGAGTATTCATAGACAGTATTTCATTAAAAATAAATATTTTCAGAAATTATAAGCATAACGTTAAGAACGCTAGAACGGAAGAATATGAACTTCCACAACAACTAGATGCTTTGAACAAATGGACCACTCCATTTGTTGCTACAAAAGAAATTTATAATTTCGGTATTTTTGAAAATCTCTGAAATCGTCATATCATAAAGACGATCGAAGAATCTGTACAAATGGATAACCAAGAAAAAACTATTCAGTTATTTTCTGATACTGATATCGATAGATATCAAAAATTGCATTACAAATTCTTGCATATAGGTTTGGTGCAAATTGCTTTTAGACCTTTAACCTTAGAAGGATTGCCAGAAAGCTTTATGACTGTTCTAAGAGGTACCAGAAACTTAAACTGGAAACAGTCTCTTATGAGTGATATGCAGTCAAGTTTGGCCTATGGCCCCGTATATTTTAATGTCAGACCAAATCTTACTTTATCTTTGTCTGATCCAAATATATTACATGCTTTAACTTTATATGTGAAAGCTAATGGGTATAATTACATGCCTGAAACAGAAGTTATGTGTATCTGTTACCGTATCTATTTCCGTGTTCTAGACACCATGAATCCTAACTGTAGGATTATGGATGACAAAAGAAATAGACAGACAGTCTTAATTGAGACTAATCTAGCCAAAAGGTCTAAAATCACTACTAGAAGACCTATTACTGTAGGATTTACAGGACAGCTCAAAGCATGGTGGGATAACTATCTCTCCATAGAGAAGAAAGCTCAGATTTTAGATTCTGTAAAGCAAGAGGGTAACGAGCTTAAGCCTAATTCGGTTTATACCCTTGTTCTAACTATTTTAGATCAATTTACAGGCAATTATAGTACCAACTATGATAACATCATGACTCTGCTCCAGAACCACAGATGTCCAACCATGAATCTGCTCCAGAACCACAGATGTCCAACCATGAATCTTTCAGATGGTATAAAGACGTTTTCCTGAGTAGTAGTTTCTGGAAGGCCAGATTTATTGATAGCCTCCCTCCTCTCTTTGCAGAGAAGGTTAAAAGGACTCTAAGAAAAGAATCCCCAGATTCTCAAATTCCTTGGCATATGTTCTCTTATGCCCATCTCATAGGCAGGTGCATGGAAGAAGGGTTAGCCCTATGTAATGATATAAAATTACAGGGATAGCTTAAAAAGCAAAGGCTAACTAAGAAAACTCAATTAGGAGAATTTTGTCAGCAGTTCACCATGGACGAACCTTCCTCTTCCCAGAATACCGGGAAAAATAGAAAGCATGCGGTTAAACCGCATAAGAAGCAGTATTACGAGAAATACAAGTCTGACTCTTACAAGAAGAAAGTTGCTAAAAGAAGAGCCAGAAATGAAAGAAGGTGTTATATCCCAAAGAAGAGAACTACTAAGACCACTACTTGTTATGCATGTGGAGAAGTAGGTCATTACGCTAACTGGTGTAAAAAGAAAAAGATTGATAAAATCAAGGCTCTTAAAATCGATGATAGCATCAAAGATGCCCTGATGAAGATTATTATACCTTCAGATGAATCTGATAATTCAGAAGAACCTATGAGTACGGATTCAGATGATCCTTACTCTTCCTCCTCTGAGGAAGATGATCCTTGTGTTTGTACCTCCAAGAATTGTCAGGTAGTCAAGTAAGATAACACTGATGACGAGTTTTATAAACTCCAAGCCCAGTTCTCCAGCTTCAATGTTAGCGTTATCAATGAAGAAGAAATTAATAATCTCTTAAAGGATATTCCAGGAGATGCCCAGAAGGCCAAAATCCTTGAAGCTTTACTTAAGGCTCAAGAGAGGGATAAGACTCCCCGAAAGGTCAAATCAAGGATTGATCCTCTGGCCGAGGTAGAGGAAGAGGTCGCGACTCTGGCCGAGGTCGAGGAAGAACAAACCCAAGGACTATTCCAAAGGTCAAGCTAGTAGAACAAGCTTTTTCTAGCCAACATGGCTCATATGCCCAGAAACTCTTACAACAAGAGGAAGATCGAAACCAATATTTGGTTCGCCCCCATGAGGAGACTATTCTCCTATTAACTCATGAAGATAAAAATGATCTGAATGACCCCTGGATTCTCCTGAATCGATACGTAGAAAATTTCTACAACCTTTCCAAGAAGGGAAAAACAGGATGTACTATGAATATATCCTCACAGCTACAAGTACTGCTGAAATCACTTCCTACTCGGAACATAAACCAGGGGTGGAAAAGAGTTATTCAAAGTTCTATTTGAAGAAAATTATCTCTCCGTACGAATGGGGAATCAGCCCATTTCGATCAAAGGAATTTATTAGTCCAAGGACTGACATTAAGTTAGCCTTTAACTACTATGACTACATTGATGCTTTTGTTTATGTTTTTTATTATGAAAACAAGAAGCATGGTCATACTTGGTGGATTAAATTGAATCCAGAAATATTCAAAAACAGCCATAGCGGCCAGTTACTACCAGGTTGGATTTTTCCATGGTGGAATATTTTTAGACCTGAAATACAGATCTTGCCAACACCTTATATGAGTTATTATAAGGAATGGATACAACTGACACCATGTGTCTCTCCTGAAAACCCTTCTGACTATGTCGAAGGATCTGCATCTCTAATGTTTTTTATGCAGACTGGAACCCCATGGATCTGGAAATGGATTCCTGAAGCAGGAAGGAATCCACAAGGTATTCTATGCCTTAAGAGAAAATTTCTCTGCAAATTTTGGTCTAAATTATTAGACAAAGACGTAGAGAACCCAACCCGCACATATGGATGGGAATTAGAAGAAGAAATTACTTCTTTGTTAAAGAGTCTAACGACTATTAGCAGGATTAAGTCAGAATCCAAGTAAGATGATTCCATTTTTTCTAAATTGGAAAAATCAATTAAAATGAAGAATCCTCATGCACAGAGGAAGAGTTAATGACTGCTTATCCTTATCTCGATAAGGTAAAAGCAGACTTTGTTAAAAAAATTATAAAAAAGATTGATGAAAATCCTTATTCGGAGACATCAACTGCTTCCATGAGAGAAGCACAAGATGACAGTCTGTTCCAAGACTCTCAACTGATGGAAGACTATTCTTACCAACCATCCACCTTAGACTTATTTGACGACTTGATTGAAGGAGTCAAGGAAAAGGCCAAAGCCCGACAAGAAGATCAGGCTTCACGAGGAAAAGAGAAAGTGAAGGAATAAAGTGAAGGGACCCATTATTCATCAATAATGGAAGAAGCCAAAAAGAAGGTCACATTCGGCCCCCACAACTTTATTAAAAGTTATTCCGACTTTATTAAAGTCGTTTATTTTATTTACTTTTTTCTTTTCAGAAGATAAGATGTCACTACCTTCTTTTTCTTTTTTACTTTATGTAAAGTTGTTTAACATTTTATAATAATGTAGATTCTTTACTATTTATTTTACGGATTGTAAAATGTTTTGAAATTCGCCTTAATCTATAAAAGGGGATTCATTCATTTAGAAAGAAATCATCAGAAAAACGAGCACTTTAAAAAATTCCTCTGAATTAATAACATTGGAATTCTCTCAACATACTCTCTCTTGGCTACAGCTTCGGTATACCTCCCTCTCCCTTTTTAATTTCTTGTTTTTGATATTCATGATAGGCTAATAGCCTATACTATCTAAGAATGCTCTGAGAATATGAATTGAATAAGTAAGGTTTTAGATTCAAGTTCTAAGCAGTTCATATCACCATGAGTCATAATAATACTTGGGTAGGCTATACTTAAAGATGATCGTACACCTGCTCGTCCAGCAGCAGCCAAGGATAGGCGTTATGGCATTTCTTGAGTTACAGTACAGGTATGGTGGATAGCTAACGTACTGGTATTAATACGGTAAATCTTATGTGAATAGTACTGTTAAAGCTTGAATTCTGAAGTAAATTCCTTGCTTGTTTCTTATTTCATAATAAGATCCTTACAGACCTTCACCTATAAGACGGACTTTATGCCTCTCAAATTTTCCATCAAATTTTTCTTTATGACTAAAAATCTACATAGACCGAATCACATTAACATCGAGAGGATGAGGCACTAAATCCCAAGTCTAATTATTAATAAGAGCATTATATCCATCATCCATAGCCATTTTTCAATTCTGGTCATTAAGAGTAGACACAAGATTATGAGGTAACGGTGATTTAGTAACATGTGTGTGAAGATCGTATTTTTTATTTGGTTTGAAAATCCCATGTTGACTACAAGTGACTGGCAGTTGGGCCGGAATTGGAGATGGTTGGATAGGGGAAGTGATATTGGGTTGGCGTGTGATGGGTTCGGAGGTTGAGTGTGTGGGGAAGGGACGGCCCGGGAGTGAGCTTGCTCTCGCAGGGCGGCCACTGCCTGAGGCTGGACCGCCACTAAGTGGGCTGCCAGGCAATGGGCCGCTCGACAGTGGACTGCCAACGAGAATCTCCGCTGGGCTGGCCGCCACTGGGCTCGATATTTGGGCCGAGCTATGGGACGTATTTGGGCTTGTTTGAGAGGCCAATAGGTGGACCAACTATGAGGGAATTCTATCATCAAGAAATTTGTAGGTATGAGGAAATCAACAATGCATTTTGGCAAAGGGAAAATGTGATTTATCAAAAACTACGTGGCGACTCACGATTATTTTGTTAGAGGATAAGTCGTAACATTTGTAACTACGATGGTTTGACGGATATCTCAAAAACATACACGGAGTAGAACGGGTTTGAAGTTTATTTATGGTAGTAGAAGGAAAAATGGGATAGCATAAGAACCCGAATACCCGTAGATGAGAATAGGATGGGTCCCTTAGGTATAGAATTTAGAGAGGAGATTGATAGGCTAATTGTTTGCTTGGAAGTATGTTAAGGAGATATGTTATCATTTGTAATGCATGATGCCAAAATGATGGTGGTAGAGAGGCATGGGCAAGTAAGGTTCTAACAATGTTATTAATGGTTCGGATTTTCTTTCCGCTTTTCCATTTTGAGATGAGGTATGTGGACAGAAGAGATGAAAAGATAAAACATTAGTTTTGTAAAAATTCCAAAATGGCCCATTATCAAATTCTCTACCATTATCACATTGGATATTTTTAATGTCCCGTTCAAATTGAGTGCGGATGAATGCTCGAAAGGAGAGAAATGTGGAAAAACTTGTGATTTTCTATACAAAGGAAATGTCCACAAAAAATTAGAGTAATCACCAAACAAAAGAAGATAATATCGATGGCCCGAAGAGCTCAAAATGAGAGATGTCCAAATATCACTATGGATAATATCAAAAGGCATAACAGTGCATGAATTAGAAGTAACTAAAGACAATTTAACATGTTTCCCAAGAGGACATGAGCGACAAACATAAGAATTACGAGTTATAGTACATGCAATAAATTTATTATGTTTAAGGAAGGCAAAAACATGTGCTCCCGGATGACTCAAACGTTCATGCCATAAAGAAAGAGCTAAAGCTGCAAAAGTGGATGGTAATGTGGCTTGATGTGTGGTTGTGATGATTGGATATAGCTCTCCCTCACTATCACATCTCATTAGACGCATCCCCATCTGAAAATCCTTCACAAAAAACCCAAAATGATCAAATTCAACAAAAACTGAATTGTCAGTATTAAATTTTCTAACTGAAATCAAGTTTTTAATCAATTGAGGAGCTTGAAGGACATTCTTTAAAGTTAACGGTGGGTTCGGGGGAGACAAGTTTGTAGTACCATAACCACAAATTGGAATTGAATGATCATTTCTGACAATTATACCATAATTATTGCTCAAATTAAAATAGGAGATATGGGATTTAATGTTTGAAACTGCGAGGGCTGGATGAAAATTTGATTTCGAATCAGACATGACTGACGGGAGAGGAAGGAAGTCGGCGGCACAAATGGGGGGGGGGGGGTGAAGGAGAAGTTTTTAGGGTTTAGGAACTTTCCCTGGACTCTGATACTAGGGGTGGTCATAAAAACCAGTGAACCGAAAAAACGGTTCGGTTAGGTTTGAATTTGGTTAAATAAATTTAAAAAACCGATACGTTCCTTTTTTTTTTCTAAAAAGTTTGATTCAATTTTTAAAAATAAAAACTGAATTGTTTAACAAGCTTGTTTATTTTAACAATTGTCACGGGTTATATTTCCATGGAATTGAATATCTTATAGAAATTATGATTTAATCATATCATATGTTGGTATAATTGTTTCATTTCTTTTTGTCTATTAAAATGATGTTGGATATATAATTTAATACCTTGATTGACTTAGGGTTAAGTGTTTAATTTGGATTTTGTCGTGAAGAAGATGAGTCGGTATCCCCGTGTTTCTAAGGAAGAAAGATTGATGGTTCTGTCATGTTTTTAAATTCATGTTTTGAACTTTTAATTTATGATGTGAACTTTATATTTTGGAGTTTGGACTTTTATTTTGTGGAGATGTAAACTTTAATTTGGAGTTTTTTATATGTTTTAAGAATATATGTGTTATGTGATGCAGACTTTATATTTTTGGACTTTAAATTTTTTTATTTTTTTACTTTATATTTGTTGATTATGATACAGTTGAATTGAAAAAAACCGATATAAACTGATACGTTCGTGTCTTTTTTAGTTTTGATTCGATTTAAAAAAAATAAAAACCGAATTTTATTCTGTTCATACGTTTTTTATACAAAATCGAATCAAACCGATATACGTCCACCCCTATCTGAAACCATGTAAGAAATATCTTTCTTGATTATTTCATTCCAAATGGATAGTAAATATACTCAAAATACAAACATCATCCTAGACTAGAATTAAAGTATTAAATGACTTAATATACATCTACTATATACAAAATATATTATGTACCAAAAATTATGATACAATATTCTATTAATTCTATCAGAATATTTACACTAAATCAATTTAAGTTAGTATAGTTAAATGATTTTAATGAATTGTACATATATATATATATATATATTAAGTAATTATGATCAAGTGATCATTGTTATATTCAAACGTATATATATAATCACTCTTCAAACCCGTCTGAAAAGTGGCATTTAATGTTTTCTATACAACTTGCTGGTTCCATTTGAGACTTTGAGTGGCTTGAATTTCATTCTTGTAATAAGCCTCATCTTCTAGATATGGTGATCTCAATGCTCCTACCGTCTGAAAAGTGGCATTTAATGTTTTCTATACAACTTGTTGATTCCAATTGAGTGGCTTGAATTTTATTCTTGTTATAAGCCTCATCTTCTAGATATGGTGATGTCAATACTCCTACGTCATTACTTCCTGAATATGAAGTGGATGCTTTTTTTTTTAATGCTCGGTTAAATGTCACATCATCAAAATTAATGCTTCAACTATCAAATGGTATAATATAATTTTATTAGTCGAGTTTAACTTTTATACATCGAATACAATAAGATCATTTAAGAAATAATCAGATAATATCATTCATAAAAAGTGAGATTATTATAGTAAAATAAAAAATAAGACAAATTGAAAGGATATTGGCTGCAACAAATCGCCTTTCGGCAGTTTGACCGCCTCCGTCTCGAAAAAATACGCAAAATCAAAAAAGTAATCAGGTAAAACGAACATCCGAGCACAAAGTTATGACCATTTAAAGTTTTATCAATTTACAACTATTTTTTCTCCCTACATTTTATGTCAATGCTTCTGTGATATGTTAATCAAGTTCATGCCGCATGCGACTTCCATAAAAGCTTCATAGATTAGTTTCAATGACTATGATTCAAGAGATAGTAGTAGCCTAAAATAAAAAATAAAAAATAAAAATATATATATATATATATATTTAATTCAATTTTTCGGTTCGGTTCGTATCCAAAATTTAAAAAACGAACCGAATCCATAAATCCTGATTCGGTTCGGTTTTTCAAAAACAAATTTAAAAAAATGATAAAAACCCGAACCAAATTTTGGTTCGATTCGATTTGATTTTTTTGATTCTCCGGATTTTTTTCCCCACCTCTATCCTTAGCCATGCAAATCCAAATTAATCATTCATATTGATATGATTGATGGTCCACGGTACGGAACCCAATTGCAGTGAATAAATTATTAGTCACATCACACTAGGAGATTAGTCAAACTGCCTAGTAAAAGGCCGGCATACAAAAATAGGGAAAATGACAAAATATCAAACACAACAAAAAGGAACTCTTGTAAAACTTTGCACAGTAAAACTATTCTTGGTCTAATCTTTTCAAGACTTCATAACATTTGTTTCAAGCCAGAGATAGAAATAATCACTAAATAAATAACCGAAATTGACGATGGATTTTACCTAACGACCCAAATCTAACTTTGTGTTATAAAAAAGTAGCCATATTTACCAACGAATTGTCAATTTCTTGGCAATATATAACAAAATACCAATGAAATATATTTTGTTATTAAATACATAGGGAATTGAAAAAACAAACAACCAATTGTACCAACTGATGCTCTATATGTACCACCAAAGAGGATGTGACGAAGTGGATGAAGATACTATTTTCTTAATTAAAAATTTTGGGTTCGAGTTTTGAATATGATTTTTTTTTATATGGAGTATTTCAGAAATGGGCTTTACTCAACGCGAATGTGGATATAGTCGGGCTCCAATGCAAGTACATCAACACCAGGTGGAAAACAAAAAAATTGATGTTGTATATGTTAGTAAGATTACCAACGGAATAAATTTGTTGGTAAATATTTTCATCAAGCTTTAGCAACGGATCCAAATCGGTTAGTAATCCGATTTACCAACTGGTTTCACTAATTTACTGACGGATCTTACCACTGACAAACAACAGTTCTTTGTAGTTGATATTACTCTTTTTAATTTTTCAAATTATAATATCTCTCTCTCAAAACTTCTGATAGCCTATTTTTGTCGTATTAGATTGAGTTATTTTTTTGGGTATATCAGATACTAGTGCATGTATATATGTTCAAAAGTTATCCAGCATCCAGGCTTATGTCTATGACATAATACGGTGCATTTGCCGTTGTTTGAATATTACAAAAGTTTACATTACGTTCATAGATTCTGAGTTATTGCCGTTTGAAGACTAAAAAGTTTTGCAACGTGCTTTGATGCTTAAAAAAGATTCGAACATCAATCTCTCCAAAAGAAGTCGGAAGACTTTTCTAAAACAATAGTTCAAACAACATAATCATAAGTGGTTAAGGTTAAATCCATTAAAACTTGTGTAATATCACTTTCTCATGCTACTCTCTATGCACGTCACACTTTGAATTTTTTATAGTATTTTAAGTAGAAGGGGTAAAAATAGGACGATTTTGGAAATTATTTGGTGGAAAATGACAAGTTGGTCCACTCCTTTATCCAAAGTAAAGGAAAGGTAGTCATATTTAATGCTTATAATTCCCCTCTTGTCTGCTTTCCACCACACCCTGCAAATTTCCAAGCAAATAATTCCAAACCTAAGCCAAGACTCAACCATGATCAAGAAAAACCTTGAAATTTTCTCTTCTTTTGCTCACGGAACCTTGTTTTTTTTTTTTTCAAATCAAGAAATGACACCTTCCAGCTTAAACCCTGTTAGAATTATGTTTTTGGACTGCAGTAACTTTATTTTATCACTTAGGGGTTGTTTGGTTGGGAATAAGTTATCACAAGATTAATTATCCTGAAATTAGTTATCTCACCCTTACATAGGAATAAAAATAACAATATAATTTCGGAATAATTAATCCTCATATTAGTTATAATGCAATTTTAGGCCATCCAAACGTGAGATAAACTCATCTCAAATTTAATTCCGAAACTAATTATCTCTTATCCCTCGTGCCAAACGAGACTTTACTTTTTAAACAAATCCTAGTTAATAATTTATAAGCTAACTATTCCTATTTTGTAGTAAGTACTAGGTAGTTGAAGGTTTGATCCTATGGAAATATTGTGGAATAGGATTATGATAATGTTTTTTACTATTTTTATTATTGCATGTAGAGCTAACAAAGCTAAATAAAATAATTTTCGTACATTTCTCTTAACCTTCCTGTGTTATATCTTCAAGTTTTTTTTGTTAAAAAACGGAAAAGAGTTAAAATTATTCATGAACTATTCGAAATAGATCATATATATCCTCTGTTTGTTTTTTGTATCAAATATGTCCTCACCGTTAATCGAAGGGACCTCAAATACCCTTCTCTTTAACGACTTGCTTGGATGTTGACGGGGCAGTGACATGTGGAAAAAATTGTCCACGTGGCTATCCACCTAACCCGACACATCCGACCCAAGAGGGGCTCTCTCCTCTTTTCTTCTTCACTGATAAGCCGACAGCCATGGCAGTTGCCGGCGTTGGTGCGACAAAGTTTAGAATTAGTGACTTCAAAATAAGTGCTTTAAGTATATTTGTATTTTTTTTTATTTTTGTTTTCTTTATAAACTTTGAGTTGAAAGTAATGAGTTAAATTAAACGAGTTATGCACTTACTTGTTTCATGACTAAGTAAAATATCTACTCCAATTCAACTTGTAGGATGACGAATCACAATGGAAGAAGAGAGACCATGAAAAAGCAAAAAGATCAAAAGGGAGACACTAGGAATTCACATCAAGTCATAGGCCAAAATTGATTTTTTTCTATACCGAATGTACAGCTATTAGACGGAGGTGACAGTCTTACTTCTATAAATTCTTGAACGAAAAAAGAGATAGGAATATTGTGTTGGGAGATCTGGAGTAATCTGGTAGGTACCAAGATTTTGGGTATTGTAGAAGCATTAAGGTTGAGGAGGTTAAGGGTGTTGTTCGCATGATGCGTAGGGGACGAGCGACCGAACTTGATGAGATTCCAGTTGAATTTTGAAAGAGCGCAGGCAGGGCAGGTTTGGAGTGGCTGATTGAGTTGTTTAACGTCATTTTTAAGACGGCGAGAATGCCTGAAAAATGGAGGGGGAGTACAATGATTCCTTTGTACAAAAACAAAGGTGAGTTGCAACAACTATAGAGGTATCAAGCTTCTAAGCCACACTATGAAAGTTTGGGAAAGGGTCATGGAGATGAGGGTGAGAAGAGGCGTGTCTATTTTCGAGAACCAGATTCGATTCATGTCGGGGCGTTTGACTACATAAGCCATTCATCTTATTAGGAGGTTGGTGGAGCAGTATAGGGAGATGAAGGGAGACTTACATATGTTTTTCATTGACCTCGAGAAGGCATACGACAAAGTCCCTATGGAGGTTTTATGGAGATGTTTGGAGGTTAGAGGTATACATGTGGCGTATACTATGGTGATCAAGGATATATATAATGGAGCCAAGACCAGGGTACGAACAGTAGGAGAAGACTCGGAGCACTTTCCAGTAATGATGGGGTTGCACCATGGATCAGCTCTTAGCCCATTCTTATTTGCCTTGGTGATGGATGGACTGACGCGACAAATTCAAGGGGAGGTGCCATGGTGTATGTTATTCGCAGACGATATAGTCATGATTGATGAGACTTGCAGCAGAGTGAACGCTAAGCTGGAGGTTTGGAGACAAACTCTGGAGTCTAAAGGGTTCAGGCTGAGTATGACTAAGACATAATACTTAGAATGCAAGTTCAGTAACGGGAGAGATCTTGAGACATGCGTGGAGGTTTGGCTTAGTACTCAGGTCATTCCAAATAAAGGAAGTTTCAAGTACTTCGGGTCTATTATCCAAGGGAATTGAGAGATTGATGACGATGTAACACATCGTATTGGGGCAGGGTGGATGAAATGGAGGCTCGCATCTGGAGTCTTGTGCGATAAAAATGTGCCACCCAAACTTAAAGGCAAGTTTTATAGGGTGGTGGTTAGACCGACTATGTTGTATGGAGCGGAGTGTTGGCCGGTCAAGACTTCGCACACCCAAAAGATAAAAGTTGCGGAGATGAGGATGCTGAGATGAATGTGTGGGCATACAAGGAGGGATATAATTAGAAATGATGATATCCGGGATAGAGTAGGTGTGGCATCGGTGGAGGATAAGATGCGGGAAACGAGGTTGAGATAGTTCGGGCACGTGCAGAGGAAAGACACAAATGCCCCAGTGCGGAGGTGTGAGAGGTTGGCTATGGACGGGTTCAGGAGGGGTAGAGGTAGGCCGAAGAAGTATTGGGGAGAGGTGACTAGACGGGATATGGCGCAGGTGCAACTCACTGAGGACATGACCTTAGATAGGGGGTTATGGAGGAAACGGATTAAGGTAGAAGGGTAGTAGGTAGTCCGGCGTAGTCCTACTTACGCTTACAAACTGGTAGTTGTAGTGTTATTATTGTAGGTCTGTTTAGCCTATCATACTAGTAGGCGCAATATTGCTTTATAGTTCTCTGTCGTTTGATTTATGTTGTTATGTGTTCTCTAGTGTACTTTGTTTGTCTTATTTATCTGCATTAGTTATTGCTTCTTTTTCAGAATGCGCTATCATGGCTTAGTCGCTTTTGATACCAGCATTTTCATACTGCTTTAAATTGCATGTCCGGGTCTGACCGTTTCTCTTGCTTTGCTTGTGCTTGTGCTTTGTCTTGAGCCGATGGTCTCTCGGAAACAATCGCTCTACCTACCAAGGTAAAAGTAAGGTATGCGTACACTCTACATCCCCAGATTCCACGTAGTGAGATTTCACTAAATATGTCGTCGTTGTACGGAATGTACATCTAGTTATAGCCTCATTTGAATCTTAGATTTGTGCAAGACTTTTGGAATATGCATCAGATCCTTTAGGGTGAACTCTTCAGATAATATTAATATCCCACAAAATCTAAAGATTAAGCAATGATTTATGAAATTGTATGCACAAATAGTTTTAGATAGCCAATAACAAATCAAAGTATTAAATCTTCTTATAATATCTTAAGATATTTGAGGAAGAGATAGCACCATGCCTATACAAACCATAGCGGACTCTCGTCTAGTTGAAAAATATGTCTTTTAGCACCGGTCTTTGATAAATAGTGATAAAAGCACAACATATAATATGGCTTTGAATTGTGCATCACTAAATATCCCAGCTTCTAAAAAAGTTATCCCAACGGGTAAAGACATTATAAAAGTAAGATATCGTGAGAAATTGATCATTTTTAACTGAATGGTTGAACTGAATTTCAATCTTGTAGACGCAACAAAAGAAAACGACAGAAAAGCGAATAACTACTCTTTTCCTTTGACACGAGGAAATATTTGCTAAGACTGAGGATTGGGCACCAATCCATCACTGTACTAATCGTATAAATTTCAGTCGGAAAAATGTTCAAATAAAAAAGGCCTTACGATTTAAGAGACTAACAATCAACTCCGCAAATGACAGGCAATAAGGCCATAAATTAAGAATGAGGTGAGCAGCTAGAACTCACATGTTGAGAAATGAAACATGAAAACGGAACAAGATATGTGAAGGAAATATGCTCAAATTCCACAATAAGTTAAATAAGTTTAGCAATGACCAACTAAAGCTCATCATAAAATGTAATGTAAACCCAGGTAAAGAAATAACCACCAGAGAGCTATTGTCATTGCCCATCAAGCAATTTGGTCGGGACCTAATTGCTCAATTACTCCACTATCCTCAATAGAGGCTAGAGAACCATGACAATCTCCTGTAGCCATAACCAACACAAAATTGGTAAAAACTGATGCAAATAAACAAAAATAGTTCATCCATGCAGAAGAATCTCATCAAATGCACAACCTCACTTTCCCTTCTTCTGGGCAACCTTGGTGACAACCTCACTTTCCCTTCTTCTGGGCAGCCTTGGTGACCTTGGCACCAGTTGGGTCCTTCTTGTCAACACTCTTGATGACACCAACAGCAACAGTCTGACGCATGTCCCTCACAGCAAAACGACCCAATGGTGGGTACTCAGAGAAGGTCTCAACAACCATAGGCTTGGTGGGAATCATCTTAACCATACCAGCATCACCATTCTTCAAGAACTTAGGTTCCTTCTCAATTTCCTTACCCGAACGCCTGTCAATCTTGGTCAAGATCTCAGCAAACTTGACGGCAATGTGGGAAGTGTGGCAGTCAAGCACAGGTGCATATCCATTTCCAATCTGGCCAGGATGGTTCATAATGATGACCTGGGAGGTGAAGCTGGCTGCTCCCTTGGCTGGGTCATCCTTGGAGTTTGAGGCAACAAAACCACGCTTGAGATCCTTAACAGCAACATTCTTAACGTTGAACCCAACATTGTCACCAGGGAGTGCCTCCAGGAGAGCTTCGTGGTGCATCTCTACAGACTTGACTTCAGTTGTCAGACCAGTAGGGCCAAAGGTCACAACCATACCAGGCTTGATTACACCAGTCTCCACACGTCCAACAGGGACGGTACCAATACCACCAATCTTGTAAACATCCTGAAGTGGAAGACGGAGGGGCTTGTCTGATGGCCTCTTGGGCTCGTTAATCTGGTCGAGAGCCTCAAGGAGGGTTGGGCCCTTGTACCAGTCGAGGTTGGTAGACCTCTCAATCATATTATCTCCTTCAAAACCAGAGATGGGGACAAATGGGACCTTGTCAGGGTTGTAACCAACCTTCTTGAGGTAGGAAGAAACTTCCTTCACGATTTCATCATACCTAGCCTTGGAGTACTTGGGGGTGGTAGCATCCATCTGTGAAAAAAAATAACAGAATTAGCATGATATGTACTGTTTAAGATAACAATTAATTCCATCTATCCATAAAAAGCAAACCTTGTTGCAGCAGCAAATCATTTGCTTGACACCAAGGGTGAAAGCAAGCAGCGCATGTTCACGGGTCTGACCATCTTTAGAGATGCCAGCTTCAAAACCACCAGTGGTGGAGTCAATAATTAGGACAGCACAGTCAGCCTGGGAGGTACCAGTGATCATGTTCTTAATAAAGTCCCTGTGTCCGGGGGCATCAATCACGGTGCAGTAGTACTTAGTGGTCTCAAACTTCCACAAAGCAATATCAATGGTGATACCACGCTCACGTTCGGCCTTGAGCTTGTCAAGCACCCAGGCGTACTTGAATGACCTCTTGTTCATCTCAGCAGCTTCCTTCTCGAACCTCTCAATAACACGCTTGTCAATACCACCAAGCTTGTAGATCAAGTGACCAGTGGTTGTCGACTTTCCGGAGTCGACGTGGCCAATGACCACAATGTTGATGTGAAACTTCTCCTTACCCATGATGCCTTAGAAACTGAAGATCATACCAATAACAGAAAGCAAACAATTGTATTTGACAACCATGGAAATCAAAAAGTAATTTCTACAAAGAAACAGACATTTAAGCAAACACTTGGTTAATGATGCTCTTTGATATTGAATAACGAGAAAAGTAGATCTAACATAGAAGATAAATATACTAGACCAGTAAGATGTAACTTTTGTCATGAAGGAATTGCCCAAGGCAGGTGCGGGGTACAAAAATGACCTATCATGGTAAATAATTCAAATACTTGCAATATAAAAATAGTGATTTGATAATATTTAAGTACTATTTTTTATAGAAGTGTGTTGGGGAGCAATAGTAGGGTGGTTTTCCTCGAAGAGAACAAGTTTGACAATTCAAGGTGGCTAACAATGAAGAACATTAGCTTTTGGGGTTTGGTTAACAGAAAGCATTTTTAACAATGAAGTATATTTTGGGTTAGTTAACAGAATATTTTCCAAAGAGAGGATGTTCCAGGAATGTAACTTCCCTAGACAGAATTCATTTTCCTTTCCAACTTCATACGACTCGCTCAAACCAAACACTCAGGCATTATCATCAATATTGACAGCAAAGAAATTTCATCAAACCATATTATCAATCTTTAGCAAATATTTCACATGCAACCAAACAAATAATAAAAAGGAAAACCACAACAACAACATACTCAGTGAGAAAGGAAAACCACAACAATGAGAAAGCAAATATGCATTTGCCCTCGTTGAGAGTCGAACTCAAGACCTCCCGCTTACTAAACGGGTGCTCTAACCAACTGAGCTACGAGAACCGTGGAAAGCACACTTAGTGGTCGTTTGGCTATGAATATTTTTACCTTTTTCTGGAATTGAATTCCGGATATCATGTTTGGCCATAAAATTAGAGAATTTGAAAAACATCAAAAAAATCTCTTTTTCCACTCCATATCACTCACAAACACTCAAAAATAGCTTTAATTTCTATTTACGGCCAGACACAACTCCAATTTTCAATTACCGTTTTTCACTTTGAAAACAAAAACTGCTTTTTTCAAAATTTCACAATTTTCATGGCCAAACGACAACACACCCAATAAAGAAAGCAGTTTTGAAATCATTTCCCATCATACCAAACATACCATCTATAGAGAATTCGCCAAAAAATTCTCAAAACATGCAAATACAACAACAACAGAGCAGTCCTTACCCCTACCTCCCATAGAGAGGCTGTTTATGGTAGACCCTAGGCATAAGGACGGCATGGAGCTCAAAGCCCTTGCACAATTACCCAAACATCATATGGCAAAACATGCAAATATACGTAGATTTATAATTCAATTGATTTTCAAGTGGTTATATCAAAAGGGTCTGTTACTAGGAAATAAACATCAACATACCTGAATCTATACGCAGTGAAAATCAAATCAACAACAAACCCAGTGTAATCCCACCAGTAAAAATCAAGTCGCAATAAATCGCATAAGCTGCAATCAATTTTACATTCACATAACATCAAGGTACCCTTATGGAGTTACACTAGGTATGTTGTTGTTTGTTGTTTATAACATCACCTAATAGACCAATTCAAATCTAATTTACAAAAAAAAAAAAAAAAAAACTAATACCATAGAGATGAAATCCAAAATGGAAGCACTATAAATATCAACTAAGAAGTACTAAATTAATTAATCCTCATAATTCAAACATAAGATCACTAATAAAGCACAATTAGAATACCATTGACTTACATGTAAATAATTTGCAGAAAATAAATGATAAATCTAACCTTTTGAAGATGAAGAGAATACGAGCGAAGCGTTAGGGTTACAAAAATGCAAGTGTGTGATAGTTTTATAGCTGATAAAACATGGGCTCAAAATGGGCTTAAACTTTAGGGGAAAGAAAACACAAAATAATTCCCCAAAACTATTTACCGTTAGTATGCTCTTTTTTCTTCCTTTCTTTCTTATTTGTCTATTTCTTTTTTTCTTGTCTCCTATTTTTTTTTCTTTATTTGTTTTTTTATTTCACTTTTTTTCTTCAAATTATAATATTTTTTATTCACCATAATTTAATTTCATATTTAATTCTAGCTTGTTTCATATTTTTTTCTTTTTCTTTTTTATTTCTTGTTTTTTTTAATTTCATTTAAAAAAAATTCTTCATAATCTAATTTATTCTTCTTCTTTTTTTTTTGCTCTTATTCTTTATTCTTCTTTTTAAAATTTTTGGTGATTTTCGTTCATTTTTTTCTGTTATTCTAATTTCAATTTTTTCATAGTCTAATCCTATATATCTTCTCGTTTATTTTTCTTTTCTCTTTTCTTTTTTTCATATCAATAAAAAAGATAACTGATATAGTATATATTTTTTTAGTTTTTTTATCTCAAAAATAACTTATTAGCGTATAATATATCAAATCATTAGTAGTTGAAGTATACTATTACAGTATATTATGATACTCACATAGTATATCATATATTGTTAGGATATTGTAGATGGCAAATTTAATCCTTTGAAAACACTCATCAGTCCTCTATGATATCCATGTGGTATATAACATATACTGACAGGGTATCATAGAAGATTGGACGTTCATTCCTTCAAGAAAATACTCAATCCTCTGCGATATCAAATTAATATGTATTATTTACTGGAGGGGTATCATAGATAATAGATTTATTCCTTACATGTACGCTATGATGCCCACATGATATCATAGACGGCATATTCATTCCAACGTTACTAAATATTTTATGATGCTCAGATGGTATAATCATATATTGACAGAGTATCATAAAGCACTGATTCATTCTTCGAGAAAAACACTCTTCAATCTTATATGATACTCACATGGTATATATCATATATACTGGTAGGAAATCGTGGAGTATTGGTTCATTGCTTCAAGAAAACACAATTCAATCCTCTATGATACCCACATGGTATATACTATATACTTTCAAAATTACTCTATCCTTTATGATGCCCCGATGGTATATATCATATACTGGCAGGGTATCGTGGAGGAATGATTCATTCTTCAAGAAAAACACTCTTCAATCGGCTATGATACACATATAGTATATATCATATATTGACATGGTATCATAGATGATTATTTCACTCCTTCAAGAAAACACAATTCAATCATCTATGATACACATATGATATATCATATATTGACAGGGTATCATAGAAGGTCGATTCATTCCTTCAAAAAATACTAGAGTCATCTATGATACTCATACGGTATACAACATATATTGATAGTGTATCATAAAAGATTGACTTATTCCTTCAAGAAAAAAATCAATATTTTCTAATACCAATCTGGTATACCATATACTTACAAGGTATCATATAGGACTGACAATTCATTCCTTCAAGAGAAATACCCAGTCCTCTCTGATACCAACATGATATATATCATTTACTAACAGAGTATCATGAATGAATGACCCACATGATATATCTATATACTGATAAGATATTATAGAGGATCGACTCATTCTTAAAAAAGAAAAATTAATCGTCTATGATACTCACATGGTATATATCATATACTAATAGGGTATCAAATAGATTGATTCATTCGTTCAAGAAAAACGCAATTCTCCTCTATAATAACAATGTGGTATATATCATATACTGACATGATATCATAAATGATAGGTTCATTCTTTTAAAAGAAAACAATTATGAAAAAAAAACAATGAATAGAGTTTAAGTTTGATATTTTAATTTTATATCGTTTTTAGCAAGTTTTTGTTAAACAAATACAAGAAATAGAGTCATATTTTCATTTGCAAAAGCAAAAAAAGAAAAATATTAATTTATATTTTAATAAATAAGCCAACGACTTCAATATTTTTAAAATTATTTATTGTTATAGTCTATTTATTTAGTTTTCCTATATTTTTATTATTCTAAAAAGAAAAAAGACAAAAGGGCCAAAAGAAGAAGATAAGAAAATTAAGAGAAAACTGAAAAAGAAAAACAAAGCTAACTAAGAGGAAAGGAAATTAATAGAAAAATGATAAAAAGAGAATATAAAATAAAATCAAAAGAAAAGAATTTGTGGATCAATTTTTAAAACCCCCATATTATCTAACTCTATGCAATGAGATTTGTGGGTATGTAAAGTGAAGCGACAAAGTTCTTCTCATTCGTCGATATTCAAAATATTGAAGATCAAGAGAAAAATATGACATCGTTACATATTTTGATTCAGCATAGCGGAAAATGGGACAGTAACAACAGATTTGTGGATTATTCCATGAAAGCAGTCGTTCTTAAGACATATATTGATTTTAATGGTTTCATCCATTTAATTTCTACTAGTTTGAACGTGGATATTGATGTCAATTCCTTCGAATTTTGGTATAAAATTGATGAAGGTATGATGCCTCTGTTGATACACAATAATATGGAATTGCGAGTATACATCAAGTTGAATAAAGAAAATGACAATTTAAAAGATTATTTTTTGTGTATAAGCTGGAGGACTAGTGATTTACAATGTATGCTATCGGTTAATAATGTTGGCACTGGGGCTGATAGTATTAGAATTAATGAAAGTCGTGGAATAACTAGTATCGATAATGTCTCCTTGCTTAAATACATTATTATGGCTGATTGTGAAGCTGCATATTTTAAAGATTGTGATATAATTAATTGTATTATTGACAATATTCTTGCTGAAGGTCAACTTTTCAAGGAAAAAGGGACATTGACAGAGTATCCATGATGTGCTAATATATTTTACCCAAAGCCATTTTATACTCGATTCTTAAAATCGGGATAATATATGCCAATTGTATGTGTAAAAGTGAACATACCGTGTCAATTCCTTCTTTTTTTTTTTTTGATAATCCAGGTTTCCAGGCTTGCGCCTGACTACTTCACTGATATTATCCAGTCAGCACCCTCACCACCGAATATAATCCAGTTTTCTGGGAGCGTACATTCTCTTTTCAATGTGTACTATAAGTCATACAATTAATAGACTTGATTCCTCTTTCACTGCTTATTACATATTTCTTCATCGTATTAGAGATTTGATTCAATTAAAAAAATTAGGAACAAGTACATAAATTATGCACTAAAAATAAATTAATTACACGAAATTGTCCATATACTTATTAAATACTAACTTACCTACTCAACAGATTTTTTTTACCCGAATGGCCCCCCATTTCGCTACAATTATACTGAAGCATATGTGACCTCAACTGGTGCAGTTGCATGTAGTGTTCCTTTCATTTATTTTTTGTCCTTTCCCCACCTTCTTTTAATTCTTTGTTTGTTTTCTTTTGTCCTTTTTTCTATTAACAACTATTTTCCATGTTTGTGGTTTTTCGTTTTCTTTTTTCTTTCTTTCTATTTTGTTATATTTTTATAATTTTTTTATTATTTGGAGATAAAAATAAAATTATATCTAAATATGAATCTATTTTTTAATGTTTTTTCACAAGTAAAACTTTCTAAAAATTATATAAAAAATAAAATATTAAAATTAAGCTTAATCTCTATTTTGTTTGTTATTTATTTTATTAATTTTTGTCTTTTGAAAGAATAAATATGTCATGTATGATGCTCTGTTGATATATGATATACCATGTAAGTATCATAAAAGACCGATGTTTTTTTTTTTTAAATGGATCAATCCTTTATGATACTCTATCAGTATATAATATATAACATGTGGGTATCATAGAAGATTGATAATTTTTTTTCTTTTTAACAAATTAATCTCTCTATGATACTATGTCAGTATATAATATATATTATATGGGTATCATAGATGAATGAACTCATTTTTTAAGGAAAGAATCAATCATCTATGATATCTTGTCAGTATATGATATATCATGTGGTTACCATAAATGATTGAGTTGTATTTTTCTTGAAGGAATGAACTTGTCCTCTATGATACACTGTCAGTATATTGTATATGCTATTTACCATGTGGATATCATAGAAGACTGAGGAGTGTTTTTCTTGAAGAAATGAACCGACACTCTATGATACTTTGTCAATATATGATATATACAGTGTGGACATCATAGAGGACTGAATAATAGTGTAATGAATCTGTGATATATGATACCCTATCAATATATGATATATACCAGACTGGTATCATAGAGGACTAAGTATTTCTCTTAAAGGAATAACCTGACAATCCTTTATGATACCATGTCATTATATGATATACCATGTGGATATCATAGAGGAATGCGTAGTATTTTTTGAAGGAATGATCAAAATTTTTATGATACTTTATCAATATATGAATATACCATGTGGGTATCATAGAGGACTGAATGTTTTTCTGAAGGAATGAACTAGCAGTCCCCTGTAATAACATGTCATTATATGATATACCATATGGGTGTCATAAAAGACTGAGTAGTGTTTTTTTTAAGACTTGATCTAATCTTTTATGATACTCTATCAATATATGATATATATCATGTGAGTATCATAGTATACTGCAATAGTATACTTCAATTATTATTGATTTGGTATACTATATGATAAAACAAGTGATTTTTTTAGATATAGAAAAAAAATATATACTATATCAGTTATATTTTTTATTTATATATGTAAATAAAAAGGAGTCAAAAAGCGCGTAGGATTAGATTATAACAAAATAGAAAATAAATGAAACTTGAAAACGAGAAAAGGGAAAAATTTGATTTATAAAAATATCTTTTCTCTTAATCTAGGTTTTAATAAATAAGCTTGTGATTTTTGTATTTTTCTTAATTACTTCTTATTGTAGTCTAGTTTTATTAGTCTAAAAATTGTTTTTGGTAATTAAAGGAAATTTTATTAATCACCACGTACTTATTCACAAAACAAGGGTGGACTAACCAATACAACCCCTCTCATCAGTATCCTCTATTCCAGCAACATACCTAAACTACCAAAACAACTCCTAAGCTCCCAGTGAGCTGATATAATTAAACTGCTTTACATTGTGTCTTAATCTAATACAAAGGGTGAGTTTCATCTGTCATAATATAACATCACTTGTTGAAAGCTTCTGTTGGAACACCACCATAGTAGCCAAGCTAGCTTTCAAGAGTACTCATTTTGGATATTTACCTCTTCATTGTTGTTGTAACTGTAAGATGATATTAATCTCCCTGGGGGAGTCTTTCATTAATATCAAGGTATATATAGAGTACAATATTCATCCCTTATACAATAGGAATCCTAAGACTATACAAAAGAGGAATCCTAGTCTTACCATAATTATATTTACACAATATATGAAAAATATTCTAATTATGGGTAGGGAATATATTGTTTCCTATATTTACACGTTTACACACCCCCTCAGTTGGAGCGGGAGGAGGCTGGACGCTGAGACTGGATCTGAAGTCAAGAAATATCTGTCTGAGAAGTCCTTTGGTAAATATGTCTGCATACTGATAGGATGATGGAACATGTAACACTCTGACATGTCCTAACGCAACTTTCTCACGAACGAAGTGTAGGTCTATCTCAATATGCTTGGTTCGCTGATGTTGAACCGGATTATGAGAAAGATAGATGGCAGAGATGTTATCACAATACACAATAGATGCCTGACGCAAAGGACACTGAAGTTCTAACAGTAAATTTCCGAGCCAACAAATCTCAGCTACTACATTTGCAACGCCTCTCGTACTCGGCCTCAAGATCGAGTGAGATAGGGTAGCTGTCGTCGCTTGGCAGACCAAGAAATCAGATTATCCCCTAAGAAAACACAAAAGCCGGAGGTGGAGCGTCGCGTGTCGGGACATGAGACTCCCCTGGGGCATGCATGAATAAGCACACCTGCTGAACAACATAAGCTATGTCTGGCCTGGTGAATGTGAGATACTGAAGTGCACCTGCAAGGCTCCTATACGAGTAGGATCGAGACTCGGAGCACCATCCATAGCACCGAGCTTAGATTTGGAATCAACTGGAGTAGGCACCTCTTTGCGGTTCGCCATCTTAGCCCCGTACACAATCTCTTCTCGCATACTTACGCCGACACAAGAACATATGATTGGCAGACCTGGTCACTGATATCCCCAAAAAGTAACTCAGCTTCCCCAAATCAGTCATTGCAAATTCGGACTTGAGCAGGACAATAATCTCATTTTTCAATCCGTCGGAGGAGGCAGTAAGAACAATAACATCCACATAAAGTAATAAGTAAGCAGTGCTACTACCTCGATGAAAAATGAAAAGTGATGTATCACTCTTGCTGCATACAAACCCAATCTGCAAGATATACCTGGCAAAGCGATCATACCACGCACGGGGGGCCTGCTTCAGGCCATATAGTGACTTACAGAGACGGCACACATAGTGAGGAACTGCTAGATGGGTGAACCCTGGTGGCTGATGCATGTAGACTGTCTCTCTCAGATCCCCATGTAAGAATGCATTCTTCACATCAAATTGATGGATCGGCTAGTGTTTGCCTATGGCAATGCTCAAAACTGTGCGGATGATAGCCGGTTTGACAACCGGGCTGAAGGTCTTACCACAATCAATGCCCTCCTGTTGATTTGTGCCATTAGCCACAAGACGGGCCTTATACCTCTCAAGATCCCCATTGTCTCTGAACTTGTGACGAAATAGCCACATACAATGAATGACATTCACCCCATTAGGTCTAGGTACTAGATCCCACGTGTGATGTTTAGTTAAAGCATTGAATTCCTCATACATAGCCGCATTCTAAATAGAGTCTTGTTTGGTCAATTTTGGGTTCTTTGGAAGTGGAGAGATGGTTTAGGCAGACAAGTTGAAATGGACTTTGGGTTTGAAAATTCCATGCTTTGAACGAGTTTCCATTGGATGGGTAGGGACAGTGGATGGCGGAGTGGTGTCTGAGACGGGGGGTAAAGTCGGATAAGGAGAAGGTGGGGGCGAAGCCGTCGGAGGCGTCGCGGCTCCTGGATCGAGAGTCGCGGCGCTAGAAGGTTGACAGGCTTCTATGAAGTTTGGGCGTCGCGGCTCTGACGACGGAACAGAGGATGTGAGTTGTTCGATTATGAGGGGAGAGATGGTAGACTCATCAAGAAATGAGTAGTCCTGTTTTTAGAATTTTGGAAGATTCAAAAACGGGAATGTGGTCTCGTCGAATGTGACGTGACGAGATATGTGGATCTGACGAATCGACAAGTCATAGCATAGATAGCCCCTATGGTTCGGCGGGAATCCTAGAAAGACATATGGAGTGGACCTAGGAGCGAGCTTGTGAGGGGCGGTGGAGCTAAGGTTGGGATAGCACAGACAACCAAAAATCCGTAGATGATCATAAGAGGGATTCTATGGTGAAGGATTTCGGTAAGGGTCATATTGTGAAGAGTGCTAGTAGGGAGAATATTTAGAGTGTATTCTGACATTTTAGCAGCATAGACCCAGAAGGGTGGAGGGAGGGAGGCATGAATCAATAGGGTGCGAATCATATTGTTAATGGTGCGGATGATTCTTTCAGCTTTACCGTTTTGTGGTGAGGTGTGAGGGCAGGAGAAGCGAAAGACCATGCCATTAGTGGTACAAAAGCGATGAAACATAGAGTTGTTGAATTCACGACCATTATCGCACTGAAATGATTTTATGCCTTTTCCAAATTGTGTTTGAATGAACTTGCGAAACTCAAGAAATTTGACAAACACTTTCGATTTAAATTTAAAAGGGTATAACCAAACGTAGTGTGAAAATTCATCAAGCAACACAAGATAATATTTATGACCGAGAGAACTAGAGATAGGAGATGTCCATAAATCGGCATGTATGATACCAAAAGGAGCAAATGTAACACTAGTAGATGATTTAAACGGAAGACGAATATGTTTGCCTAAAGAGCAAGAAACACAATTTTGGGCAAGTTTCCCATTACAAGCAATGAAATTATTGCCTTTAAGAAAATTAAAAACTGGGACTCCTGGATGACCAAGCCTATTATGCCAAGTTGAAGAAGAAACAACCGCTAGAGTGACGGGAGAGCAAGATCTGGCAGCGGAGGTGGAAGTGAATGGATAGAGATCCTCCGTGCTATTGCATCTCGTAAGAGGTGTCCCCGTATGAAGATCATTTACAGTAAAACCATCAGGGTCAAAATCCACAGAGACAGAATTATTACGAGTAAATTGGCGGACAAATATGAGGTTCTTAATCATGTGTGGGGCATATAGGGTGTTTTTGAGGGAGAAGGGTGGATAAGGAGGTTGTGTGTATGAGGTACCATAACCCTTAACTGGAATGCGTTGTCCACTACCAACTGTAACATATTGAGGATGCTTTAAACTAAACAGTTTAGGAATAGTACCTGCAGACTGGGTGACGTGAAATGTGGTGCCTGAGTCCATGTACCAAGTATTGTCAGGCTGTTGCATAGAGAGAGTGCTGAACGTCTGACCCAACTCAGTGGGTGTCATGCCGGAGGAGGGCTGCGGGACCTGACCTTGCATAAAGTGAGCCTGCTGTGGGGCTGGAGCGGGGCCTAACAAACTGGGGTAAGAATACGGATTGCATGGCTGCTGGTACTGGAATGGACTTGGCGCCGCGGTGAACTGGGGCGCCGCGGTTCTGTACTGGGGCGCCGCGACGCTGTAGACGAACTGCTGAGGAGCCGCGGCCTAGTTGTTTTGCGATCTCTGTTGCTGTTGCTGCTATTGGTTCTGTTGACCGCGACCCTTGCCACGACCACGGCCTCCTCTACCGCCGCGGCCTTTTCCACCCTTCTTTGCGCGGCTACCGCTTGTTGGGAGTTGTCTGGTGGCGTTTGATCTTGGGGTTGCGTGTCGACAGCTAACATCTGCTGGGCGTGCTCATCCTGCTTAGCACAACGGGTTTCTTCGAGCAACAATTGTGAGCGATCTTTGTTTAGACTCGGTAGCGGATCTGCCTGTTGAATTATGGTGGCCAAAGTATCATATTCGCCCTTAGTAAGGCCAGAAATCATTTGTAGCACCATTTTATCGTCGGTGACAGGCGTGCCGATGTTGGAGAGTTGATCCGCTAGAAGTTTAAGCTGCTTGCAGTACTCAGAGACATTGGAGAAGTTTTCAAGACGTGTTTTGTTGAACTGTTCTTCCAACTACACGACACGAGTGTGCTTGTTGTTCTGAAAAATTTCCTCCAAACGATTCCACAAGTCAAGGGATGTGGAGTCAGATTTCATGATAGTAAGGAGCAAATCATGAGAGATACTACCATATATCCATTGTTTGACGCCGGCGTCGAGACGATGTCAGATAGAATCATCAACCTCCGTAGGGCGCAGAATAGTGTCATCAATATGGTCAAGCACGTTATAGAGACATGCATGATTGCGAAAAAGTTCAACCCAGGGATAATACTGGTTGTTTTCTTGATCAAGAATAACAGGGATATGGTTCTTGATGTTGGAAACAGTAAGGGCGGGGTGAAACAGGGGTGATGACTTTGTGGTGGGATTTGTGGAGGTAGAGGCGTCAGAAAGTGTGGAAGAATCAGGGATATCCATTTAGAGAAGAGAAGAAAGGAAGAACAAAACCCGAAAAACAAGAAGAAAATTCGGGAGGGCCGCGACGTAGGAGAGGCAGCCGTCGGCTGTGGAAGAGAAAGGTTTTTAGGGTTTTGTTTATTTGGCTCTTGATACCATGTGAGATGATATTAATCTCCCTTGGGGAGTCTTTCATTAATATCAAGGTATATATAGAGTACAATATTCATCCCTTATACAATAGGAATCCTAAGCCTATACAAAAGAGGAATCCTAGTCTTACCATAATTATATTTACACAATATATGGAAATATTCTAATTATGGGTAGGGAATATATTGTTTCCTATATTTACACGTTTACAGTACCCATAACCATTTCAAGTCCCAAGTTTGTATCCTCTTATCCCATTGTTGTCATCTAAGTAGTCCATGTCATATTTCCTTTGTATATTGGCATTCAAAGAAGAGTTGGCTCCTAGTTTCTGGCACACTGCTGCATAAGACACAATTGTCATCCACTTGCATCCCCCACTTGATCAGTATATCCTTTGTTCTCAGTCTTCCCCATAAATTTAGCTATAGAATGAAGTTGTATCTAGATTCAGTTATGTTATGATAGAGTAGTTTGTTCCATGGAACCTTACTGACACTTTGCTCCTGCTATATGTTGATGACATACTCTTAATGGGCAACAACTCTTCTCTCATACATGCCTTTATCAAGAACCTACAATATCAATCTGCTATGAAAGAGATGGGGGCTCTCCATTATTTTCTTGGCATTGAAATATCATGAAACAAATATGGTCTTCTCCTTAGCCAATAGAAGTGTGCCCGTGATAGCATACCAAAAATGGCACGTTCCCATGCTATTCAGACCCCACTTCTCAAAACATAGCCTACGTGATATAGATGGTAGTCCGCCCATTGATTCCTCAGACTTTTCAAGTATAGTTGGTATTGAAGTGTGTGACCATCTGATCTAAAAGCTTAAGCTGTTAGATAGAAAACACTTTTAATATTTGATCATATTCTCAACACGCCCCCTCACGTGCATGTTTGATTTTTTTTCATGGTCCAAGCACGTGGAAATTCTTTTTGATAATGAGTGACGGTGAGGTTCGATCCAGGACCTTTGGCCTACTCTGATACCATATTGAAATGTGTGACCATCTGATCTAAAAGCTTAAGCTGTTAGATAGAACACACTTTTAATATTTGATCATATTCTCAACAGTTGTTACCATGAATTTTTCTGGGCGTTCATGATGAAATCCAGCGGGTGGAGGAACTGGAGCGTTCCCTTGAGCAGCAAAAAAGGCGTTGGTTGAGCCTTGAGCAACCGGAAAGGCATTTGGTGTGCCTTGAGCAGTGGGGAAGGCAGATGGGTTACCTTGGGTAGCAGCAGCAGCAGAATCAGAAGCGAGTTGTTCTCTTCCAGTCATCTTTCTAAGCACTTACAACAATCTTGTCTTAAAATTGTGGGTTACAACAATTGCAGGAAACGGGAAGTAAATATTACAATTGCTAGAAAGGATAAACTAAAATTACAACCAAAAACTGGAAATCAAGAACGAAACAAACTCCTTGTGTGATTTGCTGAGTCGAGTGATGACACTGTCTTTAAGACAAGATTGCCTCGTATGTCTCATTTTACGTTATCGGGCAATAGTCTCCCAAGATACAACATCAACTTAACAATTGAGCAAAGGAAACTCAAGTGTTACTTTTAAAGAACTTTTGAGTATAGTAAACTTGCTAGAGAGGAAGAAGATGAATTCATAAATTCTGTAGTATTTTTCTAAGTGCGTTCAACAATTGAGCCAAATGCCTTAATTTATAGTGTAAGGAGATGACCCATCAACTAACCAACTAATGGCCATCAATAGCCATGTAATGACACTTATTAGAGGGGATACATTCAGCCAAATAATGGCTGAATTCATGTGCCAAGTAATGGAGATTCAATGCTCCAAACCCAGCCCAAATGTCAGAACTTCCCAACTTTCCGTCGCGGCATTCTGCCTACGAAGTGCTGCGGCTATGCGAATTAGCCCGCGACGTGGCGGCTCCAGTGGCTGAAGACCCAATTAGCGCCACGGCGCTCCATGGGAGGCGCTCCGGCGCCGCGGCCCTTCGCGGCTCCGCGACGACTTCCGACTCGTTTCATCTTACACTTCTTCCTTTGTTTACCAACGTGGAATAATTTATCATTTGACCAATAACCGTCCATCATTCTATGTCTCAAACGTATTACATACGTACCAATATCTCTTTCACTAACTGAAATTTGCGATAATTGGCACTATGTGTGCACGTGTGTGGAAACGACGTTTCCGACGTGCGGAGCCCCAATTGTTTGAGTCATAAATAATGGGATATACTTAATTCCACATTAGTAAATTTCCAACATAAACTTTGTGAAAGCCTACACCTAGGGCAATGACACAGCTAGTGATATCCTAAACAAGGCGTGTCTATTGAAAAATATTTTTAAAAGATCTATATTTGTATAAGGTTTTAACTATTCTTTTTTAAGAATATATATTGACCGAAAGATTTAAATTTTTTATTTACAAGTTATGTTGTCCAACTTTAATACGGGTATTATCGAATATCAGATCGAATAGAAGTTTAATTTATCGATTATCGAATTATCGAACCGAATTTTGAAAGTTCGGTATTTGATATCTATTTTCAAATTTCAACTATCAATTATCGAATCCGAACTTTAAAAATACCGAACCGAATACCGAATGACCACCCCTATTTGTGAGCCATTTTCATACGTCAGCGGGGGTATTTTTGACAGATTTTCGTTTATTTATTGAGAGATCAAAGTGCAATTAACGTAAATGGATGAAAAAGAAAAGAAGAGAATGTAAGGGGCATTTACGGAAACAGAGCTAAGAGCGGCACTAAGAGAACCCTAGTTCTCATCCAGCTTGAGTATAAAAGCTAATTATCCCTTCAAAATCAACCCTTCATCACTATCAGAGCTTTATCGCTTAATTTCTATTTTCTAAGGTCAGATCTATGCAACTTCTCTATCAATTACTCTAATTTGTAATCACTTTTTTGTTGTTGATCTGTTTTTATTCTGTAAGATTATATACATATGTGAAGCAACATTCGTGATTTACTTTTCTGTATTTAGAACCTCTGTTATTGCTATTTTATGATTCGTGAAATGATGTTCGGTTTGTTTATTTGTAACGTTGAAATACACCTTGTGCTTGCGAAATTTTGATTATTGCTATGATTTAGCTTGATTTGTGTTCATTGTTTACACAGAAGATCTGTGTTTGAGCTTGGATATAGATGCGAGTCAGTTAACATAGATCTGTAAATGTTTGTAATGAATTGTTAATTTTTTTTATGTTTATACATAAATCAGTGAGTTGAAATTACTTGTAAGTAGTTTTTTCACTCTTATGTTAGCAGTATTTTGTCCTAGATGTTTGACATGATTCTGTTTTATGCAAGTTTCACATCGTTACAGGAATCAAATCCGTTCACTATACAAAAACTTATTCCTATAAAGTGTTTGTGTTCTCTCTATTTTCAACACTGCATTTGCTACTTTTTGGACTAACTTAATAATTTTTATAATATAGATGAACTTTTTGATTTCCTTCACTCACTATAGGAGCTGTAGCTGCCATTTACTAAAAATAATTCAGTTATTATTCTTATTTTCTATTTAAGTTGATAAGTGGAAACTGAATAGTTCTTTGTTTTCGTTGTATATCCTGTTATTGAAGCATCATTTGGTTCAATAACAGGTTTATTTCAGTTCTAATTGTTGAAAGTGTTGAATTTTGAAATATTTTACTTGCCTTTTAAATACGTTTTTATCTGTTTTATATTAATTGCAGTTTCTTAGTAACTCAAGATGGGTAAGGAGAAGTTTCACATCAACATTGTGGTCATTGGCCACGTCGACTCCGGAAAGTCGACAACCACTGGTCACTTGATCTACAAGCTTGGTGGTATTGACAAGCGTGTTATTGAGAGGTTCGAGAAGGAAGCTGCTGAGATGAACAAGAGGTCATTCAAGTACGCCTGGGTGCTTGACAAGCTCAAGGCCGAACGTGAGCGTGGTATCACCATTGATATTGCTTTGTGGAAGTTTGAGACCACTAGGTACTACTGCACTGTGATTGATGCCCCCGGACACAGGGACTTTATTAAGAACATGATCACTGGTACCTCCCAGGCTGACTGTGCTGTCCTAATTATTGACTCCACCACTGGTGGTTTTGAAGCTGGCATCTCTAAAGATGGGCAGACCCGTGAACATGCGCTGCTTGCTTTCACCCTTGGTGTCAAGCAAATGATTTGCTGCTGCAACAAGGTTTGCTTTTTACGGATAGATGGAATTAATTGTTATCTTAAACAGTACATATCATGCTAATTCTGTTATTTTTTTCACAGATGGATGCTACCACCCCCAAGTACTCCAAGGCTAGGTACGATGAAATCGTGAAGGAAGTTTCTTCCTACCTCAAGAAGGTTGGTTACAACCCTGACAAGGTCCCATTTGTCCCCATCTCTGGTTTTGAAGGAGATAATATGATTGAGAGGTCTACCAACCTCGACTGGTACAAGGGCCCAACCCTCCTTGAGGCTCTCGACCAGATTAACGAGCCCAAGAGGCCATCAGACAAGCCTCTCCGTCTTCCACTTCAGGATGTTTACAAGATTGGTGGTATTGGTACTGTCCCTGTTGGACGTGTGGAGACTGGTGTAATCAAGCCTGGTATGGTTGTGACCTTTGGCCCTACTGGTCTGACAACTGAAGTCAAGTCTGTAGAGATGCACCACGAAGCTCTCCTGGAGGCACTCCCTGGTGACAATGTTGGGTTCAACGTCAAGAATGTTGCTGTTAAGGATCTCAAGCGTGGTTTTGTTGCCTCAAACTCCAAGGATGACCCAGCCAAGGGAGCAGCCAGCTTCACCTCCCAGGTCATCATTATGAACCATCCTGGCCAGATTGGAAATGGATATGCACCTGTGCTTGACTGCCACACTTCCCACATTGCCGTCAAGTTTGCTGAGATCTTGACCAAGATTGACAGGCGTTCGGGTAAGGAAATTGAGAAGGAGCCTAAGTTCTTGAAGAATGGTGATGCTGGTATGGTTAAGATGATTCCCACCAAGCCTATGGTTGTTGAGACCTTCTCTGAGTACCCGCCATTGGGTCGTTTTGCCGTGAGGGACATGAGGCAAACTGTTGCTGTTGGTGTCATCAAGAGTGTTGACAAGAAGGACCCAACTGGTGCCAAGGTCACCAAGGCTGCCCAGAAGAAGGGAAAGTGAACAGTGCAGTGTAATGCTGATGTTCCCAATGCTATCTATTATCGTCCAAGTGTGCAATGTAGACTGATTTATTTAGTTCCGCTATACTTTGGTCTTTGATTTGCTTATTAGGTTCTAGTTCTCTTCCTTGTATGTTAGGTATCCATTGTCAGAACTGGGTACTTGACAGGCGGCGGCGAGCATGATTTTGTGTCTTTTTCATTTTCTGTTGAGGTGCCTTTTGGTTTTCGATTGCGGCTCAGGATTTTTGTTATTTATGTTGCCTAAATTTGAGTTTTAAAATTGCTACTCGATGCCTTCTCTTGCATTAAGTTTCCGTCTTATACACGTCATTTGTTGTGAATTTGAAGTTTTAATAGGTGGGATCAAATCAGCTTTATGGTTGTGGTGGTTGTTCCTCTTACCCACTCTGATAGGTTATCCAAGAATTAAGGTGTTGAATTCAAATTTTCATCAGAAAAAGAATTTTTTATTACCTTTGGTGATGCGCCTTTTTGTAGTTTGAACTTTGAAGTAGTGAAACTGCTGTGAACTTTGAGCTTTACAAGATCAGATAACTGTAATAGGAATATCAGCTGCCTAAAACAAGAAATCACATAGTAAGCATGAGCAGCTTCTAACAATTCAGGCCTCGGGGGTATCTTTGAACCAAAATCAAGCGGTGAGTGTTTTTATTTTTATCTTTAATAGTTCAAGGGTATCTTAGATATTCTGTATACAATACTCCGTATCACATGGTGGTGTTCACAGTATTAAAGATGGTAATTATAACAACATACCCAGTAAAATCTTACAACGTGGGATTTGGGAAGGGTAGAGTGTACGCAGACCTTACCTCTACCTTGGTAGGTAGAGCGACTATTTCTGAGAGACCCTCGGCTCAAGACATTATGAAACGGTCAGATCCGGTCAATTTTTTTTAAAGAAGTATGAAAATGCTGGTATCAAAAACAAATAAGTCATAATAGCGCATTCTGAAAAAGTAAGCAATAACTAGCACATGTAAATAAACTAAACAAAGTACACTAAATGACACATAGTAGCATAAATCAAACTATAGGGGACTACAAAGCAATACTGCACCTATTAGTATAATAGGCTAGGCGAGCCTACAATAATAACGCTACAACTATCAGTTTGTAAGCGTAAGTAGAACTACGCTCGACTACCTACTACCCTAATTCGTGTCCCACAACCCCCTATCTAAGGTCATGTACTCAGTAAGTTGCATTTGCATCATATCCCGTCTAATCACCTCTCCCCAATAGCTCTCCAATAGTTCTTTGGCCTACCTCTACCCATCTTGAACTCGTCCATAGCCAACCTCTCACACCTCCGCACTGGGGTATTTGTGTCTCTCCTCTACACATGCCCAAATCATCTCAAGCTCGCTTCCCGCATCTTATCCTCCACCGAGGCCACTCCCACTCTGTCCCGGATATCATCATTTCTAATCATATCCCTCCTTGTATGCATGCACATCCATCTTAGAATCCTCATCTCCGCAACTTTCATTTTTTGAATGTGCGAAATCTTGACTGGCCAACACTCCGCCCCATACAATATAGTCGGTCTAATCACCGCCTTATAGAACTTGCCTTTAAGTTTTGGTGGCACTTTTTTATCGCATAAGACTCCAGATTCAAGCCTCCATTTCATCCACCATGCCCCAATACGATGTGTGACATCGCCACCAATCTCTCCATCCCTTGGATAATAGACCCGAGGTACTTGAATCTTCCTTTCTTTGGAATGACCTGAGTACCATGCCTCACTTCCACGCCTGTCTCATGGTCGCTCCCGTTGCTGAACTTGCACTCCAAGTATTCTGTCTTGTTCCTACTCAGTCTGAACCCTTTAGATTCCAGAGTCTATCTCCAAACCTCCAGCTTAGCGTTCACTCCGTTGCGAGTCTCATCAATCAATACTATGTCGTATGCGAATAACATACACCATGGCACCTTCCATTGTATTTGTCGCGTCAATACATCCATCACTAAGGCAAATAAGAATGGGCTAAGAGTTGATCCCTGGTGCAACCCCATCACCACTGGAAAGTGCTCCGAGTCTCCTCTTACTGTTTGTACCCTGGTCTTGGCTCCATCATACATATCCTTGATCTCCCTAGTGTACGCCACATGTACACCTCTAACCTCCAAACATCCTCATAGAACCTCCCTAGGGACTTCATCGTATGCCTTCTCGACGTTGATGAAAACCATATGTAAGTCTCTCTTCCTCTCCCTATACTACTCCACCAACTTCCTAATAAGATGAATGGCTTCAGTAGTCGAACGCCCCGGCATGAATCCAAACTAGTTCTCAAAAATAGACACGTCTCTCCTCACCCTCATCTCCATGATCCTTCCCAAACTTTCATAATGTGGCACAACAACTTGAAGTTGTACAGACTAGCCAAGGCAAGGGAAAGGAGGACACGTGATTTGAATCACGTGAGGTGCATCAAGGACGAGGACGGCAAAGTACTGGTGGAGGACGCACATATTAGGCAAAGATGACAGTCTTTCTTTCATAAACTTTTGAACAAAAATTATTTAAATTTGAAAAAAAATCACGGGTTCATGTGCCTCTTAATTCATGCATAAATTCGCCCTGGCTTCATGTAGTAATGTTAGAAGTCTTGCCAATTCCATTTGTAAAATCTGATAGACTTTATTCCCAATTAACAGGAGAAAAGTATTATTTAAAAAATAACAAGTAAACCACATGAAAGATCAAATTGATTTTTTTTTTTGCCAAGATAACATGATTAAACTATGAATACGTTTTAATGTATTAAAATGTTTTAACCAAATTTCTGTGATCTTTAGTTGTAGGTATACTATCGACACAAAAGAAAAGCACAATTATTGAAATGTGCGGATGGCATGTCTTAAAACTGCTTAGCATAAGAACAGTTCTAAAAACTACTAGAGTGCGTACATTTTATACGAGCCGATTGGCCATGCAGATAGGTAATACGATATTTGACTAGTCTTGCATTAAGAAGTGTATTCATTCAATTAAAGTACTACTCCTCCCCTCAAATTATTGTTGGAAATTTGCCTTTGGTGGGGAGGTGCGTCCACCCATATTTAATGACTTAAACACTAGGGTTCCGCATGTTGGAGGATTTATCTCTTCACACGTGCATAATCTACTAAGTGAGTAGATGACCGTAGGGTCAAGGATCGTTAAATTTCATTGAGAAATGAAAAAGATATTGGTCCACGAAGTAAGGTGTTTGAGGCATGGAAATATGGTGTGTGACAAATCTACCACATCGGTGGGAAAAGGAAGAATTGTCCTCTTTATAAGTCTCAAAATTGGCTAAGGGTTTGGGACCCCAATGTGTAACCCATGTGTTTGAAGAAGGGAGGACCTAGATGTGCTTGGGTTCAAGGCTAAGTCCACACGCGCGCCGTCGCCGCCCGTCCGTCCCGTTTGGGCTCGGATCGTGGGTCTTAGGCCTTGTGCCTTGGGCTTCTTCTGATAGACCCCCAAATTGTTTAATATTTATAGTTTGGTCCCTGAAGTTTCTGAAAATATGAAATTGGGAACGACGGAAGGCAGAATTTCTGCCTACCATTTGGGTTGGTTTTTGGAATGCCTTTTGGCTCAATTGTGGATACTGTTGGTTATTCTATTGTACTTTATAAAGCAGTACGGGAAGTAATAACTATTACAAATGTTCGAAAGGATAAATAAATTGTCAATCTTCAAAACTGCCGCGTGTGTGTTGTGTCTTGAATCTTGATCAACTTGCAAAGCCAATGTTGAGAACTGCCGCAAGTTTGTTGAGCCTTAAATCTTGATAACCTGAAATCAAGAAACAACTAAATCTGGATGGTTACAACGTTGTGTGTTGAGTCGAGGATAGCCCTCTATCCTTAAGACAAGATTGCCCCGTATATATGCTTTTACGTTAGCGGGCAATAGTCTCCCAAGATAAAACAACACTTTAATCTCAACACTACAAAGCCAATAGGTTGAGCCTGGCGAAGAAAACAAATATGACTTGACTTGTTGCTATGGAATAGGAAGGAAGAGTTTCTCAATACTCTTCTCTTTTGTCTCTGTGTATATAATGTGTCTCTCGTAGTGTATATCTTGTGTATATGTGTGGGTTTGCTCACCGATTTTCGTCACGCTTTGGTCACTTTGTTTTTACGCCCGATTTTCGTTCAATTTTCCGGTCGTTTCTTGCCTTATTTCACCGAGTTTTCAGCCTGTATTTTCGTCTATTTTCTGCTTTGTTTCTTCCTTCCGAATTGAGCCAAAGAAGGCTCAATATATAGCAAGGAGAAGGGGCTGTACAACTGCCCAAAACATGGCTGTTAATGGCCATTAGGAGGCCATTAAAGCGACCAAGTAAGGGCGATAAATGGCCATCAAGGAGGGCGATTTAAGGTTGTTCATGGCCAAGTAATTGGCTGTTAATGGAGGAGTTAATCAGCCAAGTAATGGCTGATTAATGCCTCAAAAAACAGTCCCACGGTAGGCGTTCGCCTTCCGTCACCTTCCCGAAATTTTGGGGACCAAACTCGTAAATATTGAAACTTCGGGGACCAAATCGTACATATAAAAGAATTCTGGTCCAAACCGTACATCCGAAACTTCGGGGATCAAACGTACATCCGCGAGTTCTCTCGGTCCAAAAAGATAATATCGAAAAGGCCCACGGCCCACGACCCACGGCCCGCGCCCCACGACCCACGACCCGTGACCCGTGACCCGAGCCCGAGACCGGACCGGACGGGACGGGCGGGCGGCGGCGGCGCGCGTGTGGGCTTAGCCTTGAACCCAAGCACATCTAGGTCTTCCCTCCTTTAAACACATGGGATACCCCTTGGGGTCCCAAACCCTTTACCAATTTGAGACATATATAGAGAGCAATTCTTCCTATTCCCACCGATGTGGTAGATTTGTCCCACACCACATTTCCATGCCTTAAACACCTTACTTCGCGGACCAATATCTCTTTCATTTCTCAACGGAATTAGACGATTCTTGGCCCTACGGTCATCTACTCACTTCGTAGATCATGCATGTGTAAAGAGACAAGGTCTCCAACATACGGAACACTAGTGTTTAATTCATCAAAGATGGGTGGACGCATCTCCCCGACAAAGGCTAATTTCCAACAATCCCCTCTATGAAAGAGAGATTGTGGCGCACACACAAGGTGCCTACATTTCAGCAATCTTTCAGCGAAAAGATATTGCATCAGGAGAGGTGGCTTACGCTTTGAACCTTCCCTAGTTGAATACCATCGGACTTACTTACTGCGCGGTGAACGTGATGTCTTGAACCGTCGTTGTTTAGTGTAAGCCAAGACAACTATATCAACACAATAACTCTTCTTATTCATTTTCCTTCTTACGTTTCTGTCCGTTGTGGCCATGGACACACTTGGATTCTTAAGTGCGTTCATTTGAGTCGGCCATCCTCGCACTTAAATAGGTGATCTCCTACAAGGTATCCTGCTATACCCCACTTCACAAGTGTTAGGAATCATTAAAAGTTCCCCCAACCTTAACCTCAACCGTTTGAGGATCTTTTAAAGGTTTGGAAGCTTAACCTTTACCCACCATGCAGTACGACGACACTTTAATGTCTATCGCGGGAACGACTTTGGATTCATGTTTCCGTACGAAAATCATCATCCGAAGTGCTTCTTGCTTCCACCGAAGCGCTCAACCGAACCTTTTGCCGCTTAGTTTTCCCATTGAACCACATTCTTGGGATCTCCAATCGCATGGTTGGGTTTCCACCGCAAAGGTTCGTATTGTTTGGGTTTTAAGCCAATTCCCCTAGACAGGCAAACACTTGATCTCCGGGTAGTCCCTTAGTTAGTAAACAAGGATGTGACACCCGTGATGATCAACCGCCATACGGTCTTATGTCTCCGACGGATCCTAAAAGATATGTCCGTACGCCGTCATCCGTGTCCTTCCCGAAGCCGACCGGCTAGCCACGATGTATAACTGCTCGAAGGCACGGGTTTCTCCCAATAAGGGACGTCCTCTAAAGAGTCGTGAAGTTACTCAACTTCTTTCATGCTTTGTATAAAGCGATAAACCCCGATTCCATCATGAATCGGCCGATGCAAGTTTGCTTAGAGGATTTTCCAAGAACCACCATACACATTTACTTGTGGCTTTGGTGTTCTTCATATCGATATCCAGTTTGCATCACGGTGTTCTCTCGAACCGCCGGACATCCGTAATACTATAATCCGTAGATAAGTGAATAATTCGGATATCGTCATATCCGACTTAACGCCTTTCTATTGATCATGTATTGAAATCATCGGTGAACCTTAGTTCAACCGATCTCGCTTTGGAAGACGATACCGTGTCGGTTGTAGTGTGTACAATACATTGAACTACACGTAACCCGAGCATATCGCTCCTTGTCTATGGGTGCACCATGATTCCAATCGGTTCTATGATTCATATCCATTGGTGGCTTCAACGAGATCGTCAACTATCGACCATCCGTTAGATGTCTTAGAAATCCAATTCCAAAGATGTCATCTGTGATACCCATATCTTTCATATCGAGACTTTGTTTCAATATGACTTTTACTTTTAGATCGTTGATTCTCCAACCGTTGGCATTCTAACTTCGAGTCAATGTTTCGTGGTCGATTCATTGTTCTGTTTTATCCGAAACTTTCGGACCAAAATGTAAACATTTCGGGGACCAAGATGAAAGTTCGGAAGAAGCCCAACAAATCCGGCAAACCAAGTCTCGATTCTCTTCTTCCAACTCTACGGTTGGGAAGGCTAATTCAACATTCATGCCACGCAAGACGCAATGGCCCCGGATGTGAAGCTACTCACGGGGAGCACATCTTACAACCCAAAGGTTCTTTTCCCGGAGGAAGATCAACCATTACGCAAGTATGGTTCTATATGATAGAGTCTATTTCTCTCTTTGTAGCTTCTTTCCAAAGCAGCGCTTTTGGAGATGAAAAATATTTATTTATTGTCCGTGGTTTGTTCTCAACCATACAAGCTAGAAGGTATGGAACAAGTCTTTGTCCCCTCTTTGCTCCTTCTCGGTTCAACATCTAGAATCCCTGAGTTCTGCAGATCTGGAATATTAAGTTCCGGATAGCCAGCAACTTTCGAGTCCTGTAGATACGGAACGTCCAGTTTCGGACAGTCAGGCCCTCGCGGGTTCTTGATAACCTTGAGCAATTACTCCTTTTTCCTTTTTCAAGGAAAGCTATCTTAAAAGAATTCAGCATTCTTTGATGCCAAGAGGCGATCAGTACTACGTTATTTACAGATCCAGTGGATATGCAATCTACAATCTTAGGTCGAACTTGACCTGTCTCGGTAGTCCAACTTCTACCAAGCCATCCCACATCACAACTTTTGTATGTGAGATCATTTCCATGTCTCACACGGAGAGTTATCCTTATCCTTATCCTTATGCGGAGTTCTGTTGAGAATCGCATTAGCGGTAAGGATCGCCTTGCCCTACATAATTTAGGCGTACGGGTTTGCGCTTGGCTAACACCGTTAGACTGAGGTGAGTAATGAGCAGTCGTTTAATGAACGATGCTTCACATTCTCCTCTCTATCACTACGAATTTCTCAATCCGTAGGCTTAGTTGATATTCAACTTCTGCTTTGTAGCGCTTATCCGCTTCAACAACTTCATCTTTGCTTTTTAACAAACAAAGGATTCCATACGTTGTACCATCATCAATGAAGATCACAACGTACTTGTCTCCCCCCTCTATTTTGTATAAACTTCAAATCACCCAAGTAGGTGTGACTAAGTTCTAGAGGAGCGGTGCTTCTTTCGCTATTCCCTTGACGGAATTTGGAAAGGTGATTTTGCCTCTTCATCTACCTCACATTTATTTTTAGGGTTTATGTCGAAGAAGGCAACAATCTCAACATTGTTAGCTTTTGAATGACTTGCTATTTAACGTGTCTTAATCTATGATGGCATAGACGCACGGATTACAAATATATCATTCATTTGGCTACAGACATACTGTACCATTCTTAGTTATCACAGACCTGTTGGACTAATCTCAAACCAGCTTGACCAACATCGTCCCTTAAACCAAGTTAGGAATATGTATCACCTCATCTTTGAGTGATCCCAATCCATGAAGTCCTATTGAGGACAACCTCTCCAACCCCTTCTACTTTAGAGGTGGTGTTGCTTCACATGAACAACCTCTTACCCGTGGTTAGGGCGTAACCGGATCATATGTGATCCAGATATTCTGGCCCACTCCAGTTGCTTTGGCAGACTGAGTGTCCAATTTCTTTTCTGCCTTTTCTTTAGGCCTTCAGATCATTTAAGACCTGGAAACTGTGGCCCACCTTACTAGGTGTCCATTATTTTTCCTATGAAATGAATTTTGGCCCTACTCCAGTCGCCCGGAGGCTTTGTATGACTGAGTGTCCAATATAATCATATCAAAGGAATTTTGGCCCACTCCAGTCGCCCGGAGGCTTTGTATGACTGAGTGTCCAATATCATCCTATGAAGGATCTTCTGCCAAATAATATGACAGGCTCAACGTCTTTAACTTTTAGACTCCTTTCGTTAAGATTGGTGCCCAGATAATTCTTGGCGCTTACTTAAGAGTGGTAACAGTTTTCGCACAGTCAGTGGATCTTACTCCCTCGTATGTGCGAACATACTTTACACACTTTAGTAATTACACTTAAAAGAACGGATCTTCTTAAGTCGTTTACAAAATCCAATCTTTAAACGGAAAAGAAGATGAGATTAAACTTCTGATTTGTTAAAGCATAAGGAATATAAATTATTTTCATATTCCTCCTTACTTTAATCCATTTTTAATCAGACATAATTTAATCTTTATTCTTGACAAGTAAGAAAAACTACTTATCCCAATTTCGGATTCTGGCTCACTTCATCAGACTGAGTGTCCATTTCCTTCTCACCATTATTCGGATCTTTTGTCTGGGATATATACAGGCCTTCTGCTGCAAGATAGAAGTACATCTTCAGTCTTCTCCTCTTATCCCAGTTGACATCCTCAGGCTCTCGAGAGCGCTTGTTCCCACCAGTCTTGATAGCGGTGACACCATGAACACGTTCATCATCATCACTCTCTTCTACCAGAAAACCATTGCCATATCCAGATTTGGTCACACAACTTTTGACCGACATCTTTCGAACACTAATAGTAATACTATTCAATCTTGTCTTAAGTTGTTGGTTATTCTATTGTACTTTATAAAACAGTACGGGAAGTAATAACTATTACAAATGTTCGAAAGGATAAATAAATTGTCAATCTTCAAAACTGCCGCGTGTGTGTTGTGTCTTGAATCTTGATCAACTTGCAAAGCCAATGTTGAGAACTGCCGCAAGTTTGTTGAGCCTTAAATCTTGATAACCTGAAATCAAGAAACAACTAAATCTGGATGGTTACAACGTTGTGTGTTGAGTCGAGGATAGCCCTCTATCCTTAAGACAAGATTGCCCCGTATATATGCTTTTACGTTAGCGGGCAATAGTCTCCCAAGATAAAACAACACTTTAATCTCAACGCTACAAAGCCAATAGGTTGAGCCTGGCGAAGAAAACAAATATGACTTGACTTGCTGAAGCTATGGAATAGGAAGGAAGAGTTTCTCAATACTCTTCTCTTTTGTCTCTGTGTATATAATGTGTCTCTCGTAGTGTATATCTTGTGTATATATGTGGGTTTGCTCACGATTTTCGTCACGCGCTTTGGTCACCGTTTTCTCGCCCGATTTTCGTTCAATTTTCTTCGGTCGTTTCTTGCCTTATTTCACCGCCAGTTTTTCAGCCTCGTATTTTCGTCTATTTTCTGGCCTGTTTCTTCCTTCTGAATTGAGCCAAAGAAGGCTCAATATATAGCAAGGAGAAGGGGCTGTACAACTGCCCAAAACATGGCTGTTAATGGCCATTAGGAGGCCATTAAAGCAGCCAAGTAAGGGCGATAAATGGCCATCAAGGAGGGCCGATTTAAGGTTGTTCATGGCCAAGTAAATGGCTGTTAATGGAGGAGTTAATCAGCCAAGTAATGGCTGATTAATGCCTCAAAAAACAGTCCCACGGTAGGCGTTCGCCTTCCGTCACCTTCCCGTAAATTTTGGGGACCAAACTGTAAATATTGAAACTTCGGGGACCAAACTCGTACATATAAAAGAATTCTAGTCCAAACTGTACATCCGAAACTTCGTGGATCAAACTCGTACATCCGGCGAGTTCTCTCGGTCCAAAAAGATAATATCGAAAGGCCCACGCCCCACGCCCACGACCCACGACCCACGACCCACGACCGTGACCCGTGACCCGAGCCCGAGACCGGGACCGACCGACGGGGGGCGGCGGCGGCGGCGCGCGTGTGGGCTTAGCCTTGAACCCAAGCACATCTAGGTCTTCCCTCCTTTAAACACATGGGATACCCCTTGGGGTCCCAAACCCTTTACCAATTTGAGACATATATAGAGAGCAATTCTTCCTATTCCCACCGATGTGGTAGATTTGTCCCACACCACATTTCCATGCCTTAAACACCTTACTTCGCGGACCAATATCTCTTTCATTTCTCAACGGAATTAGACGATTCTTGGCCCTACGGTCATCTACTCACTTCGTAGATCATGCATGTGTAAAGAGACAAGGTCTTCAACATACGGAACACTAGTGTTTAATTTATCAAAGATGGGTGGACGCATCTCCCCGACAAAGGCTAATTTCCAACAGATACTACAACAAGATATATACACAGGAACAAACTGAAAACTCTTCCTTCCTTTTTCATTCTTCAGCAAGTCATTTCGTGTTTGTTTTCTTCGTCAGAATCAACCTATTTGCTTTGTAGTGTTGATTAGTTGTTGTTTTATCTTGAGAGACTATTGCCCGTTAACGTAAAAGCATATATACAGGGCAATCTTGTCTTAAAGACATAGAGTCATCTCTCGACTCAGCTACAATTGTAACAATTCAGATTTAGTGTTTCTTGATTTAAGGTTATCAATATTCAAGACTCAACAACCTTGCAATGACACCATTTGAGTAGGAATAGGAATCATCACCTTTTTTCTCCAAACACTATGTTGCCATGTCGTGCAAACACGTGTCTTAGATATTAAGATTGGGCTTGCACATATTACGCAATTGTTTCTTGCGCAATTGAAAAAAAATATTTTTTTAAGCTCGAATAACGGGTTTAAACGGAAGGCCGTCAACTTAGTCACCTATTGCGCAGGAAAAAACTGTGTAAAAAAATTTTTGGTAACTTTTTTTTTTATGAGGTATTTTGGTCACTTGTTTTTTTGGGTCATTTAGGTTTCATACTCAGAGTAGAATAGATGTACTTAATATTCAAGGATGAAGCAAAACCACGAACATTATCGATATATCTAAGGGTGACAAATGAGTTGATTTGATTGGATTTGGGCAGATTGAAAATGGTTTCAACAAAAACGGGTTGGGTTTCAACCCCCATATTTACTCAACTGAAATTTAAGTGGTCACTCTCATTAAAATGTGGGTTTAAATGAGTTAATTTTACACATGTGGGCTGAAATTGTCAACCCTATATATATCTTCATAAATACAACATATAAACTCATCAAATGGTGCATTGATATGGATCCAACATGTATACTATGCAAGAACAAATCAGAACCATTGAGCACCTTTTTCAGAAAATGTAAGTTTACTAAGCAATTGTGGACAAGGATATTTAAATGGATACAAGAACCAGCCTAGAGGATAGTTAATAGTAATCAACAGTAGCATTAACTGCTCAAAGTAGCTAGAGATAACTCAAGGAAAGCTAAGTTGATGAAATAAGCGTATCCTGCAAAAAAGAAAAGAAACAAGTGTATACTGAATTGTCCATGCAATTTGGATGGACAAAAATGACAACTATTTATACTGATTTTAATTCACAATTACAATTATATCCTGTCTCTATAAGGTGACATTGTAATTTTTCCTATATTTTATCCTTTTCATACACTCAAATTTTTTCCGTTTCATCGATTTTGTTCAGATACCACCTTTCTTCTTAAAAAGAAAAGGAGATGGATCAAAGAAGTGTCTTAACGCGCTGTTGCAACTACTTTGACTCCTTTTATGCAATTATGAACTCCACATAACTTTATCAATTCCAACTCAATTTATCCTTTTGAAGCTAACGTGATTGAACGAAACATAAATATCAATTGCAAAGGAGATTGCTTGTGTCTATAACATTCGAGCTTATGTAGTGACTAGGAATTTATTGCAGAAATTACCATTCTGAGAAGATAACCTCCTAAAAGGTGAGCCTCTGTATTAGATGTCTAGTAGGATTAGTATTTTTAAACTTCCTCAGCAAGTTGTGATGCAGCTTGACTGAGAATATGTAATTTCATTCGTTGATTAATGAAAAAATCTTATTAAAAATAGATAAATTTCTAAATCAATAAATGTCGAAACCGATTCAATGTCAATTATTTAATTTCAACCCCATCCACCCCTCCCCATTCCCGACGGTAAGACCCCATCAGCGCCGCTCCGACAACCCATCGACGGCGAAGATTTTTTATTTTTTATTTTTTACAAATTTTCATTTATTTTTTGTTCTTTTGTTCTTTTTCTTATTCTTGTTCTTGTGTTCTTTTCTCATAGATCTACGCATGTACTCAATTTTTTGGTGAAAATTCAAGTGAACAGTACTTACGGTGCCGGTGATACCTCCGGCAAACATGTTCGATTCAACTGGAGTTGATACCTCCAGTTGCCCGTATCCATTCTTTGTCCTTAACTTTGTTGTTAAATTTTGCCGCTTCTTGTCTTTAGTTATAGCATTCTTGGCGTAATGATTTTACTCGCCTCTAGATTCTTGTTAACTTGTGCTTGCACTTTGATTCCTTCATGTTTTAGGGTAAATGTTTGAGTAATTTATTATTTTATATTTGCTTTAGTGGCTTTGGTAACTGATGGTAGACTAAGGTCATGTTCTTGATCGGGGATGGGGGCGAGGGTTAGAGGGTAAGTGAGATGATAGGCTGAGAATAGGGTCTTGGAACATTGGGACTTTAACGGGGAAGTCCATAGAGCTAGTTAAGATTTTTTAAGAAGAGGAGGATTAATATAGCTTGTCTCCAAGAGACCAAATGGGTAGGACCTAAGGCTAAGGATGTAGACGGGTATAAGTTATGGTTCTCGGGTAGGTGGCTAAGACTCATATAGACTTTTTGCTCCTTAGGAAGGTTGACAAAGGTATTTGTAAAGACTGTAAGGTTATTCCGAACGAGGATCTTACAACCCGACATAAACTTTTGGTGATGGATTTGGAGATCAAGATGAAGAATAAGAAGAGGGTTGTGGATGACAGGTTAAGAATCAAATGGGGGAGTTTGACCATGGATAGTGCAAAGGATATGAGGGAGAGGTTGATGGCCAAGGGGGATTGGGGGAGTAGTGGGGATGCGACCGGTATGTGAGACAGGACGACCAGTTGCATTCGAGAGGTAGCTAGAGAAGTGTTAGGGGCCTCACGGGGTAACCGTGGTGGGCATAAAAGGGAATGGTGGTGGAATGGTAAAGTTCAAGAGAAGGTGGAAGCGAAGAGAGCGACGTATGGGAAATTGGTAGAAAGCAAGGATGAGGTGTAGAAGTGAACGAATATGAAACTGTATAAGATGGCGAGGAAGGAGGCAAATCTAATGGTTTCGGCAGAGAAAATGACGGATTTTGAATGCATGAATGTGGAATCAGAGGAGAAATGTGGGGATAATAAGTTGTACAGACTAGCCAAGGCAATGGAGAGGAGGGCCTGTGACTTAGATCACGTGAGGTGCATCAAAGACGAGAACGGCAAAGTACTGGTGAAAGAAGCGCATATTAGGCGGATGTGGCAATCTTACTTCTATAAACACTTGAACGAAAAAGGAGATGGAGACATTGTGCTGGAAGATCTGGAGCATTCTAGTAGGTACCGGGTTTTTGGGTATTGTAAAAGCATTAAGGTTGAGGAGGTTAATGGTGTTGTTCGCAGGATGCGCAGGGGACGCGCGATCGGGCTTGATGAGATCCCAGTTGAATTTTGGAAGAGCGCAGGCAGGGCAGGTTTGGAGTGGTTGACTGAGTTGGTTAACGTCATTTTTAAGACGGCAAGAATGCCCAAAGAATGGAGGTGGAGTACAATGATTCCTTTGTACAAAAACAAAGGCGATATCCAGAGTTGCAACAACTATAGGGGTATCAAGCTGTTGTGCTACACTATGAAAGTTCGGGAAAGGGTCGTGGAGATGAGGGTGAGGAGAGACGTATCTATTTTCGAGAACTAGTTTGGATTCATGCCGGGACGTTCAACTACTGAAGTCATTCATCTTATTAGGAGGTTGGTGGAGCAGTATAGGGAGAGGAAGAGAGACTTACATATGGTTTTCATCAACCTCGAGAAGGCGTCCGACAAAGTCCCTAGGGAGGTTCTATGGAGATGTTTGGAGGTTAGAGGTGTACACTAGGGCGATCAAGGATATGTATGACGAAGCCAAGACTAGGGTACAGACAGTAGGAGGAAACTTGGAGTACTTCCCAGTGATGATGAGGCTGCACTAGGGATCAACTCATAGCCCATTCCTACTTGCCTTGGTGATGGACGGACTGACGCGACAAATCTAAGGGGAGGTACCATGGTGTATGTTATTCTCAGATGATATAGTCTTGATTGATGAGACTTGGAATGGAGTGAATGCCAAGCTGGAGGTTTGGAGACAGACTCTGGAGTCTAAAGGGTTCATGATGAGTAGGAATAAGACAGAATACCTAGAGTGCAAGTTCAGTAACGGGAGCGACCATGAGACAAGCGTGGAGGTGAGGCTTGGTACTCAGGTCATTACAAAGTGAGACACAATAATTGAAATCAAAGGCAACCAAAGGTATATTAAACCCAAGACATCCCTTAATTAAATTCAACTAAAGCACCTACACTAGAGATAATTTCCACAAGTGAACATGTTCATGTGAGAAATTATGGAAGTGTTCTCAAACAACAAAGAAATTACACTCTAACAAAGTTTACCACTATTTATATACCTAAGTAGAATTTTAATGAAAATATTAATTGTCATCCAAAAACTAAAAAAAATCAAATGAAACTAAGACAACTATTTATAGTTATGCCTATTACAACAAAGACCCAAAAGTGGCCTTTGCACAAATAACCCCACATGAGTTCTTCTTTAGCCACTTTGGGAAGTGACTCCGTCTCTTGTATCTTGTTCTTCTTGAATATCCTCCCAATGAATATCCTCCCAAGCTATCATCCAAACATTATACACTTGTGAGATATTCTCTTCAAGCTCTTCCAACGCTCATCTCTTCATGAACATAGATTGTAAATCTTGGAGCTCCCTTGCTTGGCCACGAGTGAATGGTCTTGAACTCGCTCGAGTCATATCATCCTCCCCTTCTTGAAAAGGATTCGTCCTCGAATCTAAAAGTTCACCTACAACACAAGAAGATAGATCACTTACATTAAAAATATTATGGATATTGTACTCACTTAGTAAGTCAATCTTGTAATCATTGTCATTGATCTTCTCAAGGACTTTGAACGGCCCATATCCTTTTGGGCACAACTTGCCATTCCTCAATTGAGGAAACCTCTCCTTTCCAAAGTGAACCCAAACCCAATCATCCGGTTGGAAGTTCACCCGTTTTCGGCCTTTGTTTTGTCTTTTGGCCACTCTTGTGTTGATCTTCTCTATGTGTTCCGTCACTCTAGCCTGAATCTTCACCATCTCGATTGCCCTTTGTTGTGCATCTAAACTCACAACAACATCACTAGACAAAGAGGTTAAGATTAAGGGAAACAAAGGATTAGAACCATAGCAAACTTCAAATGGAGTCATGACAATAGAGGAGTGGAGAGACCTATTATATGCAAATTCCATCAAAAGTAAATGGCCCTCCCATGAAGTTGGTCTTCCTCTAACCACACACCTAAGCATGCTCCCAAGAGTCCTATTCACTACTTCAGTTTGTCCATCCGTTTGAGGGTGACAAGAAGTAGAGAACACGAGCTTGGTGCCAAGTGCACCCCATAGACTCTTCCAAAAATGACTAACGAATTTGGAATCCATATCACTAACAATAGTGCGAGGTACCCCATGCAATTTAAGAACATGAATAACAAAAAATGATGCCACATGTGGTGCATCATCACACTTGTGACATGGTATGAAATGGGACATTTTTTAAAATCTATCCACTACCACAAAGGTACTATCATGATCCCTTTTAGTCCTTGGTAGACCCAAAACAAAATCCATAGAAATGTCTACCCAAGGGCTATTAGGAGTAGGAAGAGGGGTGTACATACCTTGAGGGTGAGTCTTGGACTTGGCTTACTTGCACTCTAGGCATTGTCCACAAAGCCTCTCCACATCATGTCTCATATTGGGCCAATATAATTGCTCCTTGAGGATGTCAAGAGTTTTGGCAACTCCATAGTGACCCATCATGCCTCCACTATGTGCTTCCTTCACGAAAAGTTTCCTCCATGAGCTTTTGAGAACACATACTCTACCATTTTTTAACAAGAACCCATCAATTAATTGGAACCGATCAACCATCTTTCCTTGGGCTAACTCTTCATAAACCACATTGAAATCGGAGTCATCGGAATAGAACTCCTTCAAACTTTCAAATCCCATCATTTTAGAAGTCATGACATTTAACAGCACAAATCTCCTAGACAAGGCATCCGCCACAACGTTCTCCTTTTCCCGTTTGTAGGTGATCACATAAGGAAAAAAATCAATAAATTTCACCCATTTTGCATGGCTTTTGTTAAGCTTAGATTGACCCTTCAAGTGTCTTAAGGATTCATGATTCGAACGGATCATAAACTTCTTATGCTATAAATAGTGTTGCCAATGACACCCTCACTAGTGCATACAACTCTTTATCATAGGTAGAGTAGTTCAAAGAAGACCCTTTTAACTTTTCACTAAAGTAGGCAAATGGTTTCCCTTCTTGCATCAAGACTCCATCAATGCCAATACCCGAAGCGTCACATTCAATCTCAAATGTCTTCTCAAAATCTGGCAATTGCAATAATGGAGAAGTACTTAATTTTGCATTTAACTCTTGAAATGCCTTCTCTTTCCCATCTCCCCATACAAAAGGTATATTTTCTTGATCAATTCGGTTATAGGAGTGGCAATAGTACCAAACCCCTTCACAAATCTTCTATAGAATCTTGCCAACCCATGAAAACTCCTTACATCAGTTGCATTTTTAGTAGTGGGCCAAGTTCTAATGGATTTGACATTCTCTTCATCAATCTCCACGCCATTCAAACTTACCACAAAACCCAAGAATATCACCTGGTCAACACAAAATGAGCACTTCTTGAGATTAGCATACAACTCTCACACAACAAGACATCAAAAACTTGCCTCAAATGGCACACATGATCCTCAATAGTCTTGCTATAGAAAAGAATGTCATCAAAATAAACGACGACAGACTTATTGATGAAAGGCTTCAACACATGGTTCATCAATATCATGAAAATGTTAGGTGCATTGGTAAGACCAAATGGCATGACAAGCCATTTATATAGCCCAAACTTGGTTTTGAAGGCCGTCTTTCACTCATCACCGGGGTGCATGCGAATTTGGTGGTATCCACTTCGAAGATCAATTTTAGAGAACACACTTGAGCCACATAGCTCATCCAACATATCATCAAGTCTCGGGATAGGATGTCGATACTTTACCATTATTTTGTTAACGGCTCTACAATCGATACACATCCTCCAAGTGCCATCTTTCTTAGGAACAAGTATCACGGGCACGACATATGGGCTAAGGCTCTTCTTCACTATCCCTTTGTCAAGTAACTCTTTGACTTGCCTTTGAAATTCTTTAGTTTCTTCCGGATTGCTCCTATATGTCGGGTTGTTGGGGATTTGTGAACCCGGTACAAAATTGATTTGATGTTCAATACCCCTCAATGGAGGCAATCCTTTGGGCATCTCCTCCGAAAATAAGTCATCATATTCTTGCAAAAGAGAAGAAACAATACTAGGAAAAGTGTTAGTAACTTGGTTAGTATGTAACAAAAGATCTTTGTTGACAAGGCACACCATAAAATGCCCCTCTTCAACTCCTTTCAAACAATTGTTTGGTTTGGCAAGTGTACACATCTTAACTTTCCCCTTTGTTACCCCTTGTCCCTCTTGGCTAAGTAAAGACTCATTTTCAACCTCTTCCTTTTGAACCCTCTCCCGAAGCTCTTTCATGATTCTATAGTTCTCACTCACTTGGCAGGGTATCAAAGGGTGAGAATATGTTTTCTTCCCTCAAAGACAAAGGAATACTTATTAGACCTTCCACTATGTTGCGCATCCCTATCAAATTTCCATAGCCTCCCGAGCAACATATGACAGGCTTGCATTGACACTACATCACATAGGACTTCATCTTGGTACTTGCCAATGCTAAATTTCACTACAACCCGCTTGGTGACCCTCACTTCTCTCATTGAACCATTGAAGCTTGTAGGGGCTAGGATGTTTCCTTGTGGGAAACTTCATATGGTAAACCAATGTTGTGCTCACCACATTTGTGCAACTACCGCCATCAATGATCAAGGAGCAATCATTATCTAGGATTTTGGATTGAGTATGGAATAGGTTTTCCCTGGGTATGTTGTTGTTGTTGTATGGAATAGGTTTTCCCATTGATCAAGTTCCTCCCTATTCATTGCACTCATGATCCTTCGCAACACACATGCCAAATTAATATTCTCCTCTAGGTGACGCTCATCATCATCCTCTTCAAATTCTCCCTCATGCTCACCTTTAGGTTTACCATCATCACCCTCCTCACCACATTCCTCATCTTCATCGGTTCGATAACCATCAAGCATGGCCACAATTGATCTCCTATTAGGACATTGACTTGCAATATGGCCTCTACCTTGGCATTTAAAACATTGAATGGAGAAGGATGAGGAAAGTTATTTTTAGCATTGTTACCTCCTCTAGCCTTGTCTTCACTCTTAGGTTTGTAGTCGAACTTGGCTTGGAAAGTTGAAGTAGTGGTCTTGGGCTTCTCCCACTTATTTTTGCCTTTGCTCCATGATGAGGATGAGATATTTTTAGCCTTGTAAGATTTCTCCGCTTTCAAGTCAATTTCAACCTTAGTTGTGTCATGAAATGCTTCTTCAAGAGTGGTATAGGATTGAAGCCTCATAGGTTTGGAGATTTCATGATTCAAATTGGCCACAAATCGGATCACCGTGTAGTTCAAGTGCTCTTCAATTTTGGATTTCAACCTTAAGTTCTCAAACTCATCGAAGTACTCTTATACACTCTTACTACTTTGTCTCAACATGTACACCCTCTTAAGAACGCCTTCATAATAGTCGGGTGTCACATACCTTGCTTCCGTGAGCTCAATAAACTCTTGCCAAGTTGGAATATCAAATAGGTACCGTTGAGATCGTTCACGCCTCTTGGATTCCCACCAAGTGGATGCATATCCCTCAAATTGAGTGAGGGCATACTTCGCCTTCAAAGCATATGATATGTTGTTGGTGAGGAATATTCGCTCACTTTGTAACCTCCATTCCAAGAATTCTTCCGAATCACTACCTCCATTGAACTCGGGAAGTTCCACTTTAATGGTATTCAAATTGCGATCTTGGACTCCCCTATCTTCGTAGCCCTACCATCTTGCCCGGTCATCATGACATTGCCATCTACTTCTCTCTTCTTGAACATAGGGCCTACCCATACCTCTTCGTCTCCCTCGTCCCCTATAGGCATCATTTCCATATCTTCCTCTGTATCTAGTCTCCTCCCACCATCTCTCCTAATCAACCTCATCAACGTCTTCGTTAAATAGGGGTTTTGAAAATGCATTTGTGGCTCAAGGTGAAAATCTTGTGGTCGCGCATGCATTGGTGTGTGAGGAACATTTTATGGAGTGACTCTCGGGGTCATTTGGGGTATTGGTTCCTCTTGGGTTGGCCGATATAGATATGGATGTGTTTGAGGGTTGGCTCGTCTCGTAGGACCTTGGGTGGTGGTGTTTGGGATAGTACGTGGGGGATATATGGAGAAGGTGTAGAGTGAGTTTGGGATGGAGCAATTCTTGTACTTGGCCCGGGGTAAGAGTACGTGACGTGTTTGGACCCTTACTTGACTCGACGTCAACATTCGACTGGGGAGTACCCACTCGACCAACATTTTCAACATTCACCAACCTATTCTCCACACTACCCATTCGTCTTGTCATCCCTCTTATAACCGTACTCAACCTATTCAATCCCCGAAGTATATGACACATCGGATCATCTCCATCATGAGAATGGCTTTCGGAATTCGTCATTGTACCTTCAAAACTCAACAAAGAAGTTAGAGCAAGAGTTCCTCACGTCACTCGTGTTTTCGCTCAAGTCTCACTTCACTCTAGTGTTCTTCCAATGTTGGTGAAGAACCTCTAATCCAATCAATCTCACGTGTATGCTAAGCCTTGTGGAAGAATGGATTCTTGTTAGATAGAAAAATGTACGACTCAAATCTAACGGACGGAGCCAATGAAGTTTCAACGAAAATAAAGAAAAAAACACAAAAGAAATTGGCACAAAATGAAAGCTCGGACTCAAGAATTAGTTAACAATCAAGTAAGAACAATTACTAATTGTTAATTAGCTTAGGAAATTAAAGAAATGGGAAGGAAAAGAAAAATTGAATTTCAACACTTGGAAAAAAATTGGAAAAATTGGGAAGAAAGTGATGAAATTCAAGAATTAATTAGCAAACAAGTATGTTTAATCACTTATTTTAATTAATTATAAGTATTAAAGTATTAAGAATAGGATAAGAAATCAAATCGGAAGAAATTTGAGTGAAAACCAGGTTAAAAGAATGCCCAAAACAGGGCTGAAAGTAGAGCAAAAACAACCTCTGAAGTTGGCTGTCACGCGCCCTGCAGCTGCGTGGCTGACGTGTTTTTTTTTTTTGAAAATCAGATTTTCGAACTGATTTTCCTTTTATTTTTTACTTTGGGCCCACAAACACTTTTCGACCTTTGACTTGAAGACTTTTGGATCAAACACACCTCTTATGAGTCTTCTTCTCTATGAAGATTTGAAGTTCTTCAAGAACACCAAATTTCCAAACACCTTCAAATCAACTCCAAATTGCACCAAATTTTAATTCTAAGCTCCTCTTGATTGGTATAACAAAACCCAATAACTCGTGAAGCCAAAATCATCTTCTTCCACCAAAACTCATCTTCAAGTTTCAAACATTCAAGGTCCTTCAATGGTAGAATCTTCAATACAACTTTAAATGCCAGGAAATTTGAAAGCTAAGGGGTTTTTGATATCAAGGAACTCAAATTTTGCCTCAAATCCACCAAAATAACAACAATTTTTTGGTTTTTTTTGGGATTTTGATTTTTTTTTTGGATTTTGTAATACCAATAACCAAGACTAGATTTGTTGGAACAAATCTAGAACCTAAGATCTGATACCAAATGATAGAATCTTAATTGGAAATCCTAAGAAACTCAAAACACAAGAACAACGATAGAATTGAAATTAAAATTGCAAGGAAAGAAAGATAAAAGTGAGACACAATAATTGAAATCAAAGTCAACCAAGGATATATTAAATCCAAGAACTCCCTTAATTAAATTCAACTAAAGCACCTATACTATAGATAATTTTCACAAGTGAACATGTTCATGTGAAAAATTATGAAAGTGTTCTCCAACAACAAAGAAATTACACTCTAACTAAGTTTACCACTAATTTTATGCCTAAGTAGAATTCTAATGAAAATATTAATTGTCATCCAAAAACTAAAAAAAATCAAATGAAACTAAGACAACTATTTATAGTTATGCCTATTACAACAAAGGTCCAAAAATAACCTTTGCACAAATAACCCCACATGGGTTCTTCTTTAGCCACTTTGTGAAGTGACTCCGTCTCTTGTATCTTGTTCTTCTTGAATATCCTCTCAACCTATCATCCAAACATTATACACTCGTGAGATATTCTCTTTAAGCTCTTCCAAGGCCCATCTCTTCATGAACATGGATTGATTCTTGGAGCTCTCTTGCTTGGCCACGGATGAATGGTCTTGAGCTCGCTCGGGTCATATTAGTTGTGGAGGACACGGATTAGGGTAGAAGGGTAGTAGGTAGTCGAGCATAGTCCTACTTACGCTTACAAAATGATAGTTGTAGTGTTATTACTGTAGGCCCGATTAGACTATCACACTTATAGGCGCAATGTAGTTTGATTTCTGCTGCTATGTGTTCTTTAGTGTACTTTGTTTATCTTATTTAGATGCGTTAGCTACTGCTTCCTTTTGTTAAAATGCGTTATTCGATTTTGTTATCAGCATGTTCATACTGCTATAATTTCTTGTTTGAGTCTAACCGCTTCTCTTGCTTTGCTTGTGATTATGTTTTGTCTTGAGCCGAGGGTCTCCCGAAAACAGTTGCTCTACCTATCAATGTAGATATAAGATCTACGTACACTCTACCCTTCTCAGATCCCATGTTGTGAAATTTTACTAGGTATGTTATTGTTGTAGTTTTAAATTAAGGTCCAAATCTATTTGGGAAAGTTCATTAAGATTTGAAATGATTGAGCCTATTTCACTAACCCAAGCTCCAAATGACTATAAGTTCATCGTAAAAAGCCTATGCAAGTACCGCATGATAAATTATGTTATGCCCAATTAAATGAAGTATCTAGTGAATTCATATGATATGTCGAGCGATGTGGTATGTCAAGTCAAGGCAACTTGCTAATACAAGCACACCGGATGTTATAAATGATATGCTATGGCCCACCAAACGGATGCTTATTAAGATAAATAAAATTGATTTGTAATTCAAATGACCATTTAAATCAAAGTAGATGAATTTGTCTTTATCACTGTTGAGATCTAATTTTTACCCTCCAATACTTTATTTAATTATTCAGAGTTCCTGAGTTATAAATGGAGTGAAATATGCATTTTACAAACCAAAAATTATTTTACGAAATCATTCCGGTGACATTTTGCCATGTTATTTGACAAAATATTATAGAATATATTATTGTATCTCATTAGCATATTTTAAAGAAATATGTATCAATTTCTATAAATTAAAGAGGATAATTATTTAATTAATTATCTAAATTAATTATATTAAATTGATACATGTTTTATAGCCAAAGTTTCAATCTTTTTTTCATTATATAATCTGGGTATTTAATTTTATAGCATAATTTCAATCTTTTTTGTCTTTATCTAATCTGGGTATTTATTAAATATGGTTTGAAATGTTCTTTTGGTTGTTTTATTTTGTGTGGGTGTATGTTCTTTATTTTTTGTTAGTTCTAGTGCCAAAGTTTCAATCTTTTTTTCTTTCTGTAATCTGGATGTTTATTAAAAATGATTTGAAACGTTATTTTGGTTGTTTTCTTTTGGGTCTATATTTCTTTTGAGCCGAGTGTCTATCGGAAACAACCTCTCTACCCAACAAAGGCAGATGTAAGTTCTGCGTACATCGTAGCCTTCCCAGACCTCACTTGTGAATTACACTGGGTATGTTTTCAATCTTTTTTTAGTCCTTAGCTATGAGTATTTAGTTAAATATGCTTTTTATGTGTATTTTGTTGATTTAACAAATTAAGTATTTAAATTGATCAGTGCTAATTGATAAGTATTTTATCTTGTTAAGTTAAGAAATCGGGTTATTAAGTGAATAATCAATTACATTTCAATTTTTATCTTAATTTGGTTTTAATTTAAATTACTCTTCAAAATTGGTTTCAATTGAAATGATTTTCACATTCTTTTTTATTGATCCAGAGCTGATCCATTTGATATAAAACTAATCAATCTTTTTTGTCTTTATGTAATCTGGGTATTTATTAAAAATGGTTGAGCTGATCCATCACTTGATTTCTGATGTTATGGGTTCTTTAGTGTACTTTGTTTATCTAATTTACCTTCGTTAGTTACTGATTCCCTTTTCAGAACGCGCTATCATGACTTATTCGCTTATGTTACCATCATTTTCATACTGCTTTAGATTTCGTGTCAGGGTCTGACCGTTTCTCTTGCTTTGCGTCTCTTCTTTGCTTGTGCTTATGCTTTGTCTTGAGCCGAGGGTCTTTCGGAAACAACCGCTCTACCTACCAAGTTAGAGGTAAGGCCTGCGTACATTCTACCCTCCCCAGACCCCACGTTGTGGAATTTCACTGGGTATGTTGTTTTGTGTTTTACTATGTGAAATTAAGGAACTTTGAGTAATTAAAATAGCCTCTTTATTTAATGCATTTGGGATATCTTCTCATTTAATTTGGCCGAGCCCAGTCCACTCTCGGACCAGGCCCAAGTCCAGCAGCCACTTAAACCAACGAAGAGAGGGCAAGACCCATCACTTCGTTCATTTTTTGGTCTCAAACCCTAACGCCTCCATCCGTTTGCAGCTGTTATCCGCCATTAGTGGCAAAGCTTCAAGTGTACGATGCTTTCGCTCCAGTTTGTTTGCCCATTTCGGGTAAGACTCTTAAAGAATCTTGTCTCCTTCTCTAAGGTTTTCCTGAGTTTAAACTTTGTTTTCGATTTGTTTTGTGTGGCTGAGTTCGTGGATTGGGAGAAGAAGCTTTTCACTGGTTCATACCTGTAGAATAAGCTCATTCAAGTGTGATACAACATGTATGTGGCTGTTTAATGTCTATTTTGGGTCAAGAAATGAATTGCTAAGAATGTATGGTTCTGTTTTGTGTTAAGTTATGTCTAAACATGATTTAGTTTAAACCTTGGTTCACTGTAATTAATCATTCTGAGTACAGAATGACTAATAGAACTGCTTAAAATTGTATTGGAGCCTGCTAATTTAACATTTACCAAGTCTAAGCATGTTCTGTTTTCTAGTAAAGGAGAAAAAATGAGAATAATTTGCATATTTGGGGGAATACATACCCTACTATCTGTTCTTGCTGTGGGTACATATGACATGACAAGGTTTATACCAAATATTGTATGGTGTGTTGCTTATTAGACATGTTACATGACATGAAAGGGATTAGTTTATAATCTGAACTTGTTTAGAAATCATGTCATGGCTAGGGCAGTTTTCAATATGTGTTCCATCTTTAACTGATAAATCATTTCAGCCTCAGAATAAGAAGATGACAAGGTTATAATATTTTGTTTGGCTCTAACTATATACCTTAGTGATTTGCCCATGTTTATATATATTTAAAACCAATATTGAAGTATGTGTACTTGTTGAATATCCAGAGTTTAGTCTAGCCTGCTTAGAAATGCCATTTCCTAACTGTGATTGTGTATGTATTCAAAACCATCAAGCTATCCTTATGGGTTTTCTATTTGTTTTAAATGTCTCTTAAAAGATTAGTGATGTAGCATGACTATGGCTCTGTGTGTTTGGTCCATGCCTAAGGGAATTCTATGCCTTCTGAAGTGTCACCATGTTCAATATGTAATCTGAGCATGTATATCTGGTGGTTCTGTCCTCTTAATGATGCCTTTTGGTTTGGATATGTTTGTGTGCACTTATATTTGCCATCATCAGCCTTGTTATGCTATAGTTAATGAAGATTTTGAATTTCTGTTGTTTTTGTGTGGTGTTGTTGAGGTTTATTAAATCAGCATATGACCGGGGGGGGGGGTGTAAGTCCATTCATTGTCTGTCAATAAGAATAGTTAAAGGCAACAAATGGGAAAAACAGGGATATTGATTGATTCATATGGCTTATCCAGAGACCTGCTGTGTGATTCCTATAGTTTTCAACTAATTATACAATTGGATATACATGTTTAGTTAGATTTGATCATGTTTGTAAGTGTGATTTTAGTCCAAATATGATTTTATCTTTTCTACTGAGCATGTATAGAAGTCTTTAGAACCATATGACCAACTGTATTATCAGATGTGGACTTTTCAAATGGGTTTGAGCATGTGTTTCCTTTAGGCCTAGCCATTGTTTTCCTCCTGAAGTTTGGGAATAATTATTATGCTTGCCTTCTAATTTTGTTTATTATGTGCATTACCAAAGTTTAAGATACTTGGGCTGTTATCCCTTCGGACTTTGCTGTTTTGTTTGAAACTTTGAATTGCTATAGTCCGACATAGGAGTACATCTGTACATATGTGTGTTTAGTTTTATACTGTTGTCTGTTTTATTTTGCTTGATGAGCTTAGGTATTTCCGAACTTATCCATTTATTTTCTCCTCCTTTTGCATGCCTCGTGGGCCTGGTGGGCCGACATTCTCTTCGAAATCTGCTGATTCAATTGAGCCGTTGGGCCTACAAGCCCAACATCACATTCTTCATGGAGTCTGGTACGTTGAAGGCCCAACCATGGATAAAAATGGCTTAGACAACATAAATTCCTTTCTTGTATTTTAAATGGGGTTTGGTGGGCTGGTATACCTTCCAACCCATTCGCTTTGTATTTATGTTTATTATTTGCTAATTGTAAAACCCTTAATTATTATTGGAACCTAAATGATTAGAACTTAACTAGAGTTGCTATGTTACACCTTTTTAATAAAATATCATTTTTGAATAATTAACTAAAATTGTTTAATGTTTCATTATATATGTCTTTAAATCAAACCAAGTTTGAAAAATACGTTGAAAAAATATGAAATTGGTCAAGTCTCGAATAAATGTATTTTACTAGTCTGTAATTGTCTTTAAATAAAATATGTGAATTTTCCTTTATTAATTAAAGTTCGGTAGGGAAACAAACTCCCTTAATGATTGACCTCTTAATAAAATTATTTTTATTAAGGTTATATTTTCCCTATTTTACAGAAGACATATCAAGTATTGTATTTTCTAAAAAAGGCAAAGGAGGCATTTTTGCTAAAAAGAAGGAATTCATAAAGAAGATTTTTGTGCTCAACTTTCAAAAAATGTGTAAAACCTTTTTGGGCAAATGATTTGAAATGACGTTATTTTGTGATATTTTAAACTCAAATAAGTTTTTAAAGCAATGTATATTATATAAGATCCGAGGTCACTCATATTTTTTGAATTTTTAATATCGGGGTGCATAACACCTTCTCCGGGATCATTTGAACCCTTGTGTGTTGTTGAGACATGCGTCTAAGGAGAAAGTCTTTGTTGGGAACTCTCTAGTGGACAATGGATTAAATGTAACATAGATGATGCGAGTTTTCAAGAAACTTCTCGAGTTTTAGTAAAAGCGGCTCTCCGGGGTCGTATCGATTGGTTGAAAGGCGTCGAACTCTGGTTGATATTGGATTTTTCTCTTGTTTTGAAAAATCCTTTAAATATGGGGAATTTTTCCAACAAATTGTATATGACCAGCTCCTTTAGGATTAAACCATGGTGACCATCTAAACACACATAATTGATACAATTCCCATATTCAATCTGGAATTTTGCTTCTTCCCAGAATTTGTACTACTTTATAATGTATATAAAAGAAAATCATGGATTATACCAAGCAAATTACTTTTTAAAAATTTGAACACAAACGAAAATGTTAGTCAAAATAAAAACATCAATAAAAATAAAAAACAAAACTTTTTTATACCATCAAATAAAAAAATAACCTATTTATTCTTATAAAGTAGGTGGCGATTTTAAAAAATAACTAATCTCATGAGTCCACAAATTATCCAGTAGCTTTTATGCCCTGCGTAAAAGTGAACCGTAATAATCACAACTCACCTATTCCACCATTGTTAATAGGGAACTCGTATAATATCAAAAGGGATATATGAGCTCTAAAGAAAAACATTCATAGTCTTCCTCTACCTCCATGATCTTCTTCTGTGATCAAATTTGATAACGAAGTTCAAGTTAAAATTTACTATGCGCGAGTTCAACTTACGTGTTCGTAGAAGTTGAATCTCAAATCACGTTTGCAACGTTGAAGTGTCCGTGATGGACAACAATCTAAGGTCAAGCTCTTGAATTAAATCCAAAATCTATCGAGTTCAAGATCAAACTTTCGAACCTGAAATCGAACAACAATCTAAGGTCAAGCTTTTGAATCAAATCCAAAATCTATCGAGTTCAAGATCAAACTTTCGAACCTTAAATCGACGTTCATGAGGTGAATAATAAGAGGAAGTCATTTGTAGATTTATTAACATCCTAGAGATTGTAACCGATATCATCTCTTCATATTAATGTTGTAATTTATAACATTTTTCTTGGGTTCACATCGTCTTTCAAATTTTCAAGATTTTCTTTTAGTAATGTGTGCGCACATGGTAGCATAAATATATACATCTTCCCACAAATTTTATAATTTTCTCCAATAATATACAATTCTTATATAACTTTACCTTTTCATGATGTATATTCTTATTTTATTAATTTATAAAATACGACAAACTAAATATTTACCGGGCTTATGCCCCATTCAATATAAGTTAAAATATTCGACCTTATACTCGCACCTTTTAAAACACCGGTCACAATTCGGTATCAGTTAAAAACTTAAAATATCTCACTGATGCCGCACTTTTTAAAACACCCATCCTAAATTTATTTTTGTAATTTCTCACCTGCAATAACTTTTTATGTTAACCCTTCATGGAAAATTGTCATTATTAGTTTATTACTAATTAATTGTTTATTCTTACAGTCTCACGATTTTCATTTGATTAGGCCCATGTTGAAAAACCAACATTTCCATTATCTAAACTAATTTCTGTTATTATTTTTTTTTAAATTTCGAGATTTACAATTATTGCCCTTGTACAAACTTAAATGTCCTTATAATTAGAGAAAATATAAGGAGATTTAAGTAAATGTATAGAGTTATACTCAATTTAAGTGTTTTAGTTTAATTAGAAATGAAATTTAAGAAAGAAAAAAAACTTTTAAATTATATGATCTTAAATTAAATATATGTAAAATATATTAAAATATTTTTTAATAATATAGTTGTCATATAAGATGTTCTAAACGTGAAAATAAGACCTCAAATAGGAAGTAAGACTTAAAATGGGAGGGAGGGAGTAAAGTTTAAGCTATAAAGTAATAAAGTATCAGTCTCTTGCATTTCTCAAACCCTAACGCTTCGCTCATTTGTTTCTGCGCAGCTTAGAGCACTCTCTCTATTCTCTTCATTCATCTTCGAAAGGTTAGATTTATCATTTATTTTCTGCGTATTATTTTTATCAGTGATCTTATATTTGAATTATGAGAATTTATATATTCAGTACTAAATGAATTAATTTATAGTGCTTCAATTTTGGATTTCATCTGTATGGTATTAAGCTTTTATTTTCTGTAAATTAGATTTTGGATAATTTTATTGGTACCTTGATGTTATGTGAATGTTAAATTAGTTGCAGCTTATAAGATTAGTCGTGGTCGATTCGATTTTTACTGCGTTTAGATTCAAATCTGTAACATATCTTTTTGATAATAAATCTAGGACTATTGGTGAATTCTCTATAGATATTGGTATGTTTGGTATGATGGAGAATGTTTCCAAAACTGATTTCTTTATTGGGTCTGTTGTGAGTTTGTCATGAAAGAAGAGTCTGTTTTTGAAAAAAAGTAGTTTTTGTTTTCAAAGTGAAAACAGTATTTGGAAATTGGAGTTGTGTTTGGCCATAAATACAAATTGGAGTTTTTTTTTTGAGTTTTTGTGAGTTTTCGGAGCGGAAAAAGGACTTTTTGGTGTTTTTCTAATTCTGGGATTTTATGGCCAAACATGATTTGTGAATTCAACTCTGGAAAAGGGTAAAAAATATTCATGGTTATCAAAACTTAATTCTTGGTTTTCTGTTATTGGAATGATCTTCAGTTTCTAAGGCATCATGGGTAAGGAGAAGTTTCACATCAACATTGTGGTCATTGGCCACGTCGACTCCGGAAAGTCGACAACCACTGGTCACTTGATCTACAAGCTTGGTGGTATTGACAAGCGTGTTATTGAGAGGTTCGAGAAGGAAGCTGCTGAGATGAACAAGAGGTCATTCAAGTACGCCTGGGTGCTTGACAAGCTCAAGGCCGAACGTGAGCGTGGTATCACCATTGATATTGCTTTGTGGAAGTTTGAGACCACTAGGTACTACTGCACTGTGATTGATGCCCCCGGACACAGGGACTTTATTAAGAACATGATCACTGGTACCTCCCAGGCTGACTGTGCTGTCCTAATTATTGACTCCACCACTGGTGGTTTTGAAGCTGGCATCTCTAAAGATGGGCAGACCCGTGAACATGCGCTGCTTGCTTTCACCCTTGGTGTCAAGCAAATGATTTGCTGCTGCAACAAGGTTTGCTTTTTACGGATAGATGGAATTAATTGTTATCTTAAACAGTACATATCATGCTAATTCTGTTATTTTTTTCACAGATGGATGCTACCACCCCCAAGTACTCCAAGGCTAGGTACGATGAAATCGTGAAGGAAGTTTCTTCCTACCTCAAGAAGGTTGGTTACAACCCTGACAAGGTCCCATTTGTCCCCATCTCTGGTTTTGAAGGAGATAATATGATTGAGAGGTCTACCAACCTCGACTGGTACAAGGGCCCAACCCTCCTTGAGGCTCTCGACCAGATTAACGAGCCCAAGAGGCCATCAGACAAGCCTCTCCGTCTTCCACTTCAGGATGTTTACAAGATTGGTGGTATTGGTACTGTCCCTGTTGGACGTGTGGAGACTGGTGTAATCAAGCCTGGTATGGTTGTGACCTTTGGCCCTACTGGTCTGACAACTGAAGTCAAGTCTGTAGAGATGCACCATGAAGCTCTCCTGGAGGCACTCCCTGGTGACAATGTTGGGTTCAACGTCAAGAATGTTGCTGTTAAGGATCTCAAGCGTGGTTTTGTTGCCTCAAACTCCAAGGATGACCCAGCCAAGGGAGCAGCCAGCTTCACCTCCCAGGTCATCATTATGAACCATCCTGGCCAGATTGGAAATGGATATGCACCTGTGCTTGACTGCCACACTTCTCACATTGCCGTCAAGTTTGCTGAGATCTTGACCAAGATTGACAGGCGTTCGGGTAAGGAAATTGAGAAGGAGCCTAAGTTCTTGAAGAATGGTGATGCTGGTATGGTTAAGATGATTCCCACCAAGCCTATGGTTGTTGAGACTTTCTCTGAGTACCCACCATTGGGTCGTTTTGCCGTGAGGGACATGAGGCAAACTGTTGCTGTTGGTGTCATCAAGAGTGTTGACAAGAAGGACCCAACTGGTGCCAAGGTCACCAAGGCTGCTCAAAAGAAGAAGTGAGGTTGTGCATTTGATGAGATTCTTCTTCATGGATGAACTAGTTTTGTTTATTTGCATCAGTTTTTACCAATTTTGTTTTGGACATTTTACCAGTTTTGGATATGGCTGCAGGAGCTATTGTCATGGTTCTCTAGCCTCTATTGAGGATAGTGGAGTAATTGAGCAAATCGGTCCCGTCCAAATTGCTTGATGGGCAATGACAATAGCTCTCTGGTGGTTATTTCTTTACCTGGTTTTATTTTATCACATTTTATGATGAGCTTTTATCGGTCACTACTAGACTTGTTTAACTTAATGTGAATTTTGAGTATTTCCTTCTCATATCTTGTTCGGTTTTCATGTTTCAATCATTTCTTGACATGTGAGTTCTAGCAGTTCGCCTCATTCTTAATATTGTGGCTATGCTTTATTGCCTGTCTATCATTAGTATCAGCTTATGTATTGCGAGAACTTGTCGTGAATCTCTTATGTTGCCATATGGTGTTGTGCTAGTTGTGAGTCTCTTAATTTGCCTTATAGTGATACAATTAATTGTTTCAATAGCCATTTTTGTTTTGAGCATTTTCTGATTGGCAAATATTTCCAGTTTTTGTTACCTGTGAAAGCAATTCGCCTAGCTGTTGGCGTCTTTTTCTATCCTTGTGCTGACAAGATTGAAATTTCGTTCAACCGCTTGACAAAGGTCAAATCAATGTCTATGTTTAAGAGAATTAGTGCTAGTTCATTGGAACTTGAACTATATTGCATCTTACTTCTAATGATGTTTAGTTTTGATTAAGCTCTTCCTTTGCCAATAACTTGGAGTCTAGCCCTTGGGTGAAGTTGGAGAACGTTATAATTCAACAGTCTAGTTTGAAGTGATTTTTCTTGCATAATAAAAGCTCACGGTGAAATTCTTGTTCTTAAATTTAAAACTCACGGTGAAATATATAGAGGCCAATTGTCTCGTATTAGCGTCTAATATATCTTGGAACTTGCTGATAAGGAAAACACTTCTTTTTCTAAAAGATAAAAAAACTAGGACATTTTGTGAAAAAATATGTTGGTTGTTCAAATAAAGTAGTATAAAAATTTAGATATTCGAAAAATTGTTTTATTAATGAAATCGATCAATTCTTTTAAGAAGAGTATTTCTCCCGCGACTTGACAAAATGGTTAACCGACTAGAGGTGAATCCAAGATTTAAGAGGATGGGTGCACCTTTAAAAAATAAAGACACAAAAGTGTAGCTAGTTGTGTTCAATCCGTAGACCTTAAGGAATTAACCTCAATACTTTACCAGTGCACTACTCAACCTCATTTGACCATGTGTTCCTTCAGTTAATATTAAATATATTTTAAGAATTATACACATAATATATCGAGTTTAGTCGAGTGACCATAGATTCACGGGACCCATTTTTTATACCTAAATTCTCCCCTGTAACTGACAGTTCCTAAGCCATTCATATGTACTAATTTTTAAATACACGTGTACATATGCAAGTAGTATATATGGTATAAATTATATTAAAACTGCAATGTAATGAGTAATAGAAAATTTTAAGTGGAAAAGTACATGCTGAAATTATTGAACACTTACCCTATTTGAATTACTTTTTTGTTGGATGACTAATAATTTGATATTGTTTGAACCTATAAAATCAAACAACTAAATTTAATTCGATAGGTAAAAAAATTTAATAAGTTACAGTTTAATATTAATTGGTGCAAACACATGATATATTCATACGTTAAAAGATCTTGCTAAAAAGAATATATGATTAGCTCTAATTTTGACGTAAAATATTTCTATGGGCTGAAGAACCTTTAATTTTCTCATAAACTATAGATGAATCTTCAAGACAAGACATAAAGTGGAATGTATGAAATATAGGTATGTAGGTAGATGTCTCATCACAAAACCTTAGTACATATCTCTAGGAATCGAAATTTCAGACTTTATGTAATTATAAAAATGTCACTGCCGATCACTCTGCGATCGCAGAAAAGGACCGCAGAACAGGTCTGTGGTCCGCAAAGCAGACCTAAGGTTAGCAAAATGGGTTCTTGTCTGGATTGTATGGAACTGTGATAGTAAGTGCGGTCCGCCGAACTAAACTTCTTTTCGCAGAAGTGCCCTTGAGCTTCACAATCTAAGCTGAACTTGAGTTGGAGCAGTGGTTCGCAGACCGAAATGCGGTCCGTAGAACAAAAGCGTGGGCGACAGATAGGGTCGCACTTTGGTGCTCCTGAGTCTTCAATTCACTGTTCATTTCTGCGATGATGCCCACCATTTTGTGGTCCGCAGTCTGGCTTTGCGATCCGTAGTCTGGTTTCGCGATTCGCATAAGTGGTCTTCTCAACACTTCTTCCTTTTTTCAGCACTTTTGTCCATGTTTCAGCATATTTCTTCACTTTTGGTGTCCCAAAGAAAAACTTTTACAAAAACTAAAATTACATAAGAAATACATACTACGAATGCACAAAGGACAACAATAATCTATGAAATTGGTATCAAATGTGTCGTAATTTCTCGGCACATCAACACCCAACTTAAACTTCCTTTTCCACCTCTTTTATTCAACTATCCCCCATTTTATTTCATTCTTTTTGTGATTCATTTTCTTTTTTTTTCCTATTATTTTTGCATTTCATTTTCTTGTTTTTCTCAATTTTATATTCCCTTTTTTTAGAACCACTCACATCACAATCTTTGTCCCTTTTTTTTTTATCTCGCATCACACCCCCAACTTAGGCTTTTGACCTCAATTATCATTTTTCATGCATTCAAGAAGGGATTTTGTTCAAAAAATTATTTATTTCAAAAAGGGTTTCAGTTTGTAATGTGGTAGCCAAAGAAAAAGTTAAAAAGCTCAAAAGGGACAACTAGTTCTCTCAACTCACAGGTAGGTCAAAGAAGTCTTTAATCAAGAAGGTTCACTCTCATGTGAAGGCCTAAGATCATTTCCTCAACGAAGCAACTCTAGTTTCGCGGTGACAAACCAACGAGGCAAGTTCTAGATAACACAAGCAAACACAAGATAGCAATCGAATCCTCACAACTCTATGCACATGAACTACCAAGAACCGCTACATTTTATACTCTCTATCGAACACAAGGCTATCATCTCATGAGATTCAAACACAAGTAGACATAGAGTCACAAAATAAGGCATGCTTTCATAGAACAATCATTTAAAGGCAGCGTTACTCTTGTTTTCAAAATCTAATTTTTAGGGGTGTCATCAAAACTAAAAAGAGTTAAACATGTTAAAAACTACATACAAGCACCAACCAAGTCAAATTATTCTATCACTAGGCCATGGTTACTGAACATACACCCTTGAAAAAAAACCAGGCGAAGAAAAACCAAGGGAAACAAAACATAACAAAATACGAACTAAACAAAGTCTAAACATATAAACTAACACATATATACAAGCTAATTGTCATTTCTTTCCCAAAAACATACAAGGTACCACACCTCCAACTTTAAAAACATGCATTGTCCTCAGTGCATAAAATAAAGTAAAGTACAAAGACAATGTTTGAGGGACTCTCTGAGGCACATTAAGCTCCCTCCTAATCTGGCTCACGAACGTGGAATCTGCTGGGGCATCAGTGCCTTGCGACTGTGGAGCTGGGATGGGTACCTATGCATCGCCCATCACGGGCTCACTCTGTGGTGGTGCCGTAGACCTGTCCAAAGCTCAGGTCGGGCCGGGTCAAGTGTCTTTTTTCTGCTTGCCTGACCCTGACCCTATTTTTTTTTAATTTTCAGACCCTGGCCCTGACCCGCTCTATAAAAAAACAGTAAGCAAATACTGCAATTCTACCCAATTCGTTATCCGATATAATTTGTCACCAATTAAAAATTACAACAAACAGAAGCATGAAATCATTAAAAATTATACCAAAACGAACTGAAGCAGATTCCACACTTTTAGTTGTAAATTCATAAACAAACAAGAGGCAAGTACAAACCAACATCACGATAATTCATCAACATCATCATCGTCATCATCATCACTAGATTCATCTTCATTTGTCCCTTCACCTATATAAGTAACAAATAAATATTCATAAAATAAAAAATAATATAAATTATATTAAAAAGACATGCGGGTCGGGGTCAGCTCGGTGATCGGGCTGGGTCGGGGCGGGTCAAGTGGGTAAAAAATTCTGACCCTAGCCTGACCCTACATATGATCGGGTCCCTGCTTTTTCGGGTCAGGTGGTTCACGAGTCAGATATAAGCTGACCTTGACCCTAGTTTTTCGGGTCGGGTCGGGAAAGTCCATGACCCGATGGATAGGTGTAGGTGGTGGTGGTGGTGGACTGGTCTTTGGGGCTTGTGGAGTGGTGCCCACAACTGGTGGAGGAGCATGACCTACAATGTCAGCATATGTTTGTGGCTCTTGGGCCGTTTCACTATTACCAATCATCGAGGTCTCCTCATAAGACCGTGCCACCACCACATCAAGAACTACCATATCTGTCAATAACAGGTCTTTCTCAACTCTCTCAACTACTGCATGGGGCTTCTCAAGCGCCTCATCATCTGTCTCATTATCATTCTCATCAACCTCTGCCTGCCTCTGAGAGTCATACGGGGTCTCTCCAACACCCTCTCTTTGGCTCTCTAACTCGAGCCCACTCATCTGCTGCAGATCTACACTCTGTGGCTGGAGTGGAATACCTAGAAGGTCATCAATCTCAGCAGTCTTCAAATTCTCCACTTCCTTCTTCAGGCTATCTATGTCGTCCTAAAGTGAAAAAACATAACCGCCACTATCGGCCTCCAATATTTGTACCTGACATGTCAAGAGGACAAGTGCATCACTATGCTCCTTCTACCTCTGGTGTACCACACCCAAGGCAACCTTGATTGGGTCTAAGGCACTCTTAATCATCTCTAATATGCTCGCCTCAATACGAGAGGACTTAGCATCGGCAATCGCAACAATCTGGCTATCCTCACTATCCCAGCCCTCGATAAGACGGGCTCTAATCTCGTAGAAGCTGAAGGTGCAGGAGGAGTAGATGCTGCTAGAGTTGAAGTACATGTCAGTGTAAAGGTGCCGACTGTGGAGGGAATAGATGAAGTAGGTCGGCCGATGTGGTGGCCTATGTCTCTGTCCGCTCAGATGTGAATCCCTCTAAATCAACCAAATCAACCTCCGGAGAGGTGTCTACTAAGGCGCTAGTGGTTTTCTGTTTCTTTCTTCCTTGCCTTTCCTCAGCCTGAACCCTCAAAATATCACATATCAACAAGGTGTCGATGCCATTATCCACTTGAGGCAATTAAGGAACCTTAGCGAGATGTCATAACTCCGTAATCAGGCATGGAAAAGAGAATGAGGTCTTATCTTGTTAAGCTCTCTTGCCAAGCTCTTTCTCAATCACATCTCCGACATCAATCTGGACTCGGCTCATGATGCAAGCAATTAAAAGAATCTTCTCTAACCGGATGATCGTCTCATTGTATGACGGCTGCAAATGGCTACTCATAAAACTTAGCCAAAACTTGGCCTCAGTGCTTAAGGTATTTTTGTATATCTTCTTGCCTGCGACGATAGATTCCGATGTCTCATTGGTCACTATTGTGGTTGCCCGTGGGCGCTCATCATCTAACAGGCCCGTGAGTTTGATAGCAAACTCATTGTGATCACGCTCGAGACTAGGATGAATGACATTGTTGATTACGGAGCTTCCACAAGGAACGGTGACCCCATGAACCACTACCTCCTTGAGAAATTCCTTTGGTTGCCCTTTTGTTTTCTTTGACAAGGAGGTGACATAAGAAGCGTAGAACTCACGGACCAATTCTTTGTTGTATTGAGGCAATGGTTCAAGGAAGCACCGCCACCCGTGGAAGATTATCAAGTCCCACACTCTTGAGAATTGGTCCCTCATACCGTTCATGGAAATATGCTTCTCCTCGATGATGGTCCTATTGATGTATATAAGGAGGGGAATTATATGGTTATTGATCGGGGTTGGATTAGAACCAGATGGACATGAAAATTGGGGTCAAGTGGAGGTTGATGGGTTCCGAGCAGTGTGTGTTTGGTGGGGGGTGTGCGGGTGGTTTAGGGTGGATCTGGACTGAGCCGTTTGGAGGGGTTGATCTAGACACATTGTGGGTTATGTTGGTGGTTGGTATTTGGTGGTTGGATGGTGGTAAGGTGACGGAACTGATCGAGACAGTAAGGTTGGTAATTTAGGGACTCGATAGGGACGATGGGAATTGGTTGGGGTTTCGGGGGTTTGTGGGAGGAATCGGTTGACGACCTTTTGGGTGTAGGTTGTGGGGTGTTGTGGTGTATTGTGGTGAAAGGAATCAAGTAGTTTGGACAATGATGGATCACAAAATTTATAGACAAATTCGTGTGTGGATAATGTGATGAAAACCGAGAAGACATTCAATGTATTTGTAACAATTAACCGGATAGAACCTTGGCTTAGGTATAATTAGATCACAAAAGTTCTAACTAGACTTACACCGAGGGTTTAGACCACAAAAGGACCGGGGTTCGGACCACAAAAGGACTGAGGTTTGGCCTAAAAAAGGACTAACTAAGGATAACAACACAAAAGTTGAAATACTTAGCAAAGTTTGAGAAAACTCAATTATATAATTCATATAACTTTAGTCCTTCTTTACATCAACTACATGCCCTATTTATACTAGTTCTAAACCTTCTACAAGAATAACTAGATAAACAACATACATGGCACTCGGCCGAATGGGAAAGGGGAAGGTGTTCGACCAACCCTTTATGTTCTCTAAGCCAACCTTTTGTATCATCCATGTAGATAAGTACATGAACTAGTTAGTTCATGAATTACCTCCTTGGGAAACATTGGAAGCTTCTCCTTCTAGCATGTATCTCGACCGAATGGAACAAGAAAGTGCTCGGTCAACTCTTCATGTTCTCTAGGCCACCATTTTGTGTCATCCATGTAGATAAGTGCATGAACTAGTTAGTTCATGAATTACCTCCTTGGAAGACGTTGTTAGCTTCTCTTTCTAGATGTTTCTTGGCTTAGTCATCCTATTTTATTACAAGGCCTAGTAATTAAGCTAAAATGGAAACTAGTAATTAATCTAGAAATTAAAAGTAAGCTAAAAGATGAAAGGTGGTCTCGGCCAAGACCTACATAAAAGTCGAAAATAAATGTTTCCTTCTTTGGATCTTCAAGTCACAGCTTCAAATCCACTCCACACTCTATTCCATATTAAACATATCACCATATAACGGACGTCAATTTTTGGCACCCTTAGCATATCACCTTGTGGCTCATATTGGACAATTAGACTCACGACCTTCTGTACATCACCTATCCTTGCTCTTTTGGTAGAACTCTTTGGACCCTTTCACAAAAATCCATTTGACCTCTTGGGCCCTCTTTTGCCTCAACTCAACCGAACGGGCACTTTCCTCAGAAAAATCCCCATCTTCATACTGGGAGGATGAATTTGTTGTGTCATAGGAGGTTTGTGACCCCTCATCACTAGAGATAATGTTGTTGTGGCATTTTCTTTTATTGCTCAGCCCATCGGTTGCTTTATGAGTCTGCAATGTCAGATTTCCTTGGCCTTGGGGTATTAGCTGGGCCGGAGTAGGCCTCAATGATCTAGACGATTGTGACGGCTTATTAATGGCAATACCCTTTTGTGCTTGAGTTTTCTTTGGAGCCATATCTGCAAACAAGAGACGTGATAAGTCTTGGACTATGGTACGAAAAGCAAGATTTTTTTTTTTGTGTTTTTCATAAAGTAATTGCAAGAATAAAACACGCAAATCAAACAAGAAGTTATACTACAAATTGAAAAAAAAACAAATGTAGAACTTAGAAACAACTTCAATGATTACAAACCTGGTTTGTAGGCCGCAGTCCAGGTTTGCGACATCGTAAACCCAGAATACCGTCCGCAGACCGCGATCGCACTTTTGCCCAGAAATTTTAAAGTCACTAGGAAATTCTGTGGCCTATTTTGCTGTCCGCAAAACCATTCTGCGACCCGAAAAAGGCATCGTAGAATTGCCTTTCAATTTTCTTGATTCACTGTGTAATTTTGTGGATTGGGGTGCCCTTCTATGGTCCGCAGAACCATTATGCGGCTCGCAAAAGGGCGTCTAGTCATCGCATTTTGGGTATTCTCAATGATTTCACCCCGATTTTTCAAAACCCGGTGTTGCCACACCCATATCAGAATAACATACAAACAAATAACCCAATACATGCTTTCAATTAACGCTCGTGTACTCAGACTTTGCTATGGCTTTAATTTAGACAATTTCAACAATTATAGGCATGCCTAGGCAATTTTTGCAATTACGATCAATTCACACACTTCCCACACAAATCATTGACCCCAATTTAAGAATAGTGCAATTAGACCCGAGCCCAACCCCTATATACAATCAATTTCACAAAATTCCAACAACTACAAAGTCACATTCTTTGTGATTTCTAATCATAAGGGTAAATAGGACAACGAAGGATAATCACACACCCTAAGAGCTACATGGGTCACACATAAAGATCATACAATCATCACCCAACCCCACAAGTTATAGTTCATGGGCAACACCACCTTTTTACTTATCTTTGCTAGAAAAAGGGGAAAAAAGAGGCGAAACATACTTGTTACGCGACTGAGAGACGAGGGAGATGGGATGTGAGGTGAAGTGGATCTTGTGTGAGAGAGTTGCGTGTGCAATAGAGTGTAATGGGTGAGAGAGAAGATGGAGTACTTGATTTTGAATTGCGAGGGAGAGAGGGAGTGAAAACACATTAGGGCTGAAAAACCCTTTTTATACCTTACGCCTGAATTGCAGTCGAGATCGGGTCGCAGTTCCGGTCTGCGATTCGTAGAAATGAACTACGGTCCACTTACATTTGTACTAGCTTAGCTGATGTGGCACCCAATTTGCAATCACAGAACTGGATTGCGGTCCGTAAAAAGGTATGTTTCTGCTCCCAACTATCAATTGATTCTTGCTAGAGATCGGTATACCAATCAAAGGTGTTTCCCTTCAGCAAGCGTACAAACTGTTGAACCAAAAGATCATCATGTGTACCAGCGTTACTATAAGTCTCCACAAAGTGCGCAATATGCTGTCTTGAATTCCCTTTGTCGTCAGATTATTGTAATTTTGGTGGTTGTTATCTAATTGACATGGGTAGACAATCGATCCGCTTGGTATAAGGTTTGAAGTAGTATAACAAGCTTTGTGATGGTCCTCCATATTGAGCCCTAATGGTGTTTGTTATCATGGTTTGCAGTTGTTGGACAGACAACGTTGCAACTGAAGCAACTTGATTTTCACTTTGTACGTTGGGCAACTTGGTGGCAGATTCAACCTCTTTTTCTTGTGGTGTTGGGTTGTGACTTGACTCTCCACGGCTATAGAGTTTCAACTTGTTCATCAGTTGGGCAATTAGAAGATCTTTGTCCTCCATAGATTTCTTCAATGCCTCAATAGTTTGCGTTATCGCAACGAGTTATTCCTCTGCGTTGGTAGCATTGGTCATCGTGGCACTCACTACATTAGAAGTTGAAGAATCCATCAAGTCCTTGAACTTGTAGAAGTTAGAACATGCTTGAGAAACTTCTCCAGACGATGAAAATGAGGTGTTACCCCCCCCCCCCAGATCTTGTAGTCATCATTGTCGATTTGTTTTTGTCTAGCGTCTCCAAGGAGATGAAACACTTTGATTCCTCCAAACCACCAGTTTTGGACATGCTATGAGTCATTGGGCAAGCAACAACAATAACACTTCTCGATGGAACACCAAAGCTTTTCTCTGAGGCCATCACAACAGTTAATCTCAAAATTTATAGATTTGATATTGGAGATAAAGAGATGAAGGGTAGAGTTGGTCCCACAAGTCGTGCCAAAAATTTGGTTTGCACGACAAATTTTGTTAGTAGATAATAAATAATTGCAATCACAAAATAAATGTGAGAAAAAAATCATTTATTGATTATTTGTGAATACAACTCTGGATGTATCTCTTGATTCTAATCTCTGTGTTGTCCGCCTTGATTCGAGGGCCGATGTAGCGTCTTTCTCGAATGAAGGATGAACTTCTGTTAATGTGTTAAATCTTGGAAGAACTTTGAGCAGCACCTTGGATTGTTCTTGAGGAAAGACGTCTCTCGAACTCTCCTTCTTGTTGAAGACCTTTGGAGAAGACTTATGTAGATGTCGTTGCTCTCATTTGTCTCTAGTCAAGATGCTATGCAACTTTCAAGAAGATCCTTTCAGAAGAAGACGTGTGACCTCTTTATATAGGTGTGAGCTAGGGCTTTGGCGTATTTTGATCTACAAGTAACTCTAGCGGATCTTGGGCCAGAAAGACGTTGGTTGGGCTCGTCTTATAGAGACTCAATTTAATGGACTAACCCAAATGTAATTTGGATTTCATCAAGTTATGTAATTTTGACATAAATAATTAATCTGACTTTATTAACCAAAATTTAACTTGGTCAACGTGTCAATGACTTAGAATTTAATCCAAATTTTGTATGAATTAATTCATTTAAAATTTTGATGTCTATAGTAATAAAAAAAAGGATTAAAAGTTGTGAAGCCAAATTTAAATGGAGGTTTCTGAAATTTTACATTTCTTGCTTTTATAGGTTTCTTTTATATTAGATGAAATCATAGAATGAAAGTCTAAACTTTGTAAAGATAATGGGTCAAGTTAGGAGGGTTGAGTTATGATCTATCAGTTAGCCCATTTTAACTCAATTCATCTTGGGTCATTGCACAAATGTCCCTACTTCGAGGTGGTCTCTAGTTTTGCCCCTTAAATTTGTGTTCTTTATTTTTTTTCCTTGGCGCAACATAATTAGGATTTTACTAGGCATAGTTAGTGTTATGGCATATGTATCATAACAACCCACGAATTATACCAGACAAGGCATAACTTTCACAACTCAACATAATCTGAAAAAAAGACATAGTTTCATATTTCAGCGAGCGTAGTTAGCGTTTAACTTCGACATATGTATAATAACATCAACACAAATCATGCCGAATAAGGCATAATTTTCAACACTCAACATAATCTAAAAAAATACGGAGTACAAAACTATGCCGCATAACTTAATTCCTACATATTTTTTGCCGAGCAAGACAAAAAATTAGTTTCTGAAGATAAAAATGTAACAGAAACAATGCCTTGCGAAATAAGTCTGGTTATTTTCATAAAATAAATAATATGGACAAAAATTAAAGACCACAAATATAAAGAGCAAAAAATAAAAACCAGTGCGTTTGAAGGAAATCCGCGCAAAGAAATGATCCATCTTTGCCTAAGTAGACTTTGAGCAGGGTTGTGCAATAACCCATTTTTTCATGAACTCGTCTTAATCCAGCTCATGTTAGCTCAAATCGCTCATTTGCCCCTAGTAGCGCCTAAAATGATGAAAGATAGTTGCAGATTACAATCACTCGTGTTATTATATCATATATAATAATTTCTATGATCCAGATTCCAATATTGATAGATTAAAATACTTTTATCATACATTATGTGCAGACTCGAAATTTTAATCACAAAGCTAATTTCCTCTGTGACAAGACAAATAATCTCTGCTTACCTTGTTTTAGGTAGCTGATATTTACCCGTTAAAGTAATCTGATCTTGTTAAGCTCAAAGTTCACAACTGTTTAACTCCATCAGAGCCAAAACGGCATATCACCAAGGAATTCAAAGTTTTCCCCTTCTGGTGACAATTTGCACCTCAATTCTTGGATAACCTATCATAGCATACCAGGACAACCAACATAGCTAATCCTAAAGCCCAATTTGATCGCACCATTATAGAACTGAACTGTTAAACTAAATCACCAACCTTCAACAAACGCAATGTACAAGGCATGGAAACTTGATGCAAGATAAGGCAACGAGAAGAAAATTTAGAAGTTCGAATTGGGAAAACATAAATAGCAAAAATCCTGAGCAACCCTGGAAAACCAAGGCACCTCAACAGAAGAAAATGAAAACAGACTCAAAATCATGCTCGCCACCGCCTGTCAAGTACCCAGTTCTGACAATGGATACCTAACATACAAGGAAGAGAACTAGAACCTAATAAGTAAACCAAAGACCAAACTATAGCGGAACTAAATAAATCAGAGTCTATATAGCACACTTGGACGATAATAGATAGCATTGGGAACATCAGCATTACACCGCACTGTTCACTTTCCCTTCTTCTGGGCAGCCTTGGTGACCTTGGCACCAGTTGGGTCCTTCTTGTCAACACTTTTGATGACACCAACAGCAACAGTTTGCCTCATGTCCCTCACGGCAAAACGACCCAATGGTGGGTACTCAGAGAAAGTCTCAACAACCATAGGCTTGGTGGGAATCATCTTAACCATACCAGCATCACCATTCTTCAAGAACTTAGGCTCCTTCTCAATTTCCTTACCCGAACGCCTGTCAATCTTGGTCAAGATCTCAGCAAACTTGACGGCAATGTGGGAAGTGTGGCAGTCAAGCACAGGTGCATATCCATTTCCAATCTGGCCAGGATGGTTCATAATGATGACCTGGGAGGTGAAGCTGGCTGCTCCCTTGGCTGGGTCATCCTTGGAGTTTGAGGCAACAAAACCACGCTTGAGATCCTTAACAGCAACATTCTTGACGTTGAACCCAACATTGTCACCAGGGAGTGCCTCCAGGAGAGCTTCGTGGTGCATCTCTACAGACTTGACTTCAGTTGTCAGACCAGTAGGGCCAAAGGTCACAACCATACCAGGCTTGATTACACCAGTCTCCACACGTCCAACAGGGACAGTACCAATACCACCAATCTTGTAAACATCCTGAAGTGGAAGACGGAGAGGCTTGTCTGATGGCCTCTTGGGCTCGTTAATCTGGTCGAGAGCCTCAAGGAGGGTTGGGCCCTTGTACCAGTCGAGGTTGGTAGACCTCTCAATCATATTATCTCCTTCAAAACCAGAGATGGGGACAAATGGGACCTTGTCAGGGTTGTAACCAACCTTCTTGAGGTAGGAAGAAACCTCCTTCACGATTTCATCGTACCTAGCCTTGGAGTACTTGGGAGTGGTAGCATCCATCTGTGAAAAAAATAACAGAATTAGCATGATATATACTGTTTAAGATAACAATTAATTCCATCTATCCGTAAAAAGCAAACCTTGTTGCAGCAGCAAATCATTTGCTTGACACCAAGGGTGAAAGCAAGCAGCGCATGTTCACGGGTCTGACCATCTTTAGAGATGCCAGCTTCAAAACCACCAGTGGTGGAGTCAATAATTAGGACAGCACAGTCAGCCTGGGAGGTACCAGTGATCATGTTCTTAATAAAGTCCCTGTGTCCGGGGGCATCAATCACGGTGCAGTAGTACTTAGTGGTCTCAAACTTCCACAAAGCAATATCAATGGTGATACCACGCTCACGTTCGGCCTTGAGCTTGTCAAGCACCCAGGCGTACTTGAATGACCTCTTGTTCATCTCAGCAGCTTCCTTCTCGAACCTCTCAATAACACGCTTGTCAATACCACCAAGCTTGTAGATCAAGTGACCAGTGGTTGTCGACTTTCCGGAGTCGACGTGGCCAATGACCACAATGTTGATGTGAAACTTCTCCTTACCCATCTTGAGTTACTAAGAAACTGCAATTAATACAAAACAGATAAAAACGTATTTAAAAGGCAAGTAAAATATTTCAAAATTCAACACATTCAACAATTAGAACTGAAATAAACCTGTTATTGAACCAAATGATGCTTCAATAACAGGATATACAACGAAAACAAAGAACTATTCAGTTTCCACTTATCAACTTAAATAGAAAATAAGAATAATAACTGAATTATTTTTAGTAAATGGCAGCTACAGCTCCTATAGTGAGTGAAGGAAATCAAAAAGTTCATCTATATTATAAAAATTATTAAGTTAGTCCAAAAAGTAGCAAATGCAGTGTTGAAAATAGAGAGAACACAAACACTTTATAGGAATAAGTTTTTGTATAGTGAACGGATTTGATTCCTGTAACGATGTGAAACTTGGATAAAACAGAATCATGTCAAGCATCTAGGACAAAATACTGCCAACATAAGAGTGAAAAAACTACTTACAATTAATTTCAACTCACTGATTTATGTATAAACATAAAAGTTTTTTAACAATTCATTACAAACATTTACAGATCTATGTTAACTGACTCGCGTCTATATCCAAGCTCAAACACAGATCGTCTGTGTAAACAATGAACACAAATCAAGCTAAATCATAGCAGTAATCAAAATTTCGCAAGCACAAGGTGTATTTCAACGTTACAAATAAACAAACCGAACATCATTTCACGAATCATAAAATAGCAATAACAGAGGTTCTAAATACAGAAAAGTAAATCACAAATGTTGCTTCACATATGTATATAATCTTACAGAATAAAAACAGATCAACAACAAAAAAGTGATTACAAATTAGAGTAATTGATAGAGAAGTTGCATAGATCTGACCTTAGAGAATAGAAATTAAGCGATAAAGCTCTGATAGTGATGAAAGGTTGATTTTGAAGGGATAATTAGCTTTTATACTCGAGCTGGATGAGAACTAGGGTTCTCTTAGTGCCGCTCTTAGCTCTGTTTACGTAAATGCCCCTTACATTCTATTCTTTTCTTTTTCATCCATTTACGTTAATTGCACTTTGATCCCTCAAATATTTAAATGTTTTAAATTCTGATTCTTATAGTATTTTACTAATTTTATTTAAGGAAAAAAGGGTGAAATATATCATTTACTTTGTTTTATTAGTCAATTTTATCCTCCGTTAGTGAGTCATTAACAAATTTGAGATATAACGAGTGATGTTATTAAAGTAGAATTTCATTGTTGAATGAAATTATAGACTTATAAATGTTTTCACATCACCTATCTTTATTGCCTTCACAAATTCTTAATTATGTAGGTAATTACCGCCCATGCTATGACTCTTCATTTCTTGCATTTATTTACTATAATTATTTATTGTTTATTTGTCTTTATATGGGTTTTTAAATATAGTTAATGAAAAAATGATAGAAAAAATATTTAAAAATATAAATACTTTTCTTGGCCTTATGGCCGTTTGTTACTAAGGATGACAAACGAAGGATTAGCAAGAATAATCATGGGTTACGAATTTAGCAATTCTTTACCCATTGTTTGGTTACTAATCATGGAATAAGTTATTTCCGAGATAAAAATAATACTGGGATAACTTATAGTTGTCATAGGATGAAATAAGTTATCCCAGTATTATAAAGAAACTTCTTATTAGAAATCATCCAATATATGTTATTTTTAATACAACATATCAAACAGTTAATAACAAATAATTTCAAGATAACTAATCTCAACATAAATAATCTCAACATAACTAATTTCAGCTTAACTTGTTTTTGAACCAACGACTCCTTAAAGATGTGTCATATCACCTACTCTATGCAAGTGGAGAAAGAAACATTCTTCTTCATTTTTTTCCCTTCGAAGAAAAGAAATATTCTTTCACTAAAAAACTAAGGGTGTGTTCTGTATGGAGGAAAATATTTTTTGAAAAATATTTTTCAATTTTCTCATATTCGTTTGGTCAAAATATTTGGAAAATATTTTCTTTAGAAAATCAAGTTTCATAAAATGAGGAAAATGACTTCACTAATCAAAGTAGAGAAATTAAGTCCACAAATGACATTTCACCAACGACCCTACCACCACCCAACCCAGCCCCAACTATTAAACCCCAACCACTCCCACAATCCCATGCAATCCACCATCCCCCCCCCCCCCCAACTACCCACAATTTTTTTACACCACCCCACCCACCCTCCAAATTTTCTTATTTTTTTCTTAAAAAAGAATATTAAAATATTTTTTTGGTTTTCTACACCTCTTCCCCCCGCAACACCCCACCCACCCCTCCAAAAAGTCATTTGTTTATAGAAAAGGTTTTTTTTTTGGTTTACTACGACACCACACCCAACCCCCCTTCCACCCTACCCACCCTCTCCAAAAAACTTAATTTTTTTATATAAAAAAGGTTTTGAAAACTTTTTTTCTTTTTGTTTTCTACAACATCCCCTCCCCCGGTCCCAACAACACCTCCAAAAATTTAATTTTTTTTATATAAAACTTTTTGAAAAGTTTTTTTTTTGGTTTTCTCTAACCTCCCCCCCCCCACCCCCACTCACCACCTCCAAATTTTCTTTTATATAAAAAAAAGTTTTGAAAGCTTTTTTTGGGATTTTTTACAACCCCCCCCCCCCCACCTCCCGCTCCAACATCCCCACCACCTCCTCTAAAAAAATGTTTTTTTAATAAAAAAAGTTGAAAAGTTTTCTTATCTGATTTTTTATTCCCAAACCCTCCCTCCGGCACCCCTACCCCTTCCCAAATTTTCTATTACATATTTTATTTTTTTGATTAAATTTGGTGTGGGGTGGGTGATGGGAGTGAGGGTGGATGAGGGATAGTGAATGGTGGTTGGCTGGGTAAGATATATATATATATATATATATATATATATATTTATTTATTTATAAAAATAAAATAAAATATATGAAATAAAATATTTGGGAGGGGGTAAATGATAGAATCCTAATTAAAAAAACTCTAAGAAAGTCAAAGCACAAGAACAAGGATAGAATTGAAATTAAAAGTGCAAGGAAAGAAAGATAAAAGTGGGACACCATAATTGAAATCAAACGCAACCAAGGGTATATTAAACCCAATACCTCCTTCAATTACATTCAACTAAAGCACCTACACTATAGATAAATTCCACTAGTGAACATGTTCATGTGAGAAATTATGGAAGTGTTCTCTAACAACAAAGAAATTACAATCTAACTAAACATACCATTAATTACCACTAATTATATGCCTAAGTAAAACTCTAACCAAATATCAATTGTCATCCAAAAACTAAGGACTATCAAATGAAACTTAGGCAACTATTTATAGTTATGCCTATTACAACAAAGGTCCAAAGTGGCCTTTGCACAAATAACCCCCAAATGGGTTCTTCTTTAGCCACTTTGTGAAGTGACTCATTCTCTTGTATCTTATTCTTCTTGAATATCCTCCCAATCTATTATCCAAACATTATACACTCGTGAGATATTCTCTTCAAACTCTTCCAACGCTCCTCTCTTCATGAACATGGATTGTAATTCTTGGAGCTCCCTTGCTTGGCCATGAGTGAATGGTCTTGAGCTCGCTCGGGTCATATCATCATCCCCTTCTTGGAAAGGATTCGTCCTCGAATCTAAAGGTTCAAATATAACACAAGAAGATAGATCACTTATATTGAAAACATTATGGAAATTGTACTCACTTGGTAAGTCAATCTTGTAGGCATTGTCATTGATCTTCTCAAGGACTTTGAACAGTTCATCTCCTCTTGGGCACAACTTGCCCTTCCTCAATTGGGGAAACCTCTCCTTTCGAAAGTGAACCCAAACCCAATCATTCGGTTGGAAGTTCACTCTCTTTCGGCCTTTGTTTTGTCTTTTGGCCACTCTTGTGTTGATCTCATCTATGTGTTCCTTCACTTTAGCATGAATCTTCACCATTTAGATTGCCCTTTGTTTTGCATCTAAACTCACAACAACATCACTAGACAAAGGGATTAAGGTTAAGGGAAACAAATGATTAAAACCATAGCAAACTTCAAATTGAGTCATGCCAATAGAAGAGTGGAGAGACCTATTATATGCAAATTTCATCAAAGGTAAATGGCCCTCCCATGAAGTTGGTCTTCCTCTAACCACACACCTAAGCATGCTCCCAAGAGTCCTATTCACTACTTTAATTCGTCCATCCGTTTGAGGGTGACAAGACGTAGAGAATATGAGCTTGGTGCCAAGTGCACCCATAGACTCTTCCAAAAATGACTAAGGAATTTGGAATCCCTATCACTAACAATAATGCGAGGTACCCCATTCAATTTAAGAACATGAATAACAAACAAGGATGCCACATGAGATGCATCATCACACTTGTGACATGGTATGAAATGGGACATTTTTGAAAATCTATCTATTACTAAAAAAATACTATCATGATCCATTTTGGTCCTTGGTAGACCCAAAACAAAATCCATAGAAATGTCTACCCAAGGGCTATTAAAAGTAGGAAGAGGGGTATACATACATTGAGGGCGAGTCTTGGACTTGGCTTGCTTGCACTCTATGCATTGTCCACAAAGCCTCTCCATGTCATGTCTCATCTTGGGCCAATATAATTGCTTCTTGAGGATATCAAGAGTTTTGGCAACTCCAAAGTGACCCAGCATGCCTCTACTATGTGCTTCCTTCACGAAAAGTTTCCTCCATGAGATTTTGAGAACACATACTCTACCATTTTTTAACAAGAACCCATCAATTAATTGGAACCGATCAACCCTCTTTCCTTGGGCTAACTCTTCATAAACCACATTGAAATCGGAGTCATTGGAATAGAACTCCTTCAAACTTTCAAATCCTATCATTTTAGAAGTCATGGCATTCAACAACACAAATCTCCTAGACAAGGCATCCGCCACAACGTTCTCCTTTCCCCGTTTGTAGTTGATCACATAAGGAAAAGAATCAATAAATTCCACCTATTTTGCATGTCTCTTGTTGAGCTTAGATTGACTCTTCAAGTGTCTCAAGGATTCATGATTCGAACGGATCACAAACTCCCTGTGCCATAAATAGTGTTGCCAATGAGCTAATACCCTCACTAGTGCATACAACTCTTTGTCATAGGTAGAGTAGTTCAAAGAAACCCCTTTTAACTTTTCACTAAAGTAGGCCAATGGCTTCCCTTCTTGCATCAAGACTCCACCAATGCCAATACCTGAAGCGTCACATTCAATCTCAAATGTCTTCTCAAAATTCGGCAATTGCAATAATGGAGAAGTACTAAATTTTGCCTTCAACTCTTGAAATGACTTCTCTTGCTCATCTCCCCCATTTGAAAGGTATATCTTTCTTGATCAATTCGGTTAGAGGAGCGGCGATGGTACTAAATTCCTTCACAAATCTCCTATAGAAACTTGCCAACCCATGGAAACTCCTTACATCTATTGCATATTTAGGAGTGGGCCAAGTTTTAATGGATTCGACCTTCTCTTCATCAACCTCCACGACATTCACACTTACCATAAAACCCAAGAATATCACCCGGTCAACACAAAATGAGCACTTCTTGAGATTAGCATACAACCTCTCACACAACAAGACATCAAAAACTTGCCTCAAATGGCACACATGATCCTCAATAGTCTTGCTATAGACAAGAATGTCATCAAAATAAATGATGACAAACTTATTGATGAAGGGCTTCAACACATGGTTCATCAACCTCATGAAAGTGCTAGGCGCATTGGTGAGACCAAATGGCATGACAAGCCACTCATATAGCCCAAACTTGGGTTTTGAAGGTCGTATTCCACTCATCACCGGGGTGCATGCGAATTTGGTGGTATCCACTTTGAAGATCAAATTTAGAGAACACACTTGAGACACATAGCTCATCCAACATATCATCAAGTCTCGGGATAGGATGTCGATACTTCACCGTTATTTTGTTAACAACTCTACAATCGATACACATCCCCCAAGTGCCATTTTTCTTGGGAACAAGTATCACGAGCACGGCATATGAGCTAAGGCTCTCATTTACTAGCCCCTTTTCAAGTAGCTCTTCGACCTGCCTTTGCAATTCTTTAGTTTATTCCGGATTGCTCCTATATGCCGGTTTGTTGGGGATTTAGGAACCCGGTACAAAATCGATTTGATGTTCAATACCCCTCAATGGAGGCAATCCTTTGGGCATCTCCTCCGGAAATAAGCTGTCATATTCGTGCAAAAGAGAAGAAACAATACTAGGCAAAGTGCTAGTATATTGGTTAGTATGTAACAAGAGACTTTTGTTGACAAGACACACCATAAAATGGCCCTCATCAACTCCTTTCAAATAATTGTTTGGTTTGACAAGTGTACACATCTTAACTTTCCCCTTTGTTACCCCTTGTCCCTCTTGGATAAGTAAAGACTCTTTCTGAACCTCCTCCTTTTGACCCCTCTCTCGAAGCTCTTTCATGATTCTATAGTCCTCACTCACTTGGTAGGTGTCAATCGGGGTAAGAATATGTTTTCTTCCCTCAAAGACAAAGGAATACTTATTAGATCTCCCACTATGTTGTGCATCCCTATCAAATTTCCATGGCCTCCCGAGCAACATATGACAAGCTTGCATTGACATTACATCACATAGGACTTCATCTTGGTACTTGCCAATGCTAAATTTCACTACAACCCGTTTGGTTGAAACATCTCTATTCCCCCCCCCCCCCGAAATCTTTAGAATTCCCATTGCTTAACTTTCAATTCGCCTCTGACCATCAAATGAAATGTGAATAACACGTCCTCCTCGGTGACCCCCATTTCTCCATAATCGTTGAACTATTGAAGCTTGTACAGGCTAGGATGTTTCTTTGTGGGAAACTTCATATGGTCAACCAATGTTGTGCTCACCACATTTGTGCAACTACTGCCATCAATGATCAAGGAGCACACCTTATCTAGGATTTTACATCGAGTATGGAATAGGTTTTCTCGTTGGTCAAGTTCCTCCCTATTCATTGCACCCATGATCCTTCCAACACACAGGCCAAATTAATATTCTCCTCTAGGTGCCTCTCATCATCATTCTCTTCAAATCCTCCCTCATGCTCACCTTTAGGTTCACCATCACCACCCTCCTTACCACCTTCCTCCTCTTCATCGGTTCGATAACCATCAAGTATGGCCACAATTGATCTCCTATTAGGATATTCACTTGTAATGTGGACTCTACTTTGGCATTTAAAACATTGAATGGTAGAAGTACGAGGAACGTTAGTTTTAGCATTGTTACCTCTTCTATCCTTATCTTCACTCTTAGGTTTGTAGTCGAACTTGGCTTGGAGAGTTGAAGTAGTGGTCTTGGGCTTCTCTAACTTATCTTTGCCTTTGCTCAATGATGAAGATGATTTATTCTTAGCCTTTTAAGATTTCTCTTCTTTCAAGTCCATTTCAACCTTAGTTGCGTCATGAAATGCTTCTTCAAGAGTGGTATATGATTGAAGCCTCGTAGGTTTGGAGATTTCATGATTCAAATTGGCCACAAATCGGGTCACCGTGTAGTTCAAGTGCTCTTCAATTTTGGATTTCAACCTTAAGTTCTCAAACTCATCGAAGTACTCTTCTACACTCTTACTACCTTGTCTCAACATGTACACCCTCTTAAGAACACCTTGATAATAGTCGGGTGTCACATACCTTGCTTCCATGAGCTCAATCAACTCTTGCCAAGTTAGAATATCAAGTAGGTACCGTTGAGCTAGTTCACGCCTCTTGGATTCCCACCAAGTGGATGCATATCCCTCAAATTGAGTGAGGGCATACTTCGCCTTCAAAACATCCGATATGTTGTTGGTGAGGAATATTCGCTCGCTTTGTAACCTCCATTCCAAGAATTCTTCCGGATCACTACATCCCTTGAACTTTGGAAGTTCCACTTTAATGGTATTCAAATTGCGATCTTGGACTCTTCTATCTTCATAGCCCTGCCATCTTGCCCGGTCATCATGACCTTGCCATTTACATCTCTTCTTAAACGTAGGGCCTACCCATACCTCCTCGTCTCCCTCGTCCCCTATGGGCATCATTCACATGTCTCCCTTCGTATCTAGGCTCCTCCCACCATCTCTCCCTATCAACCTCATCAACGCATTCGTCAAATAAGGGGTTTTGAAAATGCATTTGTGGCACCGGGTGGAAATCTTATGGTGGCGCATGTATTGGGATGTGGGGAAAATTTTGTGGAGTGACTCTCGGGGTCATGTGGGGTATTGTTTCCTCTTGGGGTGGCCGATATAAATATGGATGTGTTTGAGGATTGGTTCGTCTCATAGGACCTCGGGTGGTGGTGTTTGGGATAGTAGGTGGATGGATATATGGAGAAGGTGCGGAGTGAGTTTGGGGATGGAGCAACTCTTGTACTTGCCCCGGGGTAAAAGTAGGTGACGCGTTAGGACCATTACTTGATTCGACGTCAACGTTCGACTGGGGAATGCCCACTCGACTAGCATTTTCAACAGTCACCAACATATTTTCCACACTACCCATTTGTTCCGTCATCCCTCCTATCGATGTACTCAACCTATTCAATTCACGAAGTATATGGGACAACAGATCCTCTCCATCGTGAGAATGGCTCCCGGAATTCGTCATTGTACCTATAAAACTCGACAAACAAGTTAGAGCAAGAGTTCCTCTCGCCACTTGTGTTTTCGCTCAAGTCTCACTTCACTCTAGTGTTCTTTCAATGTTGGTGAAAAACCTCTTATCCAATCAATCTCACATGTATGCTAAGCCTTGTGGAAGAATGAATTCTTGTTAGATAGAAAGACGTACGACTCAAATCTAACGAACGGAGCTAATGAAGTTTCAACGAAAATAGAGAAAAAAAAGCATAAAAGAAATTGGCACGAAATGAAAGCTCGGACTCAAGAACTAGTTAATAATCAAGTAAGAACAATTACTAATTGTTAACTAGCTTTAAAATTGAAGAAATGAGAAGGAAATAAGAAAAATTGAATTTCAACACTTAAAAAAATTTGGAAAATTTGGAAAAAAGTGATGAAATTCAAAAATTAATTAGCAAACAAGTATGTTTAATTACTTGTTTTTAATTAATTATAAGTATCAAAGTATAAAGAATAGGATAGAAATCAAACCGGAAGAAATTTGGGCGGAAATCGAGTAAAAATGCGTAAAACAAGGGCTGAAACAGAGCAAAAACAGGGCAATTTGCCCTCTGAAGGTTACACGCGCCCTGTAGGCGCGACTAGGCTTGCCCTGCAGGCGCGTGGCTGACGTGGCTGCTAACGTGGACTTTTTTTTCTTTTGGGTCCACAAACACTTTTCAACCTTTAACTTGACGAATTTTGGATCAAACACACCTCTTTTGTGTCTTCTTCTCTATGAAGATTTGAAGTTCTTCAAGAACACCAAAATTCCAAACACCTTCATATCAACTCCAAATTGCACCAAAATTTAAATATAAGCTCCCCTTGATGTAGAGAACAAAACCCACCAACTTTTGAAACCAATATCACATTCCTTTACCAAAAATCACTTTCAAGTTTCAAATCTTCAAGGTCCTTCAATGGTAGAATCTTCAATACAACTTTAAGTGCCACAAAATTTGAAAGCTAATGAGTTTTTGATATCAAGGAACTCAAATTTGGCCTCAAATCCACCATAATAACAACAATTTTTTGGGTTTTTTTTTTGGATTTCGATTTTTTTTTTGGATTTTGTAATAACAATAATCAAGACTACATTTGTAGTAACAAATCTAGAACATAAGCTTTGATACCAAATGATTGAATCCTAATTGAAAACTCTAAGAAACTCAAAACACAAGAATAATGGTAGAATTGAAATTAAAAGTGCAAGGAAAGAAAGATAAAAGTGGGACACCATAACTGAAATCAAAGGCAACCAAGAGTATATTAAACCCAAAACTATAGATAATTTTCACAAGTGAACATGTTCATGTGAGAAATTATCGAAGTGTTCTCTAACAACAAAGAAATTACAATCTAACTAAACTTACCACTAATTACCACTAATTATATGCCTAAGTAAAACTCTAACCAAATATCAATTGTCATCCAAAAACTAAGGACTATCAAATGAAACTAAGACAACTATTTATAGTTATGCCAATTACAATAAAGACTCAAAGTGGTCTTTGCACAAATAACCCCCAAATGGGTTCTTCTTTAGCCACTTTGTGAAGTGACTCATTCTCTTGTATCTTCTTCTTATTGAATATCCTCCCAAGCTATCATCCAAACATTATACACTCGTGAGATATTCCCCTCAAGCTCTTCTAATGCTCATCTCTTCATGAACATGGATTGTAATTCTTGGAGCTCCCTTGCTTGGCCACGAGTGAATGGTCTTGAGCTCGCTCGGGTCATATCAATAAGAGGGTTGGATAGAGCGTCAGTGTGGGGTAGGAACGGGTGAAGATGACGTGTGTTTGAGGGTAAGAGTGAGATTTGGTTGGGGTGGGTGGTAGAGGGTGGGTGGTGGAGTGGGTGTGGGTGTGGGGGTTGGTGTGGTATGAGGTGTGCTTGGTGAAGCTTGAGTGGGTATTTTATGAAAAACAATCAACAATCAATCGAACATGAAAAAATAAGTAATAAATTCACTTATTTTTCACTATCCAAGACACATTTTCCATGGAAATATTTTCCTCTGTACCGAATACACCCTAAGGGTCTATTTTGGAAAGTCACTAATGTAATTGGAATTGAGTGTAATTGGGTATAACTGGAAGTGAGTAATTATATTCTCCAATTCTCAAGGAATTTTAGAATTAAGTGTAATTACACCCTATAATTACAAGGCTACTTTTTATTTTTTTTCTTTTTCTTTTTAATTTATTTTTATTTAAATTTCTTTTTTATTTTTTACATTTTAAATTATTTTTATTTTAAAAATATTTCTATTTTTTAGTTTTATATTTTAAATTATTTATTTTCTTAAATTTTTTTATGTTATTATCTTTCATTTTCTTTCTTTTCATTTTCCAATCTTTACGTCTTGTGATTTCATGTAATTGCTCGTATTTGTTTTTTATTTTTTTCTTTATTTAACATAACTACCTTATTATTCTAGTTTTTAAAATTACACTTTCTAATATTAGATAGAATGAGTCATTAACAAATTTGAGATATAACGAGTGATGTTATTAAAGTAGAATTTCATTATTGAATGAGGTTATAGACTTAAAAATGTTTTCACTTTCTTTTGAATTATAGTTACTTAAATTATGTATGAATTTTTTTTATGTTATGTTGGAATTTGATATACAAGTATCATATTAAATTATTAAATTTTGAATTTTAAATTTAGGTGATATTTGCGATTTCAGTTTATTTGCTTTATTAATATTCACTTGTTGTTTTACCCGGCATATTATCCATTTTCCACTTACAAGTGATAGATTTTTTTTATTAAACATTTAAATAGTGTTAAGACATGCAATATATGTTCTAATATTAATCTATTTGTCAAACATATATACAACGTATGATGTTCTTACAAAATGCGTGCTTTTAATTTTTATAATTAATTAAATTAAAATATTATTTATTTGAAAATATAGTATTACTTTTATAATATTATTTATAAATATGTGATTATTAGTTATTATATTTTCAAGAATGAAGCATATTTGTCAAGAATTAATTTATTATTTTTAAATGAATTTAATTATGTAATTATACATGTGCTATGCGTGATAAACAAATAAATACTCATAGTTACTGTGCTATGTAATTACAGTAATTACACCAATTCTGATTAAGAGGTGGCTTTCAAAACAGATCCTAAATAGAGTGAGAAGAGGACACTCCGAAACTTCTTTCATACTCTTTCCCTATTCTTAACAGTCTCCGCAAAACAGAGAGACACACAAAGCAGAAGGTGAAGAGCCAATAGCCATTTAACGACGAAAAAATGGAAGTTAACGATGAAACAATTGAAGTTAACGATGAAAAAATTGAAGTTAACGACGATCTCCACGCCCTACTCGACGAACAACGCCGTGAAATAGCCGCCGCCGAAGCCGCCGAATACGATCTCCTCTTCGCCTTTCAACTCCAAATGGAAGAAGCTATGATCAACTCCCTCCCTAAAGAAAATAATGCCGCTTCAAGTTCAAAACTCACTTTTTTCGACGATGACGTCATCCCAAAGAACACAGTCTCCGATCTTTTCGCTGAGGAATTGGTAAAGTACGAGCAACAAGTTAAGGACCACCAGAAAGCGGAAGCGGAGATGAAGAAAATTGAAGATGATCTCAACCGTCGAATTCATGATCAAGCATTCGCTAAGGAGATAATGAGCGTGCCAGAAGTTCAGTGGAACAAGACCGGCGATCATTTACATAGGCCTTACGGGGTAAAGAAAAATATTTTATTATATTGCACATTTTCCCCTTCAAATGAGTTGGGTCTTTAATTTTTGCCCTTTAGCAATATAACTTATGCATAACGGGCATAAGTTCTTTAACAGAAAAAGTCATGCAGAGGTAATTTGTGAGATATTATAATGGAAAATATAAACATATCCCATTACGGGATTTAGTAGCTCGGTTGGCTACCTAAGCCTTTTAACTTGTTGGTTAGGTTTCAAATCCTTTTATCCCCTCCCCTTACCCACTTTGTAACAAAAAAAATTAAAATTAAAAATAAATAAAAGCAAGCTCTTATTTTGCTTTTGCTTTGCTTGTTCTTATGCTCTGTCTTGAGCCGAAGTCTCTCGAAAACAACCCTATGCGTACACTCTACCCTCTCCAGACTCCAAATTGTATGATTTCATTAGTTATGTTGTTGTTGTTGTTGTATGCCATGCAAAAGATTACTCCGTCCGTCCGTCCTATTTTAAGTGATTTAATTTGACTAGGCACAAAGTTTAAGAAATAAAGAGAAACTTTTGAATGTTGTGGTCATAAATTAAAGATGTGTATAATGTACTAAAATGTCTATTGAATCTTGTGGTTATAAACTTGCTATATAGGATGTTTGAATTGTCAACTTACCAGATATAGAAAGATGTACTCTTTTTGGGACATACCAAACAGGAAAGTAAGACACTTAAATTGGGACGGAGGGAGTATTTGTTACAAATGACAAAAATTAAAGACCAACATAAAATAGGGACATAAGTGCCAATGACCCTACATAAGCTCATAAATCTTTGAATGCTCTCTATAATTCTTCACACTTGAAAATAGCTAGCAACATTATGAAACTACTTTGACTATAAACTGAGAAATTATATTCCTATATAAATCTTACTATAAAGTTTGTTTAGACATGAATTGAAATGCCAAATTCTAATTTCCTCCAACTTTGAATTATTTTTTCCTATAGGAAGGTTCGTTGAAGGGCGCGCCAACGCAGAATGGGGAGAGTTTTAGGGTTTATGTGAAGGGTTTGATGGGAGAAGATGTTGAAGAGATAGTTGGGGTTGTTGTGGGGAAACAACTGGCTGGGATTGGAGTTGCTGTTTGTGATCCGAGTGGTATATTGGTGTTTGAAGTCAGTAAGGGTTTGGTTACAGGCACTGAAAAAGTAGAAGTATTGATTGATGAAATTGCAGAGCTGAAAGCACTGATTGAAGGGCTTGATGTTGCTATAATGCTGGGTTTGAAAAGGGTTAATGTCTTTTTGGATAGTCAAACAATCTTGCAATATGTGAGTACTCTCGACCTCTCATATATATAATAATATAAATGTGTAAATTTATAATATTAGTAATGTTTATCATCTGTAACAAATTAAGTATTCTGATCCTGGGCAATTCTTGTCATTTCTAGAACAACTTAAATGTGTTTTTTAATATTTTGTCATAAGAATATATTAATTAATCAGGGTATAATGTCAGAGTGAGTTTTGGCAATCCTTATAATAAAAGAGTGATTTTTGGCAACAAAAAGAATCCTTCGTTTTTAAAATTCTTATTTTTGGCTTCTTTTTAGTTATGAAGAGGGACTAAGGAAGAGTTTTTGAGCAAATTGAGAACAACTTAGTTTGCCCAAAAGTGTGGATTGTTTTAAAGGATGATATGTTTTTGAATTTTTTATATCCGAGGATAGAGTAGGGTATAGTGTATAGTTTTATCTTGGAGGTATAGTGTATACATCCACTCTCCTCCGTCGCGCACTAACTAGAGAGAACTTCATGCACAAGGTTGAGGCAAACTACTATTTCATAGAATCTATTAATATTGTATTATGTATAAGTCCCGCCTTAGGTTCATTATGATTGATGTACGTTTTTGCAGGTTAGGGGCAAGGTGCATCCAAGAGAGGGAAATATTGCTACACTGATTGAACAGGCGACTTCTCTTTTAAGAAAATTTACGGATTGTATACCAATTCTTGTGCCACCGAACACCGTCAACTTTGCAATTAAACTTGCTGCTGATGCGATAGTCTCTCAGGTTAATCAACCATCAGAAACTACTCGAAAGAGAAAGAGCATTTGTGAGAGTTGTGCTATTTGTCTGCAGGACACTGATGTAGATCATATGTTTCTAATTAATGGTTGCCTGCATTATTATTGCTTTTCCTGTATGAATAAACATGTGGAAGCTAAGCTCCTTCAAGGAATGCTACCTGAATGCCCTCATGATGGATGCAAGTCTGAGTTGAAAATAGATAACTGCAAGAAGTTCTTGACACCCAAGCTATATGATTTGATGAGTGAACGTGTGAAGGAAATTGCCATTCCGATCACAGAAAAGGTTTACTGCCCAAATACCAAGTGTTCTACATTGATGTCAAAAGCTGAGGTCCAAATTTCTGCCCAAGGTGGTGCCAGAACGTGCACGAAATGTCACCTCATTTTCTGTGTCAATTGCAGAGTTCATTGGCATCATAACATGACCTGCTTTGACTATAGAAGATTAAACCCTTACAAGGGCGTAGAGGACCCAAAGCTCAAGTCTCTTGCTACACAGAGTTGTTGGCGTCAGTGTGTAAAGTGCAACCATATGGTTTCCCTTGCGGAAGGTTGCTATCATATTTCCTGCAGGTCTTTTTCTTCTTCTTCCTTCTTGCATTTTTGTCGTGTATGTTGGAGTTACACTAACTTGATTAGGGAATGATGACTTTTTGGAATGAAAATTCACAAGAACTTGAGATGTTACAAGCATGACTATAATTCATTGACCAGTGTTTCGTTTGAAAGGGAAAATATAATCATCAAAGAAGGTAATTTGTAGTGTGCAGTGTGCACTGCATTCTTTTTCCTTAAATATTTAGGTTTAGATACTGTTAACGACTGATAGGAACCTAGTCAGAAGATACATACTTTTGTCCAAAAGTGCCCCTTGCTGATTAAGCTTGTCTGATTTAATTGGTAATTGTTGGACAATGTTTTAAGAATTGCCTGCTTGACTGATTGGTGCTACTTTAGACCAATAGACTGTAAGCTGAAGAAAAGAACATTGTGCTTTGTAGCTTAAATAAGTACCAGATTATCATAAGCCATGGAAGACACGTGGCTTGTATTTTCTATTAAGCTGGTTAGTCGAACCAAAACATCACATATTGAAGATTCTGATGAGATTCCTAGTGAAAATCATGAAATTTATTGTCTTGACTAGGAAAAGGATGATTAAACTATATGTTTACCAAAAATAAAAAAGAAGGGAAAAATGTAGCAATTCTTTCGTTGGAAGTTTTTGCTCCATTACTCTGTTCCGACTTGTCATAATTTTGGGTGAAGTTGTCGCATTTGTTCAGATGGCTGGAGTTATAGAACCTTTAAATACTTTGCAAGTTCTTCTCGTTTCCTTATTAGGTGATTTTAACCATTGCAATGGAGAACAGAAATAGCATCTGTTTTAAGGGGGGTGCACTTAACAGGGATAGCTTTTTAAGTTGACAGTACAGTTAGCTTATCATGCTGCAAATTTGGTTTTATTTTGACAAAGAAACTGGATCTTTTGCCAAAATCCTTCCTGTATCCTCTGCTATGAAAGACGGAGGTCCTCAATTATGTTGGTGCACTTGTTTGTTGTGAGTGACCAGCTTGCTCTGAGGCTATATCTGTAAATTTATTTTTTGCCTTGGGACAATTACTGACTCAACCCATTTTGTAGAAAAGGGAAGTTGATTTGGTATGAGTACCTTTATTGTTTCCTGATCTGCTGGAAGGTAACACTTTTAACATGGCAGCCTTTCAGTGTCCCAAGGGAAGACCGGGAAAGTAGATTTATTGTGGTTAAGGTATAGGATTGATATCGAGGATAGAACATGATGCTGGTAAGTGGTGGCATGTGTTGGAAATGTGTAGTTATGTCAACAACTAGAAAGGAAAAGAGAGAGGAACACTTGACAGTCACTCAACTGGCATGAGTAACATCTTTCATCTGCATAATTTGTGTTATTGCATTTTAGAAGGTACTTAAATACTTATTGGTTGGTCTAAAGGTATGTGGAAAGCATTATGCACAAAAGGGTGTGGTCAAGCGGTCAATAAAGTTGGAATGGACCATGGTAGACTAGTGTTTAAATCCTATCAGAACAAAAACCTTTAGGTGTTTGAGTCTTGATGGACAAAGTTATCCGATATTTGTGTTGGTGGGAAGCAACATGTACCTAATGATTAGTCGAGGTGTCACAAGCTGGTCCAACACCACTGTTATAAAAAAAGTATCTGGAAAGCATCAAATGAAGACTTATGTAGTACTCAATATTTTAGAAAAGTTAAGATAAGAGAAACCCAACCATGGTGGAGTCGTACCCTTATGTTGTTACTACTCATTAAGACAAAAGAAGGTAAAGAAGAGGACCTGAATGTTATTGCCCTTTAGACGATAGAGCATCTATGGCAGGATCCATTCTCTTTGCTTTAGTATTTCCAAAGCCTTTGATCTTTGCCTAAAATGTATGTGATGCATGAGTTTGTCGTCCATTTTTGAGGACTTGTGTTCTACTTCTTACAACAACAATAACATACCCAGTGTAATTCCACAAGTGGGTCTGGGTAGGGTAGAGTGTACGTAGACCTTATTTCCATCTTGGAAGGTAGATGGGTGGTTTCCGATAGACCCTCGGCTCAAAGGAAAGCAAACCAAATTAGTTGGGAAAAGAAATAATAGAAGTAAAATAGTAATGGCAAAATACGATATAAAGCATGCCAAAGCTGAAAAAAGACAAACCGTAACTACCACAAAATCATACGATAATCGAATTACATGAAACACATATAATAATAGAAATCTAAGGACTTACTATAAGAGTAGAACTATAACTACAAGTAGGAAAGGAGAAGTGTGACAACGCTCAGCTACCTATACTAGTCTTCTACCCAAATCCGTGTCCTCCATAACCTCTTATCTAAGGTCATGTCCTCGGTGAGCTGAAACTGCACCATGACATGTCGAATCACCTCTCGCCAATACTTTTTCGGTCTATCTCTACCTCTCATGAAACCATCCAAAACCAACCTCTCACACCTCCGCACTGGGTCTCCGTACATCTTCTCTTCACATGCCCGAACCATCTAGTCTCGTTTCCCTCATTTTGTTCTCCACCGAGGCCACCCCCACCTTGTTCCAGATCTCTTCATTTCTAAGTCTATCTCTCCTCGTATGCCCACACATCCATCGCAATATCCTCATTTCCGCCACCTTTATCTTCTGAATGTGAGAGTTCTTGACTGGCCAACACTCCGCCCCATACAACATTGTTGGTCTAACCACCACGCTGTAGAACTTGCCTTTAAGTTTTGGTGGCACATTCTTATCACACAGGACTCTAGATGCTAACCTCCATTTCATCCACCCTGCACCAATACGACGCGTGATATCTTCGTCAATCTCCCCGTTACATTGGATAATAGACCCAAGATACTTGAGACTCCCTCTCTTTTAATTGACATGGGTATCAAGCCTCACTTCCACGTTATCCTCCTGCGCTACATCACTGAACTTGCACTCCAAGTATTTTCTCTTAGTCCTTCTCAATGTGAACCTTTTCGATTTCAGAGTTCGTCTCCAAACCTCCAATTTAGCGTTAACTCCACCGCGAGTCTTGTCAATCAGAACTATGTCATCCGCAAATAACATACACCATGACACCTCACCTTGAATTTGCCGTGTCAACACATCCATCACCAGCGCAAATAAAAATGGGTTAAGGGCTGAGCCCTGGTGCAACCCCATCCCAACTGGGATCTGCTCTGAGTCTTCTCCCGGTGTCCTTGTCATGGTCTTGGCTCTATCATACATGTCCTTGATTCCCCTAGTGTACGTCATAGATACCCCTCTAGCCTCCAAGCATCTCTATAAAACCTCCCTCGGGACTCACATATGCCTTTTCTAGATCGATGAACACCATATGTAAGTCCTTCCTTCTCTTCCTATACAGCTTCACCAGTCTCCTTACAACATAAGTGGCTTCTGTAGTTGAGCGCCTCAACATGAATCCAAACTCGTTGTCCTATGTAGACACGTCCCTCCTCATCTTCATTTCCACCCCTCTCCCAAACTTTCATAGTGTGGCTTAGCAGCTTAATACCCCTATAGTTGCAATTTTGGAAGTCACCCTTATTCTTGTACAACAGAACCATTGTACTCCACCTCAATTCTTCATGCATTTTTGTCGTCCTAAAACGACATTAAACAACCTTGTTTGCTACTCCATACATGCCTTGCCCGCATATTTCCAAAATTTCACTGGAATCTTGTCAGGCGCAGTCGCTCTGGTCCTTCTCATCCTACGAATAGCATCCTTGACCCCCTCAACCCTAATACACTTACAATACCTAAAGTTGCGACGCCTCTCAGATTGCTTCAACTCTTCCAACACAATATCTCTGTCCCTCTTTTCGTTCAAGAGTTTATGAAAGTATGACTACTATCTTCGACTAATAAGTGCCTCCTCCACAGTACTTTATCGTCCTCGTCCTTGATGCACCTCACTTGGTCCAAATTACGTGGCCTCCTCTCCATTGCCGTGGCTAACATGTACAACTTCTTATCCCCTTCTTTGTTCTCCAATTTTGCATATAAGCGTTCAAAAGCTGCTGTTTTCACCAGTGTAACCGCAAGCTTTCCCTCTTTCTTCGCCATCTTATACTTTTCACTATTCAACCGCTTTTCCTCATCGTTCGTACTTTCCACCCACTTTGCATACGCCACCTTCTTTGCTTCCACCTTTCCTTGAACTTCGTCATTCCACCCCCAGTCCCCTCGATACCTACCAAATCTACCTCTCGAAGCCCCTAGCACCTCTCTAGTTGCTTCCCTAATACAACTAGCCGTCTATCCCACATACTGCTCGCATCTCCACTACCCCAGGCCTTCATAGCTATCAACTTCTCCCCATCTCCTGGACACTGGCCATAGTCAAGCTCCCCCATTTGATCCTTAGTCGGTCATCCACAACCTTCCTCTTCCTCTTTCTCTTGATCTCCAAGTCCATCACCATGAGCTTATGTAAGGTCATAAGGTTCTCACTCGGAATAACCTTGCAGTCTTGACAGAGACCTTTATCATCCTTTCTAAGGAGCAAAAAGTCAATCTGAGTCTTAGCCACCAAACTACAAAAGGTTACCAAGTGCTCCTCCTTTGGGAAACTCAAATTGACAACCACCCATCCTAAAGCTTTTGTGAAATCCAAAAGAAAGCGAGACTCCGCCGTCATTCCCGTCTCCGAAACCAAAACCTCCATGCACATTGTCATAACCCCTAGCAGTTGACCCTATGTGTCCGTTGAAATCTCCACCGACAAAAAGCTTCTCAGTATGCGTTATACCTCCTACCACCTCGTCCAGAGCTTCCCAAAAGCGTTTCTCCTCCTCCGAACCCGCTTGCGGTGCGTATGCACTAATAATGTTCAAAGTGAACCTTCCAACGACTAACTTAATCGCCATCATCCTGTCGTTGACCCTCCTAACCTTTACTACTTGATTCTTAAGCTCCTCATCCACCAAAATACCTACTCTATTCCTATTCCTCGCGTTTCCGGAGAACCACAACTTATACCCATCCACATCCTTAGCCTTAGTTCCTACTCATTTCGTCTCCTGGACACAAGCTATATTAATCCTCCTCTTCTTGAGAATCTTCACTAGCTCTATGGACTTCCCTGGTAAAGTCCCGATGTTCCACGACCCTACTCTCAACTTAGACGCTCTCTTAATCCCCTTACTCCCCTAACCCTCGCCCCTGTCCCTGACTGAGAACATGACCCTAATCTACCATCGTACACCAAAGCCACTAGAGCAAATGGAAGCTATCAAAATTTATCAATATACTTGATACAAACAGCAAGTAAACAGAGCAGGGAATAGCAAAGGCAAGAATGGTCAAAGTATCTTAACAAAAACACAACAAGAAACAACAAAGCAGATACCTAAAGAATGCAATTTAGTTCAGAACCTTAAAAGCGAAAGTAGCAGAGAAAATCTCTATAAAGAACTTACACAAGAATGAGAAAGTAACAAATATGAAAGCAGAAACAGCAAAACAGATACCTAAAGAAATTTAATTATTTCAACCTAGTAACAGGGAATATCCAAACAAGATCACTAGAATAACTACACAAGAATGACAAATACCATATAAAATAATAAAGCAGGAGCGATAGAACCTGGGGTACAGACAGGACTGTACAGACGATGCTGGACGCTGCTGCCGAGGAGAAAGTCGCCGGAGGAACTGGGCCTCGATGATCGTCGCTGGAAGGGCTGGGATGCGGAACACAAACACACACACAAAGAGAAGAAAAAAAGATGGGGGGGGGGGAAGAGAGAAAGAAGAAACACAGATGGAGGTCTGCTTCGCCAGAGTCCGACCGGCAATGAGAGGACGAAAAGGGTAAAGAAGGAATGGGGAAGAGAGAGAAAGAAAGAGAAGAGGAAGAGAAGCCCTTACCTGTGCAGTGTAGCGTCGCCAGCGGGCAGACGAGAAAAAAAAACAATTTTTGCTGTTACCGTTGAGAGAGAGAACAATTGTGCAGCTTGCAAACAAACTTGTACAGAGAAAAGTATAAATGGTAAATAAATCAGTTGGTGATCCAGACTATGAGTTCCTCCCAAGTCCCAGAAACCATGTAATTATTATCAATAGAATCCTCAAGAGTTGCTAAATGAGGTTGAAAGTAGGAGGGGTTTTAGGACTGAATCCCACATATCGACCACAAGCTAAAAGATCTCTTAGATGTTAAATGCCGAGGTAATTAGGTGATCCTTTTTGGGGGTTGTTTTGAAATTTTTTTCCAGCTGTTTATTTTATTAATGACATGAAAGGATCTAGGTATCTCTAACCGAGTCCAAGGGAATTAGAATCTTTTTATTTCATCTGTGGTAGAAGGTGATTTTATGACACTCACATCTGTCGTCTCTTTGAGCAATATTTGTTGTTTCTTTGCTGGCAATATTTGTTACATAAATATTCTTGCCTATTTCTTTCCTTGATCTGGGCAGTGGGATGGTGTGAGTTGGGTATATGCTCTGATTTTACGAAGTTTAACAGGAGAATTGAATATAATTTGTTGTCAGACTCACCGGAAAATTACATGGTCGGAAACTATGTTAAATAATCTGGTTCACTTCCTACCATTATCATGTAAATTTTGTGGCAGAACATTTACTATTCTTCACTCATGATACAAGAGCTAAGTTTGAGAGAGAGTACCTCATTTTTTTTCCAGATGTGGTCATGAGTTTTGTTACACGTGCGGAGCTGAATGGAAGAACAAGAAACCAACATGTTCCTGCCCTTTATGGGCTGAGAGAAATATCATTCGTCAAAATTGACGCCAACCAAGGAGAGGCTGATCGCGATATGACTGTTCCTTTCTATTTGCACCCGTAGTTTTGCAGAGATTAGCATCAATGAGATGGAGATGGGAGTAAATATAACTTTCATTTGTCATACGTGCAGTTCTTTTGTTTCACAGGGCTCTTGTAGTCTTCTTGTAAATACATGGTTGCAAGGATGCTAATAGTAGGAGATAGGTGCTATGTCCAAACCCCCCTCCCTTGACTAGGAGTTTTTGGATTAAAAGACCTTTCATAATAGTTTTGATGATTCTGTGCTAGTCTATAGCTCCTTTTTTTTTCCAATTTATAATATGCCAGTTATCTAGTTATGACCTCGTAAATCGTAATCATGAAAATGTTTCTTTCCTCTAATTTCTGTTTTCTTCTTCTGATCAATTTGTTTCTACATGAATCATATGGCTAGGTGGATTATCTTCCCAGAGTAACTTGAAAAGTACGTATTTCGGTCGTGTTTGAAAACGACAAATTATAGGATAGATTAAACATTTCTATATAATCCTATTTGATCACAGTGAAGATGTTAGTCTTTTGGACGTTTACAAATACATATGCTCTCATGGTAGATTACAAAGTACCAGGTCTTATTTTTAATTAACTAGCTAAGTCGCACATCTAAAATCGTAACATCGAGAAGACGCAAAGTGTTTCGGGTGCCATATTTATTTTGAGTCCAAATAGAGCAAATTTTTGGTCTTCAGATCGGATTATTCGTCTTTTCAATTTATTTTAGAGGAATCGATCGTTACTAACTTTTCCGGGTGTTATTTTTGGCCCTCATGAATACGTTTCAATAACATGAGGTTCATCACTCTCAAAGTCTCAATATCAGCCAAGGCAACTCAACTCCTTGTACACCATTCAAGCTCCAAAACAAACTCAAGGATAGAGTCTTTAAAAGCAAGTTTCAGCCCTTTTAACACTTTTATCCTTCAACTAACTATCATTCAAAAGTGGATAGAAAACCATACTGCATTTCTTCCATCAGGTTCAAGTGATATTGGCCTATGTATGTACTCACATTTGGACTGGTAAAGATAAAAAGTGAGATTGTAAGGCTTGCGATTCTGCATCGACTTATGATTGAATTGATTAGCCTCCTATATACATTGCCTTGCTTAAACCACAGTTTCAATCTTGCATACAAACTTCGAAGAAACATTGAATAAACCAATACAAGATTTCTTTGATCTACCCTTGCTTTCTGCACCTACAAGTACTTCTGATCGTTACTCTCTTCGTCACGCTAAAATTCCGTTGTGTTCCAAAATACAGAATTGAACAGCATAGCAATTTCTTTATGTTTACATCACCCAAAAGACAGCAAGCATCTTTTTTTTTTATATCAATACAAACAGGCGAAAAAATAAGTGTTGTACATTAACCTACTAAGCAAGTATTTGTAGAAAGAAATAATGGAGAAATGCATCGTAAAGTCGGCTTTGGTGTAATCTGTTTGGCCTTCAAAATACTCTGAGAAACAGAATTGATGTCCCCAGTTATGTTATCCACAGAGGAATAACTAGTACAAGCTATGAGTTGAATATGAAGCTTATTGTAAATATTAGCTGTGAGTCACCTTAACTGCCTAATTAATTACACATCTTTAGCGTAATCGGCTTTGGTGTAATTACTATCACTGAACATTCAAGCTCACATTTTCACTAGATGTGATGAAATGGTTATATCCTCTATCACAGGCTATTTGATCTGAACACATCCTTGGAGAGGCAGAGGCTAGCCTCATCTCCTCTCCTCTTTATTAGTAGGAGTAGTATTTCATAATAGTGTAGTTTCTTATTTTTTAGTGTGTATTACTATCTGTTGCTTTGAAAACTTCTCTTTTGAGCCGAAGGTCTTTAGGAAATAGTCTCTCTATCCCACAATGGTAGGGGTATGGTCTGCGTACATCCTACCCCAAACTCCACTGGGTGTTGTCGAAGAAAAGTTATAATATGGTCCAAAAAGCATATACACAACCAACAGACATAGGCATATGTTGAGGTTTTAGACATAGGACAATGGATGAAATTGCTGAATATGACAATTACTGAATACAATTACAAGCTAACCTTCTAACATTGAACATTGAAAATCAGAAGATGATCAAGTACTCTCTTAAAAGATGACAAAAAGATGCTCTAATTTTTAAAACTCTGAAAATAAGATGTTCTCCCAATTTTGTCTTCATTAACAATTTTTGGACACAGAAATATTTCTCTAGAATGCAGAAAACTTTTTCTTATTAACAAGTTGCAAAGCATCAGTGAAAAACTTATCGACTGCTCCTCTGCATGCAAGGACTAAAACTGCAGCTTCACACATCATCAACTGTAAAGTTGGTATATTCAAAATGTTTGACATAACACTTCTCTGACATGATTCACATGAACAAAACATCTGTGATCATAGTTAGGAACCAATTCACATATGCAATTAACTACGAACCCAAAAAGTACCTACGGAGAAGGACAGATATTGAGTGAAGAAAAAACTTTGTAAGGCTACAATTTACTTTCACAATTTACTTATCTTATTGCTCTACATCTCGTATGAGTTATGAAAAAGGGAATTGTTCTAGACACTTGAATTGATTTTTGAAATTGTATATCTACTTCTTGAATACATGATACATTGGTTAAGTTATTACATATGTTGCATTCATAACGAATTATGTATGTATGTATGTGTTATGGGATTCAATGGAATATGAGAAGGTATGAGGATTGGTAGAAAGGTAAGGATGTCCTCATAGTACGATGGTAAAGTTGCGCAATATAGTGTGTATCTCGCAGTTTGGCAGTAAAGTCGGGTAGTACAGTGAGTGGTCACCATTTGGCGGAAAAGTTAGGTGATATAGTGACAGGTATATGGACGTCGTAAGTCCCCCATGAGTCATGACTAGACGGAGTGACCGTTATCATGTGTGTACCAGGTTTAATCTTGGCTAGGGTTTGCATTCATGCACTCATTAGTTCATTTGTTCCTTAAATGCCTTACGTGGTACGTGCTTACCTGTCTTATCTGTGAAACATGAATTGAATGCCAAATCATAGAAGTTGAGTTGATTTGCCTTAGTAGATGTTCTAGATCAACCTTTATTCATTGTATATGTTTCCTTCGTTGTCAGCCGTTGATGCTTACGGGTACGTGTGTTTGTATTCATACTACACTTGTTGCATATTTGTTGGATGCAGATACCGACCCTTGTTCCAGTTCTAGGCCTCGCGGTTGATTTCCAAGGTGGCACAACAGAGTTCTCAAGGTGAGCCATCAGTCGTATCGGTAACCCGGGGACTCCTTCTATGTTATTTTTCTGTCTTATTTCTATTCCAAGATAGTTATTAAGATACTCAATATTTTCCAATGCTTGTAATAAATCATTAGATGATTTCGTACAAGTCAGACCCGATTTTGGGATTGTAAGAGTTTTAGGTATTTCCGCGCCTTTATTTATATATATGGAAAGACAATTAAAGTAATATCTTGTTGTATTCATTTCCGCTTGTTTATTATCAATTGATTAGATGAATTAGGGATGGTTTGCCTACCATGGGATAGTGTAGGTGCTATCATGATCCGTCAAATGGGTTGTGACAATTTGCTTTTGGCCAGTGTCAAGGTATTTTCTTATCATCTTGAAGTTTATCAAATGATCCTTAATGTATGGGGGTTGGTCTATTATATTCCTTCATATATACCACATAATTGAAATAATCCTTAAGATATAGAAAAAATGATCATTTTAGTCCTTCATTTATACCACGTATTTGAAAACATAATGTATAGAAAAAGTGATCCTTTTAATCCTTCATATATACCACATAACTAAAATAGTCCTTAATGTATTAAAAATGATTAGTTTAGTCCTAAACCTAAAAAGTAACGGTGCAAGTTAAAAAATCTGTTAAATTTAACCAGCCACTCACGTGAGGGAAGCAAAAGTTACCCTTTTCCACAAGTCATCAACGGGTATGCCTGTAAAAATAGAGTATACATTTTTCTTACTTTCCTTATAACATAGTTGTTATTCTTGCAGCAAGAGACACAATTGTTTATAAGGAAAATTATGGTCAACAGATGGTCCATTGAAAGTGCGCCACTTGGAGGCATGGGACCTAATGGTGGAAGATCTTAATCGCGTCCCGGAGACGCTTTGATCATTATACCCCAGGCACCTTCAAGGGTTCGGGATCCCGGGGGTATGGCGAGAGATCACGACATGAGAGATCCGTTGGAATGGGGCCGCGTCATTTTGAATCGGTGCCCATTCACAACCTGCTCACACTCACAATTACCCCCATCACTTCTGCCAGTCTCGAGTTAAGAGTCATTGTGCAATAAGGCGTTAACACTATTGACAAGTCACGTTACTTGTACTTTCACATTGAAAAATTTTGGGCTTGTGTAGATAAATATACATTCTAAGAGAAGTTACATGCATCTCATTCCTCACACTTGTAACCCTAGAAACTTTTGTGCTCTTGAGCTTTAAATACAACAAGGAACCACTTTATCGTGTTCTCTAAGACATTTTACTATTTTTCTTGCTATTTCACATTTTAGCTTTTCTATCGGTTGTTCCCAGATCCCTCACAGACACAGAGAGTAGAGATTGATCACGTCCCGCTTGTCTTTAACCCCATTTGCAATAAATTTAATTGATTATTCTAAAATCATTTTTAGTAATAAACAAGAACATAAGTTGATTATTGGTACAAGAGTTGTCATTAAAGGTAGCAAAATGTGACCTTTCTTCTCATCATAAAAAAATTGATTATTACCGAAAGGTTTCACTCCCATTTTTTTACGTTTTTATACAGCTCATGTGAGTTGCGGATAATTTAACAGATTTTTAACTTATATCGTTACTTTTAAGGTTTAGGCCTAAAATGATCACTTTTTTTTCATACATTAAAGGTTATTGTTACACATTATAGTTTTATGTCAACTCGTGTCATTGCTTAACTTGAGTAATACGGGAAGGTATAAGACCTTGTGAAGGGCTAATGATGATATAAAACTTGTTGATAGAAGTATCGTAAAGTATAGGGGTTAAACGAATCAAAGAGGATACGTTTCATCAAAGTTCGATAAAGTTTCATCTGTTTCATGTGATGTACGGACTGTCCTTTTAAAATACAGACTATACAAAGTATGTCTGATGGCCGTATAAATGTTTTGATAGTTGGACAAATTTAAGAAGGGAGATACGGTACAAATGTACGGACCGTACCATGGACCATACATTGAGGTCCGGGCCGTACCTTGTGGTGGTGGAAAATTTTAAGACCTTATAAAAATCGTTGGGGTGCGATTTGAAACTCATTTATCCTCTCTCTCAACCCTAAGCATCTCCAAAAACTCTCTCTAAGAGGTCTCATATGATTTAAGGTGAAAGTCAAAGGCAAACCAAGTAATCACAACGTAAGGAATCTCCTGGTTATCGTTTGATCGTCATTCTCATTGTTGTGTTGATATTGGATAATTCTTGGAATTAAAGTAACCCTTGATTTGGAAATATACATGTGTTTGGGGTAGGTCTCATCCCTCTCTTCTTGTTTTTAGAATTATGCAAATGTTTGAAGTGTGATTTTTGAAGAATCTTATAGAACAAGTTCTTATGAGTCGTGGAACTATGGTATGTTGTTGTTGGGCTGTTTTTTTTGAAGTTATGGATTGGTGTGTATAGTTAATCCTTGATGTATTTGTTATGGAGATTAAGGATAAGGAATTGAGAAGCTTTTTGTATTGATACATGTATAGGATTGGATATAACAAATAACATAAATCATATGCATGCAAGGTGTTCGATGAAATGTCTAAATGAGCTTTCTTATAAATTATGGATCCGTCGTTGATACCAATTGTTTGAATAATGTTGATGATCGTTCATAGAGCGTACGAGGACTTGCGGAATCCATATAAGCTAAGGCGACAAGGTATGTAGGGTTTATTCCTTCTTTTTGGCATGTTTTTGATAAAGAATGAAAATGAAATGAAATGTCCTTTAAAATGAATCTTATTGTCAGTAACTTGAGCTACCATGTCTTCCCATTCCATTAGCACATATGATTCTTGTTTGTTCCTTGTCGGGAGTACTTTCCACACTTTGTAGCATTTCTCCTATCTTGACATAGTATGACTCCTTGTTGGATTTTCGAAAGCTAGAAAGGGTATGCTTATCTCTTCTTATTGAGTCATATGGAAAGGTATAATCATATGTAATCCTCATAAGGATAGTTGGAGGTATAACAACCTTACGTCACTCCGACGGGTACAAGGGTATGCCCACAGAGGCCTATGGTGTTATATACACAATTTATACATGTATGGTACCACTGATTAGTTGGTTACGACATTGATGATATTTCCCACAAAGGTATATGGCGTTATACACGCGATATATTATATAGGGGACATTGCCCACAGAGGCCTACGACATTATATACGGGATTATATCTCATTTACGTGCAGTATGGTCCGTAGTGACACTTCTGAGTTACAAGTTATTCTATTTGGTTTCCCTTGCACATTGATGCCTAAATTTACGTTTTATCATGTCTTACATATTCAGTACATTCTTTCGTACTGACATCCCCTTTGATATGACATTATGTTCCATGTCCGCAGATACATGTAGACGATCATACGCACTTCCTCAGTAGGCTATCTGGTTCAGCTATTGGTTATTGCACTCCACTTTCTTAGAGTTGTTGTACAAAGTCGGTAGGCTATGTCACTTATGTTTATAGTTATTCTTGGTATGGCGGGGGCCCTGTCCCGACCTAATGACATAGTGTATTACTTCTAGAGGCTTGCAGACTAGTAGTTGGTGTACAATTGTTGGTATCCTTATCGACCTTCTGTTGTTATTGAATGTGGCCTTGTCGACCTTGTTATATATATGTTTTGGCTAGCTGTCTTATGTTATAGGCTGTTTAATTCAGACTTCTTTTGTGATTATAATTTTGAGGCCTTGTCGGCCCAGACGGTTATATGTTCAAGTTATGATATACAGGTGGTATGCTCAAGCCGTTCAGGCACAGGGTGCCGGTCACACCCCCAAAGGTTGGGGTGTGACAAACTTGGTATCAGAGCAGGTATGTCCTATGGAGTTTGTAAGTTATGTCTAGTAGAGTCTTGTTTATGGGTGTGTTGTGCGCCACACGTATAAACATGAGGCTAGAAGGCATTTAGGACAGTTACCTTCATTCTTGATCTAAATCGTGCGATAGAGTTGAGTCGTAATTGTGAAAGTCCTAATATTTATCATGTTTATAGTTTCTTTGATGCCTACGACTAACAGGCAGACGACTATTCAGAGGTTAGATGTTGATCCGGGAGAGGGTGTCAGTCAGGTACCACCCGCTAATATGGGATAACATGAGCATTAGGATGAGGCTTTATCCTAGGCCTCTAGGACTCTAGGACTCCACTCCCACTATCTCTAGAGAAGAATAGGGGAGTTGATGTACCTCTAGTTCCTCCTCCTGATGCTCCTGACTAGGATCTTGATATGCAGAGCGCTGTTCAGTTATTGACTTGATTGGTAGCCGCTGCCTTCGTCATATCAGTACGCGGATATATTCACCAAAGGACTTTCCAGACAATTATTCTTTGACTTCAGATCTAGTCTCAGCGTCCGGCCTCCTCCCGCTCTGACTGAGGGGTGTATTAGCGAATATTCTCCATATTTGTCATATATTGTGTAATTATGAATATTGTATATTAGGATCCTTACCGAATTAGAATTCCTCTCCTGTACACACTATATATATTTTGTAATAATGAGAATACTCCCCAAGAATAGGATAGACACTTGCTAAGTGCCATCCTATTCGAGTTTGGATGGTAAGTAGTAACGAAATATGGATGTTAGAATTAAAAGAGAGGCTCACATCTAAAACTATGTCAATATTTTTAGAACTGACACCAAAAGAAAAATATAAATTTAGTGATCAATCATATTTCTTTCTTATACACAGTTTTACATGTGATTATACAGTAATATCAATTCTCCAAATTAGAGGATGTATTAACCTACCACTTTGTCTTCGAATTTGGCCATAAATATCTGCATTCCTGTCCATTCATTATTTTATTAATTTTTGTGAGAAAACAACAAGATAATTTTCCGTATAAAACAAGAAAAACTGAGCTTTGTGGGACTATATATATAAGTTAAAAGACTTGTCCCCGGGCCGGATCATAAATGAGGGAACTTAAAATTCAGCTAGAGGTCTGCTGTGTGGGTTCGAACTCCGATGAGAGCAATTTGCTCTCTTCTAGGGTAAGACCTTGTAGGTGATATCAGTTGCTCTGTTCTCAAACTCTGGTCATTCAGACACATCTCGCGATTTACTGATAGTAGTGCTGAGAGACCGAAACTACTATCTTAAAGAATAATCTGGCGTCAGTCGGAAAATTGAATATAAAAAAAAAAGGTTAAAGACTTGAAAGGAATTGGGCAAGACCACTGAAGAGAAGAGGCAAATCTGACTTTCTCTGATCTAGATATGGTTTTTGTACGTTTTCTTTGCACATCAACATCTTGAATCATTTAGTCCATATGATGTAAGCACGTACGTCAGCTAATATATTCATCTTTTTTTTTTCCGGACAAAACATTATTCTTAATGATTTGATTTAATTTTAGGTGCACTTTATGCTGAGGATAGTGTATATACTGATGTGATCCTTGTATGTTAATAGAGTTCCTTTCTACTCCTCCAATGTTATAGTCTTATAGACACAATTTATGCAAACGAGGGAGATCTTTTAATTTTATATTTTAAAACTAAATATATATATAAAGTATTAAAATATTTTTTGAATCTTGTGGTATTAGAAAAGTCACGTAGAAAATTAGAAAATTATCAAATATAGAGAGAGGTATTTTAATAAAAATAAGTATTTTTAATAAAAAAATAAGACAGTTAATTGAAACGGAGAGGATATTATTTTTTCTAAGCATAAGCTAAGTCTTATATCTGTGTTGTCTTAGAAAATGATTATACACAGATTTTAGTTATGTAGGAAAAAAATAAATAGTATGAATAAAGAAAACAAATTGTGAAGAGTACTTATATTAAAAATTTCTCAAGTAATTTAGATGTTTTATATATTTAAAGGCAACCTATAAGAATCGAATGTAATTAATAAAGACGTTACTAAGTTAAGAAAGAAGAAAAGTATTCGTAATGTATATACCACATGAAATTCATGCGTTATGCATTTTTTTATTAAAAAATTTGGCTAACGAGGTTTAACGTGAAACGTTAACCCTTTATATATCTTTGTTTCGTGTGTTCCTGGAAGGAATTCGATCTCGGAATACCACCTAAATAACTACGGCCAGAGAGTCAAATAGGTTTGACCTCACCCTGAGATGAGAGGGAAGGTCGATTTGACTCGAATCCTGGACCTGATCTTGAATCCTACACTAGAATCTAAGCCTTTTGAAGCGCCAGTAGTTGTAGCTGTGGCCACACCAATCCTTTCGTTCTTATCGCTCCGGATTCCGATCTATATGACCTGATCCCCGGAGGTGAAGCCAACTTATTACTGATTGAGCATGATGACAGGCGGCGGTACTTTCTTCGCAAAGCTGTTGATAACCCGGCGGCTGCTTCAGAGCTTCAGATGCCAACCAATCGGCCAGGATCTTACCCCCTATTCACAGAAAATGGAGAGATGAATTGATATATTTATTGAATCCGTTGATACACTGAACACCAACCCAATCTCGACGAAAAAAAAGGAAAATCAAGTACATCCTTAACTTCCTGTTTAAGTTGGAGTTTCCTATGGAAAAGGCAAAATTTCCTACTTGACGTTCTTTATTTTCCTCGATTTTTACCCCACGGATGGGTTCATGTGCTATAAGTATTAATGTTCTCTTTTCTTTTAATACATCCGTTGAGAGAATTAACGAGAGTTAAAGATAGTTAGTAAGTTAGTTAAAGACTTAATTAAAGAAGTAGTTAACATAATGAATGCCTAACTAACTAAATAATCTATAAATACAATCACCTACACATTGTATAAATCACTTCTTCAATGAATAATAACATTTCTGCACAATTCACTACATTGTTCTCTCTTTACTTTCTTCTTCTTCTTACTGTTATTGCTACTGCTTCTGCAACTTCTGTTCTTACATTGTGATAAATTCATCTACCAAATTATGAAGAATTCAACATGGTATCAGAGTTTGATTAAAGGTTCGATGATTGTCTTTCTTCCGCCAGAATATTGAAGACAATCTACTGGTAAAAATGCAGGTTTCTTTATCTGCAATTCTGTTCTTCCTTACTTCTTCTGCAATTCTGTTCTTCTTTCTTATCTGGTTTATGTTCTATAAAAGTCTGTAGAACAATATATCATCTAATTCTTTATATTACATCTCATCTTGATTCTGGAAATCATACTCATCTTAAGTTCTGATAACTTCTTGACATAGAAACTTAAAATTCTTGTCACACATAAATTCACTGACATTATATGTATGTATATTGTTCTTATGGGCTAGTAAGGTTCGGACAATATTATTAATGATACGTATTTTTCTTTCGACCTTCCCATTTTGCGAGGACGTATGAGGATAAGAAAACTGAAAAGATATGCCATGAGTGTCACAAAATTCCCGAAATGACCCATTATCATATTCCCTACCATTATCACATTGAATATTTTTAATTTCCCATTTAAATTAGGTACGGATGAAAGCTCTAAATTTTAAGAATATGGAAAAAACTTGAGATTGTTTAGACAAAGGAAAGGTCCACAAAAAATTAGAATAATCATCCAAAAATAAAACATAATAACGATGGCCCAAAGAACTCAAAACGGGAGATGTCCACAAATGACTATGAATAATTTCAAAGGGCATCGACGTATTAGAATTAGAGGCGACCAACGGTAATCTAACATGTTTCCCTAGAGGACAAGAAGGACAAATATGAGTATTACACGTACTCTTACAATCAATGAAATTATTATATTTAAGAAAATAAATAATAGACGATCCCGGATGACCCAAACGGGCATGCCACAAGGAAGGAGCAAGATCGGCAAATGTGGAAGGTGTGCCTTGACTCGTGGAAATGATGGTGGTGGTGGTGATTGGATAAAGCTCTCCCCGACTATTACACCTCATTAGAGGTATTCCCATCTTGAATTTCGTTACAGAAAATCCAAAAGGGTCAAAGTTAACTGAAACTCAATTATCAGTTGTGAATTTTCGGACAAACACCAAAATTTTAATTAAGTGCGGGGCATGAATGGCATTTTTTAGGACGAGAGGTGGATGTGGGGTGACAAATTTATGTGACCATAACCACTAATTGGAATTGAATTGCCGTTACCAACAATTATGCCACGAGTTTTGCTCAAATTGAAATAAGACGAGAGATTACATTGTGCGGACGTCATATGAGAAGTGGCTCCAGTGTCCATGTACCAATTTGTATCCGGGGAATTTGATCCAAGTGTATGCATCGCGACCTGGATATCCGTGGGTGTCGAAATTGCTGCTGGGCCCGCAGCCGTGAAGGCCTGCTAACAAGGCCCAACAACCGATTGACTGGACTGAAACTGCTGCAAATTGGGTCTCTGTTGGCTGACCCACCCGCCGGGTAAACCGCCGGAACCGGCCGCGACCGAGCCTCTCGCTTTCGCCGGGTAGACCGCACGGAACGTAAAGGGGTAATCGGGGCCGCTTGGGCCACTGTCAGGCCTACTGGCTAGCGGCACTGTTGGTCCACAACCCAGGCCACTACCTTGACTCAAGCTGCGGTTGCTTCTGCCGGCTGCCACCCTGATCACTATTGCCGCCACCGTTGCCGCCGCGACTACTGCCTTTGCCGCGGCTACCGCATTTGCCGCCGGACTTCCTATTTTGACCCCGTTTTCCACCCCATTTTTTCCAATTTGGAGTGGAATTAGCCGAACCCAAAATCTAGAGAAGGATTTACAGTAATTTTCAACAAAGTTAAAGAGGAAAAGCATATAGCAGCTGCTAAGTTCCCTATTGTGCAGCCATATTCAACTATGTCTTCATCAGATAAGAAAAGAAATGCAAAATCAAAGGTGTTTTGCTGTTTTTTTTAAGATTCACATACTTTGATACTATGTAAAGAATGAATCTTGGGTTTAACTTAACCCCAAAAGCTAGCTTAAAGGGAAGAGGATTGCCCAAGCCATATAAGGAGACCAAGGATCACTTAATCCACCGATGAGGGAGAACTCAACATCCCTCCTCATGTCCAGGGCTGGACATATGAAGCGTGAACAATATAAGAAGGGGGCCCAACATCGGAAATACTGAATTGGGACGGGTCTGACTTTGATACCATGAAAGAAATAAACCCTTGATTATTTTCATTAATGAAGAAGTCTATATATACAATATACAATCTCTAAATATGAAAAATCTTATTCCTACTATAATACGAATATCCTAATTACATTTATACAAAAATTCTACAAAATATAGTAAGTAACCTAAATATACATAAATTATCGGTGAGATACACGGTTTTGATTTCTATCACTTTGTTTAACGTGTTGTTATTGTCTTTTCTTCATATTCATAACAATATCTGCAGATTCCGATCCAACTATGTATTGCAAAACTGATTTAACAGTCACATGAACATCGATCAAAGTTCATGAGTTGCAAAGTAAAACAAAGCCGCAGGAGACCCCACAGTAAAAAGTAAAATGAAAACCAAAAAGCACAGTACCCAATATTAATCACAGAACCAGGGGCGATCGAATGTAATATAATAGTTAAAGGATTTACTTGAATTCAATAATTTTTATTTAGAATATGTGTTTTCTTTAAAAATATTCATTAAATAAATAAGAATAATATTTAACTCAGAATCCAGTTTCTTGATCGGGTTATTATTACTTTGTCCCATCTCAGTTGTCATGTTTTGATTTTCGAAAGTTATACTATATGAATTTTGATTAGTATTTTAAAATATATTTTCTCATCAAATTAACATAAAAAATTAGCAATTTGTAGTACTTATTGTATAATTTATGAATATCTAAATTTTAAATATAAATTATTGAACTGATCTAATTCAGTTTAATTTTAAAAATGAGTCAAATAGACTTTAAATAGGAAAATATAACAATTAATATGAGATGAATATAATATTTCTTAACTTGAATAGTAACTCAAAAACTTAGAATTATGAATCCGCTCTTAAATCTCACTCAAGTAGGGAGAGAACCAAAAAAGAGAACAAATACTTCCAAATTAATAAAAACAATTTCCAACTATGGATCAGACAAATTTACATCGTTAAGAATGTCAATAAATATTCCCCACACCTATTGGGAATTTCTTGTTTTGCGCTCTTCTCTTATAGACAATTATATTTCTAGCTCCAAATTGCTTGCATTTCATAACTAAGAGTAGCTAAGCCATGAGTGAAAATATGAAGCCGGAGGAAGAGGAAGATGAGACAATTGAAACAGAAAAGAGGAAGCTTGGAGGAATGAAAACAATGCCCTTTATACTTGGTAAGCTCCCTCTTTAATCTTTATCGTCTACTAATGTGATTGTGTGAACATATGTCTTTCTTTAGGTTAGTTGCACATGTGATTGTGCTTCTTGAGTTCTTTGATTAGTGTTAAGGTGGGTATAGTTCCACATTGGTTGAAAAACGGACGAGTGATCGATTTGAACAATACTCCTTTATAAATTATTTTTTGGGTTGAGTGAGGTCCAAGTGTCATATCTATTATGATATTAGAGTCAGGTTTATACTCATTTTGATGCCTATGTTATTTTGTCCACTCTTTAGTTGGCGGTCCAAACTTTGTGTTAGAGTTGATTAGAGTTTCACATTGACTGAGAAATAAATTGGTAATCCATTTATTTAAACTTGATAATGTTAACTCGTGAGCTAGCTTTTGAAGATGAGTTATGCATAAATAAATAATGTTATATACATCTTATCGTTAGTGAAGTTTTCTTTTGACTAAAAGACTAATTCGTCTTGTAGACGATTACCAAATCGAGAAAATGAAAATCACTCTATAGTGTATTCTTTAATTTCGTAAAGTCGAACTTTAGTTGTAGGATGCAAGTATTCAGTTGCCAAATAATGGGATAAAAGAATACCAAGCTTGATGGTGTATAGGATATCCAAGACGAAGTTTGAAATATATTTTATACCTTGTTTAGTTGAAGGAATCACGGAATATCCCACCTTAACGCGGGTACAAAACGACATCTATGATTATTAGCAACTCCATGTTTACAACAACTTACCCAGTGTAGGTTTAAAACAGTGACACACTAATTGTGGTGCCACAATTATATTGCCATATTGCATGAGAGTAGCATATTTATGTTTAATTAATCAATTTAAAAAATATTTTTAAGCAACAAAATATATTTAGACTAGCTTTCTAAAAAGTGTTTTAAATGTCAAATTATGATTAGGGACATGAAACGATTTACTTAATAGTTAGTATTATTACATAAATGAATAATTTTGAATATTTATTATGAAAGACTACAATTAAGTTTTCATATTTATTTAGGTAAAATATGAAAATAAAATTAAAATCGCATTATTGAGACTGCCATCGAAACAAATTCTCGGGAATAAACGTGATCAGAATAACATACAAGGTTAAATTAAGTAGGGTTGTTTTGGTATATAACTTTTTGCTAAGAACATTTATGTCAAGATGAAATTTTAAATAAAAAAGAACTTTTGCTTTTGCTGGGAAAAAAATATTTTTATTAGCTTATGGAAAACATTTCAATAAACTCCTCAATTTTCTTCTGAAATAAACACTTTTGCCCTCCTAATAATTTGGCTATAAGTTATGAGTCACCCCTTTAGTTTACATATTTCACCAATTAATTGAAAAGTATTTTTGACCAATAATTAATATTTAATCAAGTTTTTAAAAAGTAATTTCAATATATTTTATTTAAAAATGCTTCAGAAAAAATTATTTTTTTAACTTATGAAAAATAACTTTTTTTGTTAACTATTGTAGTGCGACACGCGCGTCCATTACTCCTTTAATTTTACGCAGTTTTTGTTACCTTCTCGGACCCAAAAAAACACAATTATCGGAAATATATGATCCGACATCTTCACTTTTCTCTCTCTTTGTCTTCTTTAATAAACCAAATGTTATTTAAATATTTTATCAGTCATAATCAATATTTGAGATCACCTTATAAAGTTATTACTTTAATTAAATTAACTATGTTAATAAATTATATTGCACTCATTTGTTTTTCAAATAAGCAAAAATAGTTTCAAAAGCCAAACCAAACAGCTGCCTGACATGGAGTTTCCAATTTATCTTTTAGGAAGTACCTCAAGCAGCTTTGTCCAAACAAAGTTTTTTGAATTTTTTTCTAGTTTTTTTATATCTACGTAAAAGATATTCCTAAAAAGATTGTCATGGTTACTAATTGGACAGTCAATAGATAATTTCTTTGACCATATTTTTTCAAATACTTTTCTAAAAAAATTGAACTGTTAACTATTGTGACTTATAATATTTTTATGTAGTATCTAAATATGTAAATTTTATTTTAAAAAAGTTAAAAGTTTATGTCCGAATTTACACAGAACATAAATTAGCTTGACCCTCGTAATTCAAAACGTGACAATCTTTTTGAGATAGACTAATATTTAAACAGTGTTGCTGCTCTAGCAGGGGAATACTTTTCCTGGAGCAAAGCTAAAAATCTTGGTGGTTTCCTTGAAAATCATATATATATATATGGGAAAGTGTTTGATTAAATTGCTGAATGAAACTATTGTTAAGAAAGATATATCAATGTGATTTAATAGAGTTTATAATAATTGTTTTCCCTGTGTGAGGGGCACTTGAATGTTAGGAAAGTAATGGATGCACTGGTAATTGGGGCATAATTGTCTTTAAAAAATCAATTCTTAGTTAAACTGAATTAAAATAACTTCATAATGATCCAAGAGTACATAATTGTTGAGATCATGAGTTTCTTGTGCCACAACTGAATAATTTACGAATCATCAACACATTTAAACTGTACAATTATGTATTGCAAATTGTACAATTGCATGTAATATTTATTTACTTTTCGTAATGATTTACCTACAACAGTTAGTGTTGGGAGTTTTTGCTCTATGGTACTTTATAAAGCAGTACGGAAAGTATATAACTATTACAAGTATTCGAAAGGATAAACAAAGATTCAATAGTTCAACTAGTAATCTGAAAATTACAAGATAACCACAAAACTGAAATTACAATTTTGTTGAAAACGAAAATGGAAACTGGTTTTGCTGAGTCGAGTGTGGCACTCTGTCCTTAAGACAATATTGCCCCGTATGTATCCTTTATACGTCCCGGACAATTTGTCTCCCAAGATAAAACAAAGAATGGAACCCTTGAGCAAAGGAAACTCAAGAGCTACCGTGAAGAATATTGAGTAACGAAATGATGCTTGGAAGTTGTAGGAAGAAAACTCGTTTTTGTTGTGTATTTTTGTGAGCTTTATCAACTCGTTATTTTTCTCGTTCTTTTTGTGGTGCTCAACAATGGTGTAAGGGTGTGTTTATATAGGTGAGGGAGGGGCTGAAAACTCGCCTCCATAATAGCCAAATAATGGCCATTATGGAGGTAGTAAAGTCACCAACATAAATGGTGAAAGAACCAACGGATTTGGCCATTATAGGAGGAGTAATTCACCAAAATAAATGGCTGAATTGAGTGCTTGACGTTTCGTTTTGACCATCGAAATTCGAACTTCGTGGACCAAACCGTACATCTTGAAACTTCGGGGACCAAACTGTACATCTTGAAACTTCGGGACCAAACAAGATTTCCGGCAAAGAATTCTCGGTTCAAACCGTACATCCGAAACTTCGGGATCAAACCGTACTTCTGGCAAAGTTTTCTGGCCCAAAAAGATAATATCAGAAGACCCACAGCCCACGACCCGTGACCCGTGACCCGTGAACCCGAGAACCCGGAACCCGGAACCGGACGGGACGGGACGGGCGGGCGGCGGCGGCGCGCGTGTGGTCTTTCCTCGAACCGAAGCACATCTAGGTCCTCCTCTTTTTAAACACATGGGATACCCTTGGGGTCCCAAACCCCAAACCAATTTCGAATCTTATATACACAACAATTCTTTCTTCCTCTACCGATGAGGGAGAATTACACACAATACCACACTTTCCATGCTTCAAACACCTTACTTCGTGAACCAATATCTCTTTCATTTCTCAATGAAATTTGACGATTCTTGGCCCTACGGTTATCTACGTACTTAGTAGATCATGCATGTGTGAAGAATCGGATTCTCCAACATACGTTACACTAGTGTTTAAGCCGTTAAAGTTGGTCGGTCGCAACTCCCGCCAAAGGCAAATTTCCAACAATCCCCTCTTGAAAGAGATTTTGGCGCACTCACATGGTGTCTTTTCATTTCCAAAGAATATTTCGGCGGACCGATGTTGCATAAGGAGAGGTAGCCTCGCCTTGAACCTTCCATAGTTGAATACCATCGGACTTACTTACCGCGCGGTGAACGTGATGTCTTGAACCGTCGTGTTTAGTGTAAGCCAAGACAACGGTACCAACACAACAAATTCCCTTACTCTCTTCTTCGTAATGTTTTGTCCGTTTTGGCCATGGACAACGTCTTGGATTCTTAAGTGCGTTCAATTTGAGGCGGCCCGTCCTCGCACTTAAATAGGTGGTCTCCTACAAGGTATCCCGCTATACCCCACTTCACAAGTGTTAGGAACCATTAAAAGTTTCCCAAAGACCTAACCTCAATTGTTGAGGATCATTACAGTTTTGAAAACTTAACCTTTACCCATACCGCAGATAGCACTTAACGTCTATCGCGGAACGGCTTTGGATTTGGTGTTTCTTTTCGTAAATCACTATCCGAAGTGCTCATGCTTCGACCGAAGCGATCAACCGAACCTTTACAACTTAGTTTTCCCATTGAACCAAATTACCGGGATCTCCAGGTTCGTAAGGTTGGGTTTCCACCGTATTGGTTCGTATATTTTGGGTTTTAAGCCCATTCCCTAGACAGCGTAACACTTGATCTCCGGTAGTCCCTTAGTTAGTAAATAGGGAAGTGACACCCGTGATGATCAACTCGCCATACGGTCTTATGTCTCCGACGGATCGTGACAGATATGTCCAGACGCCGTCATCCGTGTCCTTCCTAAAGCCGACCGGCTAGCCACAAGTAGAACTGCTCGAAGGCACGGGTTTCTCCCAATAAGGGACGTTCTCTAATGAGTCGTGAAGTTACTCAACTTCTTTCATGCTTTGTATAAAGCGATAAACTCCGATACCATCATGAATCGGTCGATGCAAGTTTGCTTAGAGGATTTTCCAAGAACCACCATACACATTTACTTGTGGCTTTGGTGTTCTTCGATCCGATGTCCAGCTTGCATCACCGTGTTCTCTCGTAACCGCCGGACATCCGAATACTATAATCCGTAGATAAGCGAATAATTCGTATATCGTCATATCCGACTTAACGCCTTCTATTGATCATGTATTAAGATCATCGCGGAACCTTAGTTCAACCGATCTGTTTGTTGGACGATACCAAGTCGGTTGTAGTGTGTACAATACATTGAACTACACGTGACCCGAGCATATCGCTCCTTGTCTATGGGTGCACCATGATTCCAATCGGTTCTATGATTCATATCCATTGGTGGCTTCAACGAGACTCGTCAACTATCGACCAGTCCGTTAGATGTCTTAGAAATCCAATTCCTAAGATGTTATCTGTGATACTCATATCTTTCATATCGAGACTTTGTTTCAATATGATTTTCACTCTAAGACCGTTGGTTTTCCAACCGTTGGCTTTCTAACTTCGAGTCAATGTTTCGTGATCGTATTCATTATTTCTTTTTATCCGAGACTTTCAGGACCAAAATGTTAACATTTCGGGGACCAAAATGAAAGTTCAGGAAGAAGCCCAACAGTTCAGCAAACCAATTCTGATCCTCTTCTTCCAACTCTCCGGTTGGGAAGGCTAGTTCAACATCCATGCCACGCAAGACTACAATGGCCCTGGATGTTAGGCTACTCACATGGGAGCACATTTTACAACCCAAAGGTTCTTTTCCCGGAGGAAGATTAACCATTACACAAGTATGGTTCTATATATGGAATCTATTTCTCTCTTTAGCTTCTTTCCAAAGCAGCGCTTTTGGAGATAACAATTATTTATTAATTGTCCATGGTTCATTCTCAACCATACAAGCTAGAAGGACTCGGAACAAGTCTTTGTCCCCTCTTTGCTCCGTCTTGGTTCAACATCTAGAATCCCCGAGTTCTCGATCCGGATTATTAAGTTCCGGATAGCCAAGAACTTTCGAGTCCCGAAGATACGGAACGTCTAGTTCCGTACAACGAGCCCTCGCGGGTTCTTGTTAACCTTGAGCAATTACTCCTTTTTCCTTTTTCCAAGGAAAGTTATCTCGCAAAGAATTCAAGATTCTTTGACGCCAAGAGGCGATAAAAACTATCGTTATTTGCGCATCCGGTGGATATGCAATCTACGGTCTTAGGTATGAAACCACCCCACATCACAACATTTGTATGTGAGATCCTTTCCATGTCTCACACGGAGGGTTATCCTTATCCTTATGCGGAGTTCGTTGAGAATCGCATTAGCGGTAAGGATCGCCTTGCCCCACATAATTTGGGAGTACGGCTTTGCGCTTGGCTAACACCGTTAGACGAGGTGAGTAGTGAGCAAATGTTTAATAAACGATGCTTCAAATTCTCCTCTCTATTGCTATGAATTTTGCAATCCATAGGCATAGTTGATTTTCAACTTCACTTTGTAGCGCTTATCCGCTTCAACAACTTCATCTTTGCTTTTCAACAAACAAAGGATTCCATACGTTGTACCATCATCAATGAAGATCACAACGTACTTGTCTCCCCCTCTATTTTGTATAAACTTCAAATCACCCAATTAGGTGTGACTAAGTTCTAGAGGAGCGGTGCTTCTTTCGCTATTCCCTTGACGGAATTTGGAAAGGTGATTTTGCCTCTTCATCTACCTCACATTTATTTTGAGGGTTTATGTCGACAGAAGGCAACAATCTCAACATCGTTAGCTTTTGAATGACTTGCTATTTAACGTGTCTTAATCTATGATGGCATAGATGCACGGATTACAAATATATCATTCATTTGGCTACAGACATACTGTACCATTCTTAGTTATTACCGACCTGTTGGACTAGTCTCAAACCAGCTTGACCAACAGCGTCCCTTAAACCAAGTTAGGGATATGTATCACCTTATCTTAGAGTGATCCCCATCCATGAAGTCCTATTGACGACAGCCTCTCCAACCCCTTCTGCTTTAGAGGTGGCGTTGCTTCACATGAACAACTTCTTGCCCGTGGTTAGGGCGTAACCGGATCATATGTGATCTGGATACTGCCCACCGCAGCTTGCTTTGCGGATCGAGTGTTCAATTTCTTTTCTGCCTTTCTTTAGGCCTTCAGATCATTTCAGACTTGGAAACTTTGGCCCACCTTACTAGGTGTCCATTATTTTTCCTATGAAATGAATTTTGGCCCTACTCCAGTCGCCCGGAGGCTTTATATGACTGAGTGTCCAATATCACCATATCAAAGGAATTTCACCACTACTCTAGTCGCCCTCGAGGCTTTGTATGAATGAGTGTCCAATATCATCCTATCAAAGGAATTTTGGCCCACTCCGGCCGCCCGGAGGCTTTGTATGACCGAGTGTCCAATATCATCCTATGAAGGATCTTCGCCAAATAATATGACAGCTCAACGTCATTAACTTTTAGACTTCTTCCGTTATGATTGGTGCCCGATAATTCTTGGCGCTTACTTAAGAGTGGTAACGCTTTCGCACGCTAGTGGATCTTTCTCCATCGTATGTGCGAACATACTTTACACACTTTAACAATTACACTTAAAAGAACGGATCTTTTTAAGTCATTTACAATCCAATCTTTAACCGGAAAGAAGATAAGATTAAACTTCGATTTTAAAGCGTAAGGAATATAAATTATTTTCATATTCCTCCTTACTTTAATCCATTTTTAATCAGACATCATTTAATCTTTATTTTTGACAAGTAAGAAAAACTACTTATCCCAATTTCGGATTCTGGCTCACTTCAGTCACTTCATCAGACTGAGTGTCCATTTCCTTCTCACCATTATTCGGATCCTTTGTCTGGGACAGATATAGGCCTTATGCTACAAGATAGAATAACATCTTCGCCTTCTCCTCTTGTCCCGGTTGACATCCTCGTGCTTTCGAGAGCGTTTGTTTCCACCAGCCTTGGTGGCGGTGACACCATGAACACGTTCATCATCATCACTCTCTTTTACCAGAAAACCATTTCCATATCCAGATTTGGTCACACAACTTTTGACCGACATCTTTCGAACACTAATAGTAATACAATACAAATATTGTCTTAAGTTGTTGGGAGTTTTTGCTCTATGGTACTTTATAAAGCAGTACGGAAAGTATATAACTATTACAAGTATTCGAAAGGATAAACAAAGATTCAATAGTTCAACTAGTAATCTGAAAATTACAAGATAACCACAAAATCGAAATTACAATTTTGTTGAAAACGAAAATGGAAACTGGTTTTGCTGAGTCGAGTGTGGCACTCTGTCCTTAAGACAATATTGCCCCGTATGTATCCTTTATACGTCCTGGATAATTTGTCTCCCAAGATAAAACAGCAATGGAACCCTTGAGCAAAGGAAACTCAAGAGCTACCGTGAAGAATATTGAGTAACGAAATGATGCTTGGAAGTTGTAGGAAGAAAACTGTTTTTGTTGTGTATTTTTGTGAGCTTTATCAACTGTTATTTTTCTGTTCTTTTTGTGGTGCTCAACAATGGTGTAAGGGTGTGTTTATATAGGTGAGGGAGGGGCTGAAAACTGCCTCCATAATAGCCAAATAATGGCCATTATGGAGGTAGTAAAGTCACCAACATAAATGGTGAAAGAACCAACGGATTTGGCCATTATAGGAGGAGTAATTCAGCCAAAATAAATGGCTGAATTGAGTGCTTGACGTTTCTGTTTTGACCATCGAAATTCTGAACTTCAGGGACCAAACTGTACATCTTGAAACTTCAGGGACCAAACAGTACTTCTGGCAAAGTTTTCTGGCCCAAAAAGATAATATCACACGACCCGTGACCCGAGAACCCGGAACCGGACCGGACGGGACGGGCGGGCGGCGGCGGCGCGCGTGTGGTCTTTCCTCGAACCGAAGCACATCTAGGTCCTCCCTCCTTTAAACACATGAGATACCCCTTGGGGTCCCAAACCCCAAACCAATTTCGAATCTTATATACACAACAATTCTTTCTTCCTCTACCGATGAGGGAGAATTACACACAATACCACACTTTCCATGCTTCAAACACCTTACTTCGTGAACCAATATCTCTTTCATTTCTCAATGAAATTTGACGATTCTTGGCCCTACGGTTATCTACGTACTTAGTAGATCATGCATGTGTGAAGAACCGGATTCTCCAACATACGTTACACTAGTGTTTAAGCCGTTAAAGTTGGTCGGTCGCAACTCCCGCCAAAGGCAAATTTCCAACAGTTAGTACATATGGTTCGAATAATTACGTAATGCATAAACTGTTGCTGTATATTTAAAGAAGTGGTGAAGCAGCAAAATTACTGAATGATTTGATTCTAGAATGCATCTGTAAACTTTTAATACATCAGATAAGCTTATAGTGACTCATATATAGTTTTGACTTGTCTAATTAGTTCATATTTTAGAGCATAAGTGGATTGATATTAAAATCCCAAATGTGTACTATTGCCATAAGATACTGTATACATATTGAAAGCAATGAATTAACAATCCTTATTCTTGTTTAACAGCTAATGAAGTATGTGACAGATTTGTGGGTGCTGGATTTCATTCCAACCTGATAACATACCTAACACAGGTGCTAAATGTGCCTCTAGTAAAGGCATCCAACACCTTAGCCAACTTTAGTGGCGTTTCCAATTTCACTCCACTTATTGGTGCTCTTGTTGCTGACTCGCTTGCTGGGCGATTTTGGACGATTATTGTTGGCTCCATAATTTATGAGATGGTATGCTTCTCTTCCTCTCTATCCGTGTCCTCATGTTCATGCATTATATCTTTGCTTATCGATCAATTGAAGTTGAAAGGTCATATAACTAAAAGGATGTTGATTGATTAACTTATAAGCTGGTCAAACTCACTTACGAACATTTTTTGAATTATTTAGGTGTTCGGTAAACATACAAGGTGCTTATATGTCAAGTGCTTATAAGCCAAAATCAGGCAAAGCCCATAAACTAAGTCACCCCCAAATTATGGTATTTTTAGCTTATGAGCACTTTTAGTTTTCAAACTTTTTACTACTATTATTTATCCTTAATATATTTTCTAATTCTCTAAATATCTTTTTCATAACAAAACCCTTCCTCCATATTTATCCTTACAAAGATACTTTTAAATTGTAATTTTCTGTAGGAAAATTAAGGGTATTTTAGTCATTTTACCTAAAGAACAACTTATAATCAACCCTTTTTTACTAAACACATCACGTGTTTATTATTATCAGTCGTGTACTAGAAAGATCCCATAAAATCCCCACACCATAATTAGAATATATCCCGTATATTTTGTAAATATTTAGTGATGTATAATTATGGTAAGGCTAAGATTCTTATTGTATTAGAGTTTTACATATTGTACACTATACATTGTATTAATGAGAAAGACATCCGAAGGGAATTGATACAATCTTACAATTATCAGTCTCAACACTTTTATCCAGATAAGTAACTGTTTATTTATAAAATTAATTTCAACACTTAAAAATGCTTCTCCACACGTAATGCTTATCGGGTAGTATTTACAATCAACTAATCCAATCAGGCTCTAACACTGCTCAATGAGCTAAGAGATCGGAAACCTTTTAAACTCGTACACAGATTTGATATTTTTTTGAAACTAAAGGGCGTTGACCCGATACCAAGATTTAAATGGCTGTTTGTGCGCCTTCGAGGTTTTTACTTTTCGACAGTTGCAAAGAATTTCTTGTACGAGTTAAAATTTGGTTTTTCAACACTAGAAGAGTCTTCAGAACATAGTGTCAGATTCTTATTGTTAATATTTTTTTGACATGTTATTCTCATTCTAGTAATTTATTATGGAAATCATCTATTGAGTTATAGTGAATGAGAGAGATTTTCTCTCTTCGCATTTGATCGTAAGCGTTTACATTTGATCCATGTTTATGACATTAGCTAAAAAAAAAACTAGAATTAGCTATGAACTTTGTCGCTAAATTGCTCGTAGCTGACATAATTTATTGATAATCCGTTGCTAAATAGTATAAGGGACAGATTTTAGTGTTCTACAAAATTTGTCCGTCGCTAATGCCTAGTTTTTTAGTAGTGATTAGCATCTCTGTGTCTAAGATATTTATATGCATATGTCACAGGGACTGGTGAGCATCACTGTCTCAGCAATCATGCCACAACTCCGTCCTCCACCATGTCCGACTCAGGAGAATTGCAAAGAAGCTTCGAATTCGCAACTTTGGGTGCTCTACATCTGTCTCCTCCTGACATCTATTGGTACAGGAGGCCTTAGACCTTGTGTAGTTACCTTTGCTGCCGACCAGTTGGACATGAGGAAATCTAAAGTAGAATCGCGAAGGTGGAATTTTTACAATTTGTTCTATTTCTGTGTGACAATGGCGACACTAACTGCACTAACGGTTGTTGTTTATATCCAAGACAACGTAAACTGGGGATGGGGTCTCGGACTTCTAACCATTGCCATGGCCTTGTCAGTTGTCGCCTTCGTTATTGGATCACCGCTTTACAGAAAAGTAGAACCAGGAGGAAGTCCATTTATCAGATTGACACAGGTCATTGTTGCCTCGGTGAGGAAAAGAAAACTTGTTCTTCCAGCCGATGCTCGTCTCTTATATCAGAACAAAGAGCTCGATTCTGCTATCTCACATGATGGAAGACTTTTTCACACTAATCAGTTCAAGTAAGGTGATTTTTGGTATGGTATGATGAACCTGTATATGTACCATATAATGGCTAAAAGAACTGGACAAAATAATTAGACTGAATGCATCGACCACCCGTTAAATTTGCCAGTAAATTTCATTTAGAAGCTCGAGCTATGTCATGTTTTAATTGAGTACGTGAACACGTGATAAAGTGTTTTTATAAGATACTTTTTAACTCATATTTTTGAAAAGTTTTTGAACGTGTTTACAAGAGCCCATTAGATAACTTAATAACATAAAAATATGTCTCCTCCTTTAATTATACACATCAACATCAATTGAAACATGCATGAAGTTTTATGATTTATTGAGATTAATGTATATAATTAAAGGAGGTCACATATTTCAAGTGTGTTACTTATCTACATAATGGGTGCTTTGAGAACACGTGCAAAAGCTTTTTCAAAATTTTGAATCGGACGTGTTTAATAGGAATACTTTTTCATATGTACAAGTGGTCCATTGGAACATGTCTTGGTGCGAGTGTCTAAAAAGAATGTACTAACAAATTTAAAGGGCTATAATTTAACTTGCAAAAAGAATGAATCAGTAAAGATGCTAGTCTGTAAATTCAACACCTTCATTCTGATTTCTTTTCTGAAAGGATAATATTGTAGCTGGCAACAATTTATTCTTTAGCAAATATTTACACCCAATGCTACTCAAAATAATGTAAGACTTTCTAGAGGATAAGTATTAAGTAAGATTAAAAAAAGAAGTTGTTAACCAGTTTCTCACATCACACTTGAAGCTTATAAGAGGTTTGATCCCATTTCTCTTTTAGCAGTAGTTTTATTATTTGGTTCAGAACTTCTAAAGAAGTGTCACTTTATTGCTTTACTAATTTAGCCAATTGGTTAAGGTGGATCGATCGAGCAGCTGTAGTAACTGATGATGACATGAAAGAGTCATGCCAGCCAAATTTGTGGAGGCTAGCTACCGTTCATAGAATAGAAGAGCTAAAATGCATCTTAAGGATGTTTCCAATTTGGGCTGCAGGAATATTACATTTTGCTTCACATTCACATGTAAGCAGCTTTACAATCCAACAAGCACGCAGTATGGATCGTCATCTCTCCCGCAACTTCCAAATACCTCCAGCCAGCATGGCTATTTTTAGCGTCTTAACAGTTCTCATTGGCCTTGCCCTATACGAGCGCTTCTTTGTTCCTTTTGCTCGCCGGTTCACAGGTAGGGTGGTTGAAATGAGCTAAAAAGCGGGTCATAGTCCAACTCACTCAGTTATTACTAAGTTTTAGTTTCTTTTATTTTTGTACTTAAAAAATTTTTTAGTACCTAATAACACTATTTTATCTTTATTATGGCTATATATAACATATCAACTTAAAAAGGATAAGTTACACATTTGGCTGGTCCGCCAAAAATAATTACATGCGCTAGCCAAATGTACAAAAATATACACATTATTATGTATAACAAAAGTATACTTTATGTATATTAAACATTAATATACAAAAAATACGCATTTCCTTGCTATTATTTTGGAGAACGACTATTTATTTCAGTTTCTCATAAGAAATGTTTTTTGAAAATATTTTGACAAGATTTCTGACGGGTCAATTTAGATTGTATATCAACCCATTTTTATGGGCTGAAATGAGTTGGGCCGAAATGAGCTGAGCTAATAATTATGCGGGTCATTGATCAGCCAAACTTGGGCGGCTTGAACGAGTTATGTTTCATGAGCTAATTTTGTCACCTCTATTCACAGGACACAAATCAGGCATTACATGCTTGCAGAGAATGGGCATAGGATTAGCAATCAATATTCTTGCTACTGCAACTTCAGCACTTGCTGAGATTAAGCGTAAAAAAGTGGCTGCAGATCATAACTTACTGGTCCATCCAACAGTAGTTATTCCGATTAGCGTCTTCTGGTTGGTTCCACAGTATTGCCTTCACGGAGTAGCTGAAGTGTTCATGAACGTCGGGCACCTTGAATTTCTCATTGAGCAATTCCCGGAAAGCATGAGAAGCACTGGAGCTGCGCTTAACTCGTTAGCCTCGTCTTTTGGAAATTACTTAGGCACCTTTATTGTAACTCTAGTTCACAGTAATACTGGAAAAGAAAGGAACTGGCTACCAGATAGGAATCTCAACAAGGGAAGACTGGAAAACTTTTACTGGCTTATGGCTGGAGTACAGGTACTAAATTTTGTATACTATCTTATATGTGCATCATTATATACATACAAACCCTTGGAAGAGCATACCGAAAGCTGCAAGGGAACAGATGTGGAATTAGCTGATGATACAACTTTGTTACACGATTCTAAAGGTGATGGACAAACAGATCGATCAAGAAATGGGACGAACTAATATTGCTTAAGCTAGTAGAAATTTAGTGTTTAAATCTATAGTTTTCACCAGTTGATACTATTGAATGTACCAAAAAAAATAAGTTAAAACTATTGATGAAAATGGCATTAAGGTTGAAGCAGTCATTTTTTATTTGATGCCGGGGGTTGATATTTGTTCTTTTCCATTTTCATTCATTTAATCTATGAAGGTTAAGATGGGGGCACATTTTTTAGAGTTTTTCTGAAGTTACAAGTAATGGAATGTTGGGAGTTTACTTTGGGTGATTTGCAGAAAAGGTATATCTGGGGCCAGTATTTACATTTTCCCCAGATTTTTTGGCATTTTTGCAAAATTACCATTTTAAATTTAATGAAATTTTTTTGGATTAAAATACCCTTAAGTTGGGAAAAAGAAATGGTAAAGAGATGCTGGCAAGCGTGTAGAATAATAAAGAAATACAATGAATATACAGCTCATAAACAACTGATATATAGAACTGTGAAGTATTCAACTAATTGTCCAAAAGCGTTATGGACTGTTTTCCCTCCAAAAACAGTTACAAGTAGTTACTTAATTTCTTGTTAGATTAGTCGGTTGTATAAAGTATATTCTATCACATTGTAACACAAGTGAATCAATACAATATACAAGAAATGTTCTCTCTACAATTTCATCTTCTTCTTCATTCTATACTACTCGACCATAGCTATTAGTGTATACATTGTTCTCATCTGATTTACTTGTATTGTTAATCCTTGCACCATTAATTTCATGGTATCAGAGCTTCGATCAAATGCAGTAGATAGAAACACCGTGTTTAAGGTTCCGCAACAAGAAAAATTGTAGTTGACAGTTTCTTGATTGTTCTTCACCTCAAAGATAGAAAATGGGGACGAATGGAGAAAATGTAACTGCTGATCTGAATCAAAATCTCAACAATAATGTGAATCAAACTCAAAAAGTTGTTCTGGGAGGAAATCAACAAATTCACAATGCTAACAGTGGTGGTACACATCAAAATTCAACTGGTGTGCCTCAGAATGCATCCACAAGTTCTTTGGATGGTAATCTTGGACAAAGTTCTGGACAAGGACAAGGTATAGACTATAATCACCCACTTTTCTTAAGTCCCGTGGATATAAGTGGTATTAGCTTGATTTCTTTTCAGTTAGTTGGTTCTGAGAACTACACTGTGTGGAGTATGTCAATGAGATTGACTTTGTTAGGAAGAAATAATATGGGCTTGGTAGATGACACATGTAAAAGGGAAAAATATCCTGAGTCAATGTGGTACCAATGGGAGAGAGTTAATGTCATGGTATTGTCTTGGTTATTGAATTTTGTAGACAAGAATTTGTTAGGTGGTATTGTGTGTGCTTCTGAGGCTGCATATGTGTGGTCTGACCTTAAGGAAAGATTCAATAGGGTAGATGGGGCAAGAAACTTTAATCTACATAAAGAAATAACATTGCTTAGTCAAGGAACTGTTAGTGTATCTGTTCACTATACTAGATTCAAGAATTTGTGGGATGAGTTTGAGTTGTGGTCCCTTTACTAGGGTGCAGTTGTGAAAAATCAAGAGGTTTTGTAGCTTTTCTACAGAGGATGAAGTTGTTTTAGTTCCTCATGGGACTTAATGACTCTTATATCAAAGCAAGAAGCCAGATTCTTGTCATGACTCCACTTCCTACTGTTAATCAAGCTTAGGCCATGATTATAGGAGATGAGGGACAAAAGGCTTAAATGATTCTAACAATGGAGGATTAAGCATGAACATTAGACACTCTAATAACAGTCTTGAGTCTGTTGCCATGTACTCAAGAACTGTGGGAAATCAGACTTCTGGTAGTGGTTCAAGGGTTAATAACAAGAAGCCTTATAATCCAAAATATGGTGTCATTTGTGAGTTCTGCAAGTACAAGGGGAATACCAAAGAAAATTGCTATATCCACCAGAATTTAGATCCAAGAAGAGGCCTTATGTGAGTCATGGTACAGGAAACAACAATAATACTAGAGGTGCTGCTTATAATGTTTCTGAAGTGCTCTCAAATAGTTCACAAGATCAGAATCTCAACTTTGGATTGAACACTAATGTTCCTAGCACTAGCACAAATGATGGATCTCAAGTACAGAATAATGAAGTACTGGTTGCACAACTTAGAAACTGCACATTCACCAAGGACCAGTATGAGCAAATACTGACATTGATGGGCCAGAATTCAACTCAAAATGATGCAGGATCATCAACTAATACAGTGAACATTGAAGGTAAGGCTTTGTTTGTGTCTTATAATGATGAGATATGGATAATTGACACTGGTTCAACCAACCACATGGTGTCAAATATTGCTATGTTAAAAGCAAGTTCAATTATGAAACTAGATAGTCCAAAACAAGTTTACTTACCTAATGGAGACATTTCAATGGTCACTCATACAGGTTCTAGTGCTATTTCAGCTAGAAGTTTGATTACCAATGTTTTCCATATTCCCTAGTTTAAGTACAATTTAATGTAAGTGAGCAAGATAACCAAAGAATTAGGTTGCTTAGTTATATTTTTTCCACATTTTTGTGTACTCCGGGAATTGTACACTGGAAAGATGAAGAAAATTGGTAAAGAACAAAGAAACTTGTATCTACTTCTAAACAAGCTAACTGAGAAGATTCAGAAGAATACATCATTGAATGTGAAGTCTGTGTCAAGACAAGAAGAAAATACAAATTCTATAAGTGTAGAGCTGTGGCATAAAAGATTAGGACATGTGTCCTCCTCAGTATTGAAAGATGTATTTATAACTAGTTTATAAGAAATTTCTGCTCATATAGATCAGTGTATAGTATGTCCACATGCTAAGCATACGAGAATACACTTTCCTACTAGTAGTATTAGAATTATTGCTTGTTTTGATTTTTAGACCATTTTGGTCGATGATAAACTAGAAAAATAAAGGCAACTGTTGCAATGTGACGCATGCTGAATTTGCACTAGTCCAACATGATTTTTTTTTTTTAAAAAAAAAAATCCAAATCCAAACCCAAACCCCAAATTGCATAAATCTAAGGGACTGTGGATAGGTATACCATAAAGTGATCATCGTCAATAGCTAATAGTTATCATTTAGGCTCGACTTCACGCATGGTCAATAATTATTCACATGTTATGTATAGGCCAAAGACATTATTTTTCTAAAAAGCTATAAATAAATAAAATAAAATAAATGAAAGGACATGCCACTATTTAGTCATTATGATATCACTTTGATACATCATATGAGAGTCCTCATGCATTGAATACATGATCAAAATAGTTTTAGGACAAGTAATGATATTTAAAAAGCCAATATTTGTCTAAAAAGGCTATAAATAAATAAAATAAATAAAAATATTTGATACTTTTTAAACATTATAATAACACTTTAATACATCATATGAGAGTCATCATCCATTACTTGTTCTAAAACTTTTCATCATGTGTTTAATGGATAGGGACTCTCATATGATGTATTAAAGTGTTATTATAATTTTTAAATAGTATCAAGTCTTTTTATTTATTTTATTTTATTCATTTATGACTTTTTAGATAAATATTGGCCTTTTAAGTATCATTATATTTCCTAAAACTCTTTTGATCATGTGTTCAATATATGATGACTCTCATATGATATATTAAAGTGTTATTATAATATTTAAATAGTTTCAAGTCTTTTTATTTATTTTGTTTTATTTATTTATAGCTTTTTTAGACAAATATTGGTCTTTTAAGTATCATTACTTGTTCTAAAACTCTTTTGATCATGTATTCAATGGATCAGGACTCTTATATGATGTATTAATGCGTTATTATAATGTTTAAATAGTGGCATATCCTATATTTTATTTATTTTATTTTATTTTATTTATGACCTTTTAGACAAATATTGGCCTTTTAAGTACCATTATTTATCCTTAAATTCTTTTGATCATGTATTCAATGGATGAAGATTCTCATATGATGTATTAAAGTGTTATTATAATGTTTAAATAGTATCAAGTCTTTTTATTTTTTTATTTATCTATGGCTTTTTTTAGATAAATATTGGCCTTTTAAGTATCATTACTTGTCCTAAAGCTCTTTTGATCATGTATTCAATGAATGGGGACTCTCATATGATGTATTGAAGTGTTACTATAATATTTAAATAGTGGCATGTCTTATTATTTATTTATGACTTTTTAGACAAATATTATCCTTGGTCTATTTATAATACGTGAAAAATTATTGACCACGCGTGAAGTTGAGCCTAAATGGTAATTGTTAGCTATTGACGACGGTCGATTTTTGGTATACCTATCTACGATCCTTTAGATTTGTGCAATTTGGGGTTTGGGGTTTGGAGTTTCATTTTTTTAAAATTTTATTTGTATTCGTTACACTCTTCGTCGTCACTATCAGGATCATCCTGTCACCTTGCTCATAGAAATCTAATCCCAATATTTTGAGGTCTCCTCCCATTCACCCATATAATCACCACGTACTATAATATATTTTGCAATCGACGCCATAATAAATCTATAATAGACTATGGCTATGGTCTATGACTGCAATCGACGCTATAATAAATCATTCGGGACTGATTTTTCGATAAAAGCTGAAATTTTAACCAAAATGGGATTTGAAAAGTGGTGAAATTGGGAGCTTTTGGAGGGAAATATTTAATTATTTCTTTCTTTTTGGGGTAATTAAAATGAAGGGAAATATTCTGTTTTATATTTATTATTTCGGGTAATTAAATGGTTGGGTTGGAGATCGATTTTCCGATGAAAAGCCAGAATTTTTGCTGAAAATGGAATATGAAAATGAGATAAATCAGAAGCTTTTGGAGGGAAATATTTAATTATTTATTTCTTTTTAGGGAAATTAAAATGAAGGGAAATATTCTGTTTTTTTTTTTGGGTATTTAAATGGTTGGAGTTGGGGACCAAATTGTAGTTTTCAAAACTTTGATCTAGGTTTGGACGCAACAAAATTTGACGTCATAAATGGAGGTCATCCACCTAATTTTCTGAAACTTGAAGCCTTTTACCTAAATAAGTTTCTAGATAGGCCTTCTATGCAAAAGCCCCTTGTTACTATCATGTTTTATCCTTAATATTAAGTATTTATTTCCCAAATCATTTCTGTAACGATCCGTTTGATCGTTAATGACTTTTGACCCCCTTTACCCTTATTAACCCTTCTCTGAGTCCTGCTAGTATGATTTTGACCCGCGGGGATGAGCGATATGGTTTCCGAGGTAGTCAGGCGAGTTTTATGCGGACTTATGAGAATTAGAAGCTTAAAGTGAAAAAGTGTTGATCAATAGTTGACTTTTAGGTAAACATGCCTTTTTCATAATTCCGTCAATTACATGAGGTCCAGAGGGTCGATTTTTACTTGGTGGGATGTTTGGTTTGGTTCCCGAGACATTCAGAAGCGTTTTGGCCGTTTAGGGGTTGACCCGGTCAAGGTGACCTTCATTGAGATTTTTCGGTGCGCGATTGAGTTGGTAGGGTGATTTCTGATATGCGGTGCATATTTAATTCATGTTCGGGAGGTTTCGAGTGTGTTTTGGGTGTCAAAACCAAATTCGAGAAAGAACAAGAAATTTCTGGTGCCCGTTCTGGTTTCCTTCTTAGCGATTGCGAAGAAGGTGGCGCAATTATGAGAGCAGTGGGGGCCAGACCAGCACGATCGCGCGGTGACCTCTCGCTGTCGCAAGCGTACGTGTGTCGTTGGGTGTGGAGTCGTGCTTCATCGCAATTGTGAGCCTCATTTCGGGATCACGTCTCTCTGCGGGTTGGACCCTCGCGATCGTGCGGTCTCAGACCGCATTCGCGAAGAAGAGTCGGGGTCCAGTGGGTATTTCTTCGCCAAATTCCGATTTGAACTCCATTTTCATCATATCTTAAGTTCTAGAGCTTGGATAAGAGCAATTTCAAGTCCTATTTTCAAGAATCTTCGTGGGGTAAGCCTTTTATCATCCTTTTATAAAGTATATCATTAAATTATTGAGTAGTTTATGCTAGAATCAATGCATAGAATTGAAAATTTTTATGGGTATGAACCCTAAATAATAGAAGTGGATTTTTCTTTATTAACCAAGGTTAATTTGTGTAAACTTTCCTTATTTAAATACTTGGGTAAACTATTTCAAACACCAGCTTCTAATTCTATCCAAATTTTAACGATTTGATTTTAGGGTTTTGACAAAGCGAGCAATTTTGACTAATTTTTTGAAATTGGGGGCTTAAATGGTAATGAAAACCCATGAAACTTTGGGTTATAACTATGTGGGGTATAAGTATTATTTTTCCAACTTAAGGTTCCGATTTTGCCCTTGTGGGCCCGGGATCACTTTTTGGGTTGTGTCTTAGTTTTTTTTTATACGGTAATATGGGTATCCTTGGATTCGTATGACTTCCTAAAAGAATGTTTTGACATTCTTGAACCCGATTTTCCTAAAAAATGACTATTTTGCCGCTCGAGGTGGGGAATGGATTTTCGAACTAAATTCAACCCGAAACTCTCCTAAGACTTTTATGAGTATCCTTCGAATCTTGTTTTAATGTAAAATTCATAATTGTTAGACCTTGCTTATTCTGAGATGCTTCGGAAGAAGAAAGCTCGAGTTGGATAGTTCGTGGCACTTGTTTGGCCTTCCATGTATGTTAAGGTTAGACTTCGGTTACCGAAGCATATGTACGCCTTCGGGTATGAAGTTGGGATGGATTACTTAGGCTTGGTATTGTTGATTGATTTGTGGACTTATTGCCTCTTGTGATTTAGTGGCTTGACTGTCTAGTGTTGACATTGGATTTCCACTTAGTTGTCATATCATGGTTGTGATATAGTTGTCTCTCACTTATCTTGACATTATCATGGATAGAGGAAAGTATTTGACTTCATATTGATATTGTGACATGTGTCCATGTGTGGCACGATTGGGATTGATACGATTCACTTGATAATATTATTTTGCATTCCATTCATCCTCACTTCCATGATATATTGATATTAATTGTGATTGGTGTTGATGCTGACATGAGGAAGGAAACATCTGTGATTCTTTGAACATACTTGATATTGCTATGTTTGTGACTTGTATTTGCATTCATCTCTCTCTTGATATCTCACTTATCATCGAAAATGGAAAGATAATGAAAATGACTTGAAAGTGTGAAGTGTACTTTATGATATGTATAATTGATACCATGCATATCATACAATCTTATTTCGTATGATGATTTGTATGAACTGTGAGTGGAAATGATGATAAGTGAGAGAGTGTAGCCTCAAGGTCTTTGTCGAAGAGCGTAAAAGAGAGATGAGTGTCCGATGCTCGAGGTCTTTACCGGGATTGTGAGAGTACCCGATGCCCGAAGTCTTTACCGGGATCGTGAGAGTGTTTGATGCCTGAGGTATGTGTCGGGATCGTGAGAGTGGTACATGGACTTCGCGGGTCCCCCATGGGTCATGACTGCTGGAACGATGATATATTTCGCCCCGAGCATGTGTGTACGTAAATTACGTTTGGCCAGTGCATTGCATTGCATGTGCGTTCATTCTCATCATTTCATTTTACATCTATGGATCGAATTTGCTGATTGTACTTGTGTTTGTGATTATTCTGAGAAATTGTGAGAAACTTGGCAGACTTGGGTTTAGGTGCTTCAACATAGGCTATGATTCGGCTATTGATTTTTATGTACTTGAGTGGTTATTCTTGAACGATGATATTACTTGTACTTGATTGCGAGCATGCCTATCTTTCAGCTTCTTTCTTAGGCATATGTTAGCTAATTGTTGTCGGCCTATGATATCTACCAGTACATAGTGTTTGTACTGATAATACTCTTGCTACACCCTTTTTGGGGTGTAGAGTTATTGCAGATACATGAGCAAGGTTCAATTAGCCTTTGAGGATCTCATGGAGTTCATCTAGACCTTTCTGTTTAATTTTCATTCTAAACAAGAGTCGTATTCAGGTTGTCTTTGTAATTTTTACTCCAGTTGTATACTTAGAAGCTCTTGTACTATTTAGACTAGATCCCTTGGGTAGTTGTTGTAATCTACACTTATGGTATTTATGATTTAGACTTTCACTTATTCCGTTATGTTTATTTTATTATTGTTGAATTATTGATTAAGGGACGGGTTGGCCTACCGACGCGAAAAATGGTAGGTGTCTGCACGACTAGGTGGTTTGGGTCGTGACAATTTCTCAAGATCTAAGAGTAAACATCAATTAATATAGAAATTGTGGTAAAGTGAGGGAATACTAATTATTGTATTGAATTCCTATAACGAGCTTGTTTTGGGACATTTTCTTTGGTCGCTAAAACTGCACTTATTTTGGGGCGGAGGGAGCACAGTATTGGCTAAAAATTCAAATGACCAAAGTGAACATGTATTTATTAATCATGAGAATTCAGAGCAATAAACTAATGCTTGCAAAGTTGGCGAAATGTCTAAACGGGCTGACGGCTGAAGGCTGTATTATTGGTCCCAAACAATATAATGCAGCTCATTTCTTTATGAGATGTATGTCATGTTCATGACAATGCAGGGCAATAAACTAATGCCTGCCGGCCAGTTCGACGAAATGCGCTACCTGTTAACTGAGGAATATTTACAAACAAACTTGGAATCAGAAATCAACACTATATAATGGAACTTTAGTCCAAGAAATTTTGCTCCTTTTCATTACCAGATCTTTCTCTATTAAGAAATATTCAGAGTTCTATTTTTATCTCTTTTGTTGGTGTTCAGTCTATACCTGTAGTCGTTGAATTACTCTGGTAGTTTCGTGTTCTTTGAGTTATGTTATTATTTGGTGTTTCTTGTATTTCGATTAGCGTATGATTTTTGTGGCAGTTATGTTATTGTTCTTTTTTTCAGACTGATTTTTGTTATTATCTGTTTTACTTCTGTTATTTCTTTTTTCCGTACAACTTTTGTTTGCTTATCTTTGAGCTGAGAGTCTATCGGAACAGTCTCTCTAGCTCTCAAGGTAGGGTTAAGGTTTGTGTACATCCCACCCTCTCCAGACCCTACTTGTGAGATTACTCTGGATGTGTTGTTGTTGTTGTTTTGTTGGTGTTCAAGCTAATCCTGATGGCCAAGTTACAGATTCAAATCCAGACAAGGAAAATGTTAAAGCCCTCCACTCCTACCCCGAATCATCTTCGGAGCCTCAAGCTTTCGTTGTTTGATCAGACGGCTCCTCCCTTATATGTACCAATATTGTTCCACTACTTGCCAAGCAGTGAAGGAATTATTGAAAGATGTGATAAACTCCAAAAATCTCTGGCTGAGACTTTAACCATGTTTTATCCTCTAGCAGGAAGATATAGAAAAGATGACCTCCCAATTCACTGCAATGATGAAGGTGTTGAGTATGTCGAAACCAAAGTGAACGCGGACCTTGCTGAATTTCTCCACCAAGGAACCAAGAATATTGAGCTCTTGAATGATCTTCTTCTATGGTGTGTTCCTCCAGACGCGCATCTTCCATCAAGTCCATTACTTGGAGTCCAAGTGAACATATTCAATTGCGGAGGACTAGTCATAGCGATACAAATTTCACATGTCCTAACAGATGCTTTCACGTTAGCAACATTTGTCATTGAATGGGCACATATTAGCCAAACAGGGACAACAAAAGCTAATTACATCGAAAATTTCAGTCATTTGCCATCACTCTTTCCCACAAGAGTGCCATCAGGACCTCAGTTTTCACCAACTTCCGATATTGGAGGCTCTTATAAGATTGTCACGAGGAGGTTTGTGTTTGATGCTTTGACAATAGCAAAGCTCAAAAGCAATTCAAGTGCCACATTGAGGAAACCTACTCGAGTTGTTGTCGTCCTGTCGGTATTATGGAAGGTTCTTGTCGGTATTTCCTCAGCCAAACATGGACATTCAAGGGACTCTTCTTTGTGCGTCACAATTGGTTTGAGGGGAAAATCAAATATACCATCTTCAGAACATGCTTTAGGGAATTTTGTGATGTTTGGAATCGCGGATATCGAGGCTAACCAGCCAAGAGAGGAGTTGAATAACTTTATAAACTTGGTAGGAAATACAATATGGGACACATCTGTAGGCATTGGTAAGGCAAGCGTTGATGATATTTCCTCTATGTATGTTAACACTTACACAAAAGTTGTAGACAAACTTCGTAAAGGAGACGAGATGGACATTTATTTGTGCACTAGTTGGTGCAGATTCCCTTGGTATGAAGCTGACTTTGGTTGGGGAACGCCATTTTGGGTGAGCAGTGTTAGCCATGGTGTTGAAGCAATTTGTCTGATTGACACAAAAGATGGCGATGGAATAGAAGCATGGGTTAGTTTGACGGAGAATGATATGGCTGAATTCGAGAGAGACCCTCATATTTTGACATTTTGTCCCACCGACATTCAGTGAAACTACATTATGTATCTTCTTGATGATGTAATATTTCTACAGATTTCAAGTTCTTCACAACAGATTATCATGCTTGTCCACTCAGTTTGAGATAATAAATTCGTATGCAAATAAAATTTTAACATTTTATACATTCGTGTGCAAATAAAATTGAGGGATCAAGTTGGATCCATTTCAGGCCCTAGAGATATGACTGGTGATTCTTTTCCTGCAATTGTGTCATTTTTATGTGAAGGATCCAAGATTCAGCTTCTTAATCAACACTTTAGTCTAGGATGTTCAACCACCATTTTGTCAATACAGAACAAACTTCTGAATGAGAAATTTGCTTCTTCTTTTTGTCCGCCTTGTAGTGGAGAGCAGTAATGAAGACTATTAGAAATACAGTTTTTTCTCACAGACAAATCAGTGGAAACTTATGGTGAAAATATAATTTTCCCATCTCATTGCCCCGAATCAGCTCGAAGAAAAAACGCACTGTGAGAAACAAATTTTCATTAAAACGCTGAAAACTTCCCAATTTTTTGTAACACTACTATTATTTCTTTTTTCATTGATTCAATCAAAATAACTGTGGGAATGGCCACCGAACATTTTTCAGTAAAAAAATAGTGGGTCTTGCAGGTTGTTTCTCAATTTCCAATTTTCCTTAGATATCACATCATAAGGAAAATAGACAGCTGCGACAGTTAGAAGGATCTGAAATTGTGCAACAGGGATGAAGAAAGTAGGATGAAACTCATTTTTAGCAAATATAATGGACCAAATAGCAATTTGCTCATTTTTGTTACTCTACAGTGCTGAGTTCCAGCCTTTGCTTATCATATTTTAGACTCTGCTTATGGTGTCCATCGTGGAGAGAAAAAAAATACAGAAAGAAGGAAAATCCTTGCTCTAAAAAGAAGCAGCAATAAAATGTGCATCTCCATATCATGTGAATTTTAGAAAAAAAACAGCAGCAGGGATACCAAGAAATTAGAAAACAAAATGAAAACCTTTTCTTTGTTTGCATCAATTTAACAGCAACACTGAAAACATGACACTGAGTGTTTACTAGTTTCTGGTACTTCCAAGCGCAGTGATCATCTTTTTCCCAAAGCGAGTTTATATTTCACCAATGATACAACAATTGGAGGAACAGATCTTATCACAAAATGATACAATGGACATGGGAAGAACAAAAAGGGCAGCACGGTACACTAAGCTCCCGCTATGCGCGGGGTTCGGGGAAGTGCCGGACTATAAGGGTCTATCGTACGCAGTCTTACCTCACATTTCTGCAAGAGCATGTTTCAACGACTTGAACACATGACCTTCTGATCACATTGACAACAACTTTATCGGTTACCCAAGGCTCCCTCAGACATAGGAAGAACAAGAAAAAAAGAAAAAGCTTTTTCCCAGATGATACTTGACGCACACAATGATTCGTGAAATATCCTTGGGCAGTTTCTTGCCCCTACAGTCAACATGCCCATGTAGATTGCATTAGCTTCATGTTGCAATAATTACTGTCAAACCTGATAAATTAGCACTCCAAACAAAGCAATTTGGCACCTCAAAAGGCATTTTTCCTTTTTCCGGGGAGAATCTCAAACAAGCAATTGCAGGGAGAAACCTGCACTAACAGATGATAAAATCACACAGCCAAAGAAAGGCTTCTCTGACTAGGTCTTCCTACTTCTCCATTGTTACAATCAGATCCGAAAAATGTGAAAGAAAAAAAAATGGACCTGAATTGAATAATGACTATATAAGCTATTCTAATATGTTGAGATTAAATATATATTTCATTCGTGGAAGCGGACCTTTGATTTCCTTGGACCACGTAAGAATTCGGCCTTATTAACTTGATTTCTTAAATGAGCATTTTGAATTGAATAGATAGTGAGAAAGCCTCTTTCGTGATTCTTTTCGAACTTGTCTTTTACGAAAGGAAGTGAGTTGAAAGCCTCATTTATGAATCAATTTGTATAAAAAGCAGTAGGGGCCTAAACTCTTGAGTAGATTGCCCATGTAATCCGAGAAAAGAGTCTTATGATTTTTGTGTTAGAAATGAGAAAGGATGTTTGATACATGCTCAGGCTGGGGAGATTGGTCACATAACAAATACAGAGGCTGAAATATTGGCAATTTTGGAAGCAAGCAAGTGGTGTAACTCAAGCACATGGACAAAGTGATTTTTCAAACTGACTCACTCACTCACTCTTAGTGCAAAGGATCTTAACTGAAGAATAAAAATACCTTTGGAATATATTGGAAACCACACCGACAACAAAGAGCAGATATGGCAAAATGTTTGCCTTGTCGATAAAAGGGACTTTTCTATTTGGATCTTCCTATTTTTATTTTTGGACTGGGCCATTGTTTTGGGCCTGGTCCATTTTCTTATCCTTTGTTTTTTTTTCATTTTCAGCATTTTGTTAGACAATTTCGATTTGGATTTAATATAAAAAGCCTGATTGGGTATAATTGATTAAAAAAAATAGTTTCATCGAAAGGAAACAACACCAAACTAGTAAGAGGACTATCAGAGGGATGAACATATAGAGGACTACTCATATCAATTGAATTACTTATAGCGATCGAAGCATCTCCTGATGTATTACCAGATTTCGTGTACGCCATGTTTGTTCAAATTAGGTATTGCGAGTGGAAATTGAATGAAATACAATCAATTAGGAAGGAAAAACATTGAATTATTCGATTATTTGTCGATCAACACCACAATTAAGAGTGCAAACACTTTGCATATAATAATCGCATAGAAATGAGGAATTGTGATCAAGTAAATAACAAATAAGCAAACATTAGAGAAAACCTTACGAGAAGAATCGACTAGAAGGATCGATTGTGCTCTGATACCATGTTAAGCTCGAGCATGAGCATCAATGGAAGGATATCTTAATACTTGAATTCATAGCCAACACAGTTGAAGTTCGTTAATGGAAAAAGAGAGAAAGGAGCAGAATCTGCATTTCTCTTATGAAGCTCAAAATGAAAATAAATGAGTACATGAGTGTATATACAAGCTAATGATTGGATCAAAATATCTAATCCTACACTAACTAGTGATAGCTTGATCCAGCTAAGATTGCTAACAAACTCTAACAAAACTAGCCGCTCCTATCTAACTTTGTAACTAACTGAATGTACAGTGTAATAATTAAGCTAACAACTACTCTAATTAAACTACTACTGAATCTATCTCTTAATACACCTTTTGCTTTTGTTGGATTTTTGGATGTCTTGATATTTCTTGAATCAATGAATTAAAGGCTTTCTTTATATTATTAGTTTTTTCTCAAATTAAAAAAATAATAGGCTTAATGCGATGATCTATAAATTCTTTTATTTTTAATTGTTATTGAATGACATGAAATAGTTATAGGTTAAAAACACCTATGGACTATCGCATAATAATTTTAGCCTCTTAATTTACTTAGAAAAGGAATTTGGGCGTAGATCTTTTGTCGAAATGGAATGACTTTTCTTTTTATCTTTTTATTTTTTATTATTATGAATGGGGGAATCAAAGAAAAGTCAATGGACCATCGCGTAATTATTCAATTAATGAATTCTTTAGCTAAAACTAGTACTAGGAGTAATATATATGCATAGACAGTTCAAGCTGAAGTTAAGTAGACGCTTTAAATAATATATTAATAAGCTTTAACATAGACTTTTCTGCGTTAGCAGTAGAAGGTGACATGTTTTTCTTAGATGATGTCCCATCGTTGAAAGTCCTTAATATTATATATCAATCAATTTAAATAAATTTTTGACCTCTAATAATCCTATTGACACTGAAGCAAGAATTCACAAAAAAAATAGTGGATAATGTGGGGGTTACTATGTGGTGAAGTAATGCATGTAAGGTGTATTATTTGTTATATATCTAGGAGTTGTCTACTTTTAGGGGTAGTTTTTTCTAAATGGCCTTATTTATTATATATATATAAACACTATCTGAGTAATGCGAAGTGTTCTTTATATATATATATATATATATATATATATATATATATATACCTCTTATGCTGGAATAGTAATATAACATTCTTATTTTTGGCACTACTCTGATTAAGTCGTGTGGTATATTATACAGAAAATCAAACACTATCTGAGTAATGCAAAGTGTTCTTTATATATATATATATATATATATATACCTCTTATGCTGGAATAGTAATATAACATTCTTATTTTTGGCACTAAACTTTGATTAAGTCGTGTTGTATATTATATAGAAAATCAAACACTATCTGAGTAATGGGAAGTGTTCTTTTTTTTATATAGGAATGGTCCGACACATTCTTTAATGCTGGTTGATAAGTAAGATATGTGTCCCTTTCCTTTACGAAAATACTTTTGTTATATGGTACGGGTAAAGGTCACTCTAAAATAATATTGTAGAACTATAAGTAACTATATTATTTTCTCACTTCATCATGCTATAGCGGGCCTAAGTAAACTTTTAAAAACAATTATACTAAACCTTGATAAGTCCTTTAAAAATTAAGACCAAGAAAAATAATTTCTAAAAGAAAGAAATGACTTTGCAAATATGCATGCAGTTGTCTGTGACAAGACATTGTTATCACCAAAGGATGTGGTGCAGTGGATGAGATTGTTCCTCCCTTAACCAGAGGTCTCGGGTTCGAGCTCTGACTATGGAACGAAGAAAACAAAGACAAAACATTGTTGGTTAATTGATGAGACCAGAGTGAGCATTTCATGTGTGGAAAGGAAGAAGCAATCTAAGACCAAAGAATAGAGGGGTCAAAGGTTTCATTTGAAGGGAATTGAATTCACATGGAACATCTTTTCTTGTCATCATCTTGGATTCGAATTTCACTTTATTGATTAATTTAGATTTCCACGAGGTAGATTTACTCAAAGGTAAAACATTGAGTATCAAAAACTTCTTTATTGTTAGAACTCTAACTTAAAATCTCTAATTGAAGATTATGTTGGAAATTTGCCTTTGGCGGGAGTTGCGACCGACCAACTTTAACGGCTTAAACACTAGTGTAACGTATGTTGGAGAATCCGGTTCTTCACACATGCATGATCTACTAAGTACGTAGATAACCGTAGGGCCAAGAATCGTCAAATTTCATTGAGAAATGAAAGAGATATTGGTTCACGAAGTAAGGTGTTTGAAGCATGGAAAGTGTGGTATTGTGTGTAATTCTCCCTCATCGGTAGAGGAAGAAAGAATTGTTGTGTATATAAGATTCGAAATTGGTTAGGAGTTTGGGACCCCAAGGGGTATCCCATGTGTTTAAAGGAGGGAGGACCTAGATGTGCTTCGGTTCGAGGAAAGACCACACGCGCGCCGCCGCCCGCCCGTCCCGTCCGGTTCCGAGTTCCGGGTTCACGGGTATTATCTTTTTGGGCCAGAAAACTTTGCCGTAAGTACGCTTGATCCCGAAGTTTCGGATATACGCTTTGGCCCAGAATTCTTTTAGATGTGCGCTTTGGTCCCCGAAGTTTCAAGATGTACAGCTTTGGTCCCCGAAGTTTCCGAAAAATCGAATTTCGACGGTCAAAAACAAAATGCCAAGCACTCAATTCAGCCATTTATTTTGGCTGAATTACTCCTCCTATAATGGCCAAAACAGTTGGTCTTTCTCCCATTTATGTTGGTGACTTTACTACCTCCATAATGGCCATTATTTGGCTATTATGGAGGCAGTAAACAGCCCCTCCCTCACCTATATAAACACCCCCTTACACCATTGTTGAGCACTAAGACATATGCACGAAAATACATAAACAGATGCTGAAAAACAGTGCACAAAAATACACAACCGAAATAGTTTTCTTCCTACAACTTCCAAGCATCATTTCGTTACTCAATATTCTTCACGGTAGCTCTTGAGTTTCCTTTGCTCAAGGGTTCCATTGCTGTTTTATCTTGGGAGACAAATTGTCCAGGACGTATAAAGGATACATACGGGGCAATATTGTCTTAAGGACAGAGTGCCACACTCGACTCAGCATAAACCAGTTTCCATTTTTCAGTCTTCAACAAAATCGTAATTTCAATTTTGTTGTTATATTATAATTTTCAGATTTCAAGTCGAAAATATTATTGAAATCTTTGTTTATCCTTTCGAATACTTGTAATAGTTAAATACTTCCCGTACTGATTTATAAAGTACCATAGAGCAAATCTCCCAACAACTTAAGACAATATTTGTATTGTATTACTATTAGTGTTCGAAAGATGTCGGTCAAAAGTTGTGTGACCAAATTTGGATATGGAAATGGTTTTCTGGTAGAAGAGAGTGATGATGATGAACGTGTTCATGGTGTCACCGCTACCAAGACTGGTGGGAACAAGCGCTCACGAGAGCCTGAGGATGTCAACTGGGACAAGAGGAGAAGAGTGAAGATGTTATTCTATCTTGTAGCAGAAGGCCTATATCTGGTCCCGGACAAAGGATCCGAATAATGGTGAGAAGGAAATGGACACTCGGTCGATGAAGTGACTGAAGTGAGCCAGAATCCGAAATTGGAATAAGTATTTTTCTTACTTGTCAAGAATAAGGATTAAATGATAAGTATTTTTCTTACTTGTCAAGAATAAAGATTAAATTATGTCGATTAAAAATGGATTAAAGTAAGGAGGAATATGAAAATAATTTATATTCCTTATGCTTTAACAAATCGAAGTTTAATCTCATCTTCTTTTCCGTTTAAAGATTGGATTTTGTAAACGACTTAAGAAGATCCGTTCTTTTAAGTGTAATTACTAAAGTGTGTAAAGTATGTTCGCACATACGAGGGAGTAAGATCCACCGATCGTGCGAAAACCGTTACCACTCTTAAGTAAGCGCCAAGAATTATCTGGGCACCAATCATAACGGAAGAAGTCTAAAAGTTAATGACGTTGAGCTGTCATATTATTTGACGAAAGATCCTTCATAGGATGATATTGGACACTCGGTCATACAAAGCCTCCGGCGACTAGAGTGGGCCAAAATTCCTTTGATAGGATGATATTGGACACTCGGTCATACAAAGCCTCCGGGTGACCGGAGTGGGCCAAAATTCCTTTGATATGATGATATTGGACACTTAGTCATATAAAGCCTCGGGCGGCCGGAGTGGGGCCAAAATTCATTTCATAGGAAAAGTAATGGACACCTAGTAAGGTGGGCCGGAGTTTCCGTGTCTGAATGATCCGAAGGCCTAAAGAAAGGCGATAAAGAAATTGGACACTCGGTCCGCAAAGCAACTGGAGTAGGCCAGAGTATCTAGATCACAAATGATCCGGTTACGCCCTAACCACGGGCAAGAGGTTGTTCATGTGAAGCAACGCCACCTCTAAAGTAGAAGGGGCTGGAGAGGTTGTCCTCAATAGGACTTCAAGGAATGAGATCACTCAAAAGAGGTGATACATGTTCCTAACTTGGTTAAAGGACGTTGTTGGTCAATTCGATTTGAGACTAGTCCAACAGTCCGTAATAACTAAGAGTGGTACAATATGTCTATAGCCAAATGAATGATATATTGTAATCCGTGCATCTATGACATCATAGATTAAGACACGTTAAATAGCAAGTCATTCAAAAGCTAACGATGTTGAGATTGTTGCCTCACGTCGACATAAACCCTCAAAATGAATGTGAGGTAGACGAAGAGGCAAAATCACCTTTCCAAATTCCGTCAAGGGAATAGCGAAAGAAGCACCGCTCCTCTAGAACTTAGTCACACCTACTTGGGTGATTTGAAGTTTATACAAAATAGAGGGGGGAGACAAGTACGTTGTGATCTTCATTGATGATGGTACAACGTATGGAATCCTTTGTTTATTGAAAAGCAAAAGATGAAGTTGTTGAAGCCTACAAAGCAGAAGTTGAAAATCAACTAAGCCTACGGATTGAGAAATTCGTAGTGATAGAGGGGGAGAATGTGAAGCATCGTTCATTAAACGAATGTTCATTTCTCACCTCGCCCAACGGTGTTAGCCAAGCACGAAGTCGTACGCCCAAATAATGAGGGGTAACTTGGTAAAAGATGGGCTACCGAAACAGGTCAAGTTCGACCTAAGATCGTAGATTGCATATCCACCGGATCCGCAAATAACGATAGTGTTGATCGCCTCTTGGCGTCAAAGAATGCTTGAATTCTTTGGAGATAACTTTCCTTGGAAAAGAAAAAAGGAGTAATTGCTCAAGGTTAACAAGAACCCGCGAGGGCCTGACTGTCCGGAACTAGACGTTCCGTATCTTCATGACTAGAAAGTTGCTGTCTATCCGGAACTTATTATTCCGGATCTCAGAACTCGGGGATTCTAGATGTTGAACCAAGACGGAGCAAAGAGGGGACAAAGACTTGTTCCGGTCCTTCTAGCTTGTATGGTTGAGAACGAACTATGGACAATTAACAAATAATTGTTATCTCCAAAAGCGCTGCTTTGGAATGAAGCTAAAGGGAGAAATAGATTCCATATATAGAACCATACGTGTGTAATAGTTAATCTTCCTCCGGGAAAAGAACCTTTGGGTTGTAAAAAGTGCTCCCCTGTGAGTAGCTTCACATCCAGGGCCATTGTAATCTTACATGGCATGGGTGTTGAAACGACCTTCCAAACCGGAGAGTTTGAAGAAGAGGATTAGAATTGGTTTGCTTTGAATCTGTTGGGCTTCTTCCCGAACTTTCATTTTGGTCCCCGAAATGTTAACATTTTGGTCCCGAAAGTCTCGTATAAAACAAAACAATGAATCGATCACGAAACATTGACTCGAAGTTAGAAAGCCAACGGTTGGAAAACCAACGGTCTTAGAGTGAAAATCATATTGAAACAAAGTCTCGATATGAAAGATATGAGTATCACAGATGACATCTTAGGAATTGGATTTCTAAGACATCTAACGGATCGGTCGATAGTTGACGATCTCGTTGAAGCCACCAATAGATATGAATCATAGAACTGATTGGAATCATGGTGCACCCATAGACAAGGAGCGATATGCTCGGGTCACGTGTAGTTCAATGTATTGTACACACTACAACCGACCAGGTATCGTCCAACAAACAGATCAGCTTGAACTAAGGTTCACCGATGATCTTAATACATGATCAATAGAAGGCGTTAAGTCGAATATGACGATATCCGAATTATTCGCTTATCTACGGATTATAGTATTCGGATGTCCAATGGTTCGAGAGAACACAATGATGCAAACTGGACATCGGATCCGAAGAACACCAAAGTCACAAGTAAATGTGTATGGTGGGTCTTGGAAAATCCTCTAAGCAAACTTGCATAGACCGATTCATGATGGTATCGGAGTTTATCGCTTTATACAAAGCATGAAAGAAGTTGAGTAACTTCACGACTCATTAGAGGACATCCCTTATTGGGAGAAACCCGTGCCTTCAAGCAAGCGGTTCTACACTTGTGGCTAGCCGGTAGGCTTTAGGAAGGACACGGATGACGGCGTCTGGACATATCTCGTCACGATCCGTCGGAGACATAAGACCGTATGGCGGTTGATCATCACGGGTGTCACTTCCTTATTTACTAACTAAGGGACTACCCGGAGATCAAGTGTTCTGCTTTGTCTAGGGGAATGGGCTTAAAACCCAAAATATACGAACCAATACAAAGTGGAAACCCAACCTTACGAACCGGAGATCCCGGTAATTTGGTTCAATGGGAAAACTAAGTTGTAAAGGTTCGGTTGATCGCTTCGGTCGAAGCATGAGCACTTCGGATAGTGATTTACGAAAAGAAACACCAAATCCAAAGCCGTTCCCGCGATAGACGTTAAGTGCTATCTCAGTATGGGTAATGGTTACGTTTTCAAAACTCGTAATGATCCTCAACAGTTGAGGTTAGGTCTTTGGGAAACTTTTAATGGTTCCTAACACTTGTGAAGTGGGGTATAGCAGGATACCTTGTAGGAGACCACCTATTTAAGTGCGAGGACGGGCCGCCTCAAATTGAACGCACTTAAGAATCCAAGACGTTGTCCATGGCCAAAACGGACAAAACATTACGAAGAAGAGAGTAAGGGAATTTGTTGTGTTGGTACCGTTGTCTTGGCTTACACTAAACACCGACGGTTCAAGACATCACGTTCACCGCGCAAGAAGTAAGTCCGATGGTATTCAACTATGGAAGGTTCAAAGCCGAGGCTACCTCTCCTTATGCAACATCGGTCCGCTTTGAAATATTGCTTTGAAATGAAAAGACACCATGTGAGTGCGCCAAAATCTCTTTCAAGAGGGGATTGTTGGAAATTTGCCTTTGGCGGGAGTTGCGACCGACCAACTTTAACGGCTTAAACACTAGTGTAACGTATGTTGGAGAATCCGGTTCTTCACACATGCATGATCTACTAAGTACGTAGATAACCGTAGGGCCAAGAATCGTCAAATTTCATTGAGAAATGAAAGAGATATTGGTTCACGAAGTAAGGTGTTTGAAGCATGGAAAGTGTGGTATTGTGTGTAATTCTCCCTCATCGGTAGAGGAAGAAAGAAGTGTTGTGTATATAAGATTCGAAATTGGTTAGGGGTTTGGGACCCCAAGGGTATCCCATGTGTTTAAAGGAGGGAGGACCTAGATGTGCTTCGGTTCGAGGAAAGACCACACGCGCGCCGCCGCCGCCCGCCCGTCCCGTCCGGTTCCGAGTTCCGGGTTCTCGGGTTCACGGGTCGTGGGGCGTGGGCATGGGTCTTCGATATTATCTTTTTGGGCCGAAAACTTTGCCGAAGTACGTTTGATCCCGAAGTTTCAGATATACGGTTTGGCCCGAATTCTTTTAGATGTGCGGTTTGGTCCCCGAAGTTTCAAGATGTACGGTTTGGTCCCCGAAGTTTCCGGAAAATCGAATTTCGTCGGTCAAAAACAGAAATGCCAAGCACTCAATTCAGCCATTTATTTTGGCTGAATTACTCCTCCTATAATGGCCAAAACAGTTGGTCTTTCTCCCATTTATGTTGGTGACTTTACTACCTCCATAATGGCCATTATTTGGCTATTATGGAGGCGAGTTTTCAGGCATAAACAGCCCCTCCCTCACCTATATAAACACCCCCTTACACCATTGTTGAGCACTAAGACATATGCACGAAAATACATAAACAGATCTTTGAAAAACGAGGTTGCACGAAAATACACAACCGAAATAGTTTTCTTCCTACAACTTCCAAGCATCATTTCGTTACTCAATATTCTTCACGGTAGCTCTTGAGTTTCCTTTGCTCAAGGGTTCCATTGCTGTTTTATCTTGGGAGACAAATTGTCCAGGACGTATAAAGGATACATACGGGGCAATATTGTCTTAAGGACAGAGTGCCACACTCGACTCAAAGATAAACCGTTTCCATTTTTTTCAGTCTTCAACAAAATCGTAATTTCAATTTTGTTGTTATATTGTAATTTTCAGATTTCAAGTCGAAAATATTATTGAAATCTTTGTTTATCCTTTCGAATACTTGTAATAGTTAAATACTTCCCGTACTGCTTTATAAAGTACCATAGAGCAAATCTCCCAACAGATTAATCATCCATCACGACCCTTAGTGATCACTTGGAACGTCAACTTAATTTATTCGGCTTTAAAGTCATCAGGTGACCAAAAAAATTGGATTAAAATGTTTCCTACGAAAAAGTTCTAAATTATCGGAACTCTATCCGAAACCTCTAGCTAGCTAGTTAATGATGGAGGCTGAGGTGGAGATAGAGCTTAGCTTACGAGTTCTATAGAATTAGTAACTTTGACTCAAGCCCTGCATTTGTGTTTAAAAATCTATATAGTGTGTATGATAATTTATCAAAAACCTAGTAAATTATATTTCTTAGAATCTAGAACTCTTACGAATCCTAGCTCCGCCTCTGAAAGGAGGGATCCCAACCATCCACCACAACCCTAGGTGATCACTTGGAACTATCAACTAATTAATATATATTTGATAGTAAAATCGTCAGGTGAACAAAAAGTTTGACTTATATTTGTGCAATAGGAATATATTAGAGAGAAGAAAAGAAAAATAGAGTAGTAGCATCCTGCCCTTATAATTTATGGAGGGAGCAAGGCCCGTCAACTTCATTTTCTTTATCAAAACCATTAGAAAAATAGAGAAAATTATCTAACTCATATCTTTTCAAGATTTGGTTCATACTATATTACATTTTAGTTTTCCTTCCACTATAATTATAAGTTGCATCAATTATTTGGGTAAAATTTTTCACTATTCCCATAACATTAACTTAGTGAAAATCCTCTAGGAGTTAATAAGAGAGGTCACTTCAATCAGATGAACATGTTGCATTAATCATGTCCAAAGAGTCTCCCATATAGATCCAAAATTACTGTCATCTAGGTAGCTCATGTTGCTTTGTGAGGTGCCATATTGTGGGATAATATTAGTGAAACTGTCCAAGGATTGTTGTGGTGATGTTTGTGGAGATTGTGTCATGTCCATGCAAATAAGGTCCATAAGGTTAGCTTGTTCGAATTGCATGTTCACAATTTTGGCTTTTTCCTTAGCCAACTGTACTTTGAGCTCATTCACTTGCTTTTGTAGTTGACATATTGCTCCTGCGCAACCATAGACAGGATCCCTCAGTCTAGCATTTGCCTCGTACACCATACTGCTAACCATATCTGCTCTTTGAAATTCTGGTAGTTCCTATTAACCAAATAAAGTATGGTTAAGTTTATTAATTTGCAAGTTTAATAACTTCTTTATACTGATAACATAAAAAAATTACACTATCAGATCACTTTATCAAAGGTAATAAAGGTCAATAACTAACATTATAAGTGAAATTAATAACTTGGAAAATTAGACGATTCACTTTCTCACAACATGTTAAATTGCACTAATTGTGTAAGAAAATTATTTACAATGATATAAGGTAAATCCTCCTGATTCTAATGTAATAGTCGAAATCATTCTATTTGTCAAACCTAACAGGTGGAATTTAAGTGTGTAAGAGAGAAAAGATGGTTTTGATTATTTTGACATATATAGCAAGCCATGAGTAGTTGGTACCAATAAACCATAATATGTTTAATTTCTTCAAAACTAAAGGAAGTCAATGGACAAAGAAAAAATAAAGTTGAAACTGCAGCCACATGGAAAAGAATAGTAATGAGGATGAAAACAAGGAAAATACGTTATGCCAAATATAGTATCCAAGCATTTGAAAAACATATAAGCTTGAAAATGAATTGCCCTTTCCTACACTACTAAGGACAATTAATATTGGTATTGAAATATTAATTTCTTACGACTGTTTGAAGTTTGAACAATCTATTAGCCTAGGACTCTGACTTTTCAAAATGCATCTAGAACTAGAAGTAGAATCTACCTTCAGATCTTAAATTCTACCATCAAATTGGTTTTCGACGCATTCAACTCGACCATACTAATTAGTACATATCTTCCTATATTTTCCTACTTCTAAAAACAAAAGAGGATGCCATAATATAATAAAATAAAAGCAAACCAAAGGCATAGGCTAATAACTAGCTTTAGTTTATATATCAAGTTTTTTCTCAAGCTCCTTAGAAAATCTAGTGTACGTTGATATTTCTCGTAAAATATAACTAATGAATTTTACCTCTATACGCTTACACAACATAAAATCTTTTTATACTATAAGATAACTTAAATATAAAGATAATTGTTAATAATAAGTGAAATCTTTTAACTGAAAAATAAGATAAAATGCGAACGACTTACTATAATATGTTAAATTAGGTTTACCACACAAAAGTGAACTAAAATCAGTTACTAACTTCGTCACTAAATAGATCGTATCTAACCGACTAGAACTAGCGACGGATGTTGATGTTCAACCTAATACGCAGAATAAAGAGTCAAAACGTGTGTCTGCTAGAAGTATATATACCTGCAAAAACTTGATAATATTGCTGGCACCGAAGACACGATGAGCAGTAGTGAACTTGATGGGATCATTGGGAGGAAAATAAGGAGCCAACACACATTTCTCGGTGCACCTCCGCCGCAAGATTTTGCAAGCCGCACAAGGACTTACGACCACCACATGCGGCGGAGGTGGCGGAGAGTTAGGAGGAGAAGAAGATGATGGCGATAGTGGTGAACAAGTTATGGTGGTGGCAGTAATGTCACTGCACTCCATTTTTGTTTAGCTCTTTGGAGAAATGTTTTTTCACGTGCAAAAGATGTGAGAGAAGAGAATATTTGGGATTGTGTGTCTAACTTGGAGTGAACAAAGGGCATATTTATAAGTCCAGGGAAAGAAAGGAAAACTAAAAAAGAAATAAAGAAGAAAGAGGAGAGAGGAGGGAGAAGGGAGCTGCTGGCGGATGCCATCATATATATAAGAGAATGACATCATCAACAAAATTAAAAAAAAATCCAACTTTTTGAAGAATTTAAATTATATACATTGAAAATATAAAGATTTTTTTACACAATTAGTAGTGCAGTTTAACTTACTGTTATAACGAGTTGGTTATCATTTGTATTAAGGTTTATCAATTAATATTAATGACTAGTTCAAGGATTTATTTATAATTATCTTACAAGTGACTTGTAGATATTTTACATTATCAATACATTTAAGTTAATTAAACTATGATTATTTATCATGATAAGTGGAGTTTAATTTTATGTACTGATAGTGTAAGAAATACTTACACAATCATGTCACTTAACTAATAGGAACTTGCAGGTAATTTAATTTAGTACTGTTGATTGGTAACCTAGAATTAATAAACGATAAATAACATTTGTAATGTGTTAATTAAATTGCAATGATGGTGTAAAAATACTTATATAATCAGGTCAATTAAAATTAACTCTATCTATTAATATTAGTTACTAACTTAGAATAAATGATAAATAACATGTTGTAACATGTTAAACTATACTAATATCGTAAAAAAAAAATCATTTATACTGCAAAGTTTAAGAAATAAATAGTGTACACTATGATGGAAGATCGAAGGATTGTTTAATTTTAGGTGGGATTAAAAACTCACATCGAACTCTAAGTTGTGCATGTTGAAGCACAACACTAGAATATAATTCTAATCCCCGATCTCCCATTTCAGCTACTATATATTACAACTAGTTGAGTTTCACAAAATATTTGACTTTTCGAATGTGAAAACTCCACTACGAGCTTTGAGTTTAGGTTAGCAGATATTCTAAGAACTTTTTAGAGTATATACAACTGAGGTTAACTAAAAGATTTTTGTTGTGAAACTAACTACCCTTTTAGAAAGAATTTACACTCTTGTAACTAGTTAATTTACTCTCAACCTAGCTGGTAAATAGGAGAATGCTGACATAGATATCATTTACATTATCGTATAATTTGTTGTAGAAGCACTAAAAGTAAATAATTAAGACAAAACCTCTTGCAACTTCCAAAAGATAAGATGATTAACATAGCAAAAATAGTGCAAAATGGTATAGCACGTACTCTTTGAACCTAAGTTCCTCTCATGTACATTTGTAATAAGTGATATTAATAGCCTGAAAAATAAGTTAAATAATATAAATAATTTACATCATCAGTATAAATAATATTTATATATCATCAATATAAATAATTTTTACACCATTAGATTATTTTTAAATGTTGCAGCATGTAACATATCTTATTTTTGAGATTTCAAAACCACATTTCAAGGAGGCTTACGTGTATATATCCTTTGAATTACTTGATAGCGCACAAAATTCTGTGTATACAAGTTGAATTCCTATACATACAAACAAGTTTCAATACAATAAGGGGTGATCGTTTGATTGGTGTGATGAAATAGACAAGGATATTTCATGAGATGAACTATTTCACCTTCTATAAGGGATAGCTAATTCCAACATTTTAATACAAATGGTAGGATAAAATAATTTTTGGACTAATTAATACTCATAATCAAACGCATGATAAAATAAACCCACATTTTATCTTGGAATTATTATCCTTATCCCACCAACAAAACCAACCTTAATTGTATAAAAAATCCATACACTCTCAGTGAAAATAAGTATGTATATGTATATGTATATGTGTGTATGGTTATACCTATGCATACATGGAAAAATGCAATCATATATATAGAAGATTCTTTTAAATATTTCAACAAATTTGGCAAATGTCGTTCTGTAGTCCGGAATTTCAATAAACAGCAGACACATTTGGTTTTATTTCTCATTCAGAGACTAAAAATACTCTATGCTTATATTGGAATTATTAGTCACACTGGAAAAGTCAAGGGTGACAAAATAACAGTGAGACTAACTTACAAAATACGTAATTACGTGCCTCACTTGTTCGGTCTATACCCACCCCTCTAATATAATTCATTAAAAATTTTCCTTTTTAATTAGGTTTTGATGTGACTGAGTAAATTACACTTAAGTATGGCTGGCCAGTGGGCCGGGTCGGCCCGGTCCCGGCCCGACACCGCCCCGGTCCAGTCTTGAATCCGACTTTTAAAAAAAATGCGGTATCGGGACTCGAATCGGGACGGGACATGGTCTCATCCCGACCCGGCCTGGTCCGCCCCAATCCCGCCATGCCGGACCCGGTCCCGCCTCCGATCCTGCCCAAAAGCCCCTCTTTGCACAAATAACCGTTGCACCAACGGACATTTTACATTTTGGCCGTTGTGCAACAGCCATTTTTGGCCTCCCCCTCCCCCTCCCCCTACCCCCTAATATTTATTTTTAACACATAAGTTATTATATTTATACTTTAACCCAATTTTCCAACTATAAATACCTCATTTTCTCTTCATCTTTCTCACAAATCTTCCTACAATCTCTCTTATCTCTCAATCTATCTATCTACAAGTCTACATTGTCTACTAAATATTGAATTTTATTATTCATTTGGGAGTGAAGTTGGCAACTAGCTTGAGGATCTTCAATTGAGCAAAGTTTCAATTTTCAACCTCTCGATTACACGTCGACGTTACGTCGGCGTTTGGTACATTCGTTCCTTCATTAAATTATTATTGTCTGTTTATTTTATTTAGCGCACTTAATTTCATTTACTTTAATTATTTATTAGTATAATTCTAAATTTATAATGGAAGGATTTAAACGTATGCTTACGGGTAGGGGTCAAACTTCTTTCTAGTAGGGGCAACAAGGGCAAGGGTACTTCTTCTAGTCATCCTATTTCTAGACAGAATCTTATTCCTACACAGGATGATTTTGTTGATACTGAACATTTTCCTACAATACCATTAGATTTAGATGAGGAGCTATTTTCTGGAACTCAAGAAGATTTTAATTTAGACGATTATCTAGATGATACACCCACTAATGTAGATGACAACACACCCACTAGTTCACCTTCAACTGAAATGTCTCATATTCCCCCTAGTATGAGACGAGGTCCAACAAAACGACCATTAGAATCAGATGCATGAACATTTTTTGATAGGGACGTAGAGAATCAAGTAGCTAGATGTAAAATTTGTAAAGATGTTTTAAAATTTAAAACTGGAAAAGATTACGGTGGGACGGGGGGTTTAATGAGACACGTATCAAGGACTCATCCAGCTAGGTATGCCCAATACGAGGCTTCAAAACCGGATGCCCAAACGCCCGCTCCATCGGGACAAGGTTCACATACTGTCCCGGATCAAGTACAAGGTCAAATTAACCCCACGACGGAGGGAATTGTAGGCCCTAATTACAATAAACATAGAGATAGGAAAGCAATAGCAAAATTAGTTGTTGTGGAGGGTTTGCCTTTTTCATTTCCTTCATATCCCGGTTTTATTCATTACATTAGAGATATGTATAATCATGCTTTTAATGATTTTTCTAGATCAACTGTTAAGAGAGATGTATTTAAATTTGCACATGAATATCAGAAGTATTTACGTTATTCATTATATCATTTTAATGGCAAAGGGGCTATCACTTCTGATATAGGCCGTAGTACTAACAGCCATGATTATTTAATGGTAACCTGTCATTGGATATATTATAAGTGGTCTATGTAAAAACGTATCTTAGCGTATAGATATATAGATGATAGGCACACTGGTACTTTTATTGCAGAAAATATTTATCAAGTGTGCGATTATTACGGAATAACTGATAAAATTATGACTATTACATTAGATAACGCTTCTTCTAACAATTATGCTATTACAATTTTAAAAATAGTTTAACTCCATCTTTTCCATATCATTTTCATATAAAATGTGTATGTCATATATATAACTTAGTTGTAAAGGATGGTCTATCACTTTTTGAAGACATTCTTAGTAAAATACAATTTGCTATAAACTTTATTTTTAAAAATAATAGAATACAACAAAGAAAAGAATTTGAAAAAACTTGTCACGATTGCCAACTACCTTATAGAAAAATTTCAGAAGAAGTACCCACTAGGTGAAATTCTTTATTCGAGCAACTACTTGTTGCTTATGACTATAGAAAACCTATAACATTATTTTTTAACTCTCATAATCAAAATCTAGCTGATATGGTCATAGATAGTGATTGGGGAAAATTTTCTGAACTTATTGTATTTTTAGAGAAATTTTTTCAAGCAACAAAAGAATTTTCCGGTATATATTATCCTACTATTTCAACTATGTTGTTTTATATAGCTCTAATATTTTTACTGCTTAATGAATATATGGATAAACCAGTTTATAAGGCAGCTATTAAAAAAATATTTATCAAAATAAAAAAATATTTTATTCATATTCCCACTATTTATATTATTGATGTTGTTTTAAATCCGACTATTAAAATAGACGGTACTAATCACTTATTGAAAGTTGAAACTATTTACGATTGTATAGCAGTACTATCACCTCCAAGTCCCAAAAATCTAAATCACCCACCACATATTGAACAAACTAAAGAAAAAGTGTTGTTTAGCGTAGAAGACGAATGCAAAAAAGTATAAAGGTTTTACCAACAAGAAAGTGCTAGCAACCTACCGGCTTACATACCATCTTCTTCTTCTTCTTCAACACAACCTCACAAAAGACATAACGTTTCTGTGGCTAGTATTGAAAGCCTCAGAAATAGAATGTGCAGCCGTACCACTACTAACCAAATTAGCGAGTTTGATATTTTTGTTTTGCAGGGTTCTGTACCGTACCAAGCAGTTCTCAATGAAGAATGACGTGAAGACTTGCTGAAATACTGGAGGGGGAATGAGAAGACCTTTCCGACACTTTCAATGATGGCCCAAGATGTTTTGAACATTCAAGCGTCATAAACGGCGTCTGAAAGCGCTTTTTCTGCCGGCAGATATCAAATTGGAGAGCATAGACACTCATTAGCCGGAGACAGCTTGTAGATTGTAGTATTATTCAGAGATTGGATACGAGCGGAGCGGAGAAGGTGCGGTCAACCGGAGATCAATGAAGAAGAAGACGAAAACTACAACGAAATCTTATCCGAAGGTGGTGGAAGCGACGTGGAGTAATTTGACCAACAAATACCAATTCCAACCGAAGAACCACAGGAAATTATCAAGAAACTATAACAGGTTTTTTTTCAAAATGTAATTTTTTTAATTGCAATTTTACTATGTAATTTGCAACTTTTGAACAACACCACAAAGTTGCAATTTTGACAATTGTATCTGTATTACAAAAAAAAATCATATGTCTATTAAATAATATAAGAGGCACAAAAACAATCTTGGGATGTTTCTATTACACTATCTTGTTTAATTATTGAGTTTTTTTATATATATGTTATTTTTTAAATTAAGTACAAAAAAAAAAAAAACCGCCCCGACCCGATTCCGACGGGATCGGAAACGGGACGGGACAGCGGCGAATCCCGCCGGTCCTGACCCGACCCGATCCCGCCCCTCCCCCGTCCTGCCCTGCCGTGATCCGATCCTGCCGGTCCCGACCCGATTTACCCGATCCCGGCCACCTATACACTTAAGTCAGGAACTAAGTTATCATCTTGCAATTACATAAAAACCAGCTGTATACAACAGCAACTTCGGGTAAAGTTGATATGACCAAAATAGTTTAAATTTAGCAAAAGTTATCATGATTGAGCTAGAGAATTTGATAACAAATTAAATTTCTTGAGACAAAAAATTCATAGGGATGTATATATGAAATTTAAGTTCTATGAATTGAAAAGTATACAATTACGTCATTTAAAAGTAATTATCAATTATAAAAAAAGACAATAGAGAGTCGATGGAAAAGGGAGGCTGCTTATAATGTATTTCATTCGTACATTTGTACATTTGTATGCAATTTACACGAGAATTTTAAGGAGTCCTAGTTATGATATAATACATATAAGAGAGGAGTCTTAGGCCTCATTTATTTTAATTAATATTAAAATATCTGAATTTAAATGCATATTTATATGATTAAGATCGTGTTTTTTAAAATCTGAACGTGCATAATTTGTTTAGTTGTAAACATAATAAATTTATACTTCAAATAAAAATTAAATATTAGAAAAAAAAATATAAAATGTAATAATATAAAATCATTATTTGACAATAAAAATGAAACATTTATATAAGCTACTGATGGTGATGGTTGGTGGCAGTGGCTAGTAATGGTGATGGTGATAGTTGTGATGGTGTGAGTGGTTGGTATTGTAGTGACTGGTGCGATGGTGGAATTGATTGAAGTTAGTAGTTGACAGCGTTGGTGGTGATGGCTGCCGAATATGTGGTGATTGACGATGTGTTGGTGGTAGTTGCCGCCGGTTCTAGTTGTGATGATGGAGGTGGTTGGTTGTAGGGATTGACACAGTGGTGGTAGTGGGTTGATAGTGGTGGCGGAGGTGGCGACGACGTGATGGCGGTAGTGGCGGCATGGGATATATAATGATGGGTATGGTAGGTGTAGTAACGACTGATAGTAGTGATTAATAAAGGTGGTGGTTGGTTATGATTGCAGAGAGGGTTGTTGATGGTGGCCGGTGGTTGGCGACGGTAATGGTGGTTGTGGTTGTGATGGTTGAGGTGGTTAGTGGTGGTGGCTGGTGATTGTGGATAGAGTGGTGATGAAAATTATCCACACAAAACTACGTCTTAGTGATATTAACACTTTGTTCAATATCTTCATGATTAAGACCTATTCGAATCAAATAAGTGTTTAAATCTTAATATAATAAATACACCTAATGACATTTAGACCTCCATTAAGTGCAAACAAATGAGTCCTTACTGTAAACTAACCACTCGGATCCTTATTCATAGAATAGGCTCGCGACACATCCTTATTTTCCCACCTAATAGAATATTTCCCGAATATTCTTTCATCAATTGTATATCTCTTATTTTAGGTAGAATTATAATTCTATTGTAATTAGGTCTCCTATTTTAAATAGAATTATATTTTCTATTGTAATTAGGTTATTAGTTACCTAGTTTAATTATTCTTGTACTACTATATATATGGCACATTATTGATGAATACAATCAAGGAACATATTCCTTTATGGTATCATTAGTCAAAAAATACCTCCACCGCCTCGACCATAGCTCTCGGCCGCCACCCCTACAGAACCCTAGTGTTTTTTTCTTCAGCCATTCTCTCTCCCTTCTCCTCCTAAAATTCATCTTCAATGGCTAACAAAACCAAATTTCATCCTACACTTGTAGTAAACAACATCAAAAACTTCATCTTTATCACCCTTGAGATGAAAAAAGGGTCAACTTCATCATTATCGTATTTACGAAGTTATCGATCACATCATCCCTCCTACACCGAAGTCCACAGACATACCCTCGGCTTCGACTTCTGATGATGCACTCTGGTCTCGTTTGGACGTAGTCGTCCTCTAATGGATATATGGCAAAATCTCTAATGATTTGTTGCACACCATCATTGAGACCGATGCCACTGTTCGCCAAACGTGAGAACATTTGGAAAGTATTTTCCATAACAATAAAACTTAACGAGCTTTATCCCTTGAAAATCAGTTCAAGGACGTTCAACAGGACGATTTCCCAAATGTGTCTATATATTGTCAGGAACTCAAAATGCTTGCCGACCAACTCTCCAACGTCGACGCACCAGTCACTAATCAGCAATTGGTCATGCAACTTATTGCGGGCTTGAACGAATCCTATGACGGCATTGTCACCATCCTTCAGCAATGCACGTCGTTACCTCTGTTTTATGAGGCCCTTTCAAATCTTATTCTTGAGGAAACCCAAAAAATCAAGAGTAACACCGCTCAGTCCTCCAACTCCGGTAACCAAAACCACCTACCCGAGGACCCACAATAGCCCGCATCCACCCGCGAAACACACCAGAGCAGGTAGTCTGTCAAGGTCCGCGGCAGATGGAATTCTGGCAACAACGGTGGCGGGAAGGAGCAGTTCCCACCGGCAGGAAACAGCCAGCAGTGACCGCGATAGTGGCAGCAGCCTCCGCCATGGGCTGCCTACCCTTCGTGGGCTGCTTGGGCCCCACTGTCATGGGCCTCTCCTCCTATCCAGTATCCGACATCCTCGTGGACTCCACCTCAGAATAGACAGGCCCACCCTAGCATACTCAGCCCACGTCCCCAATAGGCCTACACAACAGAGGCCCCGCCCTCAATTTATGCATTGACTAACATTGAGGCAGCTATGAACACAATGTCACTCAACGCTCCAGATGAAAATTGGTATATGAACATAGGCGCCACATCTCAGATGACGGCATCACAAGGTACTCTCTCGTCTTATTCCAATTTGAGTAATTTAAATCAGAATATTATTATTGGTAATGGATAAGAAATTCCCATTCGCGGTTTTGATCATTCATCCTTATCCCCACCACATCCACCACTAATCTTAAAAAATATCCTTTATGCCCCTAAACGCATTAAGAATCTAATCTATGTGCGACGTTTCACAACCACAACTGATAATAATATTTTCCTTGACTTTGATCATTTTAGTTTTTCTGTGAAGGATTTTACGACAGGGAGACGAATAATGAGATGTGACAGTACCGGAGATCTATACTCTATTTCAAACGCCGTCAACAATCCAGCCTCAGTTCCATCAACCTTTGCTGCTCTTTCATCTTCCATATGTCACACTAGATTAGGACATCCGAAAGATTCTGTTGTACGCTCTCATAGAAAAAATTATTTTATTAATTGCAATCGTATTTCTAGGACTCCTATATGTGAATCATGCGTTTTTGGAAAATATGTTAAATTACTATTTTTGGCATCCACAAATTGTACTTGACTATCTTTCGATATCATACATAGTGATTTGTGGACGTCCCATATTTTAAGTACGGCTGGCCATCGATATTATGTGTTTTTTTTATGATTATTCCAACTTTCTATGGACTTTTCCAATTGGCAATAAATCTCAGGTCTACCCCATTTTTTCCTCATTTAGTGCTCTCGTAAAAACACAATTTGAAAAGCGCATTAAATGTTATCAATGTGACAATGCCATGGAATTCAATAATAATCAATTCAAATAGTTTTGCTACAATAACGGTCTTACCTTTCATTTTTCCTACCCTCACACCTCCTCCCAAAATGGTAAGGCCGAACGGAAAATCTGAATCATAAAAAACCTAATTCGTGCCCTACTTGCTCACTCCTCAATTCCCCCTTAATTCTGGCATTACACACTCTTCATGGCCACCTATCTCCTAAACATAATCCCAAACAAGTCTCTAGCTCAACGGTCGCCCACTCAAGTTTTGTTTCGTAGGAACCCCTCCTACTTACACTTGCGTATCTTTGGAAGTCTCTGTTATCCTCTCCATCTGACCACTCACAAACTCCAACCCCGATCTTCCCCGTGTCTTTTTCTGGGTTACCCCGCCAATCATCGTGGTTACACGTGCTATGACTTGTCAGACCATAAAATTATTATTTCACGTCATGTCATATTTGATGAGTCTCAATTCCCCTTTGTCTCCCTAAACTCGCCACCTCAGCATTCATACGACTTCCTAGATGATCGTCTGAACCCTCTTCTAATTCATCATTTACATAGTCCGTCGTCCTAGACCCCAACACCAACCCCCACCCCCACCTCGGACAGTCCGGGACACACTGCCCACCCGGTTCTGCCGACGATGGCCCGAAATAGCCCCTCCTCAGGGTGATTCCGTAGACACCTCTCGACAAATTGAGCATCGGCCAGCCGGTCCCGCCACCCCTACCATTCCTCCTATTCCCGGTAGTCCCGCGGCACACCTCCCTTCCCATCCCGCTTCCCGTGACACCCTCTCAAACCATGAAAACCCATGCCATACATGGAATTCATAAACCTAAATGGTTGTTTAACCTATCCATTTCAGTTGTCCTTTCCCCTATCCCTTGAAATCCGAAGGATGCCTTGTTCGACCCGATTTGGAAAGCCGCAATGATTGACGAATATAATACTTTTATTGATAATAAGATGTGGGACCTAGTACCCCATCAACTTGATGCTAACATTATTCATTCTATGTGAATTTTTAGATATAAAAAGAAATCTGATGGTTCTTTTTTAGAGGTACAAGGCTCGTCTTGTAGTGATGATAGGTCTCAAGAAGTGAGAGTAGACTGTGATGAAACGTTCAGCCCGGTCGTAAAGCCCGCAACCATCCAGACCATCCTCAGCATTGCTCTATCCAAGTATTGGCCCATTTATCAGCTTGATGTCAAGAATGCCTTCTTACGTGGGGATGTACATGAAATAGTATTTATGCATCAGCCTATGGGTTTCAAGGATCCTATTCATCCAGATTATGTGTGTCTATTGCGGAAATCACTTTATGGACTGAAATAGGCTCCGCGAGCATGGTACCAGTGGTTCGCTGATTATGTCTCATTTATTAGTTTTTCACACAGTAGATCTGATCATTCACTGTTCATCTACAACAAGGGTACTTACATGACTTACCTATTATTATATGATGATGACATCATCCTCACCATATAATATGATGCTCCCTACCGGTCCATTATGTCTCTCATTTCCTCTGAGTTTGCTATGAAGGATCTGGGGGCCCTGAGTTATTTCTTAGGCATCTCTATCACTCGACATTCTGGTGGCCTATTTCTGTGTCAGAAAAAGTAAGCCGAAGAGATCCTTGATCGTGCAGGCATGACATCTTGCAAACCATCCCACACGCCAATAGACACCAATTCCAAGCTCAGCGCTGATTTAGGCCCCCCATATTCAGACCCGACTCTCTATCGTAGCTTGGCTGGGGCCCTACAGTACCTCACATTCATGAGACCTGACATATCAGATGTCGTGTAACAAATCTGCCTACACATGCACAATCTTACGGAAGCACATATGCATGCCCTTAAACGTATTTTACGATACGTCCAACGTACACTTCACTTCAGATTACATCTATACGTGTCCTCACTCACTGGTCTCACTGCTTATTCTGATGTTGACTGGGGTGGATATCCTGAAACCCGACGCTCCATGTCTGGTTAATGTGTTTTCCTCCGAGATAACCTATTGTCTTAGTCATTCAAAAGACAACCTACACTATCCCGATCCAGTGCCGAAGCAAAGTACAGAGGTGTCACCAACGTCGTCTCTGAGTCTTGTTGGATCCGTAACCTTCCACTTGAGCTTCACTGCCCGATTCAAAAGGCAACACTGGTCTACTGCGATAATATTAGTGTGATATATCTTTCCGGCAATCCCATCCAACATCAGCGCACTAAATACATTGAGATGGACATTCATTTTGTTCGTGAATAAGTGGCTCATGGTCAAGTTTGTGTCCTTCATGTTCTTTCCAGTTATCAGATTGCCGACATCTTTACCAAAGGACTTCCGCGCATACCATTTGATGATTTTCGAGCCAGTCTCAGTGTTCTTGAACCTCCGCTTCGACTGCGGAGGTGTAATAGAATATTTCTCGAATATTCTTTCATTAATTGTATATCTCTTATTTTATGTAGAATTTTATTCCTATTGTAATTAGGTCTCCTATTTTAGGTAGAATTATATTTCTTATTGTAATTAGGTTGATTAGTTACCTAGTTTAAATATTCTTGTACTACTATATATGGTACATTATTGATGAATACAATCAAGGAACATATTTCTCTACTACCTATAATATTTATCAAAGGCTGATCCAACACTTGCCCTCAAGCTAGAGGTGAAACATCCATTCCTTGTTTGCTATGAAATCATGCAAATTGTTGTTTTGTCATCGCTTTGGTGTGAATATCAACCCGCTAGTCCTTTGATTGAATAAAGTGTGTCACAAGTTGTCCTCCAGCTGACTTTTCTCTAATAAATATGATAATCCATCTTCACATGCATGTTTGGTTCTGGCATGTAAGTGTTTGTAGTTTTAGGTACCCGAATCCAAGTGTAACTCTTGTGTAATTAATACATCAATTTTTTCATGCATTGCTTCATATCAATATGGGGTTCTATGTGTCTGATTTACAATTTTTGCTTCTATAACTATTGTTTCCATTGTTACTAGATGTAAGCTATAGGCATTTTTCTTGCCTCTGGCTTATCACCATATGATGACCTTTTGCATTTTCAGGAACGTAAGCTTATTCCTTTGTAGGCTCATTAACATTTGACGAGGATAACATAGTTTGATTTTGTGCTTAGTGTTAAATCAATTTGATGACCACTTCTAGTTATAAACCTTATGGATCATACATTGAGAGCAGGTTAGGCACTTATACTTCATTGTTGCCTTCAACAACTGTATCTGTTGCATTCTGATTGTCCAAGACTTCTGTCTCATGATCACTACTTTTGTCACTTTATTGTCTCCATTACTATCATCTTCTAAGTTGACAACAGTCTGGTTCTAACTAAATAATCATGCATGCACACTGCCGTGTGATTCCGATAATACGGTGATTCATGTAACAAATTCATATCCACACTGTTGAGAATATAATCAAATATTAAAAGTGTGTTCTATCTAACAGCTGAAGCTTTTAGATCAGATGGTCACACACTTCAATATGATATCAAAGTAGGCCAAAGGTCCTGGGATCGAACCTCACCGCCACCTATTCTCAAAAAAGAATTTTCACTTGCTTGGACCATGAAAAAAATCAGGTGTTTTATCTAACAACTTAAAATTTTAGATCAGATGGTCACATATAACTAACGTGTCATAACCATATCAAGGTATTGAACCGAGTATGTAATTATAAAAGCATAATGGTGCATGACTAACAACAGACACAACTAAAAAAATGGAAAAAAATTGACGAAAAAACCGACAGGAATTTTCAATAATTTTTAAAAGAAAACTGATGTGTTTTCGTCTGTTATTTTTCGCACAAAATGCGTGAAAATTATAATTATTTATATACTTTTTTCTAAAATAAACCGACGAAGTCCGTGGTGTTTTGTTTTTTTTATACGAATACCGACATAATTCATCGGTTTTTGGAGCTCAAAACTGCGATATAAGAGTATAAAGTAAAACAATGGAAGTATTTGATCAAAGATCATGTGTGGTATAGTGATAGAGTTGCTCAATGTCATGGTACATGAGTTTAATCCCAAGTAGCTACATTTCATTTTATTATTTAAAAAAAAAACGATGGACTCTGCTTTTTTTATTTTTTTATTTTACATAAACGACGGAGCATGTCAGTTTTTAAACGACGAAGTCCGTCGGTTTTCTAAAAGTGCCGCGACCTAAACCAACTACCCCGTATTTCTTCGGTTTTGGATCGATTTTCAATGAAAAATCGACGCATTTGGCTCGATTTTAGCATGTTTTTTAGTAGTGTGAACATGTAATCTAAAATGTGCATAGCTCATAAATATTAAACCAGCATGAAAACGATGTCTATAACATTATCTCTAGCATGAAAATATGCTCAAGTAGTCATGCAACAAGTAAAAACATGAAAAATAGTTATGATATGTCAAAATATTCCGACAAGTTATCCACAGTATCCGCATATATGCTCATGACCTTGTATATACATTATCCCCATATACATAGATCACAAGTAAGTTGATTTGGAAAAAAATCGCTCATTGAGGTTAAAGTATTAACTTACCTCGGTCTGAAGCAACTTTAGCGCTTTTCTCTAACTGTATTTTCTCGTACCGAATTGATCATAGGAGCTTAATTTATTCAAAACAATCCTCCAATTTCTACTCTAAAAATCAATAAACAAGGCGTTAAATTCAACAAGTAATCTAAATACTTAATCAAAATCAAGTTAAAGTCACTTTCCCAAAATTTGCTGATGAATTTCTTCTTTTGAATCACCCTAATCAGAGACCCCACCCAAAAATGAAGAAATAACTCAAACTCCAGAAATTTGTCAAATATATATTGCCATGCGTCCTTCTTATCGAACGTGACAAAGAGCATGCAGTACAACGAGGCTTCATCGCAAACGCCACCTCTTTCAACTCACAGCAATCGCGATCCAGTACTCCGCGATCGCGAAACACTGCATTTGTAACAGAAAAAAATCAACACAATTCACTAAGAAATTTTTTGTTCTAAAACTCACTTGAGCCCCTCGGGTTCTAACTCCAATAACTCAAGTTTAAAATGATTATATAAACTTGTCAAAAGTCTCAAATCCTAAAATATAGCGTTAAATTCTAAAATTAAGGATCAATTTTTTACGGCCATAATCTGTTAAAAGTCATCATCAACTTAATATCCGAGACAATGGATAATCAATCTCGAATGTTCAAGTAGTTCTAGAGAAGAACTTTATGATGAAAGTTCTAGAGTGAAGTTTAGAAAGAATAACTCTAGAAATAAATAGAAGAGTGATTCTAGAAAAAAGTAGTGAGGAATATTCTAGAATAGAGTAGTAATTAAGTATCCTAACTAGATTCTTCCATCACCACCTATAAATAGAGGTGGTCTATTTGAGTTGTAATTAAGTGAGTAAAAAGTTCTCAAGAAGTGAGAGCAAGTAAGTTGTACTTAAGTCTCAAGTGTGCTTCAAAAAAGTGTTCAAGTGAGTCTAAAGTGTGTGTAAATACTTAAGTAAGCTTAAGTGTGAGTGTCACATATTGGTAAAAATAAAAGAGTAAGAACTTGGTGCATATTGTGGTCAAGTTATAATGTTCAAGTCTTGGTGTAATTACTTTTACAATAATAAAGTAATTACGTTTTTCACGTGTTGTATTTTCTAACTTACTGTTGATTAGGAAAACCACAGTAAGCAAGGATTCAACTTAAAGACATAGTGGTAGGTTAGCATTGTTTACAAGGTCAAACCTGTTTCGACAATATATCCGTCTTTCCTTTTTGTGGCTCCATTTTGTTCTGGAGGGTGGGGGCAAGAGATTTGTCTCTTAACACCATTTTGAGTCAAGTAATTGATAAATTTCGAACTATTGAATTCTCCATCTCCATCACATTGAAAAGCATTGAGCTTCTTTAAAATTGTTTTTTACTCATACCACAAACATAAAGAAACATTCGATTTTCTTTTTAGGAGATAAATCCATGTAAATCTTGTGCATTCTTGAAAGAGTTACTTACAACTCTTGCTCATTTGACAACTAATACATAATAAAAAAAACTTTTATTCCAAGTTTTGAAATCAGTCATGTTATTTATATGTAAGAAACTAATAATTCTTGAATACAAGTGTCCTAATATTTAATATCGGATTGGAGACTTTTTGGGTTGCTACCATAAGTGAGACAAATGCATATTTCCTACTTCTCTAACTACCATTTCGTTATGTATGGGGAACAATTTGCTCTCTTCTGGGGTAAGACCTTGTAGGTGATATCAGTTGCTCTATTCTCAACCCCTGGTCATTCATGCACATCTCACGATTTACTGGTAGTAGTGCTGAGGGGCCGGGACTACTATCTTCAGGAATAGTCGGGCATAAGTCGGAAAGCTGGATATAAAAAAAAATGGAGAATGACATAAAGTGATAGAGAATATATTAATATTCTCCATATGTTCTATAATTAATATTCTAGTGTATTTATGTAAAGTAGAGATCCTTCTCCAAATAGGTTTGTAAATTGTAAACACCTATAAATATTGCATTAATGAGAAGCCTCCAACCAAGAGAGAATTACACTATTCTACATCTAGCTACTTGATTCTCTACGTCCCTATTAAAAAATGTCCATGCATCTGATTTTAATGTTCGTTTTGCTGGATCTCGTCTCATACGAGGGGCAATAGGAGGCATTTCAGTTGAAGGTGCACTAGTGGGTGTGTTGTCATCTACATTAGTGGGTGTATCATCTAGATAATCGTCTAAATTAAAATCTTCTTGAGTTCCAGAAAATAGCTCTTCATCTAAATCTAATGGTATTGTAGGAAAATATTCAATATCAACAAAATCATCCTGTGTATAATAAGATTCTGTCTAGAAATAGGATGACTAGAAGAAGTACCCTTGCCCTTGTTGCCCCTACTAGAAAGAAGTCTGACCCCTACCCGTAAGCATACGTTTAAATTCTTCCATTATAAATTTATAATTATATTAATAAATAATTAAAGTAACTGAAATTAAGTGCGCTAAATAAAATAAACAGACAATAATAATTTAATGAAGGAACGAATGTACCAAACGCCAACGTAACGTCGACGTGTAATCGAGAGGTTGAAAATTGAAACTTTGCTCGATGGAAGATCCTCAAGCTAGTTGCCAACTTCACTCCCAAATGAATAAATAAAATTGAATATTTACTAGACAATGTAGACTTGTAGAGAGATAGTAGGAAGATTTGTGAGAAAGATGAAGAGAAAATGAGGTATTTATAGTTGAAAAATTGGGTTAAAGTGTAAATATAATAACTTATGGGTTAAAAATAAATATTAAGGGGGTAGGGGGTTGGGGGAGGGGGGAGGCCAAAAATGGCCGTTGCACAACGGCCAAAATGTAAAAATGGTCGTTGGTACAATGGTTATTTTTGCAAAAGGGGAGGTTTCGGGTGGATTAGGGCGGGGCGGGACGGGACGGGACGAGACCATGTCCCGTCCCGGTTCGAGTCCCAATACCGATTTTTTTTTAAATGTGGGATTCTGGGCGGGACCGGGGCATTGTCGAGACGGGACCGGGCCGACCCGGCCCACTGGCCAGCCTTAGACTTACCCGAGGCAAATTCAAATCTGACAAGTATTATATTTCAAATACCAAATGCTTTAAAGAAAATGCACAAATGGAGTTTGATTTTTCAATTCCAAATAAGAAAAAAACACAATAAAATCAGCAAACTTGTCAACTACACATTAGAAGATTGAATCTCAGCAAGATGAGAAAATCAATTGTCATCATAGTTAAAGTCTTTGACGTGATAAGTACTTCTAATTATACATTATAATATTACTTGCATATAGCAATAGTGTAAATATTTTTTTAAGTATTATTTATAGCAAGGGGTTTGACTTATGTTCGGGGTCATCCATTCCATTTATTATAGATAATAACCTATAATTATTTTTAATTAAGTGGCTTAATAGTGTAAAATTATTTTTGTATAATTAGTGTATTAAAGTTAGACTCCTTCTAATCTCAGGTTAACGGGGCCTTACTTATACAGGGAGAGTGGAATTAATCCAGATTTCACCCAAAAAGGTTTATTTCCAGATAACTCTCTAAGTTGCAACCTTGGACGTGTGGGAACAAGAAGAAGTTTGTGCAGTAACAATTGACAAATTAAATACAAAATCTGGAAGCACTTAACTGAAGCTTATTAGCATTTGTGTACTTTTAACGCGTACAGTATATAATAGTACTATATATAAGTATAACTTAACATATTATGACTTTAACTAATACGTCCAAATATGTGTGACGAATTCATTTCTACTAACTTCTAGTTTCTAGCTAAGTATAGGATCGCTATTTTCTTCTGCGCAGTCTGTGTCCAATGGTAGAAGAATGGAAGCAGTTGGACTCCTGTCATTCCATCCCCCAACCCAAAGAAAAAAAATACTACTAGTATAACTATAGAAAAGTTGCCCCCGGACACAGACGAGTTGGTAAGTGGCAAGGTGATTGGGGTACAACCACTCCGACGTCGCGGGTTCGAATCCGTGTGATGACAGTCTTTGCTGAAATATTACAAGGGCTGTTGTTGGGTTCGTGTCCCGTTGATCCTCTTCCTTGTAGGGCTACCACTCACACATATCCCTCGATTTACATCTCACCTGACCAAAAAGCCTCTGGTACATATGAATATTTCGCCTTCGAAACTTTCCCTTTCACAAAGTATAACTATAGAAAGGAAATTAATCATGAAAATTAAACAGCTTTGTCTTTTAGTCCATTGCGTGTGGACCTAGATAAAAAGAAAAAAGTGAGACGAAAATGGAAAAATCTTTTTCGAAGTCTCCATGTCTTTTAAGTTTTTTTTTTCTTCTCTTTATTTTTAAGGCTGAGAAAAGATATTAGCAAGACCCTTACCGTCAGTTCATATACGATATGGATATAAAACAAGATGACTACCCATTACTAAAAATAAGAGGGTTTTATCCGATATTTTATAAAAAATTTATGCTATAAAATATAATTTTTTCACATTATTCCTACTGAATCAGTTCAATAGAAAAACGCATGGTGGAAACAGATTCCCACTGAAACGCTGGAAATTAAACTTCATAATTTTTCCATGTGAAAACACTACTATTTAGATTTTTTTTCACCGATATTCGGTGAGAAATAGCCACTGAACATTTTCAGTGGAAAATAGAGATTTTTTAGTAGTGACTCCATCCGTCCCAATTTATGTGGAACCATTCGAATTTTGTGAGTCAGATAAATTTTTCTTTGATCATGATTTTTTCATTGGTCTTTTAAATATCTTGAATTATAAGTCATTAGGACTTACAATACCTTTCACATAATTTTCAAATATATAAATTTTATTATACTTCAAGATAAATATATGAATTTACAATTAAAATTAAAAGATTTGACTCTTTAAATTTAAACGATGACACATAATTGAGACAAAGAATGTATAAATTAGTCATAGCAACCCACCTCCTAAGAATCAGTATAACTAACCATATATATGATACATGAAAAAGAAATTGGTTCAAGAAGGTACAAATAAATAGTAGCTCTAATATGTTGAAATATGTGATCATCTTATCTAAAAGTTTAAACTGTTATACATTACATACTTTTAATAAATATTAAATAATGTCTTCAACACGAACCCTCAAATGTGGGTCTATTTTTTCACTTTCCGCCATCGGGGGTTGAACCTTTGTTGCTTCTGCCCTCAACTTCATGACATATTCTCTGAAGGTCTTTGCGGATTTCTTTTCCAACTTCATCAAATAAAATCTATCCAAGACGGTGTCAGTGTTAAACCTGAATCTGTCCACGAAATCCTGTGCCATTGCGCCCCAATTATGCCATTTCCGTGGATCTTGGCTTGTGTACCAATCTAGTGATTCTCCTGTCAAACTCCTTATGAATAGCTTCATTATGATGGCCTGGTCTTTACCTACTCCAACCAGTTTGTCACGGTACGATCTTAAATGCGCCTGAGGATTTCCCTTCCCATCAAACAAGTCAAATTTTGGCACCTTATATCCGAACTCAACGTCGGGATGCATGCAGAGATCTTCGTACTCGAGTCCTTCATGTCCTTTGCTTGTTTGGATGTTCTTGAATGCTTCCTTTAGACTGTGAATTTCTCTCGCCACACTTTCATCGATCTTGAACCTTCCTTGCCTTTCCATCTCTTCATATTGGTCAATTTCCTGAGGAGGTATGTTTGGTATGGTGGTAGTAAAAGGTTGGGCTTCTGTTACATATACCGGTGGCACATACTGCTTGTTATGGTTAGTGATGTGTGTCATCGATATTTGTTGGGTTGCCTAGTAATTTACGGGGAAGGGATATTTTGGACGAGTGGGGTAGTTTGGGTAAGTGGAGCTTGCATATGGAGTTGTGAATGATAATGTATCATTTTGTAGCGGGCTTTGTTGTGGACTGTCTTATGGGTTGATAGGATGTGGGTTAGTGTGATGCGAGCTGGTGTGTCGCGGATTGGTTTTGCTTAGTGAGGGATTTTGGGGAAGGTTTTGGGGAAATGGTGGTTCAGGAAATGGAAAGGTTTGCGGTGAAGTTGCACTCGTCCCTTGTTCATACAGTGGAGTATTGAGGCTGATGGACAGGTTGGTAAGATTTCGGAGCCGCTCAATCTCAGTCTGCATGGTTGCCATTTGTTGCAACTGTTGGGCAAGGTATTCATCCTAGACAGTAGTATTTCTCCTTTCCGAAGTCTCCGGTTCACCTCCTGGAAGAGCGATAAGTCCCAGGCCAGTCTATACGGATGCGCCTAAATCAGTCATTTTGCTGGATGATCGTGCCTTTGATCTTGTGAAGTAGGGATGTTCCGTCAGTTTTAGTCAACGCGAATCAACTTTTTGGGGAAATAAATCAGGCAAAATAAACCTTCTAAAAAATAAAGAAAGTCAAGTTAGTATAAGGCGAGTAATTATTGCTTTAAATAATATGCACATAGTGGAAAGCAGTAAAAATAACAAGCAGATTGTATGGAAATAAATGCGCGTCCTAATATGCATGGGGCCTCTCTTATGCCAGAGGTGGGCCTACACACCAAATACGCGAGATTATGATAGATTGATCCAAGCCACTAAATTGAAATGCTTTCCGTTGGAAATAAAAGCTGAATTCTACTGCAATAACAATAATGCATACAATAATAAAACTGATTGACATAACCTAAAGTACTCATATGACCATGCTTCGATCTTGCTCTCGATCACTCAATTGGGGGAAACGAAGAAGAATCCCCAACACTGCTAGGCCCGGCTCCTGCGCCTTCTAGGTACTGCATTATGTTTTGCATTTGATGCCACGTTTCAGGGGTAATGATTGTGTCCCTAAGCCAAAAATTTCTTATCCAAATTGTTGTGCCAATATCCTCAAAACCTTGTTCGCTTTCGGGACTAGGGTCTATATTACCGTGATCTTCTCACAGCATCGCGTGATATTCTGGAATACTCCCTGCCTGACTATCTCCAATATTCATTTTGTCAATGTTGTTCTATTCATCGAGAATTTTCCTAGCTCTAGGGATAATGAAGTTCAGTCCGAATTGGATCTCAGAAACTCTCATATTTGCTCGGAGAGAGATTATTTTCTCTTAGCCAAACTGTCGGAGTACGCGGAGTGGAGCATATGGTTGGAGGCCTTTCAACCCGATAAGCTCGATGTAGTAAAGCCTTCTGCATCTTATATAGGCTTTCTTGGTGCTCAGGATCAATGGGTATTTTCATTGGATCTGATCACTAGTGCGGGATGCCAAAAACTCATACCAATCATCGGTGCCGACTGGTGACACAAACCATTTCGTCCTATCGTAAAAGCTGACAATTTTGTTTGACTAGCTGAAACATATGTCTACCATGTTCGGACGCTGATAAAAGTGTTTCATCGCCCACATCTGCAGGATAAGGTTGCAGCCTTCAAAGAAATTTGTTTCACCTCTTTTACATTTCCCTAGAGCCCGAAATATCTCTGCTAAAATCATAGGAGCCAAAGTGAGTTGTGTGCCGTTAACTCATTCAAAAATTGCCCGAGTCACGGAACATATGCAAGTACTGATCTTCCCGCGCTCAAGTGGGAATACCAAAGTCCCCAGTAAAGCGACAATAAATGCGATAGGACGCCTAACTTGCCAATGGTTGGGAGTGCAAGAGAATTCTTTTTTGAACAACTTGTAACCATCTCGACAACCGTATCTCTCATAAAGATAATCCAAAGAGATCCAATTATTTTCAAAGCACCGGAGTTCCTTAGTGTTCTTCAGCCCCAAGTAGCAGAGAAATTTCTTTTCGGACTGACCGTGCGGGATAATTTGTCCTCTACCTTGGCAAATTAAGTTGGTGAAATAGTTGATCTCTTCCAAAGTTGGAGTTACCTCAAAATCTCTGAATTTAAAACAACCTGATCTGGATCCACTGAATCAGTGCTCTGACCAAGTGCTGGTCGGGGAAGATATCGAACAATGAAACGAGGCACCCAATCTCCTCCTAATTGCCATTTGGCTGCCAAAGTCGAAATTTACCCACCATATTTTCAGCTTAACCGGAATCCCACTCACGATCCTGATTTACGGAATAGTTTCCATCCTATAATATAAATATACAAAAATAAATATACATTTTTCAATTCCGACATTTCATGATTAGGCTTGGACCCGTCTATCATTATCATGCTACACATAATATGTTGATTGGTCATTGGGTTGTGAGACACGTCGACAATTTGGTGGATTTCTTAATTGTGGAGTCGATGCCAAAGATCGACCCACCTAAGGTGTATGCATGCATGACTTAAAATAAAGGGTGGTATAGTTCTATCCTAAATTTTCTAAGATTTGGCATACTAGACCCAAGGTTCCCGAGCGGACTGCTTGAGTGAGAAGGCTACGCAGCCACCGGATGGTCCGGACGCTCCGCGCATACACCAACTCTCTTAAAATTTGGAAATTTAAAAGAAAATTTTGCAGGTGCGCGAAAAACACCTCGCGTGTATGTTTGATAGTGTCCATTTCCGAAGTGGAGGAAATATGAGCGGAATGCCAATTTAAGAAAAGCAGTAAAAGAAAGTAGCAATTAAAGCAATTAAGCATACAAAATTTCACGAAGGAACCAATTTCAAACACTAGATCAAATAAGGAGCAAAATAAAGCGCAATAATAATTAATCTGGGTTTGCTATGGTCAAAAACCTAAAGTTCCCCAGTGGAGTCGTCATGTTGTCACACCCATTTTTAACCACCCACTTCGCGAAGGAGAGGGGATCCGACACGGCCGCGACGTATTGGGTGATTCCTAAATTAATTAAATCCTATGGAGTCGCCACCTAATTATTCTACTGTGAATTAGGGCACCTAAACATAATGCTACAAAATGAACTCCGATTTATGGTCTGCTAAACTATGAGATTCCGAGTAAGGATTCTTTATTATCCTAAAGGGAAGGGGTTAAGCATCCTTTAAGATCTACTAACTTGCGGTTATCCGGTCAAACCTAGGTTAATCATTATGCTAAGAGGGAAATTAATCATTATGCTAAGAGGGAAATGCATGTTTTAAAAGTATAAAGTTATAAGGATGTTTGTAAATGGTTAATTAAAGAAATGCATTTTGACAACGTAAAAAGTTTCTTGCAAAGGTGATTATGATTCTGAGGAATAAATTTCCGATGTAAAATCCGAAAAGAGTAAGCATGGTATTGTTCATGTAAAATTGATTTCTTGAATAAAAGCATGCATTTGTTTATAAAATACATGCAAAGTTAATTTTTGGATAAAAGTATGGATTTGTATGGCATTATTTATAAAATACCCATTTTGCCAATTAATAGTAAGGAGAAAAGCATATATTTATAATGCAAAGAAGTGATTTATATGGAAGTCGTTTTGAATTGCAAATCGGATGACAAATGAAACTTTATTTGCATGATTAATAATGCGAGTAAAAGATGACCAAATTATTTTGAAAGTTTTAAACATGCACGACGAGCCTAAAAATAATAAGCTAGCGGCGGATTTCCAATTTTTAAACTACCTTTTAAATCCGTTCAAGGCCTAATTATTCTAAGTAATCCCATGATCGCACAAGTTGAGTAACTAAATTACAACAAAAAATAAAATGACGACTAGGACGGATGACGATGTCATCCCGCCCTATTTGTTTAGAAATTCCGAGGCCGGAGAATGCAAGAAACGTGGATGCGAGTCTTCGCTTGGCAATAGTCATGATGAGTCTCATAACGAGACTCTTCGTTGCTCCCAATGTGTTTCATGTAAACGAAAGAAAAGAAAATGATTAGTAGATGGAACATGAAAATATATACATAAAAAAGGAAATTAGAAAATATCCAAAATTATCACATATAAATGAGAGAAATACCAATGTAAAACTTAACACGTATGTGTAAATATTTCGTGTCAATTATGGCAACTTAAACAAACCAAACAACAAAGACCCAAAGCAGCAATTCAAATATTTAAAACCCAAAACTGGGCTTCGGCACAGCATGTAATGCGCAGAAATGAAGGGCAAGCCCATCAGCTATTATTAAACTTCCAAAGAAAGGAATGGACTGGCCCCCAAATTAAACACATGCCCAGATTTGCCCATGAGCCCACATCCAATACATATTCAATCACTTGCAACCAAAATATACATGATATACGAATGATATATGATATACTTAGAAGTATACGGAGGTATACAACCCTGATATACACTGAATGTATACTTTATACCTCATATACCTTGGGGTATATGCTCGACATTTTATACCAAGAGAGAAAGACAATAAAACCAGTTTCAGACCACAAGTAAAAAAAACAAGGCCATCTCAGGTGTTCAAGTAGCACATACGAGCTAACATAAATACGATATTTCAAATATACATGACATATCGGGGGTATACAAGAACATACAGCCTTGGTATACACTTCATGTATACCCAAACTTCCATGCCTTATATACCTTGAGATATACCATCATCCGGTAAATGCATATGGACAGAAATCCAAGAGACAAAGGCATATCAAATTAAATACTTTCTAGATAAAAGAAAGAGAAGTTATGAACATTCTAATGAATAGAATAAATAGTCAAGACATCAAATAACTTCAAGGACTCTACAGGTTATCATGGTATTTCCCTTTTTACTCTTGTTTATACATTTTTAATGCATAGTTACTACAACAGACCAGTATATGTAACAACATGACAGTTAGTTATTCAAAGGGAATATTCTTTGAAATATAGAATCATTTCAACTTGATTAAGCATACAAAATCCCTTTTACACTACTTCATTCAAAATGATAAAACTGGGACAAACGGGACAGGCGTGTAACCAAATTGATAGTCATATAAAATTAGAAATGACCAGACTCAACACACCCACAAATTAAAATTGCCTAAACCAGACCAAACATGGATTCCTTAAGGATAAGCAGGAACAAATCAACAAACAACTTAGACAACCATAGAAGGATAAACATACATGCAATTAGTCAGGTTCTACCTATGCACAATTACAGTTCAAGCTACATGATTATTTAAGCACAAAATTGAGCAACTGAATAATGTAATTCTACAGACTAGTGTTGCCCAATTGAGAATGAACTTATACATTAAGTTTAGAAAAAAGAAAATGCATCCAGACTCATAAATTTTCATGCTAACAAATGGAACAGACTTTCACAGTAATTCAGGAATGCCACACTATTTAGACATTAAAATAAAAATATGTATCATGGTAGCAATTCAATGTTTTACCTCATTTTACATTCTAGGCATGGGGATCCTCAAAACAAAATTCATCTAGGCCAAACCACATAACTTAAGTACTAAGCACACACAGAAGAACTCAGTGAAGTTGACATGCTAACATGGAAGTATTGAATGTGTCCCATACAGGATATGTAAATAATCAACTGAATGAACAAAGATTATATGGTATTTGACTAACCAACATCACAACCCCTTGAACAGATATCAAACAACATTTAAGCATAACACACAGACCTAAACTATAACTTAATAGACTAGAGAAACTTAGGATCTAAAACATCATTTAGATATTAACTAGCCTAGAACAGAGATTTTAACTAATAAAATGTTGATATACAATACTCACAGCACATTGATCAGGACCCTAAAACATATCTAAACCTCATTAATTTTTATTAGGCAAACCAACATGCTTAATATAGCCTATATAAGCACACAGTAACCTGAATGTGACTCGGTGTTATTGTACCTGGCCTTAATAGAACTCGATGTTATTGTCGCACCCATTTTTAACCATCCACTCCGCGAAGGAGAGGGGATCCAACACGGCCACGACTTGGGTGATTCCTAAATTAATTAAAGCTTAAGGAGTCGCCACCTAATTATTCTACGCTGAATTAGGACACCGAAATGTTAACATAATGCTGCAAAATGAACTCCGATTTATGATCTGCTAAATAAAATATTAAGGGGTAGGGGGTTTACGGGGTGGGGGAAAAAATGGCCGTTGGAACTGTTGCACAACGACCAAAATCTAAATTTGGTCGTTGTTGCAACGGTTACTTTTGCAAAGGGAGAGAGGGGATCAGGATCGGGGCGAGGTAGGGTCAATGTGGGTCGAAGCGGGATGGGTCCAGACTAGACGAGCCTAGATCCCGTTTCGATTTCAAATCCCGACATCGTTAATTTTTTTTTAGGGCCATCGGGCCCAAATGTCCTTGAGAAACTCAAAGGAAGGCCATTTGGCCATTTTGTTGCAAAACTATCAAAGCAGAAGAGGACACGTCGTTTAAGAAGGACGGCCTCCCTAATTCTCCAAGTCAAACATGTCTGCTTAACTTAACACAACCTCCCTTTCCTGAATGTTCCTTCTACGCGTCTGCCACAACACAACACAACAAAGACCACCATATTAGAATAAAATATAAAATTATTTTCCTCTTAGAATTTGTGTGTTGATAAAAAATTCATCTTTCTTCTCTTGTTTTTGCTTATTGGATCACTGAAATTACAACGTTTCATTTAGTTTCTTCAAGTTTAAAGAATCACTTTGCTTGGGTCAAAGGAGAGTTTGTTTCTTCAATCATTGACTTGAAAGAATGGTTCAGATTAAGGAATTGTATCCTTTTAGCCATGAAATTCTAGCTTCTTTTTTTATGTTTAAACCTTTTGCTGACATGTGATCAGTTTTCAAGCCGTGAAAACAGCCTGCGTACATTAGAGCTTGTGATTTGACCATTCTCCGATCCCGCACATTACGTTTAAAATTATGCATGCTTAGATGATATGCATATTGATATTAATTTTGAATAATCTTTTTCATATTCTGCTAGACTGGTGGTGCTCATATGTATGCTGATATATTTGTAAGAGCTTCATTATAGTTAATTCTTATTCTCTCGTTCCAATTTGCGTGACACTTTTCGTATTTCCAGAATCAAACCGTCATATTTTCATATGACTTTTAAATATTTTGAATTGTTAGTTATTGTGATTTATAATTTTTTAATATTGTTTTCAAATATAATTTCAAAAAATTTAAAGCTTTTATGTTCAAATTTACGGTCAAAATCAACAAGAATGACTTTCAAAATCTTAATGGTCCCACATGATATTGGGCTTTAAGTTTTACTGCTCTCCATCCCAATTTGTTTGGCGCCCTTTTTTATTTATTTTCTATTAGAAAATGTTGGTACACTTCAATATTTAGTATTTACAAACTATTTAGGGTGTGTTTTGGTACGAAGGAAAATGTTTTTCCTAAAAAATAGGTGTTTTTCTATTTATTTTCTAGTGTTTGTTAAGCCAACAAAACATATTATTTTGGCAAATACTATGGGAGATGAGGTGGGTAAGGGGTGTGGGTGTGGGGCTATGAAGGGTGTGGGTTGGGGTAGGAGGGTGAGGAGAGACAACCAAACACACTCTTAATTTTTACATTTACATTTGTGAATCCCTCTAGACAAAAAAGGTACTCCCTCTGTAATAATCCACTTTCCTTTCTTTTAGAATTACATATTTTACTTATTTTATAATAATTTAACAAACTGTCTTTTACAACGTAAAATGAAATGACTTATAATTACACAAATATCTTTTGGCTTATCAAAACTCTTTATGGAGCAAGTTTCTCGATTAGTTGTTTTGAGATTGGAATTTTTTTTCACTTTTGGCCGGTTGGCCGAAATTAATTACGGGTACTAGCAAAAATATACAAAACATATACATCGATTATGTATCCCCAGACGCCATTTGTGGGTGGGATTATACTGGTTGTTGTATACGCTGATTGTGTATATTATATGTATACAAAATGTGTTCTATATGTATTTTTATACTTAATATACAAAACATGTAAATTTGCTGGCTATTAATTCTTAGGGCGGTCTAAAAATGTAATTATCCCTTTTGAGATTATCCATTTTGTTGGTGTTTCCTTGACCAATGGATTCTCTGAAGTCGAATTGTGATGCCCTTGTCATTGGAAGAGGTAAGCTAAATTAAACAACTTTTAGAATAAACTGAATGCTTATTTGAGTGTTTCATGGATAATTAATTTAGTATTTGCATTTGCAGTATCAGATAGCTCAGATGTACATGGTCATGAAAATGCAACAGCAAAGCACCACAGGTGATGAAGGCGTGGAGGTTTTACATAACAAACCATTTCGTGATGATGAATTTGGAGAGGGCCAATACACATCAAAAGTTTACCACTTGCAGAGGTAACTCGAGTTCAAACTTATTTACTTAGTTCTGTTTCATATTTGAGATATTCTGTCTTGAATTGATTGTGTCAACAGTAATGGTACTAATCCTCAACAGTAATTATCTGTGTTGGTATTTTGAATTAGCCACAAACTTATCCGGTTTTTGATTACTTATGAAGCTTAAGGGATTTTTTATACAAATAATTACGTGCTTTGGACATGGTTGCTCTTGGCATACAAGGGCCGAGATAGAGTGTCGGCTGAACCCATTAGCTTTGGTTAAATCCCTGTATTTGTCCTAAAAATTCATTGAATATATTCAAATTATTAGTTTAGAACCCGTAAACTCCAAATCATTGGTCCGCCTCTGTTGGCATCTATGTTGCTCCGACTCTTCAACATTTTTGAAGGGGGCGTGTCGGATCCTCCAAAAGTTACATGTTTGGTGGATCCGACACGGGTGCGGCATCATTTTAGGAGAGTCCGAGCAACATAGGTTTGCATAAGAAACCGATTAACTGTTTTTGTGGGATGATAATCATGAAATTCAAGTTTTATGGGGTAATAAGTAGCTATAGAAGTTCTTATGGCGCCTTATATCTGCTAGGAATCTTTAACCTATTTGGTTGAACTTAACTTACAAGGAGAGCCTTTTGAGCAGCTCTTTTTGTATTTAAAAGCTTATATTTTGAGACTCGATTCGCCTCGTCATTGCAGCAAAGCACCATCTTGGTTAACTGCATTTGCACCAGCTGATGCCCTTGTGATGGAAGAGGAAGCCTGGAACGCATATCCTAAATGTAGATCAGGTTTATGTTCTTACTTGCAATTATTTCTTTTATTGGTTATCATCCAAGTCTTCCTTCTGCCTTCGTACTAACCTATTTACTGTTTCTGTTGGACATGTATCATCATTTGATGCAGTTGTTAAGGTAACTACTTGTTACATCTATAGTCCGTAACTCCCTGTGTATTGTGGAAGTATGATATAATGTGCAGTATTAAAATTTTGGGCTTTTTCATTTTTGGCCCGTTGGACAAAATTAATTTTACATGTACTAGCTGAAATATAGACCTATACACTGATTATGTATATTATATGTATGTTTATACTTGATATACAAAACCTATCTGGCTATTTGTAAACTAGATCACTGAAGGGCATTGGATTGTAATTATCTCTAAACTTTTCAATTGATTTCCTTTTGCAGTCCCCATATTTTTCGAAGTTCTTTATGAGCATTGACACCGTCCACAAAGCTGATAATGGATACTCTGAGAATGTAAGTTCAATATACTTGATCGTACGAGGGTTCCAATAACCGTAAAATCGGAAGTCTTGCTAGTCTTTCTTGCGTGAATATGCTAACTACTTCCATATTTCCTATGGGTATCTCATTATTGACTTGAGATAATAATGTAATAGGTGCATGGCCTGAGCGAGGACCAACTGGCAGCTAGGAAGGTGGAAGTTATTGATATTGCTTCAGCTGCCACTGATTATTGGAGTTACATAGTGGGAAGAAACAATGTTGATTTATCTAATTTCCAATCAGCAAGAAGCGGTCGTGGACCACTCTTGGAAGGCTGGCAGGTTTGTGTAACTCATTTTTTAAACAGCAGAAGTGCATAATAACCTCCTCCTCCTCCTTCTAGAAGGTTCTTTTGTTGACTTGGAAAACGGATTGGAGGACTTGGAATTCTTATGCTAGCTCTTTTGACTTTCTTACTTCTGTTTATTTATTTACTATTGAACCGAGTTAGATAGAGCTACGGAGTGTAAGACTACATAGTTCAGAAAGTATGAATACCACCTTAAAATCCATAACTGGTCCCATTTCAAAAAAGTAGGCATAGAACTCTGATTATAGCCTTCACTTCTTTAATTGCTTTAGCTTTGGTGTCGCACAAAGGAAAACGAGAAGTGCTTTAGTAAAAGCTTTAACATTTGGAGGCTACCACCCTCAGTTTCTTTGGAATTACGGTTTTGTTTGATCTTCGTTAACAGAGGAAAAGTGAAATTGAAGCAACTTGAATTTAAAATGGCTATTAGCCAGGAAACCAGTCGTAATCCTGAAGTAAATATAAATGTGGACCATTTAGTTCCGCTCCGTCGTAACCAAGATACAACTTGATATTTATTTATAGTTAATGAGTTAACAGCAGAAGACTCCCGCAAGACCTAAATAAAATTTTGATCATGAGGCTATTTTCACTTCGGTCATCGTAAGAATAAGAGGTCATTGTGGCGACTGAACTTGTAGCCTAGCTGTCAATGAAAGCTTGAATGTAAACTAGGGGGTTTGGATCCCAGCAGAGGCCGAAAGAAAGAAAAGAATAAGGTGATCTCCTTACATCTATTTATTTTAGGTGACAAAGTTATCTAGTACCCGTGGTATGCGATAAAAAACCGAGTTGCGAGTAAGCTGGACCAAACACCAGTTTTTTTTTTTTAAAAAAAATGGAGTAAGGGGTGTGTGGGACAATTGGAGTTCAACCGAAGAAAATGTGAGGAAATGGTAGAAGGAATGATTACTATAAGCTCAATAAAATCTGATTGCAGAAGTTATAATGTACTTAGAGGAGCATCTTTCTCTCGGTGTCTCAATTCTCAAGCATCGTTTAGTTTGTAAGTGGCATCACAATGAGTTTTGCAGCTGAGGGGATTGGGGATGAGGTTAAGTAACTTGCTTCTTGTGTTTCCTTTGTTGGATTAAGGGGGATTGAACTTTGGGATGAAGGTTTGTTTATAAAATGGGAATAGTCTTGTGTCAAAACCAAAATTTAGAACTACTTAGTTAAAAATCCAATAAATCTTCAGACCTAATGGCGTTTTTTTTTTGGGGGTTGGGGGGTAGCTGGAGGATATGGTACTACAATAACCTATGTGGCCTGTGGACAACTGGCCCCTCTAGTCCTTCCCTTTACTAACCAAAATCCGACAACAGGCAGAATTGCTTTCTCTCGTTTCCACAATCCAAGTGACCCCTAAAGGTAAGTAGGATTACATAGATAAGCAATGCCCACAATGATCATAACTGGAGTAACACCTTCAACTATTATTGTTGGGGTTAAAAGAATGCAGTTATGCTACCTACTTTTTTTTGGTGGGTTGGGGGTGTGGGGGGGTGGGGGGAGCAATCAAGAGTGTCATGCTTCTATTTGGTTCTTATTCGATTCATTCAGATTGAAATTCTGTGACATAGAGCTAACTAGCATGAATGCCATTTTTTGCTAATAATATTGCCTACCAATAGGAGCAAATATTTATTCGGATGTTGTAAAACTTCCACCATCTCTCTTCCCTTTGAGGTCCTACAGTCTAGACAAGATTAAGTGCCTTATCACGAGGCTGCTGTTACTGTATAATCTGTATTGTGAGGACTATCCCTGCTGTATAACTGTAATAAACTCTTTGTGCCTTCCATATGTTGTTGTGGATTAACGTGGACAAACTTTTGCTTCAGTTGCAAAAGAAATCACCACTGAAATGCGATTTCCACTCTTTGAGGTGTCCATTTAACTCTAGTGTTTCTTGATATTGGCAGGACCATTGTAGTCCCGTTATGACCGCATACAAACTGGTGACTATAGATGCTCCATACTGGGGCTTTGGGAGCAGATTGGAACAGGCTTTGATGGCGGTATAGAATTTTTGGATACTTCATTAAATAATTGAATTGAAGAATTATAACTCTTATATTGTCTACTTGAAATGAATACAGAGCATAATACCTTTGTTATCACAATTTCTTATGAAGATGTTAAAGCTCCATTTTTTAATGATCCTATCACCATGAACCAACTGCGAATTAAATATGACTTTGCTCTTTTTCCTGTTTTTTATTTTCTCTCTTGTATCTTTGTTCTTAGGGGGAAAGGTCACTTTTCCTGGAAAGTCATCGTAATTGCTTTGCCTGGATTGACGAATGGTTGGGGTTGACAGTGGAGGTGTTACGTGAGTTGGAGCAACAAAGTGATTATTCATTGAATATGGTAAAGCAGATTCATACATACATATTCTCTTCTCCGAAGTTATATGATCACCTCACTGCGAAACTTTGTTGCTGACTTGATAAATAAGATTGATCTGTGAAATGCTCAAGTTTGTTGTGACTTCTTTTATAACTTGTGTTTTATGCTTTCTTATCTGTTGCTTTCTCTAGCTGCTGCAGTATCTTTATTTCTTTGTTCATTACTCTTCCTTGTTTTCAATCTGTTTTAATTCCCTGTTTTCCAGAAGATTGCTCTCCACCTCTTGTAAGTCTTGCCAGATGAGGAATGAGTTTGAGCATATTTTCAGGCATCAATAATCTTTAAGAAGCTAGGATAAGGGTGAAATTCTCGACCCACTCCTACTTGGCCTTTCCTGAAAAAAAAGCCAAAAAAATAAAATTAAAACAAATCCACGTGTAATCCGTATAAACTGGGTTACACGTGTGGGATGGTGTCGGGATACACTAATCTTTCCAATGCCCTGGACCACTCCAGCCGTTCAGTAGCGAACATATTGTTATCTACAAGAGGGTTCAGCCAATTAAATCATAAGAGGACCTATAGTAAAGGGTCTTCTTTTGGCTCTTTCGATTTAATTTTTTTATAAATTTATTATAACCACTCTTGAAAAAAAATCATTTTTCATTAAATTTGAATTTTATGCATTTTCAATTCCCATATTTTCCTTGGTGACACGCTCTTATAGCTATAGAAATGTTATGACATGTCTAAGAGCGCAAATCCTATATGTACTTTTGGTATTTTCCAGCTTTTAAAAACCCGTTCCCAATTAAACACCCCTTTTCCTTTCTCCTTCCATTGCTTGACTAGGTTCGCTGGATCGGGCTTTCGCCCATTGTCCAAGATTCGAACCAGCATCTTCCAACCTGGTGCTCTCACTAGGACTAGTACAAGTGTCATATAAAATGAAATTAGCTGAAGCACCAAGGATGTGCAGTGTCATAAAAGCTATCTACGAATAGTCTAAACGCTTTCTTGACTGGCAGTGTGGGAGCCGAAATTTTTATGACCTCTTTTTAAGTTTTAGCTTTTAAGATGTATGACACTGCACATGTGCATCTACTAGTTCAGATTTTGACCAGAGAAACAAAAGTTATAGACAGAATCTTTGTACTGAAGGTGTAGTACACAAAGTTTAACTTAAACCTCAAAGCAAAAAGTAGCCAAAGTTAGCAAATTGATACTTGTCTATCTTTGATGATACAGAACTATAGTATGTACTGTATGGGAATTTTTCTTTTACTACACCTCAGTATTACGTGGTAGCCAGTTTATCGTTGTCATATTGATTAGAAAACCTGCACTTTTCAAGTTAAACATGAATATTAGTGTTGCATTCGGGTTGACTTTCTTGTGACTGATAACATTTTATTGCAGAAACTTGGCCGACCTTGTTCGGCTGAGAGTTGGATGACACAAGAGGAATCTCCAGTTGAAGGCGAAAAGTCTGTTGCATGAACGTGCTGGTCATACCCATGCTTAGCAGCTGTTGGTCTATATAGTTTTCAGATTCGTATGGGTCGTGATAGAAGATTATTGGCGTACTTGAGGCTTTACAGTGTTAGTTTGCAGTGACCGATACATATGTTCTCAGCTTGTACTTAAAAAGGCAGGGACAGATGGTAATATTATTCACAAGCAGCAAGGTTTTGTTTTCTGATGCTTCCATTCTTTAGGGGGAAGAATAGGTAATAATGAAGTTTATGTAGAACTGGAGACAGTTTAACTTATTCATCAAAGTGTAAAGTGTATATATAATAGTACAAAAGATTTAATTGAATTCTGCTTTCCATTTCTTTTAAGATCAATTTACAAAGACATGCTTTGTTTTTAGTCTGTGGTGGTGCAGTTACCTTATGTGGTGCTTTTGATGCTTTGCACATCTAGAAACTCATTTTAGGACTAATGGAAATTTTTCTGCATTTCTATCATCTCTTTGAATTTGGTTTTTCATTTTGACACTCGCAAGTTCTAAACCATCAAACAGAGCGAGCTTACAATTCTTTAGTTATTGTTCATGCAATTTTATCTGGTTGATACGTACATCTTCCTCTTCTCCCTACTCCACGCTTCTTTTTGGGCGGAATATATTGGCAATCCTTTGAACTTCTTGGTGAATTTCGTTTAAATGCTCAAACTATGATCTGCGCTCAAACTATGGTCTGCGCCAATCAAGTATTTTTGGTTCGAATTTAGAAAAGCTTTGCACATGTTCTCAAGTGTAGATAAGTTAATCACTTAATATAAATCTCCCCTTTAGTTATGTGCATCAACTTCAATAAGCCGGAAAACGTATATGCTCTAATTGAGGTTGATATGTACAATTAAAGGAGGTGATATATTTTAAGTGATTAATTTAACTACGTAATGGACACTTAAGAAGACGTGTACAAATTTCTCCTAAATTTGAGTTGAAAGTGTCTAATAGGAATACACTAGAATAAGTTTGTTACGTATTTAATTTCTCATATTAATATTTTTATTTTCTTTGAAGGAAATGACATAATTTGAATTAAAAACAATAATAAAAAATAAAAAATAAGAAAGAGGAAGACAGCAAAATTTAGCAAAGGAAAAGGGAGCAGCTATGCATACTCTTGCAAGTTGGAAGGAGTTTGTCGGCACGTCAAGTTTTTATCAAAATTTACTTGGTTATTGGCTACTTTGAAGTAGGGCTGTCCAACGGGGCGGGACCCGGCGGGACGGGGGAGGGTCGGGACTCGAGTTCTGGCGGGACGGGGGAAGGTCGGGACTCGAGTTCCGGCGGGACGGGAAGAGGTCCCGTTCCCATCCCACTGCCTGCTGGCCGGTCCAACTCCAGTCCCACCACTGCCCAAATTCCACCTGTTTCCTCCTCGAGTCAAGGGTCGGTTACCCGTAGTCAAAGGGGTATTTTAAAATCAAAACGTCATTTTAATCTTAATTCTAATGTCTCTAAATCCCCTCTACTCGTAATTCTGTGTCTGATTTACATGACCCGAATTGGAAATTGGCTATGACTGACGAATTTAATTCCATGACCGACATAAAAACTCCTGAGTTGCTTTTAACGTAGAGTTTTGTAGCACTATTTTGATTTTCATGTCATAGGAGTTTCTTCGTTGTGCCGTAATTGTATTATATTGCTTTGGTAATGGTAGATGTGCTTCAATTAAGCAGTTATGGAGTACCTTTATTGTATCACTACAGATAAAGTTGATGGTGCCAAATATTTCACAATCTCTGTAAAATTATCGACCTGTTTTTGTATATAAGGTGTCTTGAAAGCCATCGAAATGACACCTATAAGAGATAAGTGAAGTCACTTCTGCCTGATGCTTCTCCGATCCAGCATTGTTCCTAAATGTGATGTCTTGGGCTATGAATCTAGCCCCATTGACACCTTAAAAAAAGATTATTCAAATTGGTGAAATCGATATAAAAAATATACTATGATTGAAGTAACGAATAATTGACTTACCCACTGTTGCAGCTAGACTTGTAGACTGGATGCCACCGACATGGTGATAGAATTCATGAAAGTATTTTATTCATAACATGAATTATTACAAAGCAATAACAAGATAATAGAATAATACTATTCTTGAGAGCTAAAAGTGTCAGTAAAAGAAAAGCAAGTAAAACCCTTTTATATAAGGTGTATTATATGAGACACAAATGTGTTTTTCCAATGTGGGACAAAAGCAATGTGGGAAAGATTAATGCTAATATCCCCTCTCAAACTCGCGATGGTGTAGAAAGAAGCATCTAGAGTTTGCCAAGAAAGAATTGGTGACGCTTTAAGGTATGCGCCTTTGTGAAGAAATCTTCAAGTTGCATAGAAGATGAGACAAATGGCAAAGATAGAGTGCCCTGTTGAAGATGATATCGAATAATATGACAATCAATCTCAATATGCTTGGTACGTTCATGAAATATTGTGTTGTGCGCAATCTGAATAGAGCTCTTATTATCACAGTACGTCGGTGTTGGTGAAGAAAGAGAGACGCCCATATCAATCAATAACCGACGTAACCATACAATCTCACACGTAGTAGAAGCCATAGCACGATACTCTTCCTCAGTTGAAGAGCGAGAAACCACATCTTGTTTCTTACTTTTCCATGAGATGAGTGAATCTCCTAAAAATACACAATAACCAGTAGTTGATTTCCGATCAGTTAGGTCACCAACCCAATCTGCATTAGAAAATGCACGAAGCTCCAAGGATGAGGTCGATGGAAACAAGAGACTGATAAATCCTCAAAGATAGCAAAGAATACGCATAATTGCAGCCCAATGTACAGATGTAGGAGAGCAAATAAATTGATTGACAATGTGAACATCATATGCAATGTCAAGGCGAGTAATAGTGAGGTACACCAGACTCCCTACAGCTGAACGATATAAAGTGGGATCAGGAAGAGGATCCCTGTCAGTAGGTGTATATCGAACATTAACCTCAAGAGGAGAGTCAACTATACGAGTATCTGTGAGACGGGCCCGCTCAAGAAAATATGCAGTGTACTTAGATTGAGAGAGAAGATATCCCTTCTCAGAATAAGTTACCTCAATGCCTAAAAAGTAACGTAGATGACCTAAATCTTTCATCTCAAAACGGTGAGACTAAGTAGATTTTAGGTTTGCAATACCATCAATATCATCACATGTAATGATCATGTCATCAACATACGACAAAAGCAAAATACAACCTGCATGGGATGATTTAACAAATAACGCTGAATCATGAAAGCTGGAAATAAACCCAAGAGATGATACTACAATGGAGAACTTGTCGAACCAAGCTCTTTGAGCTTGTTTGAGATCATACAGAGCTTTCTTAAGCTTGCACACCTGTCCTGGACTATGTGAAACACCAGGTGGAGGGACCATGTAGACTTCTTCTTGAAGATCCTCATTCAAAAGAGCATTTTTAACATCCATTTGTGAAATATGCCAATGACAAATAGAGGCCACTGCAATAAGAACCCGGACAGATGTCATCTTTGCAACAGGTGCAAAAGTCTCTTCATAATCCATACCATATTCTTGAGCAAAACTCTTTGCAACCAAACAAGCTTTATATCTCTCAATAGAACCATCAGACTTGGTCTTAATCTTGTACACCCATCGAGAACCAATAGTTTTCTTACCAGTCGGTAGAGAAATCAAATCCCAAGTACAAGTTTTGTTCAAAGAAGCCAGTTCCTCATTCATAGCCTCTTGCCAAAGAGGATCACGAGCTGCCTCAAAGTAGGAGGTAGGCTCACAGAGAGAATTAATAAAAACGATAAAGGAAGTGAATGATGGAGCAAGAATAATCAAAATTAGATACCTGAGTAGATCGCAGAGTGCGTTTAGGAAAGCGATGTGGATCTGGATCTGCAACCACAAGAGGTTTTGAAATAGGCGTAGGAGGGGGCTGAGAATCAAAATCATAGGACCTGCCAGAAGACTGAGAAAGAACAGAAGATATAGATATAGAATCAGATGGGCAATCAAAGGGATCAATATCAACAAGGTCAGATTTTGGCATGCCATATGAGGTAGGTGGGATGGAAAAGAAAGGAACATGCTCAATAAAGGAAATATTATGAGACACATATAATTTTTCAGAAATTGGATCATGACAACGATATCCTTTCTGCCCAACCCCATATCCAAGAAAAACACAAATGGCGACACGAGAAGATAACTTAGTACGCTCTGCATGTGGACGTAGAACAAAACATGTATAACCAAAAACTCTCAAATGGGAATATAGTGGGGTGTGACCAAATAGTCTAGCATACAGAGAAATCCCAGAATTATGAGAGGTAGGGATCCTATTAATAAGATAAACAGATGTAAGGACAGCTTCTCCCCAAAATTCACTAGGTACACTAGCGGGCAAAAGCATGGATCTAGTTGTCTCAACAATATGCCTATGTTTTCTCTCGGCTACCCCATTTTGTTGTGGTGTATCAGTACAAGAAGACTGATGTATTGTACCATCAGCTTTGAAAATACCAGAAAGATCCCCACTAGTATATTCACCTCCTAAATCAGCCCGAAAACAGTTAATAATGACAGATTATTGAGTTTTCACATAGGCTTGAAACTCAGCATAAGTATGAACAAAATCAGAGCGTTTTTTCAACAAATAAACCCAACAATGATGAGTATAATCATCAATAAAGAAAACATAATATCTGGAGCCTCCCTTAGTAGGGATAGGTGCTGGCCCCCAAATATATGAATGAACTAGATCAAATGGTGCAGAAGAAGTAGAAGTACTAAGATTAAAATGCAAAGCAGAAAATTTTCCAAGTTTACATCCACTACAATCAGAAATATCATCGGATTGTAAATCACCAAGAACAACAGTATTACACATAAAATACAGGCGAGAACCTGATACATGACCAAATCTAGAGTGCCACAAATAAAACTTCGAAGAGGAAAGTGTTAAATGAAAAGAAGAGAGATTAACAGGCATAACTACTACATGAGTAGGGAGATGCAGCTCATCCAAAACATAGAGACTTCTCCCCTTTCTACGCCCCATCCCAATCACTCTCTTGGATTTTAGATCCTGCACATAACAAGAATTAGGGAAATGTCCAATAAACATCCAGAGTCACATATTTGACAAGCAGAAGCAAGATTCATATGTAATTTTGGAATGCAGTAAACATCATGTAATGATATAGTGGATGTATGAATGGTGCCAATGCTTGTCAATAACATAAGTGTGCCATCAGCAGTCACAACAGAAGTGGAAGGGGGGGGGGGGTTTAGAAGACATAGATACAAAGACGGAAGAATCAGGAGATATATGATTTCCAGCTCCAGAGTCCAAGATCTAAGAAGATGAAATGATACCTGAACCAATAGATGTTGATGAGCCGGAAGGAGCAGAAATAACATAAGACTGAGAATTCTGTTGAAACTGTTGGAAGGCAAGGAACTTCTGAAATTGGTCAGCTACAGAATCAGTATTGTGACTCACAGAGGCTTCTGAAGCTGGGTGATCAAGAGAGGGCACAAAGGCAGCATGAGTCGGTGGATACGAGTTCTGGAATTGACCCCCAGAATATGGCTTCTGTTGAGAAGACTTCTGTCCTTGTCCCGAATATGGAGGCTTAGAACCTGACGTCTTCCATAGCTCAGGACATTGATTCTTCCAGTGTCTTGGTTTCTTGCAATAATTATAATTACCCATGATAAATGTTCTATACTGGTATGTATAGGCTACAAGGACAAGTGCAGACGAATGAGCTGCCATTACGGAAGTAGAAGCCTTATGTACCCCTTTCAGACTCTTCAAACATGTTTCTTTAGCCATAAGTTCATTTACCACATCTTCAATAGATGGTAAGGGTTTGCGGTGCAACAAGCCTGAACGACAATTCTCAAATTCTGACCGAAGACCCATCAATAGCTGAACAATACGATATTCATCTCTGCATTTAATATAAGCATCGCATGCTTGCAATTCAGTAGATTCCGTCATAGCTAACTGATCCCACAAAGTGGTCATTGCACAGAAATAATCTTGAATGCCCAAGTCATTCTGTACTAGTGCACGAATTTCATATTGTAACTGATATTTAACAGTAAAATTATTCCGCACAAACAATCTTGACAGATAATCCCAAATCTCTTTAACAGATTTGAACTTAGCCAATTGAACACCAATTCTCTGTTCAACAGAGTTATTAATCCAAGTAATAATCTTTGAATTATTGGTCTCCCAAGTCCTAAATAATTCATCAAATTTTTCATCTCCAATTTTAGGGCATTTGGTTTTTCCAGACATATAATCCCAAAGCCCCTTTTCTTCAAAAAATTTACCATTACATAGCTCCAATAGGAATAATTTTTTCCAGCTAACCGAACACCAATAGTTTGCAAAGAATCATCACCTCTAGCCATTATGAATTTTAAACAGAAAAATCCCAAATAACAAGCAACAATCCCAAATAACAAGCAACAAAATAATAAAGGGCAGATCTCACCAATCAGATGCGGAAGCCAAGAAGACGAAACCCAGATAAGGAAGCCAAGATCAGAACGAGCACGAGCAGCCAAAACAAGCCAAAACGAGCACAAGCTTCCAAAACAAGCCAATTTTTTTAACTGATACCAAGGGCGTGCTGCATGCGAACCCCCAACTAACTCACCGCGGAGTTGGATCCGCGATCGAGCTAAAAATATTAACTTGCACTCTTGGGTTTGATACCATGATAGAATTCATGAAAGTCTTTTATTCATAACATGAATTCTTACAAAGCAATAACAAGATAATAGAATAATACTATTCATGAGAGCTAAAAGTGCCAGTAAAAGAAAAGCAAGTAAAACCCTTTATATAAAGTCTATTACATGAGATACCAATTTTTTTTTCCAATGTGGGACAATAGCAATGTGGGAAAGAGTTAATGCTAATACATGGATCCTATTTCCTGATATTATGGTATTGTCCATCCCTAATGTCTCATAAATCCCTTATTTAATTTTGATATACTTAGTATTTTTCTACGTTGTGATTTGGCGCAGAAAAGATAAAGGACAGCCTGGTGCACTAAGTTCCCGCTATGCGCGGAGTCCGAAAAAGAACCGGACCACAAGGGTCTATTGTACGCGGTCTTACCTCACATTTGGTTGGTGCAGAAAAGATGGCATCCATTATTATGGTGTAATTCCCGTTGTCATCTTTTGAACACAACTACGTGAGGTGTTTGCCTCTATCGGCCTTCACAGTACAAAAAGTTTGACAAAATGAATGTGGTTGCAGCAAACCACATAAGCGACAATTTTTGCACCAAATACATGACAGTCATACTTTCAAGCTAGGTCTCCAAAATGCAATGTGGATTATTTCCAGTTAACATGCTATGCTATCAATGAGAGTTTAGCCATTTCAACATTTTAAAAAATTACTTTTGAAAGTAGCCGTTTGTATTTATCTAATTCATTTGAAAAATAAAGTGATTGACTAAACTTTCAAAAAATGCTTTTGGAGAGAAATTACTTTCTTTGTTCTGCAACTACTGAAAAATACTTATTTCCCCCTAAAAATTTGACCACATACCTCAACTCTCTAAAAGTATTTTCCGAAAAAAATAAAAACAAAACATTTTGACTTTCGGAAGCTTGGCCAAGGGGCAAGTGCACTGATAGACAATGTATATTTCCGTGATATACACTTTCCATACATAGTGTATATCACAGGACTTTGGTCCTTTTCCCATAGTAATTAGTGTACTGATTTTAACATACTTAGTGTAGAATATTTGTATTACTTAGTATTATACACTTACCATAATTATAGGAGTCTTGTACTACTAGAATAGGGTTTTGGTATTAGAATAGGAATATGTTTTCTATTATGGTAAATTGTAATTTGTATATATACACTTTTCATTAATGAGAATAATCAATGGATTATTTCTTTCATGGTATCAGAAGTCTAGGTTATTTTTTTCTTTCCAACTTTTTTTATTTCGTCGACCTTGTGATCGGATTCCGCCCCCCTTCCCGGATTCCTTGATCGTCGGTGGTTTTCTTTTTATTTTTTTCTCCTCAAATCACCTATTGTTCTTTTGTTATGTCGACGACAAAGAATACGTTTCACCCTACCCTTTTTTTTCTAACATCAAGAATCACATACCTCTTATTCTTGAAATAGAAAACATCTAATACACGACGTGGACCGATTTGTTCAAAATTCACGCTCGCTCGCTCGCATCAAGTCATCCATCACATAATCCTCGCGGCTCCAGAAGATACGGAGGTGCCTAGACGCGAGGATGATCCTAAGTTATGGACAACACTTGATGCCACCGTACTTCAGTGGATTTATTTCACTATCTCTACTGGCCTGTTGCAAATGATTATTGAGCCAGACAATACAGCGATGACTGCTTGGGATAGGCTGCATGACATATTCCAAGATAATCAGAATTCCAGAGTTGTTACACTTGAGCAGGAATTTTCCCACGCCAACATGGAAAATTTTCCGAATGTTTCGGCTTATTACAAAAGGTTGAAGATATTGGCGGACCAACTCCCCAACGTTGGTGCGCCTGTTATCGAAGATCGTCATGTTCTACAGATGGTTGCCGGCCTTTCCGAGGCCTATAGTGGCGTTGGGACTCTACTTCGTCAAAGTAACCATCTCCTAAAGTTCTATAAAGCTCGCTCCATAGTTACTTTGGAAGAAGCCGGTTTGGCTAAGAAGGCGGCTATCGGGGTTAGTCCCGTCATGATGACGTCCTCCACCAATTCTCCGGTTTTTATTGATAATTTGGGCCAAAACCGTGCTCATGGTGGCGGCAAGAATATTAGAAAAAATAATGGAAAAAACTGCGGTGGCAACGACGGCAGTAACGACGGCAGTGGGTCCCACCCCAATAGCAGTGGCCCACAACCCAACTGGTCCCAGGCTTGGGCCCCCTGGCCGTGGGCCTGGGCCATTGGGCAGTGGCCCAACATTCCCGGTTTTCCAGCGCCTTCAGCCCACGGCAATTGAGCCCAGTTTTTGGCCCCCCTTTGGGCCCAGCTATCCTAGCCCATTTATGGTATAGCGACAATGCATATATGTTATAAGTTTAGCCACTTTAGAACCAATTTCCGACCTATGTGATCGAAATTGCAAACATACATCATTAATTATAAATTTCGCCTGAAGTTTGAAATTTTGAAATATTTTTGTTTAAATTTGGCCATACATGAAATTTGGCCTGACAGTTTTAAACTTCCGATATTTTTATCTGAAAATTCACTTTTCATTAGAAGTTATTTGGAGGTGTTACAAAAAGGAGAAATATAAACAAAAAAAGGGAGAAAACATCGCTTAGCCATGTTAATATTAAGGGAACCAAATAGTTGAAATTAAGCAACAACTGTTATGAACGTGAATTTGTATAAAAAAGTGTTATTGGTAACTTATGTTTGTTGCACATCAAAGCTTTTACCTATAAGATATAATTTGTGGTCAATTGATCAGGTGCACTGTGTTGAAATATCTTAAACTTCTACCTTATAAGCAAAAATTAATTTATATCCATAATTTATGCCCGGACCGATAAAAGGTTTGCCTAGTGAATTTTTTTATTAAGTGGAGTAAAAAAAATCAAGACTGCCCCATATGGAGGCCATGTGTAGATTTAACCCCGGACCATTCTACCAGAATGTTTTTGGGCTAAGAGGAGAAGAATAACTTTTTTTTTTGGCACGGATTAGGCAGTGATCTTTAATTTTTGTCTTTTTTTTTTTTTGTTTTGGGACTTAGATTTAAATTTAACGTGTCTCACAATTGAGAAAAATTAGGGGGGTCATTTTGGTTTTGGGTCTGCGACGAATAGGTTCAAGAGATGAGAGAATTAAGGATATCCACCTGAAAGACTAAATTAGTCTTTCTATCACCAGAAAGATTGGATTAGTCTTTAATTTTTGCCCTTTCTACTTATTTCATGAAAATATTTATACCTGTTTCGCAAGACATAATTTATGTAACATTTTTATCTTCGGAAACTGAACTTTTGCGTTACTTGACATAAATTCTGTAGGAATTAAGTTATTTGACATAAGTTTTGTAGTATTTTTCAAATTATGTTGTGTTGAAAAATTGCCTTGTCCGACATAATTTGTGTTGATGTTATAATACATATATCGAAGTTAACCGTAAACTATGCCTAGTGAAATATAAAATTATGTCATTTTTCATATTATGTTGAGTGTTGAGAGTTTTCTCTTACCCGACATAATTTGTGTGAATGTTATGATACATATGCCGAATTTAAACATAAACTATGCCTTGTGAAATCTAAATTATGCTGCGCTAAAATTGTTGAAGGGAAAAAGTTAAAAGATTATAAATTAAGGGGCAAAAATTAAAGACCACCCCGAAATAAAGGATTTGTGCGAATGACCCGAAGAATAATAACAACAACCAGCACAGCCCATCTCCAAAGCAAATAAATATTGGGTGGGGGTCCAAGAAACATAACCCGAGATCCGCCTTTAAAAACTCGTAGAAGATTTAGGGTTTTGCTCACTTGCAGTCCTTGCAGCTCTTCCAAGGCAACTTCATTCTATCACCATGGGGTAAATCTCACTTCCAACTTCTCCTTTTTCTCTACATTATTATTTGTATCGTTGGAAGAGCAACTCTTATAAAAAATATATACTTTCTCCGTCTTAAAAAGATTATCGTAGTTTGACTTGACATAAAGTTTACGAAATAAAGAAAGACTTTTGAAATGTGTGCTTAGATATTCTCATAAAGTTAAATTATTTTTCAATATAGAAAGAGGTCAATCTTTTTGGAACAAACTAATAAGAAAATTAGAACAATCTTTTTGGGACAGAGGGAGTATATAATTATATCATACTTTATCGTGCTGAAGATGCTATAAGTAGGCACTCAGTATGAAGAAATGTATAAAACAAGTTGTGTGTGTTGCAACGAAGCATAATGTATTGGTTGATATATGACATTAAAGGACTTGGTCCATAAGGTTGGGATAAACTGAGAATCTATTGTGTAGTGTGAGCTACATTTGTAATTTTAGCTGGTCCTGCGTTGTTAACTATATCATGCTTCATCGTGTTGAAGATGCTATGGGAAGGCACTCAGTATAAAGAAATGTATAAAACAAGTTATCGATGTTTCAAAAAAGCATAATGTACTGATTGATATGAGTTTTGGCTATATTGGTACTGAAAAAGTTCGCTTACACAACAGAAACAAGCATGATGAAAAAACGGCTTGTTTGGTTATTGGCCATATTAAATGATTTTATTGTAATAAGCTGAGAATCGATTGTTTTAATGTTAGTTGGTTCTGCTTTGTAGAGAAAGTTAGATATATGTTTATAAAGTTAGAAATGTACAAAGCGTACTGTACTGATTGATGTATGACATTAAAGGACTTAGTCCATAATGAGATCGTTTTTGGCTATATTGGTACTAAGAAAGTTTACTAAGATAACAGATACAAGCATGTTTAGTTTGGTGATTGGCCATATTAAGTAATTTTTCTGTGATAAACTAAGATCCTATTGTTTAGGGAGCTAACTTCGTAATTTTAGCTGGTTCTGCTTTGTTGAGGAAAGTTAGATGTATGGGAAAAAATTATAAATTTGTAATTGAATAAGCATTCCAGTAGAAACAAACACCTGGGGAAATGATTGGTTTGGTGTTTGGTCATATTAAATACTCCATCCGTTTCAATTTATGTGAACCTTTTCGGAGTACGAGTGTCAAACTTTATGACTCTGACCTTAAATTTTGACAGATTTTTCAAGTTTGTAAAAATAAAATTTATATATTTAGAAACTTCATTAAAAGTACTATAAGTCATGATAATTTATAGTTCAAATAATTTAGAAAAAATGTAAGGAAAACATGGTCAAAGAACCACCTCGTAGACTCCCCAAATAGTAAAGGGTCCACATAAATTGAAATAGAGGGAGTAGTTTATATTATTAAACTCGGAATGCAATGTGTAAAAGAAAATCTTTGTAAGTCTAGCCAGTTTAGCATCACTAAGAAACGTAAACGTATGGGGGATATATTTAAAACATGTTACCTGGCTGTTCTGTGTGGATGCATAATTCGTCAGTCCATCTTGGCAAAGCTGTTGAGCCCTCTTGAGGGCAGTGAATTGTTTTGAATGCTAATGGACTCAGATCAAATGTCTCTCTAAACTGTTCTGGGCTCCTCAAGCTCTGTGGGGTTACAGATCAGTAGAGAAGAAACATCTAGCTAATGAAACCCTCTCCCTCAAAACACCAAAAAACTCTATTTCTTATAACTATGACAGTGTTTAACATGCCATTAGTAGGCATTCAGTGAGTATACAATTTAGCTTTAGCGTTTGCTTTTTACTGGTTTCATGCTTAGTCCATCTTGGCAAAGCGGAAGAGCCCTTAATGTTGTAATCTGCTACTGATTTTCTCCCTCTATCTATTTCTCTTTTTTTTATTTGCAACTTTATAGCTTATGTTGTACAAACTCTAATGCAGGAAGACACGTGGAATGGGAGCTGGTCGTAAACTGAAGTCCCACCGTAGGAGGCAGCGGTGGGCTGATAAGTCTTACAAGAAATCTCATCTTGGTAATGAATGGAAAAAGCCATTTGCAGGATCATCTCATGCCAAGGGGATTGTTCTTGAGAAAATGTATGGCCGATTTTGCTTTCCATTTACTTAATTATCCTCATCTATTTGTGTGCTTGCTTTAATTGACCTAATTTTAACGGAATGAACTGCAGCGGTATTGAAGCTAAGCAGCCTAACTCTGCCATTAGAAAGTGTGCTCGAGTTCAGTTGATTAAGAATGGAAAGAAGATAGCTGCTTTTGTACCCAATGATGGTTGTTTGAACTACATTGAAGAGAATGTACGTGTTTTGATCATATCATAGGTGTTTTTCTTTTAATTTCCTTGGCAGTATCCTTAAATGTTTGAATAAATTTCATCTGATTGTTTGTAGGACGAGGTGTTGATCGCTGGATTTGGTCGTAAGGGACATGCTGTGGGAGATATTCCTGGTGTTAGGTTCAAGGTTGTGAAGGTATCTGGTGTGTCACTTTTGGCCCTCTTCAAAGAGAAGAAGGAGAAGCCCAGATCTTAATTACTTTCAGGTCATTTGCAAGTGTCTTCTGAATGATTTTTTGTGAGGATCAGATGCTCTTTCGTTTTTTTCCTTTTCCTCTTCCTTAATCTTCTACTAGTATAGTTTGTCATTCTGTTCCATGAAAATACCAAGCCATTTGATCAAGCTGTTGGAAGTTGAAAGCTGAAAGCGCACAATTGGATTCCCTTCTGAATTTTGTGCATCTTAAAATGCTGTTTCTCATTATTTGTTGGTTCGGAACAGGACACAGCACCATATGTATTACTGGTATTATCTATATGCAGACCCAAGATTAAGTTTAAACCCTTGAGCTTTGAAGCCAGGGTATTGTAAATTTGCAGTTGGATCTGATTAAAGTTGCAACAAATATTTAGGTTGTTTTTGGTTTGGATTTAGAGTTTGCTAACTAAAAAATTGTTGAACGTTAGGTTAAAAGCTGAAACATTCTCTTGCATAAATGCAAGGTAAGGCTGCGTACAATAGATCCTTGTGGTCCGGTTCTTCTCCGGATCCCGCGCATAGTGGGAGCTTAGTGCACCGAATTGTTCTTTTTTTTTTTTAGTTTAAAAGCTGGGATCATTGTTAGTGAACCACTGTTCTGAGCCAACTCGCTAGGAAGATAGAGACCCTCCACTATAGATTAGTCAATCCCTGGGCTTGGCCAAAGACGTACCTGCTGTATTAAGACCAAGATGAATCATTTTAGTTCTTCAACAGGCTTGGTCCCTAAATCCTTAAACTAAATATGACAGCTTGAAATCGCTATAGAATATATGCTCTTAGAGAATATTATTTTGAATATGAACTATTCTAGGGGGTTTCTGTGGAGCAAGTCTCCCATGGCTTTCATAAAAGAGGCATTTGTTAGCGCAGGAAGGCCAATCGAGTGAAGCTCTTTTTTTTTTTTGCCGTGCCATGAAGTGAAATTATATCGTATGTCTCACCTCAAACAAAGGCCCTCGGAAGGGCTTGAAGTAGAGAGACCTACAAATAAAAGAATATCTGTCAAAAGCTTTAGGATGTCGTTCAAATATAGTAGTTTAAGGGAAATTTGTTAGGAAAGGTTAGAGCGCTTGAAGCGAGATATTATCTAGAAGTTGGAGAGAACGAAAACTAATTCTAAAGCCAAAATGAATCTTTAGAGCTAGTCGAATTCATTCGAGAGAGCTTGGTGGTCTTAAGAATGGTTCGGGTGGAGGAAGACCATCATCTCTATCCGGGTATGATCATAGCTTCATTCATTTGTTGAACCTTGGGGATCATCATTAGCATTGAGGTCAATCAACACACTACCTCTATCATAAATACGACACTACACCATATTGTTTGCACTAGTCCGATAGCCATCTCTTTTAACATAACCTTTCGGTGTCTTCCTTTATGCTTCCCTCAAATCGGTACTCTCTCGGTCGTCCCTTTATTCAATACCTGTTGATTGAAGACGAGAATCTCCTTTGACGGTAGGTACGTCCTATAAAATAACATTATGCATAATATATGCTACGATCACACACTAATATTTATAGAATCTTAATTATAACAATCTCATAAAGGTGTCACAAATATATATTATATACGAAGCCAATAGTTTTGAAACATGTTAAAGGCTCTATGCTCTAACGTATTCTAAGGACTCTAGGTATCATTATAATTAATCTATCATTCTTTATTCACAGTTTGATTCAGTAAAGGGTCTCTTCTAGAGATAGGATTGCTAGCAGCAGCAATTACCGTGTTATTGATATTTAATAGATTGAAACTTTTTTTAACCAAGAGTCTCGAGTTCGAGCTTCCTTGGGTACAGAATTACCATTGTTAGGGAGTGCTTTTCCTCTCAATGTAGGAATATCCGGCATGAATTCGGATTAGTCGGGCCCCAGTACGAATACCGGACACCAGATGAGAAACAAAAAAAATATATTAAAACTTTAATACAACTTTTTGTGATCCTACTGGAGGGGGGACCCACCATATTTTACCAGCAAGTTCAAGTTATATATGCCTTTAGTGTAAAAAATTATTTACTTTATAAGATCACTCAAAGAATATTTATAGGTGGGTAGTACAATTAGTCCATGAAAACATGACCAGTTCAATCCGTTTAAGTTTGATCGAGTTAATGACCGGCCAATTTAGTAATTCAACACATCTTTATCCGCTTGAATTAAATCCATCTAAAAGTTGAATTAATTTGAGTTAAATATGTAGTCCAAATTGACCCATGAAAAATTTGTCAAAATATTTAAATATTTTTTAATATATATATAATAAAGAGAAAAAATAAAATTTAATTGGTAATTAATAAAATTTTATGAAAACAAACAAATTAGAATTCTATAAGAATTGAGTCAGTGAGTTGAATTATGATCTATCATTTAACTCATTTTGAGCCAACTCATTAAGTTCAACCAACTCTTGAGCGTGGTTGGCCAATAACTCATTTGTTGTTTCAATCCATTTTGATTCGTCCAAATTCAATTCAAAACGTTCATTTGTCACAATTATGAGTGTTTTTATTAATTTATCCCTAATTAATGTCTAGAAAAAAAACTACTTAATGATTCTTGATTATGTAAATAAGAGTAATTTTGGAAGAATAAGGTCAATTTCTTTTTGAAATTCTAAAACACAATTTATTTTGAAATAAAATGAAAAATTGAAAACATCACTTACTATGAAACGAATGAAGTAATATTAAGTATAGTAATTAGCAAACGAGAAGGAGCAATCAATCAGTTTTAGTGGAATTCTTGAGAAAATGACTTTGGCAGAAGTCAATTCGTCCAATTCATGATGAATGATCTGCAGAGAGGTGAATTTGTCTCTCCCACTAAACACGAAATTAAATTGGTAATACTAACAAGGATTATTTAAACCCCAATACTTTACTCCAGCCGTCCCATATTAGTTGGCTACATTACTAAAAATATATGTCCCAAATTACTTGGTCACTTCTAAAAATAAGGTATGATTAATTAAGTTTTTCCTATCTTGCCGTTAACATTAATTGTTTTAAAGTAACTAATATTGATTAGAGTACAATTAATTGGAGAGAGATAATGATAATGTAGTAAAAATACTCTTTTTATTTATAATTTTTTAAGAGACATTTAAAAGGAAAAATGGTCCAATAATGTGAAACGGAGGGAGTAACTATTTATGGATTTCACTGAGATATTGATTAATACTTTGAAATGACTAGTGCTAAGAGACAAAGGGATTGAAGGATTCAATTAGTCAAATAATGTTGAACCCCTTATAGGAACAAATTAAATATGGCTCAATAATTGCTACAATAGCTATATATGATGCTTATCAGTTTACTAGTTCAACATGTAGCCAAAGTCATGTGATCATTCAACTTAGTAAATGCTAAATTTCATAAATTTCTTTCTGTTTTGACTGATTGAAATGGATAGTATGATATAATACATGATAATTGAGCAGATTCAAATCTCAATAGACACACAAATAGGAGGTGGTTTTTTTTTTCATCTGTACTATAATTGGTGGACAAAATTACTGATATATGTTGCTGGTCGGAGGTGATATGTATCTCATAAAATTAATCGAAGTGTACGCAAGTTGACCCGAACACTAAAGTTTTTTTTTATTTTTTAAAAAGAATGATAATTGAGAGCAACAGTTAAAACTTAAAATACATATTGTTCCATAAACCAACGAGAAACAAATCATAAAATTCTCCTTCGGTTCATTACTCACAGTGCAAGAATGCAGTTTACAATTGTGAGAAAACGACAGAACTAGTCCCTTATATTGAAGGGTATGTTCACTAGTCCCTTGAGTGTATATATATATATATATATATATATATATATATATATATATATATATATATATATATATATATATATATATATTTACTGAATATTTTTTGTCCTTTAAATTAGTCAAAATTAATTCTTTCAGTCTCTAATGAACATAAACTGTTAAATATTTAATAGAGACAAAAAATGTTATATTTTAACAAACTTACAACAACAATAACGTATTTAGTGTATTCCCACAAGTAAAATTTAGAGAGTAGAATGTACGCAGATCTATCCCAATTTTTATGAGGTAAAGTGATTATTTTTGATAAACTGTCGGCTCAAAAAGACTAAAATTATTTAGTGTATAATTAAGCACTATTTTGGAACCTACCTCAAACACAAGGATTCATTTTTGTCATTTCTCACAAGCTAGAAGAAAAAGGTCCATTCATCAAGTGGATTTGATACAATTTTTCTTGAACATCCTTAGGTAATTTGTCATTCAAAAATCTTGTCAAGCTGACTAAAAGCAAACAACAATTGGGCACATGTAAATATAAGAAAATGCAGTAGAAAATTATATATCATGCTGGAATAAAGTATTATAAACTTGTCACGCCGAAATCTCATGTTGGATTTGGTCAGGCAAGAGAGGAAAATCTATCCCGAAATTGGTGCTCATAGCTCACTGAAATTCCAAAGCCTATAAAGAAGAGAAAATCAGTCCAACAACTCTCATTATTCTTTAATTATTATTCCACCATAATACTATTCTCTAAATTTAAATAATAATAATAATAATAGAATCTACCTAAAAATAACAAACAATCATGATAGAACATCTTGAATAGGAACTATCCATTTTAATATTCTGACATTTTGTAGACAACATATACTATAGTACCCCCTTGCTACTGAAAGAGTTCAGAATTCACTAAAAAATCAACTATGAAGCATCACTATCTGATTCTATCTGTCAGTAACTTCCCTTTATATTTTTCTTCATTTCATTTTATACTAAAGTATTTAGATAAACAAAGTTTTTTATAAAAAAAATTTGACACATAAAAAAGCATCCTTGGAATTTGAGTTGAATATATGGACAATCCTTTAAATTTGTCAATATATTTTTTTTAGACACTCAAACTACAACTTGTACTTTCTGACTCAAATATTGAAAAAACTTTGCACGTATTCTCAAACGTCCATTATGTATAAGTTAACTACTTAAAATGTGTCAAATTCTTTAGTTATACACATTAGCCTCAATAAGCCATAAACATCAGGTGCATTCAAATCGATGTTGAGGTGTATATTAAAGAAGGTGATATATTTTAGGTGGTTAACTTTTCTATGCAATGGACGCTTGAGAACATGTGCAGAAACTTTTTCAAATTTCGGTGCCAGAAGTGTTTAATAGAAATATTTTATCATGTGTTCAAATGGTCAATTAAAATTATTCATAGTTAAAGTGTCTAAATGAAACTTATCGGTAAGTTTAAGGGTTGTCGATGTATTCAGGCTTAAATTTTGTTATTATAGTCATGCCATATATTTCTATAACCATAATAACATGTCATTAAAACAAAAGAAGAAATTTAAAACTAAAAAAAAATCAATGATATAAGATAATTCTTTCTAGAACCGGATGCATGTAATAGAGAGTATGATCAAATTACATAGGCCACTGCATGTCCTTTACTGCTAGTTTAGTGAAGAACAAATTTGGAAGTTTAATTTCATTAGTTCTCCAAAACAAGCTTAAGAGAGAGATATGATTCAGATGAATCAAATCTCTTTACACAAAAGACCACTAAGGTACTCTTCAAATCTGTTGTAATAACAAAAACTCTTAGTAGTATCTTTTTTGTTCTCTTTTCTAACATCTACATGAGAGGGCTATTGATAAGTCCATGCATAGAAGGAACCCCTAAACCATTCCAATTTTGCCTGTTTGAGTACTCAAAATCAGCCACATTATTTCCATCTCCATTAATCTGCCATGGAAATCCCAACAAGATTTTATTCTCACCTTCTATTCCCATGCTACACATATCTTCCTTCAATGCAATATTGGATGTTGTGATACCACCTCTCATAGTTTCTTGATCAAAATTTGTTCCCATTTCTCCACTTGCATTTTCAACATGCCCCATATTGTTCCCATTATTGTCAATTCCATAGTAGTACAAGTTATGGTGCAAGAAGCCATTTGGTGTTTCAAGAAATCCACCTCTTAGTGCATCAAGAAAGCAAGCTTCTGCAGAAGAGGTGCATATGCTATGATTTTCAAGAACATCATGATGGGCACTATTTTCAAAATCAGTAAGGGAGAGCGAATCAGGAAAGATGATTTCAGTTCGAATTGTTCTCTGCAACTCGGAACACACTAATTGTTCACTTTCTTGATTTTGGAGCCTAGAAAATGCTAGGCTAAGATCATTGGGATCATAATTAGACAATTGTGTGAGAGATGACATTTGATTATTAGGATAGGTGGCAAACATGGATTGGTCTGGACTTGATCTCTTTGATGATGATGATCTTTTGTTCTTCCTGCAGCCTCCACCTACTGGAACATTTCTTAATGTACCTCCTTTTGTCCAGTACCTTCTACATGATTTGCAAAAGTACCTAGGCTGAGTGAGACTATAGTTGTTGTAGTAGCAGAATTTGGTGTTGGCAGAGTCACACCTAGGACATTTTTGTGCTTCATCTTGAGGCCTAGGTAATTTCTTTTCTTGTTGTGGCTTTGTGCATGCCAACATGCTTTCTAGTGATTGTGAAGACATTTCCTATAGAGGAAAAAAATTTAGCACTTTATATAAACAAACTTAAGGAAAAAGCTTCACTAAAAAAATTAGAGTTAGCTATGAACTTCATCATTAATCCACCGCTAAATTGCTCATAGTGCTAATAAATGTTTTTGATAATTCGTGGCCAAATAGAATTAGCGACAAAATTTACTGTTTAGCTAAAAAAATTATCGATAAATAATTCCTATTTTTAAATTAGTAGTGCTTTTTTTTTTCTCCTTTCAAAAAAGGAACTGATCTTGATATGCTTTGATAGATGCAGGGCTGCTCAAGGCCAAAGCACCTAAGGCAATGGCTTTGGGCTCCCAATTTTTTCGGTCCCATTTTTATTACTATATATGTCCCAATGAAATATTTTTCTATTTGACATTAATTTAAATTTAAAATTTATTTTTTACGCAAAATGAGATAATCTATAACTACACAAATATTTTAATTTATTTTAGACCATAAGATTGAAAAGTCTCCTTTATTTCTTAAAGTACATGTCAAATGAAAGTACATCATATAAATTGGGATGGAGGGAATAAGCTTTATGCCTAATTTATTTCAAAAATTATTATGACTTATAATAGTTTTATATAATTTTGAATATGTAAATTATTTTTCAAATAATTTAAAAATTATATATCCGAATTCACGATAGAAATAAAAAAATTTGGCTCTCAAAATTTCAAAATTGTATCACATAAATTGAGATAGAGAGAGTACACACCCTTTATAGAAAAAAACAGAAGAAAGTTTTTTAGAAACGTGATTGATTAGCTATATTGTCAGTTGAAGTTATTTAGAATAAATTGATTTGGAAATATTGTTAACAATTTTGCATTGTTCTTGACAATTATAAAATAGTAATTAATGACTTTCAATTTAAAAAAACTAGAAAAGTAGGTTTTAAATAAAAATATATATCACAATCTTTTATAAATAAAAAAAACTAGTTAGGGCCTCTCTCCTGGATTTGGCTTTATGCCCAGTCTTGTTGATACTGCCCTGGATAGATGTATGCATGCTTGACTCTATATGCATTCAAATTACATAACTTTTAACACAAAAATAAAGATTTTTTCTTAAACAGATTCAATGGTTTTGGATTCTATCAAGTTCATCCAGCATTTAATTAGTTATTTTTAGGCTAATATATCTGCAAAACTAAGGAAAATAAAATTAAAAAGTAAGGGCAAAAAAAGCTTGTGCACTTCTCTCCTCTTCTCAAAACTTGCAAAAACTACAGCACAAACACTTAAAATCCCTTCTTTTTTTTTTTGTCATTTTGTAAGTTTTTAGGTAAAAATTGTTTCAACTTTATTGTCAAAGAAAATTATGGATTTAGAAGATAGGTTTTCTAATAGATCGAAGGTCCATATAACACTTAAAACTTTAAAATTAAGTCTTTTAAAAATAATTTTAAGATTAAAAAAAGAAGCACAGATGACTAGAAGATCCCAATTAGAGAAGTGCAAAAAAGAAAGAAACCATCATTGCTTATATATACAAAATCCTTACCTGGTGATGATTTTGCGCACTAGAAGGTTCCATATATGGCTAGCTAGGATGGTTTAATATCTTGATATTTCAAAAGACATATAATATCAGACAAGAATATTAATGGTGTGAGAAACTTTCAAGAAGAGAAGTAGTTATATGCAAAAGCCAAGATTAACTTATGCCCATCACTACTCTCCTAAGTTCATATATATATATACACACACAAAAGAGAGACAGACACAGAGATATATGTTATGGGGTAGGGCAGGGTTAGTGTGTTGGGATGGGGTCATGACTTCTCTATTAAAGAGAGAGAATATTGGTATAGTAGAACAGTACAGCATGTTATGGGGATTCGTGTATATTTTACTAGTCTCAGCACGCAGATAAAGCAATGTTCACATGAGAAATCATATTGGAAAACAATGGAAAATTCTAGTTTCAGATTTGATTATTTTATATACATAATAGGAGAGAATCTTATTTCTATTCTATTTCTAAAATTTTATTCTATACATTTATGGTAATACACCACTACTTATATTACAACATTACCTAAACGAGGATACTAAATATTTACTATAAATTACATTACCCTAAATCAGCCAAACTGAGAGCCATTTATGGGACTGAATCCGAGATTCAATATACACAATATAGACATGTATATTGTGTGTATATTCTGTATATTTAACACACCTTCGCAGTTATAGCGGGCGGTCTGCGAACGCTAAGACTGTCCCTAAAATCTTCAAAAAGGACCGAGGGAAGACCCTTTGTAAAGATGTCTGCAATCTGATATCTTGACGGGACATGACAGACGCGTACCTAACCCCGAGCAACCTTTTCGCGTACAAAATGTATGTTCATCTCGATATGCTTAGTGTGTTGGTGCTGAACCGGATTACCTGAAAAGTAAATGACACTAATATTATCGCAATACACCAAGGTTGCCTTCGGAATGGGGCAATGAAGCTCTAATAGTAAATTACGTAACCAACATGATTCCGAGACCACATTAGCTACCCCTCGATATTCAGCCTCGGCACTTGAGCAGGATAGAGTCGCCTGACGCTTTGCAGACCAGGAGACCAAGTTGTTGCCAAGGAATACACAATAGCCAGACGTAGACCGTCTGGTGTTGGGACAACCACCCTAATCAACATCTGTATACGAGACAAGTGTGGCCGTCGAGGAAGGATATAAATGTAAACCATAGTCAAGTGTTCCCTGAATATACCGAATGATGCGTTTGAGAGCATTCATGTGCTCAATTCTGGGATCCTGCATGAACAAACACACCTGCTGGACAACATATGTAATATTTGGTCTCGTAAAGGTAAGATACTGAAGGGCCCCTGCAAGACTGCGATAGCAGGTTGGATCCTCGTAGGGTACGCCAGCCGCGGCACCAAGCTTGGGTTTTGTATCAACTGGAGTGGAAATGGACTTACAGGATGACATCCCAGCCCTTGCGATGATCTCAGCTGCATACTTCCGTTGAGATAAGAACAATCCATCGGAATGACGAGTGACGACAATCCCCAAAAAATAACTCAAGGGCCCTAAGTCTTTCATAGCAAACTCAGAGTTGAGCATGGTCATGATAGACTGGCGTAAGGCATCTGTAGAGGCAGTCAAAATGATAGCATCCACATACAACAGAATGTAAGCCAAAGACGAACCACGACGGTAGATGAACAGGGAATTATCCGACTTGCTGTGAGTGAACCCAATAGTCGAAACATAGTCAGCAAACCTTGTATACCAGGCCCGTGGAGACTGCTTAAGTCCATATAAGGACTTCTTCAACAAACAGACATGATGAGGATGTTTGGGATCCCTGAACCCCAACGGCTGATGCATATAAACCGTTTCCTTGAGATCACCATATAGGAAAGCATTCTTTACATCTAACTGATGAATAGGCCATGCTTTCGAAAGAGCCAAGATGAGTACAGTGCGAATGGTAGCCGGTTTGACCACCGGACTAAATGTCTCACCACAATCCACCCCAACCTGTTGAGTCTTACCATCACCCACAAGCCGCGCCTTATGTCGTGCGAACGAACCATCTGAATTTTCCTTGTGAGCAAAAATCCACATAGACCTAATAATATTAATACCAGAAGGACGGGGCACCAACTCCCACATCTTATTATTAATAAGAGCATTATATTCATCAGTCATAGCAATTTTCCAATTCGGGTCGTTTAAGGCAGACACAAGATTATGGGGTAGGGGGGATTTAGAGACATTAGAATGTAAATTAAAATGTCTTTTAGGTGTAAAAATACTCCGCTGACTATGAGTGACCGGTCTATGACTCGAGGAAGAATTGAGTGGATTTTGGGAATTTGCTGGGCTCGGGACGGATCGGCCGGCCAGGCGGTGGACCCGCGGCCCAAAATCGGAAGCGGCTGGGTCGGGAACAATAACTGGACCAGTTCCAGTGTTGGGCTGGACTGGCCCAATTGCTGAAACTGACCCAGTGAACAGGCTGGGCAGAGATGACCGAGACAGGCTAGTGGGACCAGCGGGCAGTGGGCCCGCTGGAGAATTTTGGGGGCAGGAGATGTTCGAAAAATGCTTAATAATATACGGGGATATTTGTTCATCCAAAAAATTATACGAACTAGGCTCGGGAGTATGAACTTTAGTAAATGGAAATTGGGTTTCATAAAAAATTACATGGCGATTAATGATGATTTTCTTGGAGGATAAATCAAAGCATTTGTAACCACGATGATTAGACGGATAACCCAAAAACAAACATGGAGTAGACCGGGCTTGAAGTTTGTTAATTGTGGTGGATGAGAATAACGGATAACATAAGCACCCAAAAACCCGAAGATGAGAATAAGAAGGATTCTTATTATATAAAATTTGGAGGGGGGAAGAATATGTCAGACCTTTGGAAAGAATTATGTTAAGGATATATGTCGTCATTTGAAGAGCATGATGCCAAAAGTATGAGGGTACGGAAGCATGAATTAAGAGAGTGCAGACAATGTTATTTATGGAACGAATTTTGCGTTCGGCTTTCCCATTTTGTGAAGATGTATGAGGAGACGAAAAATGGAAATTGATCCCATTATTAGCACAGAACTCCCGAAACACCCTATTGTCATACTCTTTTCCATTATCACACTGAATATTTTTTATTTCTCTTTCGAATTGTGTTCTAATGAATGCTCTAAATTTTATGAAGACGGAAAATACTTGACATTTATTTGCAATTGAAACGTCCACAAAAAATTAGAATAATCATCCAAAAAAAGAACATAATACCGATAACCTAACGAACTTAGAACAGGAGACGTCCATAGGTCGCTATGAATAATATCAAATGGCATTGAAGTATGAGAATTTGAGTCTACAAATGACAATTTAACAAATTTTCCTAATGAACAAGATTGACAAATTGGAGTACGACTTGTACCCTTACAAGAAATAAAACTATTTTTATCTAAAACAGATAAAATAGAGGATCCCGGATGACCAAGGCGAGCATGCCACAAGGAAGGAGAAATGACTGCAAAGGCTGATGGCAAGGCTTGACTCGATGGACTGACACCGGGTGTGATAGGATAAAGATCTCCCCTACTATCACACCTCATGAGAGAACTCCCCGTCTTGAAATCCTTCACAGAGAAACCAAAAGGATCAAATTCAACAGAAACGAAATTGTCAGTGGTGAATTTTCAGACAGACACTAAGTTTTTAATCAATTTAGGGGCATGTAAAGTATTTTTCAAGATAAGGGAGGATTGTGGGGAGATAGAGTTTTATGACCATAACCCTGAATTGGAATAGAGTTACCATTACCGACAATTATACCACGAGGGTTGCTCAAATTGGCATAAGACGAGAGAGTACATTGATCGGAGGTCATGTGTGTCGTTGCGCCGGTGTCCATGTACCAATTTGGATCCAGTTGCATCAACC